>JAJPGS010002452.1:0-600000 GCA_028654335.1 Alnus rubra | reverse complement strand
GAGGTTAGATCCGTCCATCTACTAACAAAGACTTAGTTCAATACAGTTTAAAATAATTTGGTGAACAATACCATCTAACACACATTCAACAATTAATTATTGTCACATATGCACGTAGTAAAACACATTGCACCAATTAAACTTGTCTCATAGCTAATAGCTAAAATACATTAAACTAACATAAAATAACTTGTCTCATACCTAATAGCTAAAATACATTAAACTAACATAAAATAACACATTCCACCAATTAACTCAGATTGTCAATCCAGGGGCTTGACCTTTGATAGACAAAGCAATCTGTGTTCTTTGTTCCAAAGGAGAAACAAGTTTTGAAGTTTTTCATCTAGTAGGACAATTGATGCAGCCACGTAAGTATCGAGTGTAATTTCAGCCTGCAATTCATTAAGCACGGCAATTGCCTGGTTTATTGGAGGTGCGGATTTGCCAGTGCTGAACTATTGCGTCGAACTCAAGTCCTGCTGAGTTTGCTACTGTATGGATTCTCTTCTTGCCTTCGCCAACTCCCTCATCTCATCATACATAGCCTGCTTCGAAAGAATTACCGTGGCTTTTGTTTCCCTTCAGGATTTTTTACTCGAGGATCCTTTCCCTGAAGATCCCATGCTGACGCCCAATCCGATACCACGTGCCGGGGCATTTCCCCTACCCCTTGTATCCTCCACCATTGGCTCTTTCCCACTACGGCGACCTCTAACAAACGAAGGTTCACCGATCTCCTCATCATGCGGATTGCCAAGGTCAACAAATGTGGGTGACGGATAACCTTCGGGTTGACCTCTACGACCTACCCCACCATCGTACACGTGTATGCCTTCTGTCTGCATACGGTGCATAAGATGTGCTTCCTCATCGGTGTCAGGCGGGGACTGTGCGGAGGACCGGCGGAGAATGCAGTTGCTGTGGACCGATCGAATATGAGCCCGAGTTCCTCATAGTTACGACACCCTTTTGCTTTGAAGCGTGAAATTTTCGGATCCACCTACGGAAACCCAGAGAAATTATTTTTCCCCAAATAATATATAAGAGTGATCATACCAAGCTAATTTGGAATAAAGCATACCATCTTGGCACGCTCCCATTGCGTCGGGGTCCCAGAAACTGTGTTTAGTACTGGATCCCAGCCAAAGCCAGTTTCATGATTTAACAGACCAGAAAAGTCGTTGTGGTCTTTTCGCAACCTTCCATACTTCGATAATAGCTGGCTAGGAGTCCAGACTTTACTCGCCCTCGGATTCATAGCATTGGCTAGCTGCACCCACAATGCTTTATTCGCGGTCCCTCGGATGATGGAACCGTTGTGCACACATTCAACTAAAAGTTGGACGAATAGGTCCTCATCCTCTGGTGGCCACTTCTCTAATTTTTCGCTTGACATTGACTCTCGTTTTCTCTAGTATGGTAAGGAAAAGTAGGGCTATTATAGAAGTATAGTAATACATGAGCAATACAACCCCACCAGTAACTTTAAATAATTAAACTGATCTAAAGTGTATGAGCACGTTTGTTATTGAATTTTAGGGTATTTTTTCTGTTGTAATTAATACAAATATTAAAAATAATTTTGGGTTTTTTGCATTTTAATTTGTTTTTTAATAATATTATTTTAAGAATCCAAAATAAAAACCTAACATTTAGATCCTGAGATCATGTGATTGTACTTAATTTAAATTCGTCAGTAATGGTGAAAATTAAAACTCATTACAAGGTATATATATATATATATATATACATATATAAATAAATAAATAAAAACTCATTACAGGGCTCTACCTTCTTATTTTCTTGAATACTAGAAAGGAATCACTGCACCCTCATTTATTTATGAACGTATTTTCTCGATGATTTGTCAACTTCAATAAAGTATTTTACTAGAGAAGTATCATTTATGTTTGTCTATTTCTACGTTAAAATTGTGCAAAGATTTTTAATAGGAGCTTTTTATTTTGAACAATTCACAAATACTTATAAGTGAACAAACATTTATATAAAACAGATAAAGAAAAAGGTTGTGCGTAATACCTTTCGAATATGATAAGAACTAGTCGCTCCTAATAAATTGTGCTTCCCACTTCTCATTAGATAAAGGCTGTGCACCATGTAAATTTAATTAGTCCAGCATTGTGACACATGAGTTCAATATTAAAATAATTTTTATTTTTTTAAAAAAATACACATCGCCAGGAAATTACATTTGCCTAACGCCATTGATTTGGAAACGTACGAAACCGCTTTTTAAAATTGGAGGTATGAAATGCTTATTTGAAAGCGCAAAATTGGACGAATAATATACCAGTACATAAATCTGTTTGAATTTGACAAATTATAGTATATATATTCCATTTGTTTGATCAGGTTTGACCAATAAATATAACTAGTGTCAAAAAACTATTCTGGCAAGCTAATGAAATTAATGAAAATTAATCTTCATCCGGGTAAAGCTTATTTTCATAATATAATAAAATTGGTAAAAAAAAGTATATTTATAAAAGCATGTCTCTAATGTGATCCAAAATAAATATATTGCTTCTATTTTAAATTATAATAACTATGCCAGTGTATTATCTGCTACATACTAATGACACGTGGTATTCTACTATCCACGAAGAATACACGGGATTGACTTCTGTTTTTTTTTTTTTTTTTTTCATTCAAAAACTAGTTTCATATTCTACATTTAATAGTATAATACATTATATATTTTTCAGATTTAATAGAAAACCAGTATTGTTTTTGAATAAAATTACAAAATTTTGTAAAACAATTTTGGGCAGATTGTTGTTGCATTTCCAAAACCTAAAAAAAGAGCAAATTTTTTCCCGTTCCTATTTTTCATCTTCATGTGAAATATTTGTTATTAAAATTGATCCAATTCTTTCTTCCATTAAAAATTGATAAATAAAAATTATTTTGCAAAACCAACAAATTATTAGCTGAAAAGAAAAAAGAAAAAAGAAAAAGAAAAAAACATACTTAAAGAAAAAAGACAATACCACACAAAGATCTGCGGGAATAACTCGACGAGAATGAGCTCAAGATAAATACATACATTGCATTCATAAAAAAAAAACCCAATAACAGTCCCTTAAAACCCATTGGCAATGTTCTTGGGCAACATTACAAACGACTAATAAAAAAAAAAGGAACAACATACTAATCTCAAATTTATCAAACTAACCCTCCAAGATCGTGTTCTCAGACTGACCACGTGGACTGGCTTCACCGGAGGAACTGGGTACCACGAGGAGTTGGAACCACTTGATGAAGAAGGTGATTCCGAGTGAAGAGCATTCTTCGAAGTCATGGATGAGTTTTTCCAATGCTCGAAGTTATAGGAATAAGATGGCATTGTGCGAGACCTCAAATCAGCCTCAAATTAGCCTCAAGATACTCGGAACACACTGCCCCAAAAACGGTAGGTTGAGGTCAGTAATAAGAAGTAAAAGCCATTGAAGAAAAAAACTTAAAAGAAATACATACTGATCAAACTCTTTTTCAAGATCTGATGGGGAAGATATGCAGAATATCTCGCTTTGTGAGGACAACGGTCGTAAGGAGGTGATAGATGCCGGCAAAGAACCTGACACGCTGGTACCTAGCAATGGCTTGTTGAGGAGAATCGTCCTCGCATGGTGTAGGTCTGTAGGAGAAAATGAGGAAAATTGTTTTTAGGAAGACAGTATGAACACACCATCAGGTTTGGGGGTAATGTAAATTACACAACAACAAAAATTGCAATGGGCTATGGAAATCAAAGATACATCTAACGGTTGAGAAGTTAGCAAAAAAGTGTGGCCTATCGTGAAAATCCAAGCCAAATATCTGATACATCGGGGGTAGAGAAGCTGAAGACAAATGCATACACGTTTCCCTTTGAAATTGGGAGTTATAGGGTGTGGGCACATGGACGATGTTTGAATCCATTGGACGGCTCGGATGAAAAATCGTCTACAATTTACGCATCCAAAAGCTCATATTAAGTGAAACTAGAATATGGTGTACAAGTTTTACACCGTGTATTTATAAAAGCATAATGATGTCTGACGCAGCAGGTGGAAAAAGGTGAGCATTTGACGTAGAGGCCGTTTGAAAAGTAAATTTTAATAAAAAATAAATAAATATACATATTTTTTTAAAAAAATTAAAATTAAAATTAAAAAAAAAAAAAAAACACAAAACAAAACAAAACAAAACAAAAAAGAAAAGGAAAAAAGCAAGGGGCGGCGGCCACCCCCAGCCTATGAGGGTGGGGGTGGCCGCGATCCACCCCTGGATCTACTAGGGGTGGCCCGATGGCCACCCTCGGCCACTGGGGGTGGCCGCGCGCCACCCCCGGCCACCCCTTGCTTTTTTCTTCTTCTTTTTTTTTTGTTTTTTTTTTTTTTTTTGAATTTGAATTTGAATTTTTTTTTAAAAAAAATAAGTATATTTATTTAATTTTTAATAATTTTGAAATTGAGAGTTATAGGGTGTGGGCACATGGACGATGTTTGAATCCATTGGACGGCTCGGATGAAAAATTGTCTACAATTTACGCATTCAAAGGCTCAAATTAAGTGAAACTAGAATATGGTGTACAAGTGTATTTATAAAAGCATCTTTACCCATGACGCAGCAGGTGGAAAAATGTGAAAATTTGATGTAAAGGCTGTTTGATTTTCGTGGCATTTATGGCGTGGGAAGTCGAGAATTGAACGTTGGTTTTCCAATCGTATTGCGGCATGAGCTCTCTCTGACTCTCTTAAGTAATGGAATTCGGGTTTTAATTCGGGTTTTTGGCTGGTTGAATGCGGGTTTTCTGGTTTTGAAAAAAAAAAACCCGAAAAGAATAAGATTTCTTCTCTCTATCCAAACAGACCATAATAACAACTCAATAATCTAATAAAGATAGACTACAAGTACCTCAAAGCCCTGAAGAAAATTCAGGAAGGTGGAAGTCGCTTGAAAATGCAGCTTGTAAAAGCTACGGCCCATTAAGATGGAGAAAACCATCGGGAGTAAGAAAACTCTCATAAACTTAGATCCAATCCGGCTTCTTAAGAAACCGAACACATTAAGAAATAAAAATTTAGATCTAGTATAGCTTCTAAAGAAACCGAACAGACTAAGAGAAAGAATTGTGGAAAAGGGATCTCCAACACAGACAAAGAGTTTGAAGCCCAAACGGTTCAGGTTAAGTTGTAAACAATAACACCCACCAGAAAAACGTAGAAAATAACAAAAAAAAACCCATAAACCAGCAGCTTCTGCAATGGCTGAAGCAGAGGAAGGCGGCGTGAGGAAGCTGTCCGGCCCGTGGATGTCAAAGGGAGTAGCGGTTGATGGCGCCGGAAACTTGGATGCTAGAGAGAGCGGTGGAGTGGCACGTTGCAGGTGAAAACTGGCAGAGAGAAGAAGATCTGAATTTGAAAAACTCAAACATTGAAACTTTACAGATCCGGTAGACAACGCAATGGAGAAGAGGAATGACGAGGTGGATGAAGTGGCAAGTGAGAGGGGGGGAGACTGTGACGACCCATTTTTATTTTTTATTTTTAATATATAGAACATAATCAACATAGTGGCATGACATTTATTCATAAGCCAACATCAACCTAATACATCTAATAATATATGCATAATATATCAGAGATAAACCTATATCAAGGGAACTTCTATCATAAATATAAATTAAAATAATTACAACATCAGAGCCATTTAACTATCCATCTATTTAAGGCTTAATCAAATAATATTTACATTAAAAGAATGGCTATATAAAAGAAGTGCCACATGCAACACAAGCCATATACAACATGTCTCTACAAAAGATGAGCTATCCATAGCCTGACCCACATACAACTAATGCGAAGAGCCTCAATAGTAGCATCTCAAATATAATGTCATGGGGTCCTCGTCAACGTCTGCGGTACTTGAAGCAAAGCATCGACATCTACATGATCATGGTGGTAGCCACATTCGCATATGTGGATTAATGAGTCCACAAATTCAGTAGTATAAAACTCACTAAGTTTTCACAATGAGCAAACTTTTCTTCGGTTAATCCATATGTTTACATTAACAGTCCTCGATTTTCTCAAGAGCCAAAACCCATGAAAAACCCATAGAATTTATTATAAGGTTCCAATTGACAATTATTAACTAATAACACTAACCCATAAGGAAATTTTAGGGTTTGACATACAAATCACCAATTTACAACACTTATTAAAAATTTAGGGTTTTAGGTATTATCTTGACTTTTCACCACAATGAAACACATTGCTTGGAATTTGTTTAGAATACCACAAAATAAACAATACATAAAGGAAATTGAGAGATTAAGCCTAAACCCCTCAAAATCAACACTATAAAAAAAAAATAAAAAAAATAAAAAGAAGAATAAGAAGAAAAGAAAAGAAAAGAAAAATAGTAGGGTTTGTGGATTTACTTCAAATCGATCGGTGAAAACAACGATTTTATGCTTAGAAACGTGTTTCCAAAGTCAGGTTCAAGTTTGGAGTCTTCAAACTTCAAGAATCAAGGGTTTATAGCAAACCTTAGGGGAGAGAGAGAGAGAGAGAGAGAGAGAGAGGAGAGAGAGAGGAGAGAGAGAGAGAGAGAGAGAGGAGAGAGAGAGAGAGAGAGAGTGTGTGTGTGTGTCAGAGAGAAAATGAGATAAATGAGCTGGAAATCGCGTCCAACAAATTTCTACCTAGGCCAAATAAGCCGTCCGAACACGCGTGTGTGAAATCGGGCCTATCAACTCTTGGGTGAACCCGTCCGGACACGCATGAAACTGAAACTCTCGAGAAGATCTGTCTGCTAGCCGTCCGGACATGGCAATAGATAGGACCCTACTGCCTGACCTGTCTGGACACAGAAATGGTTCGTCCGAATGCCCAACTCAGAAATTCTAATTTGACAACTTATGTTCTTTTTCATTTTCTCACCTAATTAATCACTTAATTAGTCTATTTTTAACATCTAATTAATATCTTGGGCGTTACAAAGACTGAGGTAACTGTTTTATGAAGATCGGGGGTAGATCATAAAAGACGGTAGATAAAACCTCATAAGAGGCCAGCAAGGAGTTTCTCTCTCGGAGAAGAAAGAAACTCAAAAAAGGAAACAACATAAAACAATAAAGGAGGGGAGGATGAGAAGGAAAACCAGAAGGTTTTCCCTCCTCCTTAAGCATGGAGGATAAAATTTTCTTTGTAGAGAGAAGAGAGCATTTTCTCTCTAGAGCCGATTGGATGCTTGATAAAGATCATTTGTATAATAGGCGTTTAACTCATAGAGAAATAGGTATACATGCCACATGCCATATAAGTAGCTATCAGAACATTTTTATAACGAGTTTATTGTAAATCAGTGTAATTACAGAAATTGATTTTACATTTTTCCCTAACGTTAAACTAAGGCTCTGTTTGTTTTGACATAAGATGCTTTTTAGAAAATGTTTTCTCTATTTTTTTTTTGGTATTTTGTACTACTGAAAACATTTTCGGTTGACCAAAAAAAAATTTCTTTAATTTCCGTGAGATGGTTTTCCTTTTTTAAAACCGTAAACCATTTTCGAGTTTAACTTCTCCTTCTTGCACGCATTCTCTCTTGCAGTTCATTCTCCATTGTTACTAGAGTTCGCCAGTGGTTTTCCACGGTCGCTGATTTTTCCTCCGAGCCAAACACTGAAAAATATTTTCAAAAAAATAATTTTTTTCAAAAAAATAATTTTTTTCTAAAAAATAATTTTGTTAAAAATATTTTTAACATTATATGTCGAAACAAAACAGTGCGGACAAGCAATAAGCAGCAAAGCTAATTAAGGATGCATCATTACACAAGCACATGGGCATACTCTAAAGGTCTGCAGCCATCAAAGGAAACCACATTAGAACCGTTGGATCAACTCATGGGAAATTATAATAAAATTTAGGATTAAACAATCTAAAAAATGACACTCTAAAACTTGGCCTTGGACCATAAATTTTGAAAAAGAAACAGAAGATCAGTGAAATTAACTCAGTTCAGGCGTAAGATGATATTAATGTTTTGCCATTAAAAGGATAAGGATCAATTAACAATATATAAGCTAGCCGTACATCATCATGCATGTAAAAGCAGTTGTATTTATATGTGTCGAATATTATTATAAAATGAAATATATAAGAGAATTGCGGAAGCCAAGAGAGAAAAAGAATATATGAATTTTGGGGTGGTTCGGCCTTATAAGCTTATGTCCGGACTACATGTTGATCTTGGTGATTTGATTTTATGTGTGTCAAATGATATGACTATTTATAGGGATAAATAATCTATAAGAAAAGCAATCAAGGCCAATATAAAAAGTATAGATTCTAACGTCCCCTCAAACTTAAGGTGAAAGCTTCGTCCGGAAAGAAAAAGGATTTTAGGTTTCCCTACCCCTTTCAAAATCTCTTTAACTTGTGCCCTCATTTTGCCTATTGAGACTCCTAGATCCAAACGCAAATCCAATTGCGATGTCCACTAAGCATCCTTCGTTGGGCAACTCCCTCGCCATACATCACGATATTGCTCCTCTTCGGTGACTTTGATCTAGTCATTATTAGTGTTATCCTTCCTATTGTGGCTTTTAAGCTCCCTTGCAGTGATTGTCTCTCCGGATACCCCATCCACTAAACTGCTTTAAAAACCGTTGTTTCTAACTGCCTCTTTCTTGGACTGTGTGCCAACAAACTATTGGGCCGGACCATTATTTTTTTGCCAATGTTAGGCTTTATTTTGCACTATAATGTTTGTATTGAGGTCTTTGTTGGAGCATTTCACCCCCTGCTTTTGTATTTTTCTTTCTTTTATTAATGAAATTCTAATTGCTCAAAAATTAAAAAAAAAATACAACAGTTAACCTATGACACAATGTCACAATCCCTTCCTCCATCACACCATCCTGTTCAATAAATAATTTACGCTGCAAAACCATGCTCTTGACCATTGGCATGGGCAGTGACAGAGAACCTTCTCAGCACTTGAGAATATGAACTTGAATATATGAAAGGCAGCAATCGATATAGACCAGCATTTTAAGAAGAACTCAAAAGAAATAAGAACATTTATATAATTATAAACTATAATGAGGAGTGGGATATTATCACAGTTCCTATGTTCCACAAAGAGAAAAAACTATACAAGTTCTGTTCCTATGCAAACAACTCTCTTTGTCGCCACAAGCACTTGTAATTGCAGCTCACCTACAATCACCACCCCATTTATAACATCTCCATATAAAATTCTTTCTACCAGTTCCTTTATTTTGTGTCTAAACCAATACCCTTCTATTATTCTCTCCATATACAAATGCTACTTCCCATTGAACTGTTTGTTATCTGGAACTCTTCTTGTGTTGTAGGCATCTTTTAAACACCATTTTATTGGACCTTGAATGTGTGATTCAGTTCTTCCCTCTTCTCTGTATCCTTCCTCTTAAGAAATTTGAGATTAAGACTTCGAGTGATCATAGCGATTCTTAGCAACTTGGATAGCCTCTTCAAGTTCAAAATACATCTTCACAGAAGACTCTGCAAATTTATTCAACTGACCAAGAAATTCCGCCAAGTTTGATCGAAAATTATCGAAACCTGAAATCCAGTTGTCCAAAGCTTCATTTATCAACAGATTTTCTGAATCATGTTTATTATCAGCCTCCCAAGATGGTAAATAAGGACGGTTCACATCCTTCCCCTGGTTCCTTTCTTGGCGTGGTACAAAGCGGGCAGTTTCAGTAGCTAACTCCTTTATAGAATCTACAACTTGCTTAGGCAAGGCTTCAAATTTTTCCAACCAGACACCACAGGTCACATATATTGTAGGGCCACGGGATCTATAAGATAGAGGTTCTTGCCGCCTTTTTCTTTTGGAAGATTTTGTTTCAGAAGGAGGGACACATTTGAACAACCACCCATCTATAGCCTGCAGATAGGACTTCTGAGCACCAATCCACTTTGTAAAACTTGATGACAGAGAATTGAGTTCATTCACAAGTTCCATAGTGACATGCCGATGTGATTCTGATTGTATAGAGATTTTGGTGTTGCCATTGTTGTATGCTACTGAGATTATGTGAAACTGAAGCTTGTGGCACTCAAACATCACCTTCCACATCCTACTTAACCTGGAATCGGTGTAGAGAATGAAGCGGATGAAGCCCAAAAGCTAAGCACTTAGAATAATCCAAATCAAGGAGACGTGTATATAATTGAGTGGAATATATAAGCATCAACATGTGAAGACATTTAACTGTTTACCCAAAAACTGAGCACTCGTTAATGATTATACTGTTTTGTGATCTGTCAGCAGGCTAAACAACAAACACATTTGTGATATATATGATCCCAACATATGCCAGTTTAACTTTTGTCAATAATACATACCTAAAAAACGTTTCATTGGTTAACTATTTTGAAAAAATCCACGGCTGGACTGCATGACCTACTATAATCTTTATGCTTGCCAAACATCACAATGATTATAGATTAAAAGCTATTTCATCTATAAAATCTTCAAAAGTTAGTTTTTCACATTTTAAAAAATATTCAAAAATACATCAGTTCTGGATTTGATAGTAAATGACATTTAATTGACACGAAATTCGGTGTGAATCTAAGTATAGAGAGCACATGTAAATCCAACGATGGGATTGTCATAATGTGAATTTGATTGTAAGTTATTTAGTGGTGTAATATGAATGAAAAGATACACTACATGAACTTCAACTTGATCCTCTGACCTAAATATACTCTCTAATGTCCTTAAAACTAGACTATGAAATCCCAACTTTAATCCTCAGAAATGGGTAGAGATTGGATTCAACGAAGTTATGGGTTTTTAAGGGGGCCAAAACATACAAACCTATAGAATCAATCATGGAAAAGTTAGGCATCAATCATAGGGAAAAAATTGGAAACACCAGTTTATTGGTATTATGTTGGTATTTGTAAGCGGGCACAACCTACATGATGTCCCACACTTAATTTCGTAAGAAAAAGGTCAACATACAAGATGTATCCACTATAGAGTTACCATTAGGCAGTATCACACTAGCGAATCGCGTTCCATAACATGTCAATCCAAAACATGGTAAACTTTCATTCCAACATACTAACTTAAGGGATCTAGATATTTCCCTCTTTTACGTCCATTTTTTTTATATTTTAAAGACACCAATTTTAGGTAATACTAAAATCTAAAACAACGTATCATAAAACTTTTTAGTGGAACCAAGCTAAAAGTTATAAATAAATTTTGCTACGAGACTTACCATATCACTTTTTAACTTCTAACAAAACAATCTATAGGTTATGTACAAGTCTACACCTATTATTGCATGTTCTGCGATAAGTAGCATACCAATTTCCCCAACCCATACTCAGTACCACAACAACCAGCATTCTTGGCGTTGGCTCACTTAGCTATCGTATTTGATGAGGACACAATATGGATAAATGTCATTTATTAAGTACTGGATAAATTTGAAGTATCATATTTGATGAGGACACGGCATGGATAAGGGTGTGGCTCACATGTAAGAGTATTTGTGCTAAATGTCCAAGAAATTACACGTACAAGGATCTAATTTCTTAAAACTCGTTTAATTTCTTAAATCATACTTAGGCCTTTATATTGCTAGATACAAGGATCATCTTCAATGAAAAGGAACAATTAGTATTAAAGAATAAAAAATGGAGATACAATTTTCAATAACATATACTCCCAAC
Source organism: Alnus rubra (assembly GCA_028654335.1). Classification (NCBI taxonomy): domain Eukaryota; kingdom Viridiplantae; phylum Streptophyta; class Magnoliopsida; order Fagales; family Betulaceae; genus Alnus; species Alnus rubra. Next base: position 588,241 of record JAJPGS010002452.1, on the reverse strand, counting down.
TTACCCTATATTGTGAGACGGACAGAGTATCAATTATAAATCATTTCGACTGGATTAACACTTAATTGAACTTCAATCAGTGCATCAAGTTATTATTGTTGCATTATGATTATATTTCCCATTATTTGACTGAATCCTTAGATATACTGGTAGAGAGTTGAGCAAATAATTCTACTACTCGGCCCTTGCCAACTAAGTCAAGGGTCAAAGCGAGCTCATATTGATTTTCATATATTGTCATGAAATATAGTTGAATTATGGAAGAATAGTTACATTAGTGTAGAAAAACCTAAAAGAGCAAAAGGAGCAAAAAGGAGACCCAACAGATGTGAACAGAAGTTACAAGAAAAATATAATATCAAAGAGGTGACTGAGGACATGGCCCTAAATAAGGCCAAATGGAATAAAAGGATCTATATAGAGGATCCATTTAGTTCAGATTAAGGTTTAGTTTAGTTGAGTCAAGTCACGAAATATAGCCGAACTAGTGGACATAAAAAAATGTTAAATGTATTTTAGCTGCATATATGCCAGATACCTAGGGACTATCGGTATTCATAGTAATATACAAATCTCTAATGGAATGTCTGTGTAAACCAAGTAATAATGACAGAACGAGCACATACCCTTCAATCAACTCCTCAAGTTGTGGCTGGAGCTCTTTGTCCCTTAATTCCTCAATCCTCTTTGAAATAGAGTCAATTCTGTGAATTGCAACTTTGATTCTTGAATGTAGATCCTTGACAACTGAACGAGTTTTATCAATTTTAGAGGAGCTTTCCGCATTTGATTCCAGTTGTCTTAAAAATTTACACTTCAAGTCATACTCCCTTCTGACCATTTCACTAGCCTGAAATCAAAAGAATTTTCTGTAAGTAGACAAAAAAAAAATGATTATCAGGGAATACACACAGATCCTACAACATTTCAAAAGACACAGAAACTCGACATATAGCACCTATCACTTCAAAATCATAAACCACAGATTTAACAACATATGTTAGACAGCGATTTATGTATGAGTTTCAGATCAGACAAGCTGATGTATCATGTAGAACAAGTTCTACACCTTATGCATTTCTCTAGTCCTCTAGATTTACAAGGTCCTAGAAATATTCTGGATATCATTTTCCCTTGTGCAGACTAGTGTATTCCAATGTATTCTAGTCTGCACAAGGGTACCTGTTCATCAGTAGGTGTATAGTTGACAACATAATTAGGAACAGTACACAGGAGGAAAAAAGTAACAAGAAAAAGGCAAGAATCTATCTTAAAATAACTGTTTTGGCATTGCAGTTCAATTACATATTAACTGAGATTGAACACCAAATCATGGAAATGGCATCTTGTTTGATTAAACATAGGGGTAATGATGTGAGTGCATTGAGCTTTCTATTCCTACTGGAAAACATATATCATAGTTATAACTGAATTAGCTGGAATCTAACCAGAGGCAAACAGACTTCAAAACATATTTAACAACTGATGCATATGATAAATGAGACTAAACACTTTACAACATAGGGCTTTTTCTTTGGGCATATTATTATTTAAATCCCTTTGGGATGCCCTAATTGATCTCCATAAACTTTCAAAAGTTGCACTAGACCTCATTGTGGTGATGGGAGTGTAACTGAAAAGTGGCATGTACAAGTCACATACCTCAATTAATCAATGATTTGATGCCACATTTTTCATGTAATTTTCACCAACCATCTACATTATCTTTTATATATATATATCAAACTAAAAAATTAAAAATAAGAAGAGAATGGTGTACACACACACACACACACAGAGAGAGAGAGAGAGAGAGAGAGATGAGCGGGTTGCTCAGCCACCATCTGCAGTGGAGTAGATCAAAGAGGGTCAGGCAGTGTAGATCAGAAAAATATCCAAGCCGCCGTTGATGAGCTTGACCATGGGAGGACTGGTCTCAAAGGACAGCGACTCATCCCCAAAGGTGCAGATCTGCTTCAATTTCTCAATTTCTAAAATTTGGGGATAAAGTACACAAAAAAATGGTTTTGAAACTTCATATTAAAATTTAGGTCAAACTTGTTGGGAACTCATCATCAAAAGTGGTTGTTAAAGTCGCTGAAAACTGAGATCATGCTTTCAGGTCAATATTCAAATGATCAAATCTGATGGCCCTTTATGTCTTTGACATGTTGTCCTGGGATTTAATGTAGGGCTCAAAGGACCATTGGAAGAGCAAGGCCTACTAGTTAGAGCAAGTGGACCCTTTTCCAGTTATCTGGTTTCTATGAATTTTTGCCCCCTCCATTTTTTCATTGTATTTTTTTTTTTAAATAAGAAATCGAAATATCATTAAAAGCGTACGGTGCCCCCAAGTATACAAGAAGTATACAAGAGAAAACACCAAGCTAACTAGAAGTAAAATTATGAAGAAGCAGAAGAAGGAAGAAAAAGTGTGCATTTATAGTGTAAAATATGATGATGATGATGATGTGTCTTCAGATAATTGTTTTATTAAACCACATGCTTGTCCCGTTTAAAATTTCTGTTAGCTTAGATGCAAAAGTTTAAGATTACACTTAGATCCAAAGCATAAGGAGGTTAGTGCAACTTTTGGTCAATGAATACCAACTCAATTCTTTATTTAAAAAGAACAAATTGCTGTACATAACAATTTGGAAGTTCCCTTCCAATCTTAATTCATTTATCAAATATGTGAGTTAGATGAATTCTCGTCATAGATTCCATTCATCCAAACATTCTAGGGAAAGGGAAATTGCTCTTTAGTTTTAAATTGTTGGTCAAATTAAAAGGTATGGTAGAGAAACTGGACCACTAATTAAATTATGACAATTTGGTTTTCTCTAAATGCAGTGGTAGTTCCAGTAATATGGACATAAATGCACACAGGATAAGTCAAATTGTTAAGTTCTGCCCTCATAAATGTATAGAAATACATGAGGGCATCCTTGTGTTCTACCAGGAAAATACTTGCACAAACATAAATATGTTGTTGGGTTGTAGTCGTATTTATTTAATATTAGTCTTTACTATGTTGGAGGGTGCTTATATGATTGTATCTTTCCTAAACTAATATAATACTACGTTAGTGGAGTGGGAACCCTCTCTCTCCCTCTGAACAGAGCTGGCTATATCCTCGTAAAAATAGAGCCACAAACTGGAAAGTTTTGATCTGTGCGGATGCTGATGTTTAGACGAAGGAATCTCAAATAGCATTTTTAACACAACCTTAAGCAAGCTTGGTGTGTGTGATATCTTTGCCACAACTTAAGGGAGAGTGTGGTTGGGTTGTATTAGTATTTATATTTTATTAGTCTTTATTATGTTAGAGGATACTTATATAACTGTATCTTTCCTAAAATAATACAAATGATAGATTAGTATAGTGGGAACCCTCATTCTGGGTCTCCTCCTTTTTTGACTGCTACTTTCTGTCTCTTCTTTCTTCTTTTATTATTGCATATAAATCAACTAATTAAGCTACAATAAGCACACCAAGATAACTACAATCACCACCTCTGCTACCACCAAAACTAATCACCATTGCTAGCCTCGTATCTCTCTCTTTCTCTTTCCATCACATCCAAAATAAATTTCATTTTCTAAGAGAATCTTTTACTCCATGATAGATTGTAACACCCTGTTCCTCTTTCCCCCCCCAAAAATAAATAAATAAATAACAAATAATAATAATAAGCTGCATTGTCTTGGTGATGGGAAAGGGGATCCACAGGACCCAATACTCATCACCACACTAGAATTTAGAATTACATTCAATGGGACTGGAAAGGTCACTGCCACTAGGGAGCAGTAAACAACCCTCGGGCTGTGATAGCATGTTTTCAAGAGCTAGTAAAGTGCCACAGCCTACTTTTTTTTTCCTTTGATAAGTAAATCGAAATTCATTAAAAAGCGCAAAGGCACAACCCAAGTACACAGGAAATATACAAGAGAAATACCTAACCAAAAAAAAAATGTCACAGCCTACTTCACCACAACAAAATCTAAAGACAAGTTTTTTTTTTCTATATTCTTTTTCTTCTCTTCTTGAATTAGTCATAAAAGAAGAGAGGAAGTGAGGGCTCAATTTTGGTAACGAATTGGGTGAGACAAGTAGGTAAGGAGGAGCAGTGGTGGAGAGGGAGAGCATGGCTCATCCATTTCATCAAACATTTTGGGGGGGCAAAGTGACGATAATGTCTGAAAAGGCATTGCTCAAACTTTTCTTCTTTTCTTCCTTTTTTTCAACTCATTGTTTCCCTCACAATTTTTCTACCAAAACGACATCATTTTGATGTCATAAATAGCTCATGTGACATTTAATGCACTTAATTAACGGATTTGGACATAAGGACTTCATTAAAAACAATTGGGAACTTTAGGGATGAATTTTCCGAGTTAGAAATATATGGACCAAATGTCACACAAACCTAAAATTTGAGAGACCAAAATGTATTTTATCCAAAATAATAAGGGTAAAGCATTAAACAATTGATTCAAACATCAAAGGAAATAATCACTCTTATGCTCATATGAAAAATCAACAATATTAGCAAATCATTCCCAAAAATATGATGATATCAATAGCTGTAATAATAATGATGAAGAAAACAACTATTATATCACTTTAACTGGTGTGAGATCAACAGTACCTTAACTTCATCATACAGCTTCCTCTCCCAAGCATATAGCCTATCCAAGGTTGAGGCATGACTGCCGGAGATCATGCAGATATTATCAAAGAGATCGCCAGCAAGGTCCTCCATATCGTCTTTTGAGTTTGCTCCCAACGGATTCCTGGAAGAAGAGGATCGAGATGACACTGTCCTATGCCAAGTTAAGTACTTCATGGAATTTTGAGCAGGCTCTAAATATACGTAACAAAAGGATTAGCTCAGTAATCAAGTTTAAAAGAAATGAAAAATTATCTTAATTGAAATGGAGAAATGATATACTTACTCAATATTTTGATAAAGAAGAAGATGCTTTTTCTATTCACAGAAAATTTGAACCATCAAACTAGCTATTTAGATATTACAACCATAGCCTTTTATAGAAGATTGGAGAACTGTTGTCCACAAGACTACATGAAAGTCAACGTTAAAGGACCAATCAAGGCATTCTCTTAAGGATCATATGGGAAGATTTAGTTACTCCTTTATACCTTTAGGTTTTGGAGTGGCAAAAAGAGCAAAAATCAGGTCCTTGATGGTATTTTGACATGTTAATTTTCAAAAATAGTTGTATAGATTATGTGAAAGTTATCAAGTGTATAAAATTGTTAGCTGAGATCCATGGAAATTATCCTTTTTTAAAGAAATAAAAAAGAATAGTAGTCAAATTAATGTGCATGACACCAATCTCCCATATCCCATATTATTAGCCATGCAGGGTGCCATCTCTTTTGAGGGTTTCTTTGGGAAGCATCAACTCCATAAAGTCTCCTACTACACATATCTCCTATCCACTTTTCATGCTCTTAATCCTTTTCTAATAAGAGGAATCTGTTAAGGATATAATGGTCAACACACAAACCCTAGCAGCCGCCACACAAATCCTAGATCAATCAGCCGTGAATCAAGGCAATCCTCTCCAACAATCACACACTCGGATACTCTCTCCATATAAAACCTACAGCTAGCATTATTCTCTTGCAACTTTCCTATTGTACCTCAACGGCTCTGATACCATGTAAACTTAATATAAAACTAGGAAAAGGGCCTTAAGCACTTGATGCTTAGGGTTTTGTATTGGTAATGGTGAAATTCCGAATCCAGCCTATGTTTCATGGCTGCGAAGAGATCAGCAACTGCTGAATCTTATTATCTGCTCTCTTGCTCCTCCATTGGTACCTTCGATGTACGGTTTAAAAACATCGCAGCTTGCCTGGAGCAGTTTGGCAACACGGTTTGCAGCACAATCAAAGTCCAGAATTTCCCATCTCAAGCGCCAGTTACAACGCTTGCAGCAGGGGAACAAAACTTGCACTGAATACCTCAGCCAAGCCAAAACTTGGTCTGACGAACTTTCAGCAGTGGGAAAACCCGTTGAAGATGATGATCTCATCTCCTATGTTATCAATGGTATTAATCCTATCTACAACTCTTTTGTTACTGCCTTTACTATACGTGATCGTGAAACCACCTTTCATGACTTCCAATCTGAATTGTTGAGCCATGAAATTCTCCTTCAAAATCAGCAGCAAACCCTTAACCCTGAAGCAGGATCCTTTGCCCTTCATGTCAACCGCTTTCGACCACCTCAGCAACCCAACAATTTTCATAGTCCTCCTCCCAACTTTCGTCCCAGCCCCAACAACTTCAGGAAACCAAAACCCTTCCCCCGTCCCCCTGGTCAATTCCGCCAGTCAACCCCTCCTAATCACTACTCCCCAAGACATCCAACTCCACCCTCACCCAATACTTCTTTTGGCAATCACCCCACCAATGGTGCTACTCAGCCCCCGCGTCAGTACTCTCCTTGCCAAATCTGTGGCAAAACCAGCCACCGTGCCCTAGACTGTTATCATCGCATGGACTACGCCTACCAAGGCCGTCACCCACCAATGCAACTTGCTGCCATGACTGCTCAGACTAATGAAGAGTTCACTAATCAAGAATGGCTTGCCGACTCCGGTGCCAACACACATATCACAGCCGACTCATCTCTCCTCACAGAATCTCAACCGTTTGATGGCTCCGAAACTGTTGGCGTCGGTAATGGCACAGGTTTGCTTATTCACAACACCGGTTCTTCTATTGTTCAATCCCCTAATTCTGCATCCTCTAAACTTCTTCTCTCACAAATTTTACATTGCCCGGCTGCTTCTGCCAATTTACTTTCTATTAACAAATTCTGTAAAGACAACAAATGCTGGTTTGCTCTAACTGATATTGATTTTACTGTGAAGGACAATTTGACAGGGAAAATTCTGCTCCACGGACCCAGTGAAAATGGGTTGTACCCCATCCGGTTGCACCCTCACTCCTTGAATAAAGCATCCGGGTTCACTGCCCTCCTTGGTGTCAAAACAACTGACATGGTTTGGCATCAGCGATTGGGACACCCCTCTCTCTCTATTTTACAGCATCTGTTTCGTCATCAGCACCTTCCTCTTCTCGGTTCAGTCAATCAGTCCACTGTGTGTGAATGTTGTCAACTTGGCAAGTCCAAACAACTTCCGTTTTCAGAGTCCATTAGAAGTTCCTCGAGTCCTTTAGAAGTAATCCACTCTGATGTATGGACCTCTCCGGTTCCATCACTGAGTGGGTGCAAATTTTATGTTTTGTTTATTGATGAATACAGCCGGTTTACTTGGTTGTATCCTATTATGAATAAAAGTGAAGTTTTTCAGTGCTTTATTAAATTTAAATTACTTGTTGAAAATCTATTCTCCACTACTATTAAATATTTTCAAACTGATAATGGTGGAGAATATACCTCCACCACCTTCAAACAATTCTTGGACCAAAATGGCATTTTTCACCGACTCACATGTCCACACACCTCTCAGCAAAATGGTATTGCTGAGAGAAAACATAGACACATAGTTGAAACCGGCTTGACCCTCCTTGCTCAATCCGGTTTACCCTCTAAATACTGGGTAGACTCCTTCCTTACCTCCATTTTTCTTATCAATCGTCTGCCCTCACCAGTCACAAACAACACTTCCCCTTTCTTCAAACTTTTCAATAAAGAACCTGACTACACATTGCTCCGTGCCTTTGGTTGCCTCTGTTATCCCCTGCTTCGTCCCTATGTTGCTCATAAACTATCCTTCAGAAGCAAGCCCTGCATATTTATCGGCTATGGTGCCAACCAACGTGGCTACCGGTGTCTTGATCCTCACTCTCACAAAATATACCTTTCCCGCAATGTTGTCTTCGATGAAACCAAATTTCCAGCCAAAACACCATCTCTCTCTCACGGGTCCTGTAAAATCACTACAGCCCCCAATACTCCCGTCTTCTTCCAACCTGCTGCTCTTTTCCCCCTACCCTCTTCCCCTCTTCCGTCTTCTCTCTCTACTGCTCTCCCTTCACCTACATCCTCACCTCCTGACCCTACAAACTACACTTCCACTCCCCTGTCTCCCTCCGCATCTCCATCCCCAGCATCCCATACATCTCTACCTCTACCATCATCCCCCACCCTTGCTCCTCTCCTCTCCTCCCCCACCCCCACCCCCGCACCTCTCCCCTCCCCTATCTTCCCTCCTCCTCTCCCTACCCACCTAGTAGCCCCTAGCAACCGTCCTATCACCCGATCCCAAACCGGATCCTCCAAACCTCGAACTTATCCTAACTTCACCACCTTTCATGCTATCAAACATCCTCTACTCACCTATACCTCTGTCGTCCTTCCACCCGAACCTTCAACATACCGTCAAGCTGCATCCCAACTTGAATGGGTTGCTGCTATGACTGCTGAATTCCAAGCACTTCTCTCCAACAACACTTGGTCTCTTTGTCCCCGCCCTTCCCACCAACATGTTGTCCGCAACAAATGGGTCTACAAGCTCAAACAGAAACAAGATGGCAGCATTGACCGTTACAAAGCCCGTCTCGTCGCCAAAGGCTTCGATCAACTTTCTGGAATTGACTACCATGACACCTTTAGCCCAGTCATAAAACCTCCCACCATTCGGTTACTCATTGCCTTAGCCGTTCAGTTTGATTGGAACATCACACAACTGGATGTCTCCAATGCTTTCCTTCACGGCTACCTTGATGAAGATGTCTTTATGGAACAGCCTCAAGGGTTCCAAAACCCTCAGTTCCCTACTTATGTGTGCAAGCTGCATAAAGCTCTCTATGGGCTCAAACAAGCTCCCCGGGCTTGGTTCACCCGGCTCTCTACTTCTCTCTTAGAAATTGGATTTTCTACTTCTCAAGTTGATCCTTCTCTTTTTACTTTTCACACTAACGGATCTCACATCTTTCTCTTAGTGTATGTCGATGATATTATTATCACAGGTAACAATAACGCCTCCATGCAATCGGTTATAGGCAAACTCCAACTTGACTTTGCCATGAAGGACCTTGGCTCTCTTTCCTACTTCCTTGGCATTCAAACCACCCGGGACTCTACTGGCATACACCTCCGGCAATCCAAATACATTCAGGACCTTCTCCACCGTGCTGGCATGATTGACTCCAAGCCATACCGCAGCCCCTGCCTCTCTGGTTCCAAGATGTCCAAGAATGATGGTGAACCCCTTCCCAACCCTTCTGATTATCGACAACTCGTTGGGGCCCTCCAATATGCCAATCTCACGCGCCCGGACATTGCCTATTCAGTGAATCAACTCTGCCAGCACATGCAAGCTCCCACCTCCGTGCACTGGACAGCAGCTAAAAGAGTTCTTCGTTACCTCAAAGGCACCCTCGATTTTGGCCTCCATTATACCAAAGGCTCCTTCACCCTCCACGGCTTCTGTGACTCCGATTGGGCTGGCAACCCTGACGATCGCCGCTCCACCACTGGCTATGGCATCTTCTTTGGTTCCAACATCATCTCCTGGTCCGCTAAGAAACAAACTGTCGTCTCCAGATCCAGCACCGAAGCCGAGTACCGTGCCATGGCTATCACTACTGCTGACCTCTACTGGCTCCGCATGCTCTTCAAAGAATTACAGCTTCCCTTGCCATCTCCTCCCACAATTTGGTGTGATAACTCCGGCGCTCTTGCCATTGCCTCCAATCCGGTCTCTCATGCCCGCACCAAGCACATCGAAGTTGATGTCCACTTTATCCGGGACAAGGTTCTCAACAAAGACATTCAGCTCCGCTACCTCTCCACCATCGACCAGCTTGCCGACATCTTCACTAAAGGCCTCCCGGCCGATCGCTTCTGCTTCTTGCGTGACAAACTTCCGGTCGTCCCTCCCCTCAGTTTGCGGGGGGGTGTTAAGGATATAATGGTCAACACACAAACCCTAGCAGCCGCCACACAAATCCTAGATCAATCAGCCGTGAATCAAGGCAATCCTCTCCAACAATCACACACTCGGATACTCTCTCCATATAAAACCTACAGCTAGCATTATTCTCTTGCAACTTTCCTATTGTACCTCAACGGCTATATTACCATATCTACCTTCCTAGAATAGAATGATTCTTACCTTATGTAAATGACAGTGTACACGGCATACATGTACTTGTAAATCCTTATAAATATAGATTAATACAAAACCCTAAGCATCAAGTGCTTAAGGCCCTTTTCCTAGTTTTATATTAAGTTTACAGAATCCTCTCAACTATGTACTTCTTTATTCCCTACATAGATTTTCATTATAAAAAGTTTGCGAAATAGAATATTCAATTGGAAATTAACTTCCATGCAAGAAACAAACTTTCCTTTCTTTCCCATCTCACACACAAATGTTCACCTTCCTTCCTACATAAACATAAAAAATGTTATTTGAAATCTATTTGGAAGTTCCAAATGGATTACAACCTTCTTGAATGAAATTTACTAAGTTTTTACTTTTCTTTTTTCTATTTTACAAAAACTTGTTATGACAGAATCATTTCTGAATATATGGTCAAGATCTGCTTTAGATGGGCCTTCCAATAAACCCTCATGAGAAAGGGTTCATTTGGTCAGAAGCATCTAGGTTGAAACTTTTAAAATTTTAAAAAGAATCAGACCCATATATTCACCAATACTGTACATTAAATTGCATGGTAAAGTGATCGCAACACCTTAAAATATGTATATAACAAGATTAAAGTAAATAAACTTAGATTCAGATCCATAGATCTGCTTATCTAGATTATGTGTCAAAGTGAATATAGAGATTAACCCAATCAACGTGCTATTTTATTTTTTGGACTACAACATTTCTTCAATGTAGCACTCGTTGTTCATGTGACTCCATTAGTAGTTGACAAATAAATGCAATGATGATACCAATTTCTACTAACATTACACTTTACACTACATAATTAAAGCTTTCTTGGTTTTCATTATTTTCAAGATTTTAAAATTATTCTATAATGTTAGACCGAATCTAAAATATGTTAAATGTATGATACGCTTTCTGGTGATTAAGCAACATAAACTAACTAAAAGTTATTTGAAATTTTAAAAGGATGAAAGAGACATTTTATTAAATATTGATCTTGTATATGACTGCAAACAAGCTCTGGCTCACATGTAACTTCCTACCCATAAGAATGGGGTTGAAGGAAGAGTGTGGGGGGGGGGGTTTCAAGACCCATTGAATGCATGTACAACTTAACAGTCAAAAAGATTGACATTGTATATAATTTTTTCCTCGTAACTGCGTTTTGACTAAATATAGCTTATTATGCAGATCAGAGGGATTACAAAGTTATAAAGTACCTTGTTAGAAATAAAACAAGGTATGTAATAATTCATTTGAGGGTACTTTCCACACAATTTTTTGTTTTTCACTTGCCTTTTATTTTATCACAAAAATTGTTCTTCATTTACACTCCATCCCTATAACTAGTTCTTGGATTAAGACAACGATCAATGCATATTTCTTCCATTGAAGGAACCCAAATAACTTTGCATAATCCTGAGTTATGTCAAACTGATAATGGACAAGTCGAAGCAGCCTGAGCTTCTACATGTTGCAGACTATATAACACAAACAGGACAGGCATCATTCAGATTTACTTGCAGATTACCACAATTATATTGTGGTATCTTTATGTAGCAATATAATTATAAATGAACCTATGTAGCATAAAAGGCTTCTAAAAAGTTGCTCAAACGTTACTGCAACCCGGAACTCATCCCTATGCTAGACATCCTGGAACATTGGTGCCAACATTCGTTTAATCCCAAACATGATCTGTGGTGTCTCTGTGACATTAAACAGAAAAGTAATCTGAACTCAAGAAAAAGACAAGCAGACCTACCTTCTTGAACTTGGCTTGGGTCCTCCCCACAAGAGAAACAGGCCTTCAAGAAAGTTGATTTTATTGACCCACTTCCTACAACAGAGGATTCTCTCGTTAAAACTTTTACCAAAACACATCAGGATAAGAAATCTGAAATAACTTCCTATGCTCTTTTGGTAAATAAGCATAAAATAGAAGGTTGCTCTTGAGTCTCAACCCTCCAGAAAACATCAGAATCTTTCATAAACATTAGCCCACTCAAGAAGGCTGTATCTGCTGGATTAGAGATTGGGTGCATGAATGATAAACTGCATAAAACACCAAAGAGTATTGTCCTGGAACCTTGATATTGTACATAAATTTCTAATGAAATCGTAGTTGCCAATAATCAGGAGTTCAAATAACAGAGAAAAAAAGTACCTGAAAGGCTGAAACAATAAGATGTGTGAGTAAGTGTGTGTGTGTGTGTGTGTGTGTGTGTGTGTGTGTGTGAGAGAGAGAGAGAGAGAGAGAGAGAGAGAGAGAGAGATCTTACTTTCTTTCCCCGGGAATATTGGACGGAAATGCAACTTATTTGCTTCAAGCATCCTTGGAACTTCTTTACCAGACTCAGAAGCTTTTATAAAGAGAAACTCAATGTCTTTAATGCTTGAAAAGAAGTCCTTAGGAGCAACCTTACTCTCAATACAATCCTCTTTTAATGGTGTTTTATTTGTGTCAGTAGGAAGTGCAACACTAGATGTGGCCCTTAATGGTGACAAATATGGGGAGTTGCCCTGCTCCCCATTCAAGAACTCAGTCTCTGAAGCTACATTTCCTGCAGAAGGCATACCAGGTGAAGAAGTATCTGCAGCATGATCATGAACCCTATTAAGATTTTCAAAACTTCGGACCAGAGTATCTGTTGCAGGCTCATCAAACTCCTCTTCTGAATCCTGAGATTCCTCCCTCTCATCAAAAGAAACCATCTCATCTTCATCTTCCAGCTCAGGAATTCCCTCTTCTCTAAGCCGTCTTATATCATCAGCATTCTCCAAACCTTGGTTCATTCCCCTCCCGTCCTGAAAAGAGAAATCATGATCAAAATAATCCCATGGTTCAGTTCCAGGTGGGAGGGAAGAACCTTCGAATGGGGATGTTTCAGGCCTTTCAGTGGAATGAGGTGTAGTATCCTGCAGGGTACTAGACGAGGTCATTGTTCCAATAACAGGTAAAGAAGGTTTTTCTTCAATCTTCTCGTACGAAGTACCCCTGAATCTCATATGATTTGCCTGAAACCGACTAGAGTTTGGAGGAGAAGGCGATGGAGAAACGGTTTCAGTTGCATCTACACGTTGGGATGCAGATGGGGAAGAAAATGAGAACTGAGAGAGGGACTTCTCAGTTAAAGTAAGAGGCTCTGGTGTTGCACTGGTAGAAGTATACAAAGAAGATTCTATAGGAGCTTCAGGTTCAACAAATTTCCTAAGAGCAGTTCCCACTTTTTTAAGTGACTGAATATATGTAACATGAGCAGCTGCTAGTGAGCACCTGCCATCAAGTGCTTGCTTAACAAACTTCTTCCTTTCACGACATAACTGCAGAACCCTATCTTCCTCTATTTTAGAGCTTACTGCCCCCATTGCTTAGATATCACTCTTACTAGGTAATCAGGACATCAGGATATAGGCTTCTCCCTGAAAAAATTTTCACTGCCAAGAATAGTAAAGAAATGGCAAAAGTCATGTAGCAATAGATCAAAACCCAACTTCTCTAATACTAGAAATTTTTCAAGACACACAAGAGCACATCAAGTAGACAAGTAGAGTTAAATTAGAGAACAACCACATTTTTAACAATTCCAAACCTTCCCTTTTTTGCAACAACAGATGAAAGGTAGGTAATACAATACCACAAATCATCCTCAATAGTTTTCAACCAATCACTAGCCAAACATCACACACATTATTTATTAAGAGACGGATACACCAGGGAAAATCACCACAAGACAACTAAAAAGCACAAACTAGACTCATGCACTGAGAAACTAGTTTCTGAATGTATAATTGTGGGAAGCGAATGAACAGAACAACAATTCTTAACAGCAACTTTATAAGAATAAAAAAGTGTTAAATTTTTTTTCATTTGGACACCAGAGAAAACAGGACTGCATACAAGAGACTTGCAAAATAAATCCATAATAATGAATTGGCACCAAAACCACAACAACCAACGAAGAAGAACTGTTCACTCTTCAAACTACTCTAGTAAGAATGGAAGTGCTACAAGAAAACGGCTTGCTTTTCCTTTTCCTCATTCTTTCCAGAAACCAAACATTGGTGAATGTAAATGCCATAAGAGATCATAATTGGTAACAGTTTCTAGTTCTCAATTTTAAACAAGGAAACCAATCCAAGCCCCCTTAAACAAAAACTGATCGAGTTGAATATAATAATAAGAATGAGAGAAAATGTTCAGGCAGCTTCAATTTTATACCAAAACATAACAGAACCCAACAGAGAAGAGGGAACAAACTCAAAAGATGCTAATTTCAAAAACTCAACCTGAAAAGTGAAAAGAAGAAACCCAAGGGATAAGGGATCTCAATGAATATTCGTAAATAGTCCTAGCTTGAGAACTGAACCAACATAAGTTACTAAACATGAAATCTCCAGAAAATTTAGAAAACTCGGTTTCTACTTGTTTAATTCCAAATAATAATAATAGCAGCAACAACAACTGCAATATAGAGACAGAGGGTATTAAATCATATAAAAAATAAAAAAAATAAAACCCAGTTCGGTAAATCAGAATCGCATTTAGAACGGATCAAAATTCAAAGGCCAGAAGACCAAATATAACAATCAGAGCCTCTGCAGTTGAGCATGCACAAAGAAGTTCCAAAAGAACAGAAAGGAAACAAGCAGCAAACAAACCAACCAAAGACGTCAAGAAGTAGAGCAATTCAGTCGAAATCCAACACAAAACAACAGCCTGAAGAAGTAGAAATCTCGAAAAGATAAAAAGAAATTGTGGGACTCGATGAACCTGAGAATTGGATTGAGTTCAATTAAAGTTGTACGGAGATAGCTTGGATTTCAGAGAAGACCCAGATGGGTATATCAGAGGATCACTGAGACAAGCGTATGAGTTTCAGTGGAGGGAGATAGGGAGCGAATCTGACGGACCCATGGGCGTGGCTGCGTCCATGCAAAAAGCACACAGAGAGACAGACATCATCGAATCCTTGTGTCTGTGTGTGGACTCTGGACCCCACTACGGTAAATTCCCCAGTAAATTCCCTGGAAAGTAGCGCGTGATTCCCCAGCGCCCGCGTCGGCGGTGAAAGGGAGAACAGTAGTATATAGTACGAAGAATTTCACTGTGCATGAAAGTGGGCGGACTTTTTATCCTAAACAACTTTTGCAAAAGGTGATCGGGTCAAACAAACAGCACTTAAGCAATAAGAAAGGCATGAAAACGTGGAGGGCATCACTTTAATGCGGTTGGAGAATCTACCTTTTAGGCCAAGCCTTACAACTTTTTCACAAAAAAGCATTCTTTTGATTATTGATTACATTCAAGTAATACTCGATTGCCAAAATGCGGTTGGTAAATAGTCATTCAAAGGCCCCGTTTGGTAATCTATGTACAGAGAAATACTTTTTGAATATGAATAAAATGAGATCGACGATATGTAAAGTAGAAATAAGTTTAAAACCTTTTTATGAAAAAATGAAGAAAAAAATTGTTTTATTTGTAGTGAATTTTTTTATTTAAATAATTGATATGATATAAAAAGTTGAAAAAATTAGAATATTTTGATGTTGACTTTTTTTTTTAAGTAGTGAAAAAAAAAAGAGAGGGGAGAAGAAGAGGGTTTATCAAACAGGGTCAAGTCTCACAATATTCTTTGTTACCGCCTATTCTACTGACGACTTTCTTATTGACTAGTATTTTTTGAGCACTAACAATAGATTTTGTAAATTTAATTATTTTCTTAAATATAGAAAAAGAAAACTCTTTAAAAAAAAACCCAACAATAGAGTCCTAGGCTTCCTTTAAGTGTTTCCTAAAATAAGGAAAACTTAGGGAACCAAAAGTGCTTTTCATTTCCTCTCTTTCATGTTTCTTTCCTCTAATATTGATTTGAAAAAATATTTAAATTGATTTCTCTTTTTCTTAACATTTATTTGAAAGAATATTTAAATGGTATAGGAAAAGAAAATAAAAGCTTTTGTGAAATTTATTTAAATAAAAGAGTAAAAAGTAAATTGACTTCTTAAATTTAAAGAAAATCTAAACAAGGTTGTTGTTAGTACTTTGATGCCTTTTCTTTTTCTTTCTCTTTTTTAACATACTGTTGTTTTTGTATTATGTTCTGGTTTGTATTTGTTATGATACTATCTCTTATAAATAAATAAAAAGCCAAAGTTCAAAATGTGGTTGGACAAGGATGGACTTGGCTTAGGTGGTAGATATTTTATAGTTTTCACAACCGTCAACAATTAATTTTAAGTTTTTAATGAGATAGAAAGAGTAAAATTAAATATAGACTATTGAAAAAATTACAAAAAAAAAAAAAAAAATTCTTTTACAAATTTTTTACCCCACCTAAACCAAACCAAACAAGAGTTTGCCACTAGCTCAGCCAAATCCTATTTTTAGATCTCTCATTGAAAAAGTAAAAAGGTAAGGAGGTACAAAGACATTGATGCTCATCACCACATGTAACTTTTGTGAATTGTGCCACAAAAAACTATGATAAGAATGAACATTTGCAAATGTCAATGTCAATGACACATCCCCACATAGCCCTATGATATTCATGTTTATATACTAATAGCTCTTTATGCATAAATTAACAGACCAACTATGCATGCCCCTCTCTCTCTCTATCTATATACATAGTTATAGATAGAGAGAGAGAGAGAGAGATTAATTAGATTAGGGCTTGTCTTAATATGGGTAGGTTGATAGTGGAAGGATTTTGGGAATGGGACAGGCAACAGCATACCCTGTTTCTTCTAGATTGAGCATAATGTGATGGTAAGCTAAGATTCATGTTTATATTTTTGTTCTTTCTTGTTTGTATTGTTTACTTTCTTGCCCTCATACTAACCCAGAATCAAACCAGTTAAACCAGTTAAGAATCTCCATTATTATAAAAAAAAAAAAATTAAAAATTAAAAATTATTTTAATAGAATATAGAAGAAATTTAAATAAGCTATTAGATGCAGATTTTGAAAAGTTGTTAGCTAAGGTAAAAAAAAGTAGGCTTTAGTTAACTATTTTGCTTTTTT
This sequence comes from Alnus rubra, assembly GCA_028654335.1. NCBI lineage: Eukaryota > Viridiplantae > Streptophyta > Magnoliopsida > Fagales > Betulaceae > Alnus > Alnus rubra. The sequence goes on along the minus strand of JAJPGS010002452.1, from coordinate 571,082 downwards.
TTTTTTAAAAAAAAAAATGTAAATAAATAACTATGAATGCTATTACAGCCTCTGTTCTCTAAATTTTTGGTCAGGAAAAATAAAAATAAAAAAACAAAAAACAAAAAACGAAAAAACCAAGTAGTTGAATTTTCAATATGTCAACAATATTACACACTCAGGAAAGGTTTAGTATACTCCTTGTTCGTGTTGGTTGCAAGCAACAAACGCAGCACAGTCCTATTATAAGAATTAAGTTATGATAGGATCCATCCATACAAACCCATAACATCTCATCTTTTTTTTAAAAATAATATAAAAAATAAAAAAAACTACACATAAACCTTTTCATCTCTCACCCTTGTTGCAATGCATTTCCAGTCTTTCAATTTGTTTAATGCACCTTATTGATCTATCATCGGGGTTACAATGTCTCCACCCGATAGCAATTTTTATTAAGTCAAACGGCAAGCGCATCACGTGACTCACACGTGATGTGAAAATAACCATTACACCCCATAAAATATTTAAAATTACAACCATACCCTTAATTTAAAAAACCCGTAACTTAAAAAAATAAATTAAATAACAGAAACAATAAAACAATAGTTAGATCTGCGAAGACTCACGGCTGGCCGTTGATCTTTTTTTTTTTTCTTCATATTTTATATTTTTTTTGGCTTATTTTTCGTTATTTCTGGATTTGTTGCTTTTTTTTTTTAAGTTTTTTCCTGATTTTTTTTTGCTTCTCTTTTTTTTTCTGAAATTTTTGGCCTTTTCTCTTTCTTTTGTATTTTTTTTTTCTCAATTTGTCTTCCTCAATGTCCATTTTACTCTCCATCCGCTAGGATTTAACAGAAAATCATAACACAAGTGAAATATTACAACCCTAATGGTAGATCGATAAGGTACATTAAACAAATTAAAAGATTTAGAGACATTGCAACAATGCCAACAAAGGTGGTAAATTTTGAAAATTAAGTGTAATCTCCTATTTTTCTATATAATGACGAAGTTATTCACAAATACAAGAAATTCAAATAAATCTATACTCTCTCTCTCTCTCTCTCTCTCTCTCTCTCTCTCTCTATATATATATATATATATATATATATATATATATATATATATATATAGACTCACATGAGCTGATTGCAATGCACATGAGCACAATAAAGGTGATCATTTGGCATTGACTCTTTATGAGTGGGTAATCTTTAGGCTTTGCAAGAAAGAAAAGGTTGTGGGATCTTTAGACTCTGTTCAACGGTAAAAGACGACAAAAAAAAAGAGAAAGAAAAGTAAAGAGGCTAAAAGCCAAGCAATCACAGATGGAAAGAGTGAATATAATACTTGGCAAATATTTGCATGTGATCAGGATCCAAAGAGATGGAGAAGAACAGTAGCTTCTTTCTTCCTGTGTTTATTAAATTAACCCTTTCTTTTTTAATGGAATCTTTTTCTTTCTTTGTACCAACCAAGAAGAAATGTCAGAATCCAACACACATTGTATCGTGCGTTTTTTATATACAATAAGCATGCAAGATTCCCCGTTAAACGGGTTGAATCATGAATTTCCGCTCTTGAAAACTGGCTTACAAGAAGAGTTTGTCTTTAAAAAAAGAGATTGCGAAGTCTAACTGAACTGAACAAGTAGGCTTTATCCGTTACACTTTTTCTTAAGCCACCTTAATTTTATTAAAATTCAAGCAACCTAATTTCAAATATATCCCAATCCCAAATCATAGATTAAGAGGCTAGGGGGGTTTGACAACCCTTTTTTACCCTTTTTCTTGCTTTTTACTCAAAAAAATAAATAAATAAATAAATAAATAGGAGAATGGAGAAGCATTTTTTAACCCCACTTAAAAATGAGTGCAACTTTTGAAGTCGGATATTGTACCAAAATTCATGCAAAGGAACAACCACTCTTATCTTGACATGTCATAAGACACCCACGTGTAGAGCTGACATGTTTGTTACTTATACAATTCGCACAAAACTTTAAATAAAAAACAAATTTTATCTTGCCTGTGCTCTCTGAAAAATGCAAAGGAAGTTGGTTTTAAAAAGGAGACTTAATAGACATATCTTTTGGACATTTCGTTTACATCTATCTTTTTAAATTAACTATTTGATCTATGACCCATATGCAATTTAAGTAATTTTACATGTTATATAAATGTCCATCTAATAATGAGGTGATTTTTAAAATTATTATTTAATCAAATTCACCATTTGATCAATCGGATGCCCGATGATGATTAGAAGCCGCCTCATTATTTGATGAGACACTTGATGGACATTTATATGACATGTAGAATTACACTACAGAAAATGTATTAGAGATAGATGTAAAAAAATTAGGGAAATTATATTTTAGCCTCCCAAATTACCACATGTTTTGCAACTAGCTCCACAAACTGTCAACACTCTGGCCTCCCAAACTACCAAAACCTTTGAAAAATGCCTCATTTGGCAAAATATTCTCATATTACCCCTGCCACGTGTCATTTTTCAATTAAAAAATAATATTTTTTTATGGTTTTTCCGCTTCTCACAGCTGCTCTTTCCACACCTCTGAATATTTGGTGCCAAATCATTAAAAAATAAAAATAAAAAAGTAAACTAAAAAAAACTTAAATTTTTTTTTTGATTTTTTTTTTTTTTAAAAAAAGGAAAATGGGCCCTAGGGGAATTTTAGTTTTTTAATTTTTTTTAATTAAAAAATGACATGTGACAAGAATAATATGTAGATATCTCACTAAATTAGGTCTTTTTCAAAGGTTTTAGCAGTTTGGAGGGTCGAAGTCAAAGTGTTGACAATTTGTGGGACTAGTTGCAAAATAGGTGGTAATTTATGGGGCTAAAATGTAATTTTCTCAAAAATTATGTCTTTAGAAAGAAGCAAAAAAGGTTTAAAATTGGTTGACTCCAAAAAGGGACCTTAAAAGGGTTACCAAATGAGTAATTCTACATGTACATTAAGTGTCTATCAAGTGTTCATCACTCATTTATTGATGGACACTTGATAGACACTTAATGTACATGTAGAATTACTCTTATCAAACTGACTATCTAATTTTATTAGACTCAGGAGGTTGGAGATTCCTAATGGCCTTTGCCCTAATTGGCATTTCTTTTTTCAAAAAATTAAAAAAAAAAAAAAAAAATCATAATTTGTCAACTTATTTAGATTTAGTTCTATGTTTTCAAATAATGTCAGATTATCATATTTAGTCCTATATTTAGACAAATCATATTATCTATGTTTTATCAGTTGAAAATCAATGACAAAAAGTTACTTTACTTTAACCGAAAGATTAATTGAACTATATTAAAAGGTTCAAAGTTCATTTTCGGGGCTCAAAATTTCTAGGGTTAGGTTATCAACAATAATTCTATGTTTCTCATACATAAATGAAACTACATCTAACATAATTAAATAAAAAAAAAAAAAAAAACTATAAAAAGGAGTAGAAATTGTACTATAAGAGACCAAGATGTGGACATCCAGGCTTGAAGAAAAAACAATTACATACAAACAAAAAAAAACCCCACTAATATCCCCCACTCACACACACAAGGATTATGGTATGAATCAGAACAGAGAAAATGAACAGAACAATTACAATACAGACATGTGTCACATGGACCAATTTCCATCCAGTTCTACTGGAGATCCATATCAAGACATTCTCCACTTCAACTCTTGCCAGGAAAATGATCATAGAACAACTAGTTTTCTATGCAATTGCTCTCCAGAGGAGCCTCCAACTCCACCATGATGATGATCATGATCATGATCATGAAAAAGAAGAGTCAAAATTCCTACCAAACACAACACAGAACCCACAAGAAGCTTGTCGTACCGCTCCACCCAATGAAACTTCAGCTGACTGGCACCATAAAATGACAGAGCCACCAGTGATGTCATCACAGTGATGGTGCTGCAAATCCAATATCAAACTATGTCAAAGCTACATAATGGCAACCAAGTTTCCATAATTTTAGTTTCAGATCCTGTATTCACATTCATATTAAACATAATAGCAAATCAAAAAAGAGATGCACAGGATGATGAAGAAGAGGAAAATTCAATTAAGTTTACGTGTATCCCTGCCTGACGGAACCCTTTTAGGGGTTTGCAAAGCTTCTTTGCTTCAAATCAATGTTAGGACAATCTGAGAAACTTATTACTTTCTTGAATTGTTTTTAAAAATTCTGACAACCAAGTCATAAACAGATAATCAAATAGATCCAAACAAACACTCAAATCTAATGTTATGTTAATGATACCTGAATAATAGCACAATGATAGTGAGCACCATCATGGAAGACGAATTTCCAACAGCAAGGAATACCGGAAGTGTGGTTGCACAGGGTGACAATGCAGGAACAAGGACAAGCCCAGCAACAGCCATTTTCTCCATGGGCTGGTTATGAGAATGACTGTGACCACCCTTTCCAGTCAGAAACAGCAAGACATAACTACCACCAAGAATTACAAGCAAAAGTGAAGCTAGTTTATGCACTGTTTCTTCACCAGCAATAGTATTTGCCATGGTGATCGCCGTTATGCCAAGAAGTGAGGTGGACACTACATGCAAAACTGCTCCAAATGCAGCTGCATTAAAAGAATAAAAATAAAGATGTTTGTCAAAGCACTGATAACAAAAGTTATTTTTCTTGATATGATTTTTTTTTCCCTTTTTTAAGTATAATCTTATACCATAAAATATTTATCAGTAGACCATTCAATCTCACTTACAAGAATCTAATTTCTACTTATACTTGTGAACTCCATCCTCATCCAGATCAAGCAGTTAAAAAGTTGAGCTGGGAAGGCTTAACCCAAGCCAAACCTATGTACAATAAGGGTGGATTGATGTTACTTGAACTTAACAACATAGCAACTGATTGAATAAATCCCCTCCAGACCAACGAAGATGTTGCATCACCACCTCTCGGACGTATATGGCAGAAATGGGCAGGTCTATGTTGGATAGATTCAGGTACCCAAACCATTTAAGCTTAGGCATAGCTAACCCAAATTTATCTACAAGTAATAAGCCAAAGAAGGATGAAAAGGATGAGAGGGTTGAGAATGATACAAGGGTTATTGATTGCGTCCTTCTACTGACCTGAATTTCTTAAAAATGAGGCAAAGACTACAGTCTTTTTAGAAAAATCAAGTGCGCATTAACAGGAAACAATGACGCAATAAGAACTGAAAAACTTAACATTCAGTAAACATATAATAAATAACAAAAAATAATAGAATGTACAGATATCTTATCTATGAAACTCAATAGGCTTACTGAAAAGATAGTGACAAAAGTAAGGCAACTAATTGTATGATGTGGCTCCACAAATCCAACATTAACAAATAAATTATATGATCAATGCCATCAACACATATGAAATTGGTTCCTATGGAGATTCAAGAGTAAATAGTTTCTTCACACTTATGATTGGAGGCAGAGATAGAATGACAGCAAAGCCCACCCAACCTTTCCATGACACAGCATATGCTATTTGCAAAGTTAGCGCAGTACAAGATATCTATGAAACTCAATAGGCTTACTGAAAAGATAGTGACAAAAGTAAGGCAACTAATTGTATGATGTGGCTCCACAAATCCAACATTAACAAATAAATTATATGATCAATGCCATCAACACATATGAAATTGGTTCCTATGGAGATTCAAGAGTAAATAGTTTCTTCACACTTATGATTGGAGGCAGAGATAGAATGACAGCAAAGCCCACCCAACCTTTCCATGACACAGCATATACTATTTGCAAAGTTAGCGCAGTACAAGAAACATTATGATTGTAGCATTTAGGCCCATGAACCTAAACAATGTAACAGATATGCTCATGGGTTACAGATTGATACAAGTTGGCCAACAAGCAGAAACAAGGTATCCAAGCAGCACAATTAATGTCTAGGAGCTGAAATGGCCAAGTGTCCAAAAGGATCTATGTATTGAGAGCACAATTTGATGGATGGGCAAGCCTGCCAATGATCAATTTTCCTCTTTTCATAAACCATTTAGGCATAATTCTTTTAGTGGAGTAGCTTGCCCCTTATGCCCAAGAATTAAATATCAATTAAATGGTCACATCAGAACTCGCAGAATGCACCTCTTATCAAGCTTGCTAATATTCTCATAATTTTTTTTGACAAGTAATAATCAGTCTTATTAAAAGCACAATGCGCCCTTAAGTACACCGGAAGTATACAAAAGAAAACACCTAACTAGAAAAATAAAAACGAACAAGAAAATTGACAAAACTAAACGACAGTGGGGACACAAAAGCCACTATCCAAAGATACATAGTATGAAAAAACAAAGCTAAAATATCCTCCAAAGACCTCTCCAAATCCTCGAAGCACTTGTTATTTCTTTCCTTCCATAAACACCAAAAAAAGGCAGATCGACACCATCTTCCAAACGTCCACCAACAAGCAATCAGTTCAATAACACTTCTAGGCATGCCCAAGACAAACCTAAGCGAGTAAAGAGAGCACTCCATAAAGCCAAAGCCACATCACGCAATGAAGAAGAAGGTGATCGACTAATTGCCCACTTCTTTAAGACATGCAACATCTATCCACCATAATAACTTGCCTCTTCCTGAAATTATCCAAAGTAAGGATCTTGCCTAGGGCCGCCGACCACGCAAAAAAATCCGCTCTCGAAAGAGCCTGAGTCTGCCACACATTCTTCTAAGGGAAGAGACCCAGCCAATGAGCTAAAGAATGACTTGACCTTGAACAAACCTCTTTTGGAAGAAACCCACCAAAACCTATCTTCACTACCTCTTTTCACAATGACTGAGTGCAACACCTGGAAAAAAGAAGCAAAAAATCCACTTCCCAATCATGCCCCTCTCTTGAAAAGCTCACATTCCACTGATTAGAGCCTCCCAAAATCTCCAGATTCTCCAAAACTGAGGCATCCTTTACCCGAGTAATACCAAACAAAGCAAGAAAAGCTTCCTTAAGAACTGTATCCCCGCACCACAAATCATGCCAAAACTTGGTCCTACCCCATCCCCCACCTCAAATCTAGAGAACCCTAAGAATGTCTCCCAACCTTTCATGATGTTCTTCCACAACCCCACCCCAAAGGCACCTACAGGATCAAGGGAGCACCACTCACCCCATAAAATGCCAAACTTAGAATCCACTGCAACTCTCCACCAAGCTACTCTCTCAATCCCGTAACGCCACAACCATTTTCCTAGTAGAGCGCAGTTAAACATCAACAAATTCATGATACCTAGCCCACCCTTTGAAATTGGGGTACAAAACTTCAACCAACTCATCAAATGATATTTGAACTCTTCTCCAAGCTCACCCCATAAAAAATCTCATTGAATCTTCTCAATGCGAACAGCAACACTCGCCGAGAGAGGGAAGAGGGACAAATAATACATGGGTATATTGGTGAGGGTACTCTTGATAAAGGTGACTCTACCACCCTTGGAAATGTATAATCTTTTCCAACTAGCCAACCGATGTTCTATCTTCTCGATAACACAATCCCAAATATGAATAGACTTATAGGAAGCCCCCAATGGAAGACCCAAATACTTCACTGGCAGAGTGGCAACCCCACACCCAATTAACTTAGACTCAGCCAAATTAGCCTTCAAGCCCGAAGCAGATTCAAATTGAAAGAAAAGGCTCCACAAATAACGCAACTGAGAAGAACGAGCACTGCGAAAAATCAAAGTATCATCGCCAAACAGAATATGAGAGAAAGAAGCATTGCCTACTTTGAAGCCTTCTAGCAAACCTCCACTAACCGCAACAAAAATCATGCGACTCAGACCCTCCATCACAAAAACAAACAACAAGGGTGAAAGAGGATCCCCTTATCTCAACCCACGGGAGCTACTAAAAAAACCATTAGGAGAGCCATTGAATAACACCAAGAACCGCACAAAGGAAATACAATAAGCAATCCATGAGCACCATTTTGCCCCAAAGCCACACCTTCTCAGCATATACAAAAGGAAATCTCAATTAACATGATCATATGCTTTTTCCAGATCCATTTTACAAATCATGTCTGGCTCCCTAAATCTTAATCTACTATCAAGGCATTCGTTGGCAATAAGGATCAGATCAAGGATTGGCCTACCCTTAATAAAGGCACTTTGTGATTTGGAAATGACCTTCGCCATAACCGCCTTCATCTATTTGCTAGAACTTTAGCAATAATCTTGTAAATACCTCCTACAAGACTAATAGGCCAAAAGTCTTTGAGATCAATAGCACCTGGAATCTTCGGAATAAGCGAAATAAACGAAGTATTAATGCTCTTTTCAAACAAACCTCCACCATGAAAGTCACTAAACACCTCCATAATGTCCACACTCAAAAACATCCAAGCACGCATGGAAGAAAGCCATAGAAAAGCTGCCAAGACCTAACGCCTTATCGCCATTCATAGCTGACACTACCTTCCTAACCTCCTCCTCAAAAGCTCTCTCCAACCAACTAGCCTCTGACTCCAAAATAGAATCAAAGGAAATATCATCCACCATAGGCCTCCACCTACACTACTCGGTAAAATGTTTTTATAGAACTTGACAATGTGCTTGCCGGTTTCAGTTTGATTAGAAGATGGAGTATCACCAATCAATAAGGAGTCCAAAGATTGAATCTTCTATTTGAGTTGGCTATGGAATGGAAGAATTTAGTGCACTTATCACCTACCTTTAACCACAACACTCTTGATTTCTGCCTCCAACTCACCTCCTCCATAAGAGAACATCTCTCTAACTCTTTGACAATCTCTGCCTTCTTCAATAACTCCTCACCTAAGGCCCTATATTCTTCTACAGCATCAAAAACTTGAAGATCTTAATAAGATTCCTCTTTGCAGATGATACATATTTACCATCTAGATATAATTATTTTAGAGGAGTAGCTTGCCTCTTATTCCCTAGACCTAAAATATATTAAATGTCATCACCCACAAAATGGACCTCATATATATATAAATTTAATTTTCAAATTTTAGAGGCTGCTAAAGCATACTTACATAGGACACAATCAGCTATCTAGATAATGTTACCCACAGTGTGTTATGTAGTGGGCTATAGCTTTGAAAGTTCATGGGGACAATGACCTCTGGTTCAAATGATACTCCCTCCCTCCAGCGTAAGAATGGAGTAAAGGGTGAAGTTGTGGGTTCAAGACCCACTTCATGCACGTATGAGACTATGAGTCAAAAAAAAAAAAATAATAATAATAATTAAAAGCTATTGCGTAACTTGAAAACATGATCTACATATAGATTTCGAGTTATAGGGGCATTTCATTTCTACTTAAATCTAAAGTAAAAATGCTCTAGTAGTCTCTGAGGTTTCACATTTTATCAAATTTCTTCTTAAGGTTTAAAAGTTATCAAATTACTCCCTAAGGTTTGCACCATTATCAAATAACTCCATCTATTTGCATTCCGTTAACTTTTTAACGGTGATGTGTGACATGTGACCGTCAAGTCACGTCCAATAAAAAGCACATATTTAGACCATCCACTCAGCTAGCTACATCAAACACGCCATGCTAGACGCACCACATCATTGACACGTTAACCAAAAACTTGAAAGAAAGAAAAAAAAGAAAAAAAAAGAAAGTTATGGCTGAAGTGGCGTGGTGTGTGTATGATGTAAGCTAGCTGATTTGATGGTCTAGACACGTGTCTTCTTTTATTGGGCATGACGTGGCCACTGACCATCAGGCCATGTGTCACTCGTCACCGTTATAAAGTGAACATAAGGGAAATGGAGGGAGTTATTTGATAATAGTGCAAAACTTAGGGATTGATTTGATAATTTTTAAACCTTAAGGAGCGATTTGATAAAAGGTAAAACCTCAAGGACCACTGGAGCTTTTTCCCTAAATGTAATCCTAATCCAGCATTTATCTGCACTTCTTACTCAAATAAGTAATGTGAGTGCTTACTGACAACTAAGAACAGAAAGGTTATACAAAAGAGATCTTCTAATCTGATCTTTCTAGATTTATAGAAGTCTTGTTCGCCATAAATTATCAAGACAGCCGACACATCCGTTAATTAGTTTCAACAGTTCAGAAAGAAAGGCCTTGCGTAAGCTTCATAACAGATCTGTTAATGTAGTAATGACAAATGGATGCCTGGAACCGGGAACCCCATCAACCTGTTTTGCATACAAATCAACAGACAAATTGGGTGCAACATTTAAACTACTTTTGTCCAGTTAAAGTCGCACCAATCCAAACCAATTTTCCCACTATTACAAACCATCAATGCCTACAACAGAGCCAATGCTTAAAAAGCTTTCAGTGCTGGGTTTCTAAGAACAAGAAAAGTAATTCCTCAAACAGTCGTAAGCGATACAAGATTGTAGAAGAACTGAAACAGAAAGCAAACAAATTGGATTGTATTTCTACATGCAAATTCAAAGTGAACAGAAAACGGCTTTGCAATTCAAGATAGCTTTAGCCTTCCAAGATGATCAATACCCATTAATCGAATTACAGATCTGACTCAATTCTCATATCAAAACACAGTTCAGATCCCTCCATAAATCTAAGCCGCTTAGAAATCGTAGGAAAAGAAATCGAAAGGAGCCGGGGAAACCAAAAGCCCCTCTAGAGCAACAAAAAAAATGTAATGTAATACTTTCCTAAAGTGAAATATTTTGCTTCTTGGTTTTATATTTGTTTTTGGGAAAGAAACAGAAGAATTCCAGACACTACGCTGCATCCTTTTAACTCTTCTGGGATGTCTTAGATGCATGAATATTCAATGAATAAAGAAATGAAATCCGAGATGAGAAAATGGGGGGGACTCACTAACGAGGAGAGTGCGGGAAAGGGTCCACTTCTGGGCGCGACCGACGATGGAGAAAGGCAGCCAATGGGTGGGAATGAAGGAATGCAGAAGAGAAACGGTGGCAATTCCTCCGATTGTGGACAGATCTTCGGCGCTGAAACCTCCCATCATCCCCACGCCAAAAGGAGGAGTGTATTTTCTTCAACTATTTTGTGGTTCTTGCAGACAACTCTCCCCAACACCACCTTCTTACGATCTATCTCCAACTGGCGCCCACCTACATCGATCACATTAATCTTGCTTTCTTCTTCTCTCTTCAACGCCTCACCCAAAACCATCCTTTTTTTTTTCTTTTCTTTTTTTCTTTTCTTTTTTTAAATAATTAATTTTGTCAAAGTTATTTTGCAAGAATAAAAGTAAACTGTCATAATTAGTTTACAGTTTTACCCCTGCCAACTCCACTCCATTTATAAGAAAATATGGACATGTAGAAAAATAAAATGATTTTTTTTTATATATATATATTTGTAAAATGTTTATGTGAGGGGGGTGTCTGTGTAGCCTTGTCATGCTTAAAGCATTATTTCCATTGCTTCCTTTTTTTTTTTTAGTAAATTTTTGCTTTCTTTTTTTTTTCTTTTTTTTTTTTTTAGTAAATTCTTCCTTTTTCTTAACATCCAGTAACAACGAAAGTAAGTAAATGACATGAAACAACAAGAGAAGGAATAATATGGTTGGCACAATTTGTAAAGTCGATATGAATCAATCATAATATTAGCGAGTTAAAATTGAGAGATTTATTCATTTAATTAAATAGGTTGGTTAGAATTGACATATAGAATATTATATCTATGTATCAATATGATTCGAACTTGACACATGACATTTAAGATTGATAATTTTTTACACGACCCGTGAACTCAACATAAAATTAGCGGATTAGGATTGAGAGGTCTGATTCATTTAATAAAATGGGAAGGGTTATAGTTGACCAATATAATCTTATATCTATGCATCGACACAACCCAAACCCAATACATGAACACGAATTGTCACCCTTAAATAATAAGAGATTTTTATGTTTGGCGCTCGAAGAAAAAAAAAAACACATATTCAATCAAAGACAAGAGACCAAGTCTCTAATATCAAAAAGGTAATCTGAGAGGTAAAAAAAGGTTTTGCGTTAGGATTTTAACAGAGTTAAACAAAGAAAATTGAATATATTTCAAGATTTTAGAGCTACTGAAGACCTTGTTGTAAGTAAAAACAATAATTTTTTGAAAATAAGAGACGACGAACAGTCCAAGTTCTAATACCATGTAAGCTCTTAAAACAATACCGTTGGACTGTAGTCAAAGATTGTTCTAACAGTGTTGATCGTTCAAACACTAGTAAAGACCATTCTAACGATGTCTACCGTTTGAACAGTACTCAAGAGCCATTCTAACTGGTCAAACACTAGTAAGAGATCATTCTAATGATTGGCTGGCAATCTTGGGAGGAATATGAACTCAAATACAAAGTTGATGTCACTTTGATATATGAAAGATCTACTTTAATACATTTAAAAGTGAGATCTTTCATGATCAAACTCTCGATGTGTTTCGTGATCACATGTGGCATTGTGAAAATACTGCTCCTTAATATAGAATTCATATTATTTTGATTTAAAAAAAAAAAAAAATATCCCATTCAGATCAAAGATTATTTTAAACTCTTGGGTCTTAAGTATTTTTAGTAAAGATGTACTAAAATTAGAGGAAATCAAGAGTATAATAATAATCAAAAAAAATTAAATCGTAGACTCAAAAATTAAGAGATAGTAAAATAAAGTGAAAATACATTTACATGACTTTAATTTCACTATAAATATTTTTTTTTACTTTTTGTAATTTTTTATTTAAGGATAAAGTTGTAATTTCGTAATGACCCTGCCAGAAAAAATGACTGAAATAATATCTCATGGGGTTATTTGTTCATTTTGAAATCCCTTGGAATTATTTATCACAAGGACAAATCACATAGATCAATTTAGCAAATTTTCCTAATATTTAATTATACCAAATACGAAAACAATATAGAAAATATTTTTTAAAATATAAAAACGAAAACCTAAGATTGATTTTTCTCATCATCAACTCATGCAAGTTGCAACCAGACATTTCTAACCCTTTCCTTTAGCTTTCCTCCTCTCAATTTCAAGTTGGCGCAATTTGAGTTGCCGTGTCAATCCATTTAACTAATTTGATAAAAAATATATAATTATCACGTCATAAATATGTTATAAACGGATTGATAGGTCATAAACAAATTGGTGGGTCATAAACGAGTCATTAACAGATCATAAACGTATCATTAACAGGTCATAAACGTATCATAAACAAATTATAGCCTAAACCCAATATATTCGTATCGAATTCACGGATCGTGTCAAAATTGCCAAACCTAATTTCAAGGCTAAGGCAAATCAATTTCTAGAAATATTTGGAAGGATTACTCATATTTGATCAAACCTTTTTAGTCAATGCTTCGTTTGAATGTTTAACGTTCTCTTCAGTAAAAAAATTTAACAAAATTCCGTTCATTTTTAAATACTGCAAAACACTTTTCAGATAAAACAAATTAAGATCCAAATCTTACGGTAGCATACAAACTAGAATATAAAAATATTTGGTCCAACACAACACTACCAAAAATACCATCAAAGCAGAGCTTAGTCTCTAATGAAGTATTCCTGTTAACAACATAAACGCTTGCCTTGAAGCCAAACATAGGCTCCTCTCGATTTGAAAAAACAAGATAAAAACCCCCAAAATCTAGACCTGATACAATTCACGGCTTAATGATCACCAGGCATGCTCTTGATGATATCAGAATCACCTGAAAACCCAACAAACATTAAAAGGTTCAGAACAAACTACATAGTTTAGGACTACGAAAAGATATCAATTGCTCAACTACATACCAGGATCAATAATGCTGAGGCAGCATACTCTGTAATATTTTCCACAAGCAGTCCCCAAATCCACATTGTCTGAAATACCAAATTAACCATTTTAGGACAAGTTCATAATAAGGGAGCTCAGGTAAAAGAGTACACATCCTCATTGGCAGGTTACTTGCATTAAAGAGTCCAAGAGCCAAAGAAACAGCAAGAAAATGATAATACAAACATAACCGTTTCACATTAGTTTGCTAATAATGTAGAAGAAAAGAGAACACAAATACTAAACATCAACCTGCAGTCCAGATGGTAGAGAATGATGATCGATAATTAAATTGCAGAAAGCACAGACAATTCATGCTAGTCTCTCATCTCAAAAAGCAAATCCAAAAAAATGTTAAGGATAAAACTATGACTATGACACCTCAAATCTTATTCATGTCATCTAAGTAGCTTCAACAGTGCTAAGCAAACTGCTAAATCAAACTTTATAACTCAGTAAAACACAACCTTAGACATAATATAAAGTACTGCATAGGATATAAGCCAACTATGACACTTTATAACTCATTCATGTCACCTGAGTTGCTTCAACATAAGCAACCCACTATATAAATCTCTAACAATAATGCTATACTTCACACCCATGTCACACCAGCTGACATGGCATGTTTGAAGTGGCTTATACTTCTTTTTTAGGAGGGAATTGACATTATAAGCCACTTAAAACACATCATGTTAGCAAATGTGACATAGGTGTGATAAATAGGCGTGGAGAGTAGCATTATTCATCTCTAACTCCATACATAATGCAAAACCTTAGACAAATAATAAAATAAGTCAGTAATTGGATAAATGTTTCATTTTGCATGAAAAACAGACGGGCTAAACCATCCATTTCACCTTACATCCATTTCCACTTCCCATCAGATCCAAACCATCTATTCTGCACCTTGGCGACAGGCTACCTACCAACCCTATTGAATTCACACTTCAGCACCCCAGCTTTTTACCATGCTTGAAGCCTCTCAACACTGGTAAAATATCTACCTCTTTTCTTAGGCCAGACAACAACTAATCCTCAGATCGCATTCTCCTCTTAGGGTTGGAAATCCATAATACAATATTCTAGTATCTCCTTCATGAGCCTAATGTAGCACGTACCTCAAACATGAAGTTAAGGGGTATAATAACTGATTTGGTTTCATTTGACTCCTCATATGTAAAGTTGAATGGCTTGTTTACGTGTGTTCCCTTTCCCTCTTTTCTTAGGGCAAGAAATTAAAGGATAGAAAAGTGATCGGATTATGGAGAAAAAAACCATATCCAAAAAAAATAGGTTGCAATTAGGGAGTTCCACAGCTTCCCCATTCACGTAGGTTGTTACTCTTGATTCTTTCAAGCTACGGTATTCTGAGAAAAAATATAGAAGGCATAAAGGATCTATTTAAAATATTTTACTCATTCATTACTCACATATTTCTCTTACTTTGCTTTTTATGAGAAGTTTTTGTAACCTAATATTAAAAACCCCTGGGGGAGTCCTGAGTTTTTTAGCTCAACGTAGATTATGAGGATAAGAGAGATGATAGCCATCATTTACCGAACGAAAAATATTCAAGATAAAGTGAGACTTAGATCGATTTTCAAAAGCAACATGAATTAAGTTTTACAAAACTATGTAAGCATAGATTTGAAAGAGCATACTGGGCAGGTTTATCAAGTTCACTGAGGAAATTAAAGTCCTAAAAAAAACAGTCCACTGAAAGAAAAAAAACACATGAATCATGTAAAGGGCCTCTAAAAGAATAAAATGGTGAACCTATCTAGAATAATTCCTTTTCCAATTTCTTAAGAAATACTTTTTTTTTTATCAGTAAGAAGATTTTCTTAAAAAGCGTAAGGCGCCCCTAAGTACACCGGGAGTATACACAGGAACCAGCAAAGCTAGCCCACAAAAGAAAAAAACCCAACCAAACCCACAAGGATCAACCCTAAAACCTGAAACCCACAAGGAGCACCCAGAGCACAAAAAACGGAAGAAGCCCCCCATCAAACACCCAAACCTGCCCCGAATGCACCCAAACCCAACAAAGCCCCCAAAACCAGCAAGAAAACCCGAACAACCCTCCCAAAAAGACACCCACAACCCAAAATACATAAGAAGATCAAGCCCAAAATACAAAGCAAACTCGAAATACAAATACTTGAAACAGGGAACAGTCTAGAAAAATTGAAGAAAATGGAAAATCAAAGTTAATCACTATAATAATAAATACAAGGTAATACAGGTATTATGTCTAAGAAAACAACAAATATATGAAAGCCTAAATAAATACTATTTCTACTGATTATGCAGTAGCCACAGGAATGGCACATCATATTTAACACAATCTCTGTGCTCAGCCATATATACATTATTTAACCCTGGAAATTCCTGATTGGCTAACAAATAAAAACAGTGAAAACTATACAATTTATATATATAGAAGTGAAAGTCCACTATTAAAAAAAACAAAGCAATAAGAACAGAAGAAAGAACACCGTCATTGAGAAATGTGAAATGCATAGAGGCCCAGGAGAAAAATACATTCTGAAACATCTAGTCCAACGTACAAAGAGACGAAATGAGGAATTTAATTTCTTAGGAAAAAAACTGAAATAGGGATGTAACGTTAGAAACTCACTTCCGTTGTAGTGGTGAACTCCAATTTTTGCTAACATAGCATAATACTCTATCTCAGACTTCCGTAGAGGAGGGCAGTTGTTGGCAATGATGATCAGCTTTCCTGTTACAAGAAGAAAGCTTGTTTTAAAAAATCATCAAAAAGCAAAAGCAAATAAGTTCAACAAACATAATACAAATATTGAGCTAACAAAATATAACACATTAATGAAGCTTTTAAACCACATTAGTTTCTGAAAATTTCTTAAACCCCAGGATTTAGGAGAAATACTTTTAACACATTGAATGGCTTAGCTTTTAACTTTTAAGCCTAGAAATGAAGATATGAGCATAGAAAATATCCTCATTTTCCAATTTAATATCTGACAACAATATCTAATTCCTTGTCTTACCCAAAATTATAGAGAATATATCACATATAAGAATGTTTAAATGCTCCAACTCTTTGTTTCAACAAGAACATGAAAAATCAAAATAAAATTTATTTTGAGAAAAACCCCAGCCATTTATCAGATTGAACAAATCACAATAAAGAACAAATAAGAAAAGAAAATTTAGAAAATTTATGCTAAATATTAAATAAACACAAAGTGAGCAGATGGGTCAATTGGAAAGCCTAGCAATATGACTAATAATTTCAATCTAGTTCACATTCTAGCTCAAAATTCACTAAGAGTTCATGATACACCAGTTATTAATGCAAAAGAAACAAAAATACCTTGGAATAGTAAATACCGACAAATCAGATCTAAATTTTTTTTTTACTCCATTCAGAAACTAGATATACCTTTGGAGCTCCTCAGGGACTTGAGAACGGTCTTGTATCCCAAGGTGTACTTGCCACTCTTCATGACGAGGGCGAGCCTGTTGTTGATGCTCTCATGAGTCTTCTTCTGCAAGTTTCATAGCAGAAAACAAAGATAAATGCCACTGACCATGAAATCCACCATCCCTTTACGCGATGCGAGGAGAAAGTAAGGGAAAAGAAAATTCATTTCAAATCACACAGCTCACGTCCCCAGACTCTATGAAAATGAGACGTGAAACGCATCTATAGGTGGCGTGTGCGTGTGTGAGAGAGAGAGAGAGAGAGAGAGAGATTTACCGTCTTCTTGGCGGCCACCATGGTTGGGTGCTTTGGATGAGAGAATTACAGCACAGCACGAAGAGCCAAAGCGTTCCAATGCGGCGAAGGAACCCAAGAGTGGCAGCGAAGGAACTCGTTTATACAGGGACGTGGATTAGGGTTTTCAACCTATTATGTGGGTCTGTTTGGCTTCAGGTTTCAGATATTCCATATCGAGAGTCTGGATAACCTTACACCAGGTTTTGCAGCATGTTAAAACCCGAATTGAAAGGGACCGCGCTATTGGTTTCGGGTCAAGGCTCGATGTTACATAAAATACAGGTCCCTAATTATTAAGAATTATTCTTTATATTTTTTTTAAAAACAAAATCAATTATTTTGATAAGTAAAATAATTTATATTCTCATACTCTTCTCCTTCACGTGTGGATTCAAATTCCCCATTAATAAGTGCTGGGTCATTGAAATGGGAGGAGAATAATAAAGAGAAGATTTGAACTCAGAATATTTGTTCTAATACCATATTAAATCACAATTTATCATAAAAACTTAAGCCGATAAAAAAAAAAGATGAATTTAATTTATATTCTAGCAACTATCTCCCTCTCCCTTTTTAATTTTTCCAAATTTATTCAGGTAATCTCTTGTAGATAGAAATAGGTTCATAAATAAAATATTTGATTTGTTTATTATTATTGGAAATAGCTAATTCCTCCCAAAATGGAGAAGAATAGCTATTCCCCTACCAATGAAATAGTCCAGGCATTTTTCTTTTCGAAAATCTTTGTGTTATCTTTTGAAAATATATATATATATATATTTTCTTAAGTGTTGGCCACCCCAACTAGAAGTGCTAGGTATGGTGCAACCCCGAGGGCCTCCAAAAGTTATGTGGCCACCCTCCGGTGCCAATTGGGGGTGATCGTGACCACCCTTGATTGCACCAAGTGATCTTCGAGGATAACGTGACCACCCATAGCTTTTGATTGGGGTGGTGGCCACCCATGGAATGATTTTTTTTTTTAGAAAATAAAAATGACTTTTGAAAAATAAGTTTTAGGATTATGTTATTTTTGAAATTTTGGGCAAACTATGATTCAACTTTAATTAAAAAAAAAGTAGTCATTCTTGTATTATCACCAAACAAGCGAATATGAATTCCATTCAACTTCTTCTATTTCTATTAATACACATTTTTATTCCAAATTCCAAAAGAATGGTCATCCCAATACCACATGTAGCCTTTGCTTTCTCTTTATATAGATATTAGGATTATGCATCATCCTAATATCATGATGATGCATAAGATATTACTAGATTTTGGAGGCTCAGTCTCTTAGGTGCATTATCTTTCACGTATTCTTCTGCCACACTTTTATATTCATATTATTGCATTCCAAAATGAATTAATTATTTTGGCATGGAAATACAATAATTTCAAAAGAGAGAGAGAGAGAGAGAGACAATAATAAAACAAATACCCCCCATTTGCAGCTGGCTCTCTGAAAGGACACACGTGATATTATTTGTTGAGCACCAATTGTGATGTTCAGATTCCAAGGACCATACAATCAGCAACGAGTTATGATGTTTTATTTAACTCATCCAACCTTTAATTCCAAATCATTATTTGCTTATTTTCTCAAAATTAGACATCACATACCTAATTTTATAACTAAAAAGTAAAAAATAAAATAAATAAGAAAATTAATATAAGTGATAGGTATGGCCCGAGTATATATTAGGCTGGAAGGGACCCTCCCACTTATGAAAGGAAAGTGCTCCGGCCTAGCCAAACTCCCAGGCCCATTTGGCAGTTGCACCAGACAAGAAAACCAACTCCGGAACACAAGATATTTTACTTTATGTTCTGACTAAACGTTCGAAGTATTTGCCAAACATTCGACCCTTACTGCTCGGTGAACATTCGAGTAGCTATCCCCGAATGTTTGTCATATGTACAATTGACTATATATCAGAAAGTACAGCCTACACGTTTGGTATGTATGTCAGATCGTATGCTGAACGTTCGATTCGTATACCAAACGTTCGCAGAAACCCTAACAGTACACCAAACATTCAACAAAAGTAGACCGAACGTTCAACAAATGACAAAACTATGTAAAAGCAACACATTCTTATCTTTGTACTTTTGAGCCTATAAATACCTCGCCCCCTTCGGCCTATTTCCACCTTCTTTTGTTTAGTTATTCATTGTGAGTGTGTGAGGGTGTTTTGAAGGTGGAATAAGCTATTTTCAAACCAATGAGGTAACTTTCTTGACTTAGTTCGTTTTTAGTAGAGTTAATAGATTGCTTACTTGCTGATTTGTTGGAAGTTCTACCTAGCTTTGCATCTTTAGTTGACTTTAGATTTAATACTAGTTTAACGATGGATTAATAACTTTATGAGCTTTAACATACCAAGTTTTGTATGCAGGTATTATTATGGTTAAGGCTCTGTTAATGATCATGTTAAGACCTTGGGACTTGCCTATAATAGGTTTTGCTAATTTTTTTTGTTTGGAAAAGTGTTTCTACCCAGACTGAACATTCGACCTCCTCTGGACGAATGTTCGATGTCGAGACCGAACATTCGACGGTCGGGCAATGAGCCTATTTTAAGTTAAAGTGATGACTAAGCTGATTGTAATTAGTAATGTTGATAGAATATTTTATGTTTCCATTGCGTAGTATTCTCTTTTTGAAGAGTAGAGATCCTTTAGGCCTCGTTTGGTTTGCGGAATGACTATTCCATTAGGAAAATGAATAGTTATTCCTAGGAATAGAAGCTGATGGAATGGAATGATTATTCTTAATCTTTAGTTTAGTAACATCTAATATACATTAATTGGAATACAATCAAAATTACTAAAAAAACCCCACATTATATAAATTTTAAAAATAATAAATAATAAAAATAAAAACTTAAATTATAAAATAAAAATAAAAAATAAAAAAATTGAAAACTATAGGGTGGCCGACCACCACAATTGGTGGTCGGCCACCCACAAAATATACAGGGGTGGCTGCGGCCACCCCTGATGAGAATCGGGGGTGGCCTGGCCACCCCCGAGTGACTCTGGGGGTGGCCGCGGCCACCCCCAAATTGCCCCGGGGGTGGTCGCACCACCCCCGGAGCCATTTGTGGCTGGCCGACCACCCATTGGGGTGGTCAGCCAGCCACTGTTAAGGGGGTGGGGTTTCGATTTTTCACCTTTTTTTTTTTTTTTTTGAAAAAAAAAAGAAACTGAAAGAGAATAAAAAATAATTAATTGTGTTTTTTTGGAAAATCTAGTATATTCCCATTGGAATAGCTATTCCTCTCATTTTTTAGAGGAATAGGTATTCCTCTTCTTAAGGGAATGGGTATTCCAAGGAATAGACTCATACCAAACATAATAGTCATTCCATTCCTGGGGTATATTCCGAAAACCAAACGAGCCCTTAGTCTTATTCTTTGTGGAATAGGACTAGGAGGCAAACGGTGAAGTTAATTGTCAATTAATTAATTTCCAGGGCATTACACGTGATCTGTGGTACAGATCTAGGAATGGAGACTTCCACTCAATCTAAGTAGGTAAACAACCCGTTAAACAATGACAAGATGTCACAAAGCAAGTAGATACAATGTCTCCCTCTTCAAACAAGCAAATAACTATAAAAAAAAAAAAAAAAAAGGAAAATTACAGTTTACCCCCAAATTACCACTCGTTTTGCGTTTAGCCCTACAAACTGTCAACACTCCGACTCCGGCCCCCCAAACTACCAAAACCTTTGAAAAATACCCCATTTGACGAAATATTCCCGTATTACCCCTGACACGTGTCATTTTTTAATTAAAAATATTTTTTTTAAACAAAAAAAATAAAAAGTAAACTAAAAAAAAAAAACTTAACTTTTTTTTTTCAAATAAAAAAGGACCAAGGGGTGGCCTGTGAGCCACCCCCAGAGGTGGCTGGCGCCACCCCCCTCCCCAAGGGGGTAGCTGCCGAGCCACCCCCAAACCCCATATTTTTTTTAAAAATAAACAAAAAAATAAAAATAAAAATTTGTTTTTTTAGTTTTTTTTTAATTGAAAAATGGCACGTGGCAGGGGTAATATGGAGATATTTTGCCAAATGGTGCATTTTTCAAAAGTTTTAGTAGTTTGGTAGGCCAGAGTCGGAGTGTTGGCAATTTGTGAGGCTAAAAGCAAAACGGATGATAATTTGGGGGGCTAAAATGATATTTTCCCCTATAAAAATGAAGTAAATCAAGAAAACATGTGGGTAACTCAGCATATACTAAAATATTATAAGCCTTGACTATGCTCGAGGCCTTCTTTCCTAACCATATAACTGACTTAGGCATCGAAGTCCCTGTCGAATACTTGGTAGGCCTTCTAAGCCTTGTGCGTATATTATGTGCAGGAAGAAGCAGTTCCTTTTGCTCAACCCCTAGGAGGAAAGATCCCCGAGTAAGGCAGCTAATAGGAGCACCCGATAAGGGCCCAAAACCCGAGTACAAAGCAATCAAGACCGGGGGTGGGGGGGCACCCGATAAGAGCCCGAAACCCAAGTACAAAGCAAACAACATTGTGAGGCACCCAATAAGGGCCCGAAACCCGAGTTCAAAGCAATCAACACTAAGGGGCACCCAATAAGATCCCAAAACCAGTGTAAGGAGCCTCCCTTGAATCCAGAGGAAATGAGGAAGGCAACCCAAGTACTCGTTATGAAAAATAAAGACTCTTGTGTGTGTGTGTGTGTGTGTGTGTGTGTGTGTGTGTGTGTGTGTGTGATCAACCAACCAATCAAAATATAAAATGCATAAAATAAATAACATAGATATTTTGGTGATGAAATGGAAACTCTTTATATCAAAGAGAAAAATCACTCTGGGGCAGCCAAACCCAGAAAATCCCATATTCAAAAGAAAAAGTTAGTTTAAAAGTAGTCATACTCACATAGACACATACCCTGATGCAGTAGTCGTACATTTAACTCTGACACGTACCTATATGTGAACGCCTCTCAACCAGACCTCATGTTTGGAGAGTTCTTCAATGGACTCCTTTAGCTTAGAACTCCTTTCTAAGGTAGACTTCAAATGGTTGATCAAATCACACAAATACTCTAAGAGAGTTAGCACATCTAACAATATTTTCCTAAACACCCTCTCTTAACACAAAGAGAATTTTATACTGAATTACAAATACACAGCCTATAAGCCTCTTTAAATAGGCTACAGAAATCTTAATTCTACTCAAACTCGAATTTACATAGGCAGCATCCGAACCTTGCTTCTGAGCGTCTGGACGTGCAACTGAAACTTCATAAAAAACTTAAACGCGCCCAGACCTGGAAACCCTAGTGTCTGAACAATTGCATAAAATAGTTCCTTCGTTCGTAGTCTCTGCATAATCGTTCGGACTCCTTGCTGACGGGAACTTATTGACTTCGGCGTCTACTGGGCCGTTCGAACCGTCTTCCGGACCATGAGCTACTGACTCCACTGTCTGTTGTAGCGTTCGAACCCTGATCGGACACTGAGTTTCTGACTTAGGCGTCCGGACAGTCTGTAGAGAAAACCAACTTTCTGAACAGTAAATCTTCCAGATTCTTTCCTTCACTAGGATATTTCTTTCATAGTGGTATATTGTGCAGATTCTTGTTTTGATCAATCCTTTCTATATTGGAAAATATATTCTACAATATTCTTCTGGAATTTTGATTTCCATGTCATGGAAGTCCCTGATATGAAAGTTCCAGATATGGAGGTGTTTTCGTCAAGACAAAATGAGCCAATTAAAATAAACCAACATGTTAAGTTTTACATTCCCTAAGCCCACTACATTAAACCTTGAAGAATGCAGGGGGCAGATAAGCGCCAGGCCATAAAAATAAAGATAAATAAACAAAAAACTCAAACTCAAAATAGTGCAGCCTCTTAAAACACAGAGGGCTCTAACAAGTCTACAAATTTTTAATTGAAGTCGACTAAGTTGAAGGTAAAGAAGACAGAATAGCAAAATTTATACAAAACATAAGACTACAAATTATTTATATTGCAAGCTTCATTTACAAGTCTCCACTATGTGAAACCAAAATGCAAAAATGGGTCATTTGCGGAGCAATTTAGGCTGCACTCTCTTGAGAGGATCCCTCATTTGAAGTCTTCACCCAGTTGGAGCAACTAGTTGCAAACATTATGTGGGGATTTAAGAGCTCTGACCCATACTCACTATATTTGGGCATCCTTATCTCGGAATGACTCTTAATCATCCGCTTGCCCAAAAACAAGGCACCCCAATCACAACTCATCCCCCAAGCCCAAAAATAACTCTCCCCACCTTGGAGATCAAGCTACGAAGAAAAAATGTGTTAGCAAGCTCTGATTCAAGCTGGTTGTTACTCACCGAGAGCTCCTCCTCTGACTCCTCGAGTCTGGATTTTAGGTCAGAATGTGGGAGTGCATGGACTCTAGCTCATTGCCCTTTTTAGAAAGCTCTCTCTCTCTAGATTTGTGGTCCAGGCTTGCAGAGTAGAAACTCCATAAGAGAGCAGTGTCCAAGCATCCTTCTCTTGCTTCAAAACATCTTTAACCTCATTGATGTCTCTCTCCTTCTCTGAAAGCTGGCCGCAATGCATTCTCCAAGGTTTTGATAGATTTGGAGAGTTGAGATTGGAGGTCCTCAACTAACTCTCGAGACTGGCAAATAGAGGTCCCTCAAGGCCTTTTTCTCTTCCTACTCGACCTGCATAACCTCAACCTCCTTAGAGCTAATATAGGAATGGAGACGCTTCTCTCCTTCCTTTTTAAGGAGGACGATCTCCCTCTCAACCCCCACTAGCTGTTTTTCCCTTACCTCCCGCTTCTATTCTTAGTTCACAAAGGCAGCCCACATGAGTTGTGCTACCTCTCCAAATGGCGCCAACGCTCCTCAACTTCGTAATAAAAGGCCGACATTTGAAGCCCTCAAAGCCTTAATCTCCTAACGCAATTCCCTTTGCTTGAACTCGCAGGCCGAGAAGAAGGCAGATGTTTGCAGAAGGTAAGCCCTACCCCGAACAAAGACAAACTCGTCGGATTCCTTTCTAAGCTCCCGAATAGAGTTATAAACAAATAAAGCTACTCGTAAGCTCGGCTGTAGCACA
Source organism: Alnus rubra (assembly GCA_028654335.1). Classification (NCBI taxonomy): domain Eukaryota; kingdom Viridiplantae; phylum Streptophyta; class Magnoliopsida; order Fagales; family Betulaceae; genus Alnus; species Alnus rubra. The sequence goes on along the minus strand of JAJPGS010002452.1, from coordinate 546,403 downwards.
ACTCGCTTATTAAAAGAGTCATTCGTGGACACAAAACTATACTCGATTACTAAACGATACGTACCTTTTTAAAACTAGGTGCTCGTTTAAAGTTCATGAACAAACTCGTATGAGGCTCGCCTAGCTTATTAGAGCAACTCGTATATATTTATTAACATACACATGTATATATATTGATAAAAATAACTTATATAGTATATTACTTATTAAGTAACAATAATGAATATATATTAGATAATAGTTAATTATATGATCATTAAATATAATTAAGTATATGTCATATTGTATTATAATATGATCGTTTGATGTAGTAATTAAGTATCTAATGATCGTTGAATCAACAATTTTAATCTTAATCATATGATCTAATGATGATTTTGATACTTAATCATATTATTCATATACAGTAACAATGAGATTCATATAATCCCAAATTAAGTGATTACATTGGAATCAACAATGTATTGCTTATAATCACAAATTAAGTATGATCATAGCATTTAGATCATAAATATATGATTATATAATCATATATATTACCGTTACAATTTAGATCACATTTACATTATATCATATGATCATGGGATATGACATTGTGTCAATTAATCATTATGTCATATGAATATAATCAAATGATCTAATTAAGTATTATCATTAGATACTTATGACTTGTTATATCACACGATCTAAGATTCAAGATCATATGAATTGTTAGATATGATTCATAATTACCATACTTATTATAGACAATCTCATTTAATATGATATGATTCATAATTCATATATATAATATAATTGCAAATTGAGCTATAAGTATAAATTATAATCACATAATGTCATATAATCACATTTTTATAAGTATGAGTTCACGTAATTACAAATTAAGTTATAAGTATAATTACTTAATTATATTTATATTTATAGCTTAGTTCACAGTTCAACTCACAATTACATAATTTTGATTAATATTTATAACATAATTAGTAATTTATAACTTAAGTATTATTATTATAGTTTAAATATAATTTATAGCCAAATTCATATTTTATACGCTATGAGCCTATGATTAAGTATAATATTATTAATTATCTAATTATATAAACAAATGATTAAATTATTTATGATACAATGTCAAATTGAGTACCTATCATCCGCAATAGGAGAAATTGACACATTAGACATGTACATATTACATATGTGTGTGAGGTGAAAGTTTGAGAGCATCCTAAAAATGATTAAAAATGTTCAGATATATCAAGAAAGTTTCAAATTTTAAGTTAAATAGTCTCTTTAATTAAAAGATATTCCTAACTTGTATAAATAAATAAATAAAATTAGAATAATAGATAAGAAGCATAAGTTATTGTTAGAGTAGCTCAAAAGTAGTAATAGGTTGGTTTTAAATAGCTTGCTGAGTTGTGCATTTCAATAGTATGCAGAACACTTAAAATAAATAATAAATAAAAGTTGAAACCAACGTAATTCATGTTCAATAGTAGTTCAAAAGTGAAACTCTTTAATTTTTTATTTTTTTTCAAGTTATGTATGAGTTATTAGCAAATTAGTTTGCCAGTTGTCTTTCATTTTCATTTGATTTCAAGGTAAGTTGCCATTCATGAGTGCTACATATTATCCACTAGTTTGCAGCATTAATACTCTCCTAGTCTCTTCGGTAGAAGGTACACACATGCTAGTGATGCCACACTTGAATATGAATCAACGGACCTTTCTTTTTCTAATGTATATCACTATTGGTAAATAGTAATTGATGTCACGCATCTCAACATTTCCCCATACATCCCTACTACCTAGGCAACATCAGAACCCTTGTCCTCTCATTCTCGAGCCTTCCACCTACTGATGCCCCATCGTTTCTCTCAACTTCTCAAAGTTTCATTCATCTTTTACTTTCTTTCACAATCCAACATTTCTATTATCTTCTTCCTTTCAACATCTCTTCTTCATCTTTTCTATTTTCTCTTCTCTAAGTTTCTGAAATGCTTAAATCTCTCTCTCCTCTCTCTCTCTCTCTCTCTATCTCTCCTTATAAGATACTGAAATGCTATTACAATATTTCTTTAGTCTTGTTACAGTTGGTCATACGGAAGAGGCCGTCGTGTACTCGGTATTGTGCAGTGGAGTAGTGGTGTTGTTGTCAGTGGCCATTGTGCTTGGCAGTGCAAGGATTAGTTGGTTTTTTCTTTTTTAATTAATTTTCTTAATAAAATTTTCTACTTGAGCTTAGTCGAGCCGAGTACCCGATAAGGCACTCGACTCGGCTAATGGGTGAGTTCGAGCTCGAGTTTGCACAAGATTTTCCCCTTAGTGAGCCGAGCCAAGATTTTAATACTCGTGACGAGCTCAAGCTAGTGCAGTGTAAATGAGCCAAGCTCGGACAACCACTACTCGCCCGAGCTTGGCTCGTTTACAGCCCTACTCCTGAAGATAACCCCATGCCAAAGGTTATTCATCGTCTTTGAAGGGTCCTCCAATAATAATGGTCATTGCCTAGAGGAAGTCCCGACACCCGAAGGAAGCCAATAGGGACACATTTTCACTAGATCGGGCTTGGTGCTCTCTTCTTTGCCTTCCCTACGAGGCACATCCTAAACAGGAGAATTGGCAAAAGTAGTTTCACAAATTAGAACAAAAGAGACGGTTTGCTGTGGTGCCCCATATCAATAGGAGCATCGAAGGTGGGAATCATCTGCTTCGCGATAGTCATCTCTAAGGCCTCCACCTCGGAGGAGGTACTAGAGCTTTCAGTTGTTGGGACCTCAACACCCGGCTGACTGGAAGGAAGACCATCTTTCCTTGAAGGGAAAGAAAAACTTCTTGACTGGAACACAAGAGACGGGATCTGGAGGTGTGCCCTGATCCTCAAAAGTCGTGACAAGCAGCAAAGATGAATGCCAATCCATCTTAACTAGAGTCGATATAGAGAGGGTTGACGGTGCCCTCGATTTCTCTACGATGGCTTTCCCAAGCCCCAATAGAGCACTTGGGTCACCCATCTTCATTTTGTCGGATGCACTCCCCCTATTACTTGGGTGTAATAAAATAAAATAAAATGCAATTATTCTTAAAAAACACGCTTTATAAAAGTCAACACTTATGATTTAAATTAACATTAAAAAGAAATTCAATGAGCATCATAAACCAATTTTTCCCAAAACCTAATAATTGACTCTTTCATATCCTAGCCAAATGTTCGATGGCCCTCTAGAACTGTAGAACGTTCAATGGTTACCTAGCTGACGTTTTATGCACTTTAACCACTACTAGAAGTCATTTAACCATCACAATCCTTGTGTATTTATGCACATTTTTTTCTTGGCCTTTTTAAAAAATTTGGCCACGATTTCAATAATAATTGAATTATGCTACACCTATTTAGGCTATATCAGTCATAATAAAACTTGAAAGTGGTAAATAGTTGAGTAATATACTACCTACATTTGTCATGTTTATTTTTAAGTAAACTTTGAAGCTTTCATTAAAATCATAATAAAGCAACACTCTCCACAATAACATTAGCATGAATAAAAGTAGAATAATCCCCCACCCAAATTTGCTTCAAAGATTGCTGGATTGTCACAATCGCTAGATAATGGACTGTCATGTTTGCTTTCCTTTTAGCGTGCCTCACATACCATGATTTGAGACTTTTATGCAACGTATTTGCATCATCAATTAATTGGCTATAACGACTCAAGGATTGTCCTTTCATCCGCAATACATTTACTATTTTCATTGTATCACCCTCAAATATGATATTTGTCATGTTAATACAAAGAAAGATAATTTGGTTTTTTATTTTTCTTGAATGTCAGTATTGCATTAATTGGTCCAATGATGGCCAAGTTATTATAATTTTAGAATTTTTTATGGGTAGAGTAGTTTGAACACTACCATGTATTATAAGCTCAGGTTTTGAACAACATTGAATCTTTCTTTGAAGTCATGTAACAATTATTAGAGTTTCTATTAAGATCTGTGAAAGTTATATAGGATAGGATTAACATTATTTTTGTAATATTTTATTACTATCCAATATATAACAATTTAATAGCATTATTAGTTTACTTTGACCTTGCATTTGTAGCAAAATTGCCATAATATATATATATTTTTAAAATAATAATATTACATTTTTTAAAAGTAATTATGATATTTTATTATTTTGCCACTCACACTCACACACGTTCACTTTTCTTGATAACAAAAATCACAATCACACATTTTTTATCAAACACTAACAGCATGTGCACATAAACCCACATATTTGCTACACATGTACACACACGACTTCCACAACTAAGTGCACTCATATATATATATATATATATATATATAATAATATATATAATATATATATATATATATATATATTATATGTATGTATCACACACGTTCACTTTTTTGATAACAAAAATCACACTCACACACTTTTTATCAAACACTAACAGCATGTGCACATAAACCCACATATTTGCTACACATGTACACACACACGGCTTCCACAACTAAGTGCACTCATATATATATATATATATATATATTTTATCTCTCCATCCTACACATACACGTTTCACTACAAAAACACAGCACACATCTGCCTAAGACACTCTCACATGCAGCATTTTACACCTAAACACTCATTTGTACACTCCATCACAGCACACACGGCTTTCCCTTTTTTGAACATAGCACACACTAATATTTTTCTGTTTCATGACAACACACCCTTTACTGTTTCAGCACCTCATACACGTCCATAACACATACATCTATCACTCATTCACACTCTCCAGCTCACACGATTTAGTTCTTTAGTATACTGGTTCGGTTCATCACAGCACACACACATATATCATTTTCCGGTTCTGCTATGTATATACATATATATTTACATATAACAAAACATGTCTATCATTCATTCATCTAAACATTTATCTACATATACATATCATGTTATTTTTCTGTTTTAGGAAGCTTACTGGTTTCTTCTTAGATGAAATAAGTGCTGCACTTATCCTTCTTTTTCTTTTTCTTTTTTTTTTTTTTTTTCTACTGTTGTCAACTGGATTCAAGAGTCTCTAGCTACCATATAAAAGAAGAACAAGTGAGGACATGGTTATATGGTAAAAAAGAGAAGGTTCCTCTGTTCAACTGGGTAAAGAGAGAACCTACTGCGGAATATGAAAATCAGGAGCTGCTGTCCGAAAATTTAAGGTTGGATTGAGAGTTCAAGTTGAGCTCTTCTTTGTCTTTTTAAAAACTACTGACCGAATAAGTGAGGAAGGAGACCAAAGCCGAGTTTCATTTTCCTTTTTGTTGTTGTATACCGAACATACAGTGGAGGAACAAGGTACAAAGTGTATCGCTCGTTCTCAAGAACTTCAAACAGCAAGGAGAAAAGGAATGTAAAACATAAAGTTGAAGTTCTATTTTTTTGTTTGTTTTGCTACTGGCCGGTACATATTATAGTGAAGAAAATATGTGTACAAATCTCGGGGCTCTTCTCCATGTTTTAATAACAGAAATGGCAATGAATTGGTAGTTTCAGTTATGGTTTTTCTACTCTAACCGAAGGTAAGAAAGGTTGCAGAAATTTTGATACAAGGGATGGAGTTCCGGTTGATTTTTCTGAAATGGGCTGGAGCATGTCTTCATTTCTATAGAGAACGTGAGGGGTCTAGTTTCACTTATGAAAATTGAAAATGACTTCTAAATAAAATGCAAGTGTGTGCAAAGTGTGCAAAAATATCAATGTGGAAATAAAAATAACACACAGATTTTTGTTAACGAAGTGGAAACTCAATCAAGAGAAAAACCACTCCGGGGCAGCCAAACCCAGAAATTCCACTATTCAGAAGACAAAGCTAGATACAAGATAGTAACACTCACATGTACCCGATGCAGTGGTCGTACCTTGCTCTCTGACGTGTAACCCAACACGAATGCTTCCTAACCAGGTCACCTACCTGAAGGGGTCTTCAATGGAATCATTTATCTTATAGTCGACCTCTAAGATAGACTTCAGATGTAGCGTAGCAACAGCACATTTGTAATGGCTTCAGAGGAAACTTGAACAACTAATACTTCTCTGAGCTCTAATGGAATTCAATGTCAAATTCTTGCAGTTCTCAATGACCAGGGGCCTCTATTTATAGGCTAAAGTGTAGAATGGGCGACTGCAGAAATATATGCGGGTGTCGTCCGAATGGTGGTCATGGCCGTTCGGACGGGCAACTGTGCGACAGGATTTTCTGAAAATTTTGTTGAAAATCTTTCATGTTTAAGAGCCCCGTCTAGACGGAAGACACAGTCGTCCGAACGGTTGCACGTCCGCTGCAAGTATTTTCCATATAAGGCTTCGCGCGTCCGGACATTGGAGGATAAACGTCCGGACGGCTGATCTTCAACACGCAATTTTCATAACGATGTGCGCGCGTCCGGACCATGATAGGCAGTCGTCCGGATGGTTGAAGTTGAATCGGCAATTTCCTTCTTTGATGAATGCGCGTTCGAACCAAGGCTGTCTGACGTCCGGACGGGCTGCTGAGACATCCGGACGGATGCAAGTTGGACAGAACCTTCTCGACACAATGGATGGTCCGGACATAAATGCACGTCGTTCGAACGGATGATGCTTGGTCTGTCTGGCGTCCGGACGATATGGCACATCGTCCGGACGGATGGAACAGTGACAGATGGGCGTCCGGACGGGATGACACATCGTCTGAATGGCTGACAGGGAACCAGAAATCTTCTGACTTTGAAGCACTTTTGAATATTTGAATCCCTGTGAAGCATCTTTTACAAACAAGTATTTTTGTCCAAACACAGAATGAGGCAAAAAACTAACAACTTAAGTAAAATGATCTATGGATAGGGAGCAACCAAGTGTTTGGTGAATGCTTGATTAGGATAGAAAACCATCATTAATTTCCCTAAATATCTTTTATCCCTTCTAACTATAATTTACATTCCAACTACTTGAGCTAACTAATTGCTTTATGGTTTCACCCGAACTAAGACCTCTCTCACTCATTTTTAAACTCATATATCACCCCAAAATATCCCATTAGCAGTGATGATTACTTAGCACAAATATCACTTCCAGCTATGCGTTCAGTACTGTTTACTCAGTAACTTCCAGCTTGTTAACTCTTGTATCCTTCAACCACAAATTCTGGTTCATCTCTCCTGTCGAGTCCATTGTATGGCCTGGCTTGTTTCTATTTAAACTTAGTTTTATGATGCCTATGATGGTGATTCACACTTTTAAAGGGCCTCTTTGGCAACCAATTGCCACTTAATTTTCATTGCCTTTTTGCCTATCACCAACTGTAGACATGCGTGACAATTCTGAAACAAAACACTGCCTCTACTACCACACTCAGTCCTTTTCTTTGAATTTTCTTTCCGTTGAAGACTCGATCCTCCCGCCTAGCTTATTTCCTCAGCTTTCTAATGTGCGCCTCATGTCCTCCCGCCCATCTCTTCTCACGACTTTAACACTATCGTTCTTCAGTCGTCACGCCATCAACCCACCGACACGGCCAGTCCCTTCAGATCTCCAGCTCCTCTCTCTCATAATCGCTTCTGAAAATTGATCTCCTCTCTCCATATCCCCTCAGTCACAGGCGAATAAAGGAAAAGCCTGTGAGATTCCCCATTTTCGAGCCAAACGCCATCTCAGGGCCATGCTCTGTGATTCAAACAATGGGCAGAGATTTGTGACCGTTTCCCCATCAATTTTTCCCCTATCCTTCATCACCTCTCTCCATTATTACCCCAACCACCGACTTAATTCCCCTTCACACTTAAGTCGACGGAAATCCATTTACAGGATCTCTCCATCACCTCCCAGGAATTTGGTTCCTGCGCTCTCTGAACCAGAGGTGTCAACGATCGCTTCATCATTCTTTGACCTCCATACCAACAAGACCTCTACAAAACTAGAGCCCCTTGCCCTCATTTGAAGCATGGGCAAGCAAAGGGTCACGAAATCAATTTCCGGCAGTAAGAGAGAGGCTGCACTAAGAAGCTGCCATCCGGGGAAGGCCACCAACGGGACGAAGGGGAAACGTTGATGAGTGCCAAAAAGTGTATATTTGGACCCTTAATTTACATTAGTTAAACCTTTAACTTTGTTATTTTTTTATGCTTTGGTTAGTTTTGGTGTTTTAATGTTTTGTAGGACAATAAGAGAGAAATGACATAATTCAAGCAAAATACAAGGAAATTCGGATGCAGCAGACTACTAGATTTAGACTTATCATAACAGGACCAAACGATATCCGTTTTGAGAGTTTCTTAGGTCTAAATTGAAGTTCAAGATGTCAGCTTTCCAACGCAACAAGTTTCAGCCAGTTTAGAGATGCATAGAAAATATATGGCTGTTTTAATTTTAGTCGTTGGAGCATCCCGAAAATCCGAAACCGTCTCTCTTAATTTTTTGTCCCATTCCTTGTCTCCCCAAGCATGGGCTGCACGATTTTCCCCAAGCTGGCAGCTTCCTCCATGCTGGACAGCAGCTCTTCTCAAGGCCTGCAGCAGCTCCAAGCTCCTAGGACAGCAGTCCACGTCAGGGTAGCAGCACTAAGGACAGCAAAGCATCATGGGCAGCTTCCTCCATGCTGGACAGCAGCTCTTCCCAAGGCCTGCTGCAGCTCCTGCAGCAACCTGTAACTTCTGGACAGCATACAGCAGCTGCTGGACAGCTACCTGTAGCAGCTCCTGCACTTGGACAGCAGCACCTGCAGCACCTTCCTCCACGCCAGACAGCTCCTGCACTTGGACAGCAGCACCTGCAGCACACCTCCACGCCAGACAGCTCCTGCACTTGGACAGCACTCCTGCAACATGCTTCCACGCCTCCTGCATCACTTCCACGCCTCCTGCAGCACCTCCACGCCACCTAGCACCAACTGGACAGCATGGGCATCACATGGGCATCACATGGACAGCATCTGCAGCACTTTCCCATACCTGGCAGCAAAACACACGTGATTGAGAGAGGGCTGATACCCTAGAGCTTGCACTATATATATTTGTTGTTTCTCTTGTGAAAAGGGGGGGAGTAGAGGCATGAGCCTCTCTGTACATAACGTCTTTGGCTTTTGTTCTCATGCAATTTTCTCTTTTGTAAGTCTTTTATTTTCTTTATGTTTTTAATAAAATTCAGCATTTTATTTTACCATGTGTAGCTAATATTTTCTTTTAGGGTTGAGGATGAAACCTCACCATTGAAGAGAAACTGAGTTTCATGCTTGTTTATGCTATTTGAGTTTATGGGTCTTGATTTCTCATTGTTCTACTTCGATTTTTGAAATGATGTTTTGATATCTCTTGTGGTTTCCGGATACAAGTGATGATGTGGAATAAGTTTCATTAAATCGATTGCTTGTTTTTTCATCTATCAAAAATGATTCATTGTGTTTCGTTCGACTAATACATTTGATGATTTGGTTTAATCCTAATATCTTTTGTGATTTCAATGAACGGATTCATTGAATGATTTAAATGATTTTTGAAGCAATGTAGAGCATACCTAAGATTTGTATGTGAGAACCTCAAAATATGTGTGATGAGCATGAGATTAGGTTGTTGTGATTTGGTGAGTGTGGATTCCAAACCCTAGACCCTTTATTTTCATTATTTTTGTTTATGTTTTCTTTTATCAAAAACCCTAAATTTGGAACTAGGTTAAAATAGGATTAGTTTAAATAGAAATTAATTTTTGCAACGCAATTCCCTGTGGATACGATCTCGCACTTGCACATACACTATATTGCAAACGATTCGTGCGCTTGCGAGTATTAAAATTTGCACATCAAACGTCATTTTGCAAACTCATATTCACAGGTCCTGTCACTAGATTGCATAGCAAGGTTAGTTTCCCTATTATGTAGGGTTTGTCTTCCTAGATTTATGCTACCGTTTGTAGTTGTGTATCACATGTGTTTTGATGATATTTGTAGACTGAGATTATAACAAACATACAAACATTTCTATTTGTGGTGCGTTTCAGTGGGCACCCAAAGCTTGATTATAGTTGAATGGTAGTGCTTCTTATGAGACAAATTAGGTTACCGGGCTATATTGCCCTCAAGATGGATTCTTGTGCATCACTCATCATTGATTTTGATCTCAAACATACTTAGCTTTAACGGCATATTTACTTGAAAATTTTATTTCATTTAGCTAGGAACTTAGAGATACATGTAAAATATTATCTTGATTCATTTAAGTAAGAACCGACAAAGAGATTACTTTGTTGAGAAAATTTTCCTGACGAAATAGGTGATATGTTCGCCGAAATTTTATAGGGCATTAAGAAGAATCTGAAATGATTGATCCTCTGTGCTTCCAACTGTCTTCCCAAATAGTTGAAATAATTAATCATTATCTGAATTGAAGCTATCAGAAAGAAAGAATATAAAATAGAGAATCACCTGTTCCCACTGGAAATGGTTAATAATAGTATCATGTCCATAACTGTTGTTATTTCCATATCTAGTATGCCCATATTCATCCCCTATTAGCATCATTGGAGTTCCCTGTTTATATGCACTGATAAAATTACATCGTTGCTGCAAGTTTACTGGTAGCATGAAACAAACAATTTAAATCTTGCAAGTCGCAACTGACAGTTGACAGGGCTAATTTCCAAAAAATGATAATTGAGTGAGAAAAAAACTGTGTTGAGGAGGTTTTGATAACCTATACACTACCTAACAGTCGTCATAAGAAAGAATTATCATATAAATAGCCAGAATGTGGGAAATAATTTAGTCAAAATCTGAATTAGGAAAACCATTTATCCAAGGTCAACAAGTTTTGAAACTTTTTTTTAATGAGTTAAATAAAAAAATAGATCCAGGGTCATCACTTTCACCTAGCAAAATAATAAAAGGTCAATTAAAACAAGATATCTAGAAATGAAGAAAAGAAAAGAAAAATTTAAAAGTTTACATTACATCATCAAACAAGTTCTCGGCCAAACAATTGAGTAACCCTAGTCGAAGAGACTTTATTTCTTCTTGTTACAGACTGCATAATTTAGATGCAAAATTCAGGGTCTAAATTGTCCCTCCCTCCCTTTTAACCCTAGTTGAAGTGAACTTGGTTCTCTTTTTTGCAGACTGCAAGATTTAGACACCAGAATTAAGTCCCAGAACTATGCCTACCTACCAGCTCATTACTCTCTCTCCCTCTCCCCCCACCCACCCACCCACCCCCCCCCCCCCACCCCCAAAAAAAATCCCATAAGAAAATCAGATTTCAGGATGCTATTAGTGGCAATTGTCGCCTTGTTTGCTTTCTGGGTATATAAGCATTTTTGTTGGACATGCAGCATATTTGATACCCACCACTGTATGGTATATCTCAATATTAGAGTTTAGATTTGTATTGGTTATCAACATTGAAATTGTATTGGTTATCAACATGTAAGTTCCTATTATGACTAAAAAAGAAAAAGAAGAAAACAACTTTTTTTTAACCTAAAGAAGAACTAGTCCTAGCATATTTATTTTGTGCAAGTTCCTAACATATTATTTAAGCTTAGGATTTTCACATTAATTTCTTGGTCCCCCTGAATTTTATATCTATACCTTATTTACATATAGAAAAAATGTGTTATTTCCACTCATATAGATGTACAATATCGGTACCCCTCGAAAATCTCCAAGGAAGCACCAGGTTAGGGGTAGGGGTCAGCCCAAGCCCCCTTCCGCTGTATGGTCTCGGGAAAATGAAGAACACTTGATCTTTATTCTACTAGGGTCTGCCCAAAAAGGAGTTAGGCCTTCATTCGGTAGCCACGCGAATAAAATCACCGAGGACCTCAACGATCGTATTGACAATTGTCATTACAGCACCAGTCAAGTGAAGAATAAAATAGGAAGCTTAAAACAAAATCACAAAGATTTCACTATGCTCCTAGGCAGCAAGGTGGGTACAGGCTTCGGTTGGGACCACACGACAAACACGGTCACCAATAGCGAGGACAAGTGGGAGCAACTAAAATTTGTAAGCATCAACAAATTTTTTTTGTTATAAATTTCATATTAAATATTCCATTACAAACTAACGAAGTGCTTCATGTTCTCTTTTTTTTAAGGAGTATGGTGAAGATAAATACTACAAATTCAAGAACAATCCGCCGCACCTCTTCCCATTGTTAACCACCATATTTGCGGGATCGTATGCCACGGGGGAGTTCGCCTACGCTAGCACACAGGAGCCGCCGGACACTGATGATGAACGCGGCTTTGACGACCCGTTGATTGATCTAAACAACCCGTGTGTCGTAATCGACTTGGAAGAGCTTGATATGCCTCACGCTGGGTAAGCGGCATGCAACATCCCTCAAATCCTCCTGGAGCAGCAAGCGTACTAACACAACCACTAAGGACATGGAAGTCGGTAAAAATGTCTAGTAATGGTCGGAAATGAAGAGAGAATTTGACCTGCTACATTGCAACTTAAGAACAGCCAAAGGGTCATCGACTACTAGTAGACCAGATGTAATCGCAGAGGCGATGGCGGTCCTGAACGATGTGGTGACTGAACACCTGGTGACAGAGGAAAATTATTGGAGGGCTGCCAATTCCTTCACCGCCAGGACAAAGGCAAGGGTATTCATTGGCATGGAGCCAATGAAGAGAGTGGGATGAGTCATGCGAGGGATTAATATTAAGGAACTGTGATTTCCCAGTTTCGTTATCTAGTTGTTGTGCTAATCCTCTAGAAATTTGCAGACTATTGCATCTGAATTTCAGACATTGTCCTTATTTTAATTTCATCGACATTTTAATTGGCACTATTTATATATTTTAGTCATTTTTATCTTCTTCATATTTATATATTTCTTTTTTTATCTTTTTTTTTTTTTTGCAAAATATTTGGCACAACATATACTTTATGTTCAATTATTGGATTTGAATATTTTCCAACTATTGTCTAATGATTAGTACATAGGTTACAAAATGGATGCTAGTGGACCGTCAAGTCTTGAAAATCCAAATTGGGAGGAGGAATTGGACACATGTTCCGATTTTGATGCATCGTGGGGTGATGAGGATGATTTAGACAGAGAATCAATAGCATCATCGCTTGGAAGCTCTGATGACGCTTTTTTCAGCAATCTGGAGACCATAGAAGTTGAGTTACAGGTTGGGAAAATGTTCATCAGGATAGCTAGTGGAAGGAACAACTTGAAGAAAGACAAAGACGTCCTATACCTCAAAGAACATCTGAGTTAACGGGCCCTATGTGAGTTTATTGGGTGTAACCAAATCCCAACCCGAGAGCATGCTACGAGCGCTTTAGAATGTGTCCTGATACATATCTTGCAATTTGTAACACCTTAAAACAGAATGGCTTCTTGCATAGCAGTCGATATGTGAAGATCACGGAGCAAGTGGTTGTATTTTTCCTCCTAATGGCACACAATTGGTCGCAGAGGAACATGGCTTATCGGCTCCAACGATCGTTGCATACCGTGAGCATATACTGCAGAAGGACATGCAAAGCCATTTGTAGGCTAGGTAGAACAATCATCCAACCCACGCAGACAATGAAGCCACACCCCGTCGTTGCCCGAAATGGGAGCTTCTACCCATGGTTTTCAGTAAGTAATGCTTGTCCTTTTTATCTAAGTCCAGCAAATATTTTTAAGATTATTGCTATTACATATCGCACCATACTAACAGACAATATGTTCATTGTAGGAATGTATAGGTGCTATTGATGGCACACACATCCATGTGAAAGTGACCGGTGCGGATAACACGACGTACCGAGGTAGAAAGCATACAACCACTCAAAACGTCATGTGTGTTGTAGACCTAGATCTTTTCTTCACCTTTGTGTACGCTGGTTGGGAGGGGAGTGCCCATGACGCCCACATTTTTACGATGTGTGTGAATGATTTGACACTACGCTTCCCAACACCTAAAGAAGGTAATATACCACACAAATATTTCATATGTAACATTTAAGCATCCTCGTTATTGTACTTTGGTTAATTACAAATTTATATTTGTACGTGAGGTGCAGGTTCATTCTACTCGGTGGATTCTGGATATGGTTGCTATCGGGGGTTCTTACCGCCGTATCGACGTGAGCGGTATCATTTGGCGACATTTTAAAATGGCCAAGAACTTCCCAGGAATTTGAGGGAGCTATTCAACTATAGGCACTCATCTCTACGGACCATCGTGGAATGAGCTTTTGCAGTTTTGAAGAATCGGTTTCCAATTTTAGAAAAAATGCCCCCGTACCCGCTACGATACCAGCGCCTATTTGTAATTGCGTGCTGTACTTTATATAACTTTGTTAGGAAATATAACAGGATGACTGATCCACTATTTCGAGCAGCTTTGCGCAGACTAAACCCCTGGGTTGATGTTGATGATCAGCAGGAATTGGTATTGGAGTAAAACATTGCACCCAGGGAACGACCGGACCAATTAGATGCTAGTTTCGTCTATATGGGGGGGGGGGGAAAGTAAGGGATGCAATGGCCTTAAGTATGTGGAATCACCTCTAAGGAGGGCTGCCAAAATAGTATGCAGTTGTTTTATGTCTGTGATTTTTGGGAAACCCTTATTGATTTGGATTTGGAGGGATAATGTTTCTAAAAATCCCATGCTTTTTGAATTCACTTTTAAGTTTACAATGAAGAGTATGCTCAGACCATAAGTATGCACCAAAATTCAATCCATGGCTTCTCGTCCCTTTATGCTCTGATAAGAATTGGTTTTATCTATTCGACTTCTCGTCCCTTTATGCTTCTCGTCCCGATTTTATCTATTTGACTACTTGCCTTTTTTTTTTAAAAAAAAAAAAAGAAGTGCTAAAAAAAGAAATTTAATTGATTTTTTCTCGTTAAGATTTATGGTTCATTATGGTTAACCCATTTACATACCCAAAAGATTGTATTGTATAGTGGGGTTTGTAAATCAAATCTTTATACCTTAAAGGGCATTCAGATGACAAATCAGGGTTTGCTGAGCTTTTTATATTTGCAATTAACTTCTATAAATTAGTTAAAGAACAGATTAGGGACAAGTGTAGCTTCTTTGCAACTTGATAGGATACAATGACTAATCTCATATATCTTACATATGTTTTCTGCCACTTTTTGCACAACCTTTATTTCTGCTAGTTTCAATGCATGTCCTTCTGGTGGCATAGTAAGGGAATGGAGAAGATACAAGCAAGAAAACAGAACATTCAAAACTGACTAGTTCAAAATCACAAAAACTAGTACAACTAAACTTCTTCAATAATTGTCATTTTAACATCAACTTGGTACTTCTAGGTCAACTAAAACCAAAATTACAACTAACAACGCACCCCTTAACATATTGCCATTATTTTGTCTGGACACTAACTCCCTCCGTAGTTTATCACAATGTTCACGGCACTTTCGTTCAATGAGTTCCTCAACTCTTACGTTATCAGCATGCATTCTATCCTCCATTTGTTGCAGATATTCCATTAATCTCTTCTCGCAACCAGTAATTTCCTTATCAGCCCACTCAAAAAAATTACAATCACCGGGTTTCTAGATGATAAAAATAAGGCAAAATTGTCATAGGCTACTAACGACAAAATATAAGCACTCAACGTTAAAAGGGGAATTACCTTGTATTTAATACATCCAAACCACTTTCTACCAGGATTGATCTCGGTCCTAGAGTTCCTTAGACGTGCAGGAATTCCACAGCAACATAACGGGGGACCACTTGACAAATCACTTGTTGTAGACATTTACACGCGCCTACATTGGAAAGCACATAACATGAGAATCTTATAACATTATTCATAATTATAATTGAATTCTATACCATACCAAAAAATGTGTTTGCATAAGATTTAATTTACAAAAAATCCAATTGGAAAAGGCTGACCAATTGGGGTCCATCTCATTTTCACCGCTCCATACAAGAAAATAGTTGGATTAGAATAGTTTACCTGTAACCTACCTCGATCTTCTTCTTCTTTCTCAAAATAAATTAACTTTTTTATTAGCATTATCAAACAACTTTTTTTACCTGCCCAAAAGAGTTACCCTTACCCTAATGGGTCCAACTCAAATATTCCTATTTAACAGTCGACCATTGGAGAAAATGTGGAATCCCATAAATTTTATGCACTTACACTACTGCAGAGAATAATCTTAAAACGTTGGCACCTCACTCCATGAAAGTTGCTGGAACATGTTTATCATACAAACACGAATCAATTTTAAAATTCCTATGCATAATATCAATAGTACATTTGGATATTTACAAATTTAATTTATTTCTGCTTTTGGTCCAAAAATTAGATACAATAATGTTTACTGAGTAGGACATTGATCTTGGCACCATAATTTTAGTTTCATGCAGTCCATGTTTAAGGCTACCCTTTTAAAAACGGAGTGCAAAATGCTACTTTTCTGGCACATATATATAACTATATTCAACATAAGCAAATGCTCAATTAGATTTATAATATTTTTGTAGACTACGATACATTTGGACTATATCCTTTTGTTCAATTTATTGAAACTTAAAGATTAACCTAATATGAGAAACTGATAATGCTGAAAAATATACATAATATGACCAGACAGAGAAAAAAAAGACTAATAAATTGGAATAACATCATATTTACCAAGCCCTGGAAAATATGGGGAAGGGATTATAAGTTTTTCTGAGACCATAAAACATACATCAAAATCCACCATTGCAATGAACATAAGAAATAAATACCAGCCAAATACAGATTCATGAATGAGACAAAATGGTAAATGGACTAGACAGAGGAATATACTTCATTCACTTGAGCACAATTAGTGATGTGCTTGGTCTGCTTGCAAATTGAAGAGTTCCCTTTGTTTCTTCAATATGTACCTAAATGTACCATACCCATTTGCTATTATTTAATCTTGATCAATTCTTTCAAGAAACTAGTGATCTTTGTGCTTTCCCTTTTAAGGTAAAGAGATATACAGTGTTTTGTTTGAATCAGTTTTCCATGAAAAAGAGATAGGGATTAAATCCAGACCGTTGGTCTTTTTAAAGGAGATCTCCTATAATTTTTTCTGGAGCACCCAAGTCAAATCCCTATCACAATAATCAGCAAGTTCTTTAGACCGGTTGTCAAAACATATCTGATGAGTGCCAAATATTGTGTATTTGGACCCCTTGATTTGCACTAGTTAGACCTTTAGCCTTGTTATTTCCTAATGTTTTGGTTAGTTTTTGTGTTTTCTGTTTCTGTAGGACAATAAGAGAGGAATGGCAAATTTCATAAGGAAATGACTGGAAATTCGGAGGTCCTGAAAAGTCGATCGATCGAACTTAAAATTCGATCGATCTAAACTTTGCCCGAAGTCGATCGATCGAAATAAAAGTCGATCGATCGAAATTTCCCAGAAACTGCTTTTGCAGAGCGCGCCAGAACACCCAATCAGAAGCCAAAAAGCAGTCCTCCCTCTGATTTTCGCAGCAGAACACGCTGGTTTCGTGTTTTTGGTTGTCTCTAGCAGCAGAGGAACCCTAGAGGAGGGTAGAGGAGTCATTTCTAGCCCTAGCTTTCTTCTATAAAAGCCATAGCCATGCCTCCTTGTAAAAAGAGGAAGAATAGAGTAGATTAGAGCAAAAAATCAGTAGATAGGTTTAATTTCGTGCATCTTGTAGTGTATTTCAGTAGTTTTATTTTCAGATACTTTCTCTTTGTAAAACTTTTCTTTCATTTCCATGGTTGTTCATCATTTTCTTGTGGTGTTCTTAGTCATGGAAGGCTAGTAACCTCAACTAGGGTTGATGATGAAACCTTTCCATTGATGACACTCACAATCTTGCTGTACCACTTGCACATTTAATGATATATCATATTGGTAGTTCAAGTTCCATTCATTTAAAGCTTTATCTTTTGCAATGAATGTGGTTAGTGGTGGAAAGAGACATTTTATGTGTTTCAACCAATGAATACATTGTTTTATCGGTTTGAATGATGATATCCATTGTGATTGAATGATACATTGGGTGTTTTGATTTCAATTGGTACTCTTTGTGATTTGTCTATGTGTTGGATTCATTTAATGGTTCTCGGGTTTATGGTTAAGAAACTTGAATGACACCCTAAGCTTAATGTTCTTTGGGTGTTCAAGTGGAAACCAAGAGAGTGAGTTGTAGGATTTGGTTTGGTGGATTCCTTAGCCTTAGTTCCTTTTAATTTGCATATTTCATTCCTTTTATTTAGTCTTTTGTTCTTGAATCAATTCTCAAACCTTTGGAACTAGGTTAAAATGAGGTTGATTAAACAAGACACCAATATTTGACCATTTCCCTGTGGATTCGACCTCGCCTTGCACACACTATATTGCAAACGATTCGTGCGCTTGCGAGTACTATTTAAAACACACATCAAGTTTTTGGCGCCGTTGCCGGGGAAATCAGTTCAAAAATTGGTTTTTGTTTGATTGATTTTATTTTTCTACTAGTTAGATAGATTTTTGTTTCATTTTACTGTTGTTTAGTTTATGTTTTGCATTCTAAGTTTTGTCTCTGTTTTTCCCGGATCTGTTCTGCAGCTTCTGCAACTTACTGGGTGCCCTGAAGAATCGATCGATCGAAAATAAATTCGATCGATCGACAATATATTCGATCGATCGACTTTCTGCACAGCAGCAAGCTCGGAACTAGGTGAGTATCTCTATTCCAGTACTTCTTTTAGTCCATTTTGTTCATTTTTTGTCCATAATTTGTTTCTGTTTAATAGTATTTTGCTGTTTGTTTAATTTCCTTTTAGTTCATTATAACTTAGTTCAAATTCTGTTTAGTTTGTGTTTTATATTATCCTCAATTTGCTTTATTTTGTTCTAAAAAAAAAAAAAAAATTTTCTTTTATTTTGTTCCTGAAATTCGATTCGATCGATCGAATAAAAGTTCGATCGATCGAAAGTCGATCGATCGACCATTACATTCTATCGATCGACCTCAACTCAGAAGGCAGCTCCTGGATAAGATCAGTAGCAGAAATTTTTACCAAAAATTTTTTTGGTCCCAATTTGTAAGTATTCTTATTTTTACTTTTGCTGCTATCTTTGTGTAAATTGTATGCATTTGTGTTAGTCTTTACATTTTATCTTAGTTGTGTTATTTTTTCTTTAACAAAACAAAATATATATATATATATTTGCTAGTAAGGGTTTACTTAGCGATCTAAGGGCAATGACAAGGTGAATTCTGGCAAGGATTGGTCATGGGATTTAAGTGTGTCCGTTGTGACCCCCCTCACCTACCTGGGAATTAGCCTAGATTGTACTTTGGAGAACTTTGTTCCCTATTAGCAAATTGTTTTCTTTATTTTTGTTTATTTGTCTTTTGGTTAAACAATTGTGTATGCTTGGTGTATGCTTGGTAGAAGATCATTGAACTTAGACTTGACATCTTTAGATCCCGAAATTGAAAGAACTCTTAGGAGAAATCTTAGAAATTCTGTTGAGATGGGAGATAACATGCATGCAAATGAAAATGAGAGGAATCGGGGAGAAAACGTTGATCATACTATAACACTTAGGGATTTGTTTGCACCCGTTGCAACAAATTCTCCTTCATGTATCGTGTTACCCCCAACCAATGCCACTCATTTTGACCTCAAGCCTCATGTCATCCAACTCCTACCCGCATTCCATGGCTTGGACCTCGAAAATCCTTATAGCCATGTGAAGAAATTCAAGGACATCTGTGCCACCTTCAAATTTAAAAATTTTCTGAAGAGTCTGTGCATCTTAGGTTATTTCCTTTCTCACTCCATGATAGGGCCAAAGCATGGTTGGATTCAAACATGCCTGATTCCATCACTTCTTGGGAGAACTTGTTAAACAAGTTTTACAACAAATTCTTCCCCATGTCCAAAGTCAATGAGTGTAGGAAGGAGATAAGCTCATTTACTCAAGAGGAAGATGAGAAATTTTCTGAGAGTTGGGAGAGATTTCAAGATATGCTGATTAAGTGCCCTCCACATGGATACGAGAAATGGAGACTGGTGCAATTTTTCTATCAAGGATTAACTCAATCCAATCGTAGCATGATCGAGTCGATGAACGGAGGCGCATTTCTGAGTCTAACGGGAGAGGAGGCATATAGGACCTTAGATCAGTTATCCGACAATTCCCAACAATGGGATTTTTCAAGCTGTCGAGATAAAGCTGCTCGCATTCAAAAGAAGGGAGGCATCTATGAGGTTAAGGAGGATATAGAATTAAAAATGAAGATAGATGCCCTTACCAAAAAGGTCGAAGCCCTAGTTGTTAGCAAATCCATGAATGCTGCCAACCCATTCCATGTTGACTGCTGTTCCATCTGTGCTAGTCTCTTGCACTTAGCACAGACTTGCCCATCATTGCCAGCTTTTGTCGAGTCACCAATGGAGCAAGTAAACGCTTTCAACGATTATCGAAAGCAAGCCAGTGGACCTTTCTCCGAATCGTACAATCCAGGGTGGCGGAACCACCCTAACTTTTCTTGGAAGCAGAACCAGCCTATGGCTCAAGGGGGAGTTCCTCACCAATCCCATACTCAATACCCCCCTGGATTTCATCAGCCGATTCACCATCAAAGCCGTCCATCCCAACCAGCACCATCATACCAAGCCCCGACTCAAGCCCCTGCCTCTTCTTCACAATCTTCTTTGGAAGATACTCTTAAGGCTTTCATCCAGATTACCGGCCAATCCATCAATGACGTGAAGAATGCTACCATGGTGAACACTCAAGCTATTGCCAAGATGGAGACCCAGATCGGGCAAATTGCTAGTCACCTGGGGGAGAGAGAGAAAGGAAAGCTCCCTAGTCAGCCTGTGCCGAATCCGAAGTTGCAGTTCCATGAGGGAGGTTCATCAAATGCAGTGCATGGGCAGGAGCATGTGCAAGCCGTTGTCACACTTAGATCAGGGAAACAAGTGGACAACCAAGTTCACCCAGAGGAGAACCCTGCTGCACAAGGAGAACAAGGAAGCAGGAGCATGGAGAAGAGAGATGCCGAGTCATCTACATTAGCTCCAACCATAGAGACTCCTCCTAGGCCGTTTATACCTAAGGCGCCTTACCCTGATAGACTTCTCGCGCCCAAGAAAGGAGGAACATTCGAGGACATTCGGGAGGTGTTCAAACAAGTGCAGATCAACATTCCATTCTTGGATGCCATCCAGCAAGTGCCGTCTTACGCCAAGTTCTTGAAGGACTTAATCACCATCAAGCGGAGGAACAATGTCCCGAGAAAAGTTTGTTTGACCGAGCAAGTCAGCTCAATCATCCAATACAAGCTGCCCATCAAATACAAGGACCCTGGATGTCCTACTATCTCTTGCACGATAGGAGTCAACAACATTGAGAAGGCCCTGCTTGACCTTGGAGCCAGCGTCAATCTCCTACCCTATTCAGTTTACCTGCAATTAGGATTAGGAGAATTGAAGCCCACCTCCATGACATTGCAATTGGCTGATCGGTCAGTTAAGATACCACGGGGAATAGTGGAGGATGTTTTGATTAAGGTAGATAAGTTTTATTTCCCCGTGGACTTCATAGTGCTTGACACCGAGCCGGTACAGAACGTTGGAGTTCAGATACCGGTAATCCTAGGGCGACCATTCTTAGCTACGGCTAATGCCCTGATCAATTGTAGGACGGGAGTAATGAAGATCTCATTCGGCAACATGACGGTAGAGCTGAATATTTTCACCATCAGCAAACAGCCGAGGGAGTGTGACGAGATCAACAATGTCTGCTTGATAGAGGAAATCCTGGAGAAAAGCATTGAAGAATCAAGCATACAAGACCCCCTAGAAGCATGCCTTGCTCAATTTGGAGAGGATCTAGACTTGGATGTACTGCTTGAGCAAGCAAATGCTGTTTTGGAGTTTGCTCCTCTGGAGAGCAAGAAGGAAGAGGAGGCAGCAGTACCTGAGCCTCCAAAGAAGGAACTTAAGCCCCTACCGGACAATCTCAAGTATAAGTTCCTCGGTCTAGCAGAGACTTTGCCTGTCATCATAGCTTCGGATCTTCACACCGCTCAGGAGGAGAGGTTGTTAGATGTCTTGAGGAAGCATAAGGAAGCTATAGGCTGGACCATTGAAGATATTAAGGGTATCAGCCCCTCGGCGGTAATGCATAGGATACACTTGGAGGAAGACACCAAACCATCGAGGGAGCCACAGAGAAGGCTCAACCCAACCATGCAAGAAGTCGTCAGAGGAGAAGTCATCAAGTTGTTGGATGCTGGCATCATCTACCCCATCTCTGACAGCAAATGGGTGAGCCCCATTCATGTCGTGCCCAAGCGAGCTGGAGTTACAGTCGTGCAGAACAAGGAAGGCGAGTTGGTTCCAACTCGAGTACAATCTGGATGGAGAGTCTGCATCGACTACCGCAAGCTGAACACCGCCACCAGGAAAGATCACTTTCCTCTTCCGTTCATTGATCAAATGGTGGAGCGGTTGGCCGGGCACGAGTATTACTGTTTTTTGGATGGTTATTCTGGATATAACCAGGTCCCTGTGGACCCTGAAGACCAAGAGAAGACGACCTTCACTTGTCCATTCGGGACGTTCGCCTACCGACGTATGCCCTTTGGCTTATGCAATGCACCGCTACTTTTCAGCGGTGCATGATCAGCATCTTTTCTGATATGGTGGAGCGTTTCCTGGAGGTGTTTATGGACGACTTTTTGGTTTTCGGGTCATCTTTTGAGGAGTGTTTGCACCACCTCACGTTGGTTTTGGAGAGGTGTAAAGAGAAGAACCTGGTACTCAATTGGGAGAAGTGCCATTTTATGGTACAACAAGGAATCGTGCTCGGGCACGTCATCTCTCGTCGGGGGATAGAGGTAGACAAGGTGAAGGTAGATCTGATATCCAACCTTCCACCCCCACGGACGGTGAAAGAGGTTCGCTATTTTCTAGGCCATGCAGGATTTTATCGGCGATTCATCCAGGACTTCAGCAAGATCGCCCGGCCCTTGTACAAACTGTTGGTGAAGGAGGCCCCTTTCATTTTTGACGAGGACTGCAAGAAGGCATTCGGGGCCTTGAAGGCAATTCTGACGTCCACACCCATTATTCGGCCCCCGAGCTGGGGTACACCTTTCGAGATCATGTGTGACGCGTCAGATTACGCCGTTGGAGCTGTGTTGGGGCAGCGCATTGACAAACTTCCCCACGTCATTTACTATGCAAGTCGGACTCTGAACGACGCCCAGCTGAATTATTCGACCACTGAGAAGGAGCTGCTGGCAGTCGTATTTGCTCTGGACAAGTTTCGATCCTACCTACTAGGATCGAAAGTCATCATCTACTCGGATCACGCGGCATTGAAGTATCTTTTTTCCAAAAAGGATGCTAAATCTCGCCTCATCCGGTGGATTTTGCTCTTACAAGAGTTCGACATTGAGATTCGGGACAAGAAGGGTTTCGAAAATGTGGTGGCTGATCATCTCTCGAGGATTACCGTAAACTTCACGGAAGAAGCCGCCCCCATTTCTGAGACCTTCCCCGATGAGCAGTTAATGCATATCGCTCATGCTCACTCACCATGGTTTGCTGACATAGTGAACTATCTTGTCACCGGTCAAATGCCTTTGCATTGGGGACGGCAAGATAAGTCCAAATTTATGTCCATGGTGAAGAATTTTTTCTGGGACGATCCTTACTTGTTCAAGTATTGTCCCGATCAGATCATTAGGAGATGCATTCCCGAGCCTGACCAATCCAGTGTCATCTCCTTCTGTCATGATCATGCCTGTGGAGGCCACTTCAGTGCGAAGAAGACCGCTGCAAAGATTTTGCAGTGCGGTTTTTACTGGCCCACCATCTTTCAAGACGCTCACACTTATTGTGTTTCATGCGAGCGCTGTTAGAAGCTAGGGAGTATTTCACGTCGAAATATGATGCCCCTCAACCCGATTCTTATTGTTGAGATTTTCGATGTATGGGGCATTGATTTCATGGGACCCTTCCCAAACTCCTTCGGCTATCTGTACATTCTGGTTTCTGTGGACTACGTGTCCAAATGGGTAGAGGCAGTTGCCTGCAAGACCAACGACCACAGAGTTGTGGTCCAGTTTTTAAAAGACACTATATTTGCTCGTTTTGGTACTCCTCGAGCAATTATTAGTGATGGTGGAAAGCACTTCTGCAACCGGATCTTCGAGCAGCTGATGAAGAAATATTGCATCACGCACAAGGTTGCCACTCCCTATCACCCTCAGACGAGTGGACAAGTGGAGGTTTCAAACAGAGAGATCAAGAGGATTTTAGAGAAGACGGTGAACCCGTCAAGGAAAGATTGGTCTCTCGGTTGAACGATGCATTATGGGCATACCGAACAACGTTCAAGACACCGATTGGCATGTCACCTTACCGTATCGTGTACGGGAAAGCATGCCATCTGCCTGTGGAGTTGGAGCACAGAGCCTACTGGGCCATTAAGCAGCTGAATTTCGATCGCACAAAGGCTGGCTCACAGAGGAAGCTCCAACTCAATGAATTGGAAGAGCTGAGGAACAATGCCTATGACTGTGCTAGGATGTACAAAGCACGGATGAAGAAGGCTCACGACCAGAACATATTGAGACGATCTTTTGAGCCCGGTCAGAAATTCCTTCTTTACAATTCACGTCTGCATTTGTTCCCAGGGAAGCTCCGATCTCGATGGACAGGCCCTTTCATAGTTCGATCAGTGTTTTCTTATGGGGCTATTGAGATTGAGGATCCAAAAAATGGCAGCACGTTCAAGGTGAACGGGCAACGACTGAAGCCATTTTTGGAGTTACAGAGCTCGGAGGTTGAGACGACCCTTTTAGAGGACCCGAGTTACTCGAAGTGATTGTCGTCAGGATGGAGAGTCTGGCTGAAGACTGAAAACTTAGCGCTTGTGGGAGGCAACCCTCATCATTTTTTTCCCTATCATTTGATTTTCTTTAGTTGTGATTTTAGGATAGTGTCTGGCGTTCAAGTTTGGGGAGCGCTTCTCTTGCATGTGCCCAACTTGCATCACCACTTCGGTATTGTATCTCTAGCCACATTGGGGACAATGTGTTATTCTAGTTTGGGAGTGGGGTAGACATTTCTGTCTGTTTTCATTTAATTCTTGCTTTGTTGCCTTGTTAATACTCGTTAAAAAAAAATGTCTTATTGTTAGTTGAGCATGGTTACACCTTACTATGATTTGCATCTCATTGGTTTGTTTAACATGTTGAATTTTGCATATCATTAAATTCTGAGATCTTTTGACTCATCTTTGGATTAGAGAGACTTGACATGTTTAAATTATTTAGCACAAGCACATTAGCATTGTTTCTGTGGGGTATGAGATTTGAATTAAAAATTATGTGTCTTGAGATTTGTAGGATGACTTGTTGATGAAACCTTGGCTTATTGATATATACATTAAAAAAAATTAAAAAATTAAAAATAAAATAAAATAAAATTCTGCTTAAAATAATATCACCAATTTGACTTCTCATTGAGTAACCGGGCCCCTTGCCTCATTAAGCATTGGGTGTTGCGTAAAAAGATGAGAATTTCAGTTTGGATGATTGTTTTGCTAGTTTGACTTCGTAGCCTTTTTGACTTGAGTAATTAAGCCCTTAGGGATTTTTTACATCTAGTGCCCTAAAACCATCTGATTTGGGAGTCACTGGCCCAACACTCGCTACATGGGTCAATTAGAAAGCTTAAAGGAGTCAAACATTGCACAGCCGACACAAAATAATAATAAATGATAATAAATGTAAGATAAGCCTTGGTTATTTGACGGAAGTCCTACAATTTTTGGATATATGTGTTTTGAGGAAAATCGAAACCCCATGACTCTATGTTATTCACACCTTACACTTTTGAACATGTGTTGTCTCAATTTTCATCTATGAGTTGATCGATTTTTGATAACATGATAATGTGATATTCATTTTGTTAAACATGCTCATGAGGTGTGAACCATGTGTTTGAATGATGATTTTCGCTCAATTGATAATACGACATTTCAATGTTTGTGGGTACCATTTCTGGTAAACCCTCACGAGACTTCACTCGTCCACGAGGGAGTCTTAGGGGTTTAAAAGGCTTGTTGCATATGCTAAATACAATCGTTTCTCCCACGAAAGAGGACTTATGTTTCATGCTTTGATTTTGTTTTGCTAAGGGACTAGCAAAATGTAAGTTTGGGGGTATTTGATGAGTGCCAAATATTGTGTATTTGGACCCCTTGATTTGCACTAGTTAGACCTTTAGCTTTGTTATTTCCTAATGTTTTGGTTAGTTTTTGTGTTTTCTGTTTCTGTAGGACAATAAGAGAGGAATGGCAAATTTCATAAGGAAATGATTGGAAATTCGGAGGTCCTGAAAAGTCGATCGATCGAACTTAAAATTCGATCGATCTAAACTTTGCCCGAAGTCGATCGATCGAAATTTTCCAGAAACTGCTTTTGCAGAGCGCGCCAGAACACCCAATCAGAAGCCAAAAAGCAGTCCTCCCTCTGATTTTCGCAGCAGAACACGCTGGTTTCGTGTTTTTGGTTGTCTTTAGCAGCAGAGGAACCCTAAAGGAGGGTAGATGAGTCATTTCTAGCCCTAGCTTTCTTCTATAAAAGCCATAGCCATGCCTCCTTGTAAAAAGAGGAAGAATAGAGTAGATTAGAGCAAAAAATCAGTAGATAGGTTTAATTTCGTGCATCTTGTAGTGTATTTCAGTAGTTTTATTTTCAGATACTTTCTCTTTGTAAAACTTTTCTTTCATTTTCATGGTTGTTCATCATTTTCTTGTGGTGTTCTTAGTCATGGAAGGCTAGTAACCTCAACTAGGGTTGAGGATGAAACCTTTCCATTGATGACACTCACAATCTTGCTGTACGACTTGCACATTTAATGAAATATCATATTGGTAGTTCAAGTTCCATTTATTTAAAGCTTTATCTTTTGCAATGAATGTGGTTAGTGGTGGAAAGAGGACATTTTATGTGTTTCAACCAATGAATACATTGTTTTATCGGTTTGAATGATGATATCCATTGTGATTGAATGATACATTGGATGTTTCGATTTCAATTGGTACTCTTTGTGATTTGTCTATCTGTTGGATTCATTTAATGGTTCTCGGGTTTATGGTTAAGAAACTTGAATGACACCCTAAGCTTAATGTTCTTTGGGTGTTCAAGTGGAAACCAAGAGAGTGAGTTGTAGGATTTGGTTTGGTGGATTCCTTAGCCTTAGTTCCTTTTAATTTGCATATTTCATTCCTTTTATTTAGTCTTTTGTTCTTGAATCAATTCTCAAACCTTTAGAACTAGGTTAAAATGAGGTTGATTAAACAAGATACCAATATTTGACCATTTCCCTGTGGATTCGACCTCGCACTTGCACACACTATATTGCAAACGATTCGTGCGCTTGCGAGTACTATTTAAAACACACATCAATATCATAATAATCTGTTTGGCTATAACCAACTACTAAAAAGACTGCAATCTGTATTAACATGGTAATATACGATCTCGAACTATGTTCACAATTACAGTCGGTACTTTTAAGTATATTTATATATTAATCTTTGTTGCCCTAGATCTCCAAAAGCATGGGCTGAAATCTTTGTCCAAGTACAACACTAAAACTATCTGCTTAATTTCATGCATATGCGTTATATAGATACATCATACATCCAGCCCATCAGCAAGAAAGACGCACAAAAAGAGAGAAAAAAAAAAAACTACGAAGAAGGCATGCTAAATGAACACACACAGATACATTTAACACTAAACAAGCATAGATACACTCAGCTTCAAGTCAAGCTCCAAATTCCCGTTCCCATTCCCTAGATGTACCTAAACTGTTTTCACTGGGAACCTGTCCTCGCCGTTGGTACCTCCTACTTCCACCAGTCCCAAACCGGACCAAAACCAACTATGTCTAGGCAGAAACCACGAGCGAATGGACCAAATGTCTGGGCAGATCCGTGAGAGAGAGGAGATGGATATCTGAAGAGAGATCGGTTGATGCCGTGTCGGTGAGGATTTTGGTTGATGGCTTGAAGAATGATTCCGTCTATAATGGCGTGTCGGTGGGGATATGGAGAAAGGAGATATGGAAAGAGGAGATCAATTTCCAGAAGAGATTCTGAGAGAGAGGAGATGGAGATCTGAAGGGACTGGCCGTGTCGGTGGGTTGATGGCGTGAGGGCTGAAGAGCGATAGTGTTAAAGTCGTGAGAAGAGATGGGCGGGAGGACATGAGGCGCACATTAGAAAGCTGAGGAAATAAGTTGGGCGGGAGGATCGAGTCTTCAACAGAAAGAAAATTCAAAGAAAAGGACTGAGTGTGGCAGTAGAGACAGTGTTTTGTTTCAGAATTGTCACGCGTGTCTACTGTTGGTGATGGGCAAAAAGGCAATGAAAATTAAGTGGCAATTGGTTGCCAAACAGGTCCAAAAAATACCCACACAGTTAGTGTTTCCCACCAAATTTACTTAAGCTAGAAAACTGGTAGCTCTAGGAGTCATCTTCTTTATGTTTGTGTTCATCAATCTAGGTGGTCCACACACACACACACACACACATATATATATAACATATCCTATAATTAGAACTTCTTACAAGAATTAATTAAACACATTTATATATATGTAGATCAATTAAGTCTAGTATTCACACACGTGTATATTCACGTTTATCCAAATATATATATATAAATATATATATATATATATATATATATATATTAACTAAGCTTCCCCCCCCTCTTATATATATATATATATTAACTAAGCTCCCCCCCCCCCTCTTTATGTAAATAACATGTGTATGTGTAATAGTAAGTCTACAGCTCAAAAAGTAAATAAAATAATTAATTTAGTGTGTGAAGTGGGCTATCTTTAAAGCGTGGAAATGTTATTCTTTCAATGCTAATAACGACAATACTTTTTTTTTTTTTTTTTTTTTTTGTGAGTAAAACTTTAGGAAAAAAGTCAACATAACCCCCTTAAATTATAACTCGATTGTTAATGTACTCATCAAACTATCAAAATTTGTCAATGTCCCCACAAGGCTAGCAAAAAGGAGAAACATAAAATAAAATAAATAAATAAAAATTGACCCTACAAGTTTTTAATAAGACAAAAATGCCCATATAAATTCAAAAAAAAAAAAAGTTAGAACATTAGAGTGGCCCAATCACCTATTTGGCCAAATGAGGGTGATTCAATAACGAGGTGGTTCAGTCACCCTTAATTTTATTTTTTTTATTTTTTTATTTTTACCATTTAGGCTCCAACTTCCTTTTTTTAAAATAAATAATAAATAATAGATTTATTTATTTTTAGATTTTTTCTTTTATTTTTATTAAGGGTTGTGACTGGTTCCGAAGATGGAAAAGGAAACGATACAAGCCAAGCTGTGTAGTCGACAGAGAAATGATTGTTGACCGTCCCCAACAATCCATTAATAATAAAAAATTAGTTTTTTATTAAAAAATTGCTTCTGATGTGACATTAGAGACAATTTTTTATTGAAAAATTAATTTTTTAATATTAATAGGATCACAGGACGGATGACTGTGTAGCACTTCTCCGACAGAAGGGACACAACAAAAATCAGGGGAAACCTTGCCGAGTTCCTTGGTTTGGGCGTGAAGGGGTCGAACCGTGGGAAGGAGGACACTGGCTCAGGCAAGAGAGGGCCGAAGAGGCTGAGCAAGGTGCTTCGGAGCAACACCCGGAGTTCCATGAAGCCGGCGCATCGGCGTTGGGTGGCCAGAAGGAGGCTCGGGGAGCAGACCGAAACGCAAATTGGGCCGTGGCCCATAGCGTCATCACCTGGCCGGCGGCAAAAAACAGGAGCCGGAAGGATGGGTGGAGCTTCGACGGTTCCAACGGCGCAAGGTCCTCCTCCGGACGATTTTTCCGATCACCGCGGCCACCCAGACGTCCCCCAGACGGCAATTACGCGAAGGACGAAGACTCCGGCGTGAATAGCGGCAGCCCAGACCTTGCCGTCCAAAACATGAGTTTTTCCGGCGAGCTACGGACAGAGGAGCCATTTCGGGCTTCACTGGCGGAGGAGGAAGGTCATCCGAAATTTCTGAGGGAAGAGAAGGAAATCCGGACTGTGCAGATGAGGGCAAATTGAAGGGGATTATGGCAGTATCCGAGAGTTCCGGATTTTTTGTTGAAAGAGAAGTAAACCCGGAATCTGCTATTAGAGGAAAATGGAAAGGAGCTGTAGCTGGGACAAAAGGGGCGCATGTTCGGGAGCAGAAGTCAGCGGGAAAGCAGGGGAAAATATTTTGTCCAAGAGGGCTGCTACACGGACAACCAACTTCCCACACCCAACTTCTCACAACCTGACGTGGCATGCCACGTTAGATTTTTCTTTTTCTTTTTTTTTCCCCGTTTTCCACCCTCGAGTTGCCACCCCGAGGCCGGAATCCGGCCGGGAAAGTGCCAGATCCCGGCCAGCCGGCTAGGATTCGGCCGTTCTGGCCGGGGAAGGGCCGGATTCAGCCGTTCTCCGGCCAGCCGATCGGGATCCGGCCGTTCTGGCCGAGGAAAGGACAGCCGCTCTCCAAATCCCGAGATGCAGTCGCCGGCCGTTTAGATCCCGTTGTCCGGCTTCATTCGCCCGCCGGCCGGAAAGAGAGAAGAAGAAGAATTAGAGAGAGAGAGAGAGAGAGAGAGAGAGAGCGTTGGACGGCCGGCTCTCCAAATCCGAGATGCAGTCACCAGCCGTTCAGATCCCGTCGTCCGGCTTCATTCGCCCGCCGGCCGTTCAGATCAAGTGTCCGGAGCTTCATTCGCCAGCCGGAAAGAGAGAAGAAGAAGAACCAGAGAGAGAGAGAGAGAGAGAGAGAGAGAGAGCGTTGGTTGAAAACGAAAAAAAAGAAAAATATATATATATATATATATATATATATATATATATATATATATCTGATGTGGAATTTCCACATCAGGTTGTAAAAACTTGGTAGTAAGTCTAGCATTTTCCTTTTGTCCAATTGGGTTACCCCTAAATTGAAAATGGCCGAGAGAAATAAGGAAATTATGGGTGGAAAGGGTTCACATGGGACTTTTGGATATCAAGAATTCTTTATTTTTATTTTTATTTTTTTTCCAGTGTTACCACCACATTAGCAGCAGCTATTGGAGCAATATTTCGGACCTTGTGGACCTTGAGGACAAGGTCCATTTGAAGAGGGTAGGAGTTACGTACTTAGGGTATGTGATAAGGGTATTATAAGAATTATATTAATGTCCTCTTTAATAGAATAATTAGATTAGGTTTTAAATAAGGTAAGAGTCGTATTCTCTCTTTAAGAGAATAATAAGGTTTATTAATATGGTATTAGTCGTATTTAGAATTAGTAATATTTATTTATTTATTGTTTCCGTAATTTGAGCTTGTAACCCTATAAATTGGGGTATCGAAGAATGAATAAAAAAAATAATAATAATAATATTCAACTGTTGTGGTTGTTTAGGAGTTTTTAGGGTTTCTCGAATAACCCTAACTTTAGGAGGCCCAGGGTACCTCGAATACCCTACCATCCCACGCACTTTCCCATCCAAATCACCATCGTCCATCCCCCGTTACGGAGGTCCGTAACAATTGTGTGGGACATTGACAATTTTTGTAGTTTGAAGGATATTGATGCAAATAAAGTTTGTAGGGGACATTGACAATCAGATAATAGTTTGAGAGGAGTATATGGGGTTTGTTTGGAAAAGTATTATCATTTTTAGTTTTTTTGGAATATTAATAAGAATGGATTGATATGAGATAAATGTGAAAAGAGTTTTGAATTTTTTGTGGGAGGAAAGTCATAAAGTTGTTTGGTAATGTGAAGAAAGGAGTATAGCTTTTTTTTAGAGAAAAAAGAAAGAAAAGAAGAAAATAGTTGAATAGAGAATGGTATGCCTAAGTGAAGGTCTCCCTCCTGAATTGATTCAGAACATGTTCCACAAGAGTCAATGGATGACTCAGGAAGGCCTAGGGTCGAACATGTGCAAGAACATTTTAAAGCATATGAATTGTCAAGCCCAATATATTAGAAAGTCAAAAAGATGTTATTTCTTTGTTATTCATGAACTTCCCATGCCTCACTCGGACAGACTCAATATTTTTTAAAACTTCAACATTCTATAAAAAAACAAACATTTTCTCTTTAAAACTCTTTACTATGCTATTTATAAAACAAACTTTTTCCCTTTAAAACTCTTTAACATGTTGTGAATAAAATAAACACATTCTCTATTAAAAAAAAAAAAAATTACCATGCTATGCATAAAGAAAACTCTTTTGCTTTGCAATTCTTTGTACTTTGAAATCTCTTTACTATGCTATGAGTAAAATAACTCTTTAAAACTATGAGTAATGCTACACATCATCCCCTTGTCCTCCTTTCTTCCTCCCAAAATTGATGTGGCTCTTAAAATCACCATTGAATTTTTGATATATCACTCTTGGATTTTGATCCAATGGTGATTTTAAGAGCCACATCAATTTTGGGAGGACAAAAGGAGGACAAGGGATGATGTGTAGCATTACTCTAAAACTATTCCTCCTTACTCTTTGAAACACTCTCTCTTTAAACTCTTTAAATTATTTGCTCTTTGTAACTCTCTTTCTTTAAAATTATTTTGTCTTTGGCCTATGCCTCTATAGCGTACTGTGTAGGGAAGGCTTCCTCAATCGATAATAACTTTGTGTACCCGTCATTCACCATATGTAGCCCACCCAAGGAAGCTAGAATCACCTATATGTGAACACCTTCGCGTATCCGTCTTATCGTATTTGTACACAATATACTACCAATAATGACTATTTAAAAACCCACACATTCGCGTAATTGTCATTCGGTTTGATTGCCTTGGAGTGAAAATTATGCCCACACATGTATCTCACATATTTATGTATATGTCCTTCGATGTGTTTACAACATGGTTTACTCTTACTATGTATAACACAAATTAATGCCCGCGTCCCCCGTACATTCATGTATTCATCCTTCGGTGTCGTTACAATGAGGATAACTCTTACTATGGCTTTAATTTTCTTAATATATACTTTGGAAATCTATAAACTATGTGCAACCAATGGTAGAGCCAAGATTTTTTGTTCACTAGGAGCAATGTTCTTGAACCAGATTAGGTTAAAACGAAGCCATATTTTTCCAAATTGGCTCTATGAAAAAGTATGTTTAACTAATTGACAATGTTCTTTTTGTAGATATAGTCTTCGAATTTGGTCTCTATCATTAAGATAGTAAATAGAACTGTGAAAAATATTTTAAGAACTATCATGCATTCCCAAGTCTGATTTATCACTTTCTTATTAAAATCTTGTCACAGGTCACTTATCTCTAGTCTGATTTAAGGGACTAGAGAAAGAGAAATGTTTGATAACCTCATTCTGTGAAATGCTTCAAGATGAGTGTTCACGTGTATTGGAAGCTAGACAGACGTGTGAAAGGAATGAAGGATTGCTGGCTTGTGAATGTAGCATTACTATGTGATTAAAGCTGATGGCTTAGAAGGAAAAAAAAAATGATGACAAGAGATAAGGTGATAAGGATACGTGGCAAGAGTTTAGTAGGCATTGGGATATTCTACAAGGTGAGTTGGGGGGCTGAAATTATAGTTGTGCTACAAATTCTCAACCATTAGATTGAATGATTCAATCCCTACCGTTCATATCACTTTTACCTTGGCTCCTTTGCATCAACTTCTCATTTCCCCTTAAGGAAACGGCCACCACACTGCTACCATCGCTTAACACGATGGCCATTACAGAGAGAGATGAGCAAAGCAAGAGATGAGGGTTTGGCGACATCTCATTCTCCTGGGGTGGGTTTGCAAGTTTTGAAAAAACCATTTCCGCAAGTCACCTCCTCGTACCACGCAGTTACGCAATATTTAAGCCTATGCATGTAATTTTTGATAGGGGATCCGTGAATTCCGGGGCAGAGCAGTGCGGTTTTGCGGGTGTAGCCGGTTATACCTACCACCAAGTTAGGTTATGGTTGACTTATATAATTTTATGTTCATACCTCAACAGGACTCAAACCCAACACGCGAACACAAATTGTCATCCTAATAAAAGTTTTATGGGGTGATTTTTTTATTAATATTCTAGTAGGGATAGGTTATGGTTGACTTATATAATTTTATGCTCATACCTCAACACGATCCGAACCCAACACGCGGACACGAATTGTTATCTTAATAAAAGTTATATGGGGTGATGGGAATTACATTGGACATAAGATGGGAATTACATTGGACATATTTGATTATATTCAATTTCTAGTGGCTAATTGGGTAAATACAAGAAGAGATAAAGATTAAAAGGAAAACGATTAAAACAGTTCTTAAAAGTTTGTAACCAATATGAAATTTTTATTAATTGTTTAATTGGTTCTTTTGGGGTCACCAAGCCGAATTGAGATTTCATGGAAACAAAATACATGAAATTATAGGTCCCACCGAGACTTGAACTCGGGTTACTGGATTCAGAGTCCAATGTCCTGACCACTAGACCATGGGACCCTTGCTGTTTAATGCGGTTCAATAATTTATTTAACATTCTACTACAAATATTTTTTTTTTATTATAATAAAATAATTTATTTTTATATATAAGTACATCTGGAAACACCACAAAATCATTGCTACCACCCCGTTTGGTTCACATCCAATAGAAAAAATAAAGAAGAGAAAAGGAAGAAATAAAAAGTATTATTTTATCCTGTTTAGTTATGTGGAGAAAGTAAAAAGATTTTTGTAACTTTTGTTCTTGAGTTAATTTTTCTCACCTAATTTAAGAGGAAATTTTGGTGAGTCTTCAGGAAAATGGAGTTGTTTCTTTCTTTTTTGGTCCATAATTTTGAATTGTCTCTTCTCTCTTTCTTTTCATTTCAAATTTAGTTCCTCAATTTTTATTCTATTTTAATTTAGCCTATAGATTTTCAATTTCGACAATTGGGTCCTTAAATTTTTCTCTGGTTTTAAATAGGTCCCTCCATTTACCTATCGTCCAATTGATTATTGATATGCCATGCCAAACCAATTAGTTAATACCATGTGATTCTCGTTTGACACGTCATATATTTGTTGTACATGTCGCGTAACACAATTACGTTAAATTATAGAAATAATTTGAAATTTTAATTTTTTATTTAAGGTATATTTGTAATTTGGAAAAATTATACATATCCCTCTTAAGAAATAATAAAGAATAAATTAAAAAAAAAAACTGAAAATTATGAAAAAAAAATTATTTAAAAAAAAATGAAAAAAAGAAAGAAGAAAAACCAGTTTTTATTTTGTATTTTTTATTTATTTTTCTATTTTTTGTATAACTTTTTATTTTATTTTATATTTTTTTAATAATTATTTAGTTTTTTCTTTTAATAATTTTATTAATTGTATTTTTTGTCATTATAAGGAACATTAATATTTTTAGTAGTTTAAAAAAGGGACATTGAAACAATTAGTAATTTTGGAAGACATTAATAATGATGTAGTAGTTTTAAAAATTTATGTGTACTTTTTTCTTGTAATTTTAACGTAATTATGTCACATGACACGTATAATGATTGTATTACATGTCTAACGAGAACTATTTTGTATTAATAAATGATTGGATTAAGGTGATATACTGTTAATTAATTAATGGGGTGGTACTTATTTGAAATAATAAAAAAGAAAAAATTAAAGATGTAATTATCGAAGGACTGAAACCCGGTAATTTCAAACCGAATTCAACCCGAATTGGGAATTTGGAGCGATTCCCGAATTCCGAGGCCAGTCAGAGGTGTTTATTGTGCAGATGAAAAAAAATTGACAAAAAACTCTGATTTTTTCACGTGATATGTACAGACATCTCTCTTATCTTCATAACTCTGCCATCTTACTGTTTGGCAAGCCCATTTTGCCCTTCTCTGTTTAATGAGTGAGAAAACGCGTAATTAAGGGGGAAAGGGGCAAAATGGGAAGAAAAATTCGTCATGCTGTTGAAGAAAGAAGGAAGAAGGAAAACACAGGGAATTCGGTACGAGTCTGAGCTGCGAGGCAGGCTTTTCAGTCAATCTGAAGATACCCATCACCTCCAAATCCAATATATGGCCGTTGAAATCGCTTTATTATTAGGATATGAATAAATAATCTTCTGCAGATCTCGCCGTAGCAGCATTCTTGGATTTGTTTCAAATTTTCTCTATTTATTTATTCCTCTGTACTCACCTCCACCGACCATTTCTGAGGGACGTGGTGAGGTTGATTTGAAAGGTTCGCACACTACTGCTTTTGGGGTGCATATATGTCTATATATGTCTAATAAGTTAACTCATCCGATCCTTGCCTTGTATCGAAGCTCATCACTCAACAGATCGAGTCATCTTGTTTCCTCTACTGCATGCTTCCAACTCTTCCAGGCAATGGCGGAGGATTCACGGGGTAGGAGCAATGAGCCGGCACGTGATATCGGATTGGGTGTGAGCATGGGATCTTCAGGCAAGAGATTCTCTGGGGGGCGAACGAGAAGCATTGTAGATGCTGCGAAGCTCGAAATGTTCGAGGCGGTCAGGGATATGGCGAGGGCTAGAAAAGAAGCCATAGTTCGGCGGAGCCAGCAGGAAATGGCTGCGAAATCCACCCATCCGATAAACCGGGCTATGGACTTGCTGGATGAGTTACAGGGGGAGATTAGTGACGAAATATACGTGGCTGCAGCAATTGCCCTAACAGATGAACAATTTCAATACGTGTTCGTCCGCATTAACAAAGAACGAAGGAGACTTTGGCTGTCAAAGCTGAAGCCCCTGCAGTGACAATCTCAGTTGATTGTATTTTCACTAAACATTTATGTTATTTGAATGTGTTTTAGGACTTACCTACGTATTTTATATTATAAAATGTGTTTTAGGACCTACCTATATATGTGACAAGTTTAATTGTTGTAATATGTTTTACTACGTGCCTTTGTGATAATATTAATGTGTTTTAATTTGTTATGTACCCACTTTTGGTTCCATTAATTGTTGAATGTGTGTTTATTGGCATTCTTTCACCAAATGCTTCATTGTTTTCGCAAGCCTGCGTTGGTAGGATGGACGGACCTAACCTCCCTTTCGTACCTAGAAGGAAGATAGTGACGACAAATTTGCTGATGAGGTGTTCATCATAATGATTGTAATTGCAGCAGCGGAAGAAGATAATAACACCATATTGCGCAATGTAATTGCCATTACAAGGGCCATGTATATAACATACACGCTGAAGGGTCACCCAGTGCCGTGATACCAAATGTTTTGTATGGAGCCATCGGAGTTTATATCCTTGTGTGTTGAGTTGGGGGAATGCGGCCTCATGAGGAGTACAAAGAATCTTGATGTTGAGGAAAGTGTTGTTATGTTTGTTTTGATTACTGGCCAATGCCAAGGGTAGCGGATCGCGGTACACCGTTTCATGTAGAAAAACGACTATAGGCGTACTATTACATGTTCTTTATGGTCAAATGTTTATAATATATTATGATGGACATTAGATCTAATAGTTGTTTTGTAACCGACGCATCATGCTTGAATGTGGATCACGGTTATAGCATTGCTAGTAGTATCTGTAATACCCCGTATTTTAAGACTGTATTTTTTTTTTTTGGAATTCTTTACAGGACTGTATTGGTGCAATTGACGGAACACACATAAAGGCAAAAATCCCTGCCGAGCACCAACGCCTCGATCGTGGCCGAAAAAATGAGTGCACCCATAACGTAATGGCAGTGTGCGATTTTGACATGTTATTTTCATACATGTATGTTGACTGGGAGGGAACCGCGAACGATGGGTGCGTTTTTAGAGATGTTATTAGAATTGACCAAGGCTTTGAGTAGCCTACAGATGGTTAGTACGTCGCATACAAATGCGTAGTTTCTTATCGGATAGTTTTTCATGTTCTTACACTAATTTTGAGTATTTTATTTATGAATGGCACTATTATGTGGTCGATTCTACGTACCCATGCACGCACGGTTTTTTGCCTCCTTATAAAGGGGAGATGTACCATCTCTCACAATTTTCGCAACAAGCCTCTACCTCGTGGGTACAATGAACTATTTAACTTTAGGCACTCATCACTAAGAATGATTATTGAAAACTGCTTCGCCAAATTGAAGAGGAGATGGCATATTTTATACGATATGCCTAGGTACTTATTGATACGTCAACCTGACATTATAATGGCATGTTGCACACTACACAACTTTATTGGGACACACAATCCAAATGATGAAATCTTCATCAGCACTCAAGTAGCAGAACCAGAGATGAGTGAGCAGCCATATGTATATGGCAACGATGATGAGGTAGGCCCCTCACATGCAGGATAGTACGATTTGTCAGACGCAGCTGCTCTTAAAATGGGCCATTTTAGAGAAGGCATTGCACAAGCAGTGTGGGCAAATGCACATGGACACGAAAATTGGGATAATTAAAATGGTAATCATAATGTTGAACTAATATTTTTTTTGTTATGCCCGTGCATTAGATATGGTTGTGTATGTTTTATGGTTGAGATTTTTTTCTTTGTAAGACAATTACGTGTAGTTGACCCATATGTACGTTGTTAGTATGCTCATTGTGGATAAATGTTTGTCTGCGTCATTCGAATTACATATTTTGTTAAGTTGAATTGTGTACCCGTACTTGATAAGTTTGTTTATTTATGCAGCATTCACTTATTTGCATAACAAGTAGACATGGACTTCGAGCTAAATTGCACATGTGGTGCTCGAGCCATGAGACTCCTCTTTTCAAGAACGGAAAGAAACTATATGAGACGCTTTTATAAGTGTCCCCTGGGCAAAGTATGAACTCACTCGTAACAATTGCAAGCCTCAAATGCATTTTACTTTTTTTTTTATGTTATTGATTTTTTTCGCATTTGTTGTATTTAACAATGTCAGTCTCATCCCGTTTTACTGTGTTATTGTAGAATCATCTCGGATAGTATTGTAGAATCATCCCGGAGGTTTTTACTGGGAAGATGAGTTGATGCAAAATTTGCCAGAATCGGTGCATGACGACGACGTTGTGCGTTTACATGCTCAGGGCAATGTGTCGAGCATGTCGTGGACTGTCGGGGGCATTATGCGATGTTGTGGTATTGCATGGATTTGCGTCCTATGTTGCTTAGAGTTACTGTTGCTTAAAGTTGCTGTTTTTGTTGGTTCTCATGTTTATATGAATTTATTTGGTTTGTACTGCTTGTGGTATGTAATACCACTGTTTATTATACATCTCTTTTGCTTCCACCAGACAGTTTATTGTATAATTTCTGTCTGATATTTCTAGGATTTGCTACCTGAACTATTTTATTTTCAGTACCGTTCATGAACTACAATGGAACCATGCATTTGATGGCTGCCAAACTTTGTTCGAAATTGACCTTTTCTTTTTCTTTTTTCAACTATTATATGTGTGTATTTATCTTAGATTTAAAAAAGCAAACTAATTTATATTAAACGCATAAGTACAAAAAATAATTTCGCTATTTAATTTAGACTTATAAAGGCAAATTAATTTATAATAAACGCAAAAAAAAAAAAAAAAACAAACAAACAAACAAATCGAATTTATCCTAGATTTAAAAAAGCAAATTGGTTTAAATTAAACAAAAAAAAAATCGTATTTATCTTAGATTTAAAAAAGCAAACTAATTAAGTATGAAATATTAATTTTAATAGTCATTTTTGTAATTATTAAATAATAGTTATTTCAATCAATATTCCATACTAATTTTCATAACATCAATCATTATACACAACTTTTCATACATCCAATCATTTCCTACCATGGTTATCCGTAAAAAAAAGGCTCATACAACTTTCACCCAAACACAATTTCAAATAGAATTTAAATTATATTCATCACCCAAACACTTTTTATTTGTCTCAAAACCAGCGAACCAAATAAGAATTCAATTCTGATTTAAAAAATTCAACACCCAAGACACATAAGTCTCGTTCATGATGATTTTTTTTTTCTTGTCCGCAACATGATGTTGATTGTTTTTCCTTTTCTTTTTCTCAGTTATTGGTTTAGTATTTTTGGCAAAACAAAATACATAACCAACTACTTCATCTGTTTATTGTTGTGGGCTTTCATCAAGTAATATGATAATAAAATGATGAAATCATCCGTCCACAAAATAAATATAAATTTTCAGCATTTTCAAAAATAAATTATATTTTATTCAACTTTTTAAAAAAAAATTCAAAAAATTTCAAATTTTATCTCACAAAGTCAAACCTCGTAATTCGCACAGTAAATTCAAATAATATTCGGATTCAACACCCAAACGGACCATCATCCGTCCACAAAATAAATACAGAAACAAAACCATCCACCTTAATTGAAATGGGAGACATTTAAATTTTCGGCATTTTCCAGCCAACAATGAGTGTACAAAGAAATCAACATCAATGTTTTGTTACATCAAGTTTTCAAGGTTTAGTTATCACATTCCCTTTGATGAAAAATATAAAGAGAAAAAAATAAATAAATGCTAAGTTGATTGATTCAGTAGAAGTGAGACATGTGACTTTACAGGCTCTAAAGTACAAGGATCAGTTAAAGAGTCTCCTCCTTTGGGAAAATGTAATAAATTTCACTCTAGACAGACAACTGAACTTCAAATACTTTTTTTTTTTTGAAAAGTTCCCTTTTACAACTGAACTTCAAATACTCAACAAAA
Source organism: Alnus rubra (assembly GCA_028654335.1). Classification (NCBI taxonomy): domain Eukaryota; kingdom Viridiplantae; phylum Streptophyta; class Magnoliopsida; order Fagales; family Betulaceae; genus Alnus; species Alnus rubra. Next base: position 505,595 of record JAJPGS010002452.1, on the reverse strand, counting down.
CTACAAAAAAAAACTGGCAATGAGAAACTTGAAAGGCCAACCTGCAGCAATAAAATCAGGCTGATGCCATCAAAATGCAGCAAACACAAAGAATGAAAAGTGACCTGCTTGGCAAGAGAGTAGATCAACTCTCATTTGGCAATATCAGGCGATCTTGACCTTCCACCAGCTTTGCAGATAGAATCACATCTCCGGTTTTTATCTGTGGAAGAATATCTCTCCCAACAGTTGTGTATCTGCATATTGAAACATGATATAACCAAATGATGCAACTAGCCATAGGAAACATAAAGTTATTTTGTGCATGTGTGTGTTTTCTTGAAGGAAACTCAAAAGTAATTAGTAACAATAGAAGTAAGGAGTTTTAAGCCCATACCCAAAAACTGAAAATTGCCCTTCATCAAACGACAACCCTCCCAAGCCAGCCTATCAAATGCACGCAGGATATATGCAAATATACGTTAAAGGAAAAAAAAAATGTCAAGATGGAATACATGAAAAGCTAGTCTCAGACTTGTCATTTTCAATGTTAGTCTAGCAAAAGCCTGTGGAAGTCGAAACTTGAGTATTAATTCAAACAAAATGTGGGATTAAACTTACATTTCGCTTATCATAGAGATAGAAGAAAAACTGATATGGCGATGAGCACTCCTCAGAGACTTCACTATGTGCCATTGCAAGTGCTCCATAAACAGAGAGTGGAAGAACGGGCAATTCTCCATCCTTTTAAACAGGGAGAAATAGGTAAAGAAAAAATGAGATGAACTGCCCACAAGAAATCTCTTGTTGATATAAGACATTGACAGACCTGCACATTTAATGTTGTTCTGTACAAGGGCTCAAACTGCCCAGATGGCATTATCTCTAAAGGAACATCATAACCCAGCTTCTTGTCAAGCCCATTGTCTGAGAGAATAGCTTGGTCGGTACAGCTAAGTTTTGCCCCATCATATGCCCCATCAATTACCTGAGAAATTGTCAATTGATTATCTGTTCCTTTCAGATATTACTTACAGCCCAATAAATCCCAAAATTCAGATTCACTTAAAAAAATGGAAAAGACTAAAACTTCATAGGCACTATCATGACTAAAAACTTGTATTCAGGTGAGACCAGCATAGGACTAGCAGAATTCCAATCAATTAAAGTTCACTTTGTCAATATGTTATCATATCCTCAATATGTTGTTTCCCAATAAGCTTGTCAGATCTTCATACCTCACATACTTGCATCCGTCTCCATAAAATTGGAAAATAAACTAGTTTTATAGTCTTTTCCTCGGTTTAGAAGCCACTATTGGTCAGCCTTATTATGGATATAGGGGATGAAAACCAAATGTATAGCTGGAAAGCACAAAAGACCAATAAAAAAGAATCACCATCCAAATGTGTGCGCGCGCACACGCTCACGTGCGTGTGCTTGCATGTCTATATGCATAGGTAGATATATTTCCCAAAGAGTGAAGTGAGGTTCAACTACCTTACCAGCTTTGCGAAATTCCCTGCCGTTAACGGTGCTGAATATCCATCTACAACAACCTGAATTCACAGGCTTATGATCAGTTGCAATTGAATTTATGATCCTAGGAGCCAAGATTCGTTTAACCAAGTACTATGCACCCAACCTTGTACTGATTCCAATGGCGAATGCATCAGTCTAGCCAATATGTTGGCCCATAACCCAAAAATATACAGATTTCTCAATAGTACAGAGAGATTCATGACTTTACATGCAAATTGATAAATTAAGAAGTTGACCATTTACACATTTCAGATTGTACAATCAAAAGTAAAAGCACATGCCATGAGTATCCTGTCAACTAGCTCCTTTGGCAATCAATGGAACAGCAGACATTAATGTCTTTATGTAGATGAGATCATACAATGGCACACACACTTGGAGAAAAAAAAAACACAGACACACATACAACTACTCTTAAATCCCAACCCCTTATATCCATACATCATAAAAGACAATACAGTTGTCAATTGTCATCAAGCATCTGGTTCAGAGCTAATTATACTCCATGCTTAGACATTATATTTAGATTGCAAATCCGAAGCACAATGCATACATGATTCATATTATGATACCCACTATTCTTAGACATAATTAAAGTGAATAGCAACCAAAGAGTTAGTAGCCCATGCTTAAGAACATTGTAATCAAATTCAACAATGGAAGTGGAAACTGTTAGGTTTTATGTTGTTGGCAAATTCAATGTCAAGACTTGTTATGTTGTGAGTCTAGGTTTAGGGTAAAAGTTGGTATTCAAGTAAGTGTCAAAAACTTGGTTCAAAGTGAAGGACAAAACAGTTCGTTCGCAAACCTCAATCATATGGCGTTCGAACGAGGCAAGTTTTCAAAGATTCAACATGTCAGTCAGAATACCTAGATCGCAAGACCATTTGAAAGGCTTTTGAACGAGAAGATCAAGGCACTTCAAGATCAAGTTCCTGAATGCCTCGATCTCAGTCACAATAGCAATACCGTTTAAACGAAGTGCTAAAGACTTTTAAAACAGAAGCACTCGAAAGGCTCAATCGCAAGGGGAATTGCACCCGATTCGAACGCAGATTGAATTACATTGTTTCACAAAGGTTCACTGAAAGCTCCGATAGCAATCACATTCAAATCCGATTTGAATGTGATGATATTTAAGCCAAATCCTAGACTCTCGATCACAATTGTAATCGAACACTGCATGCGATAAGTTGTGAAACCCTAGTTGCCATTCAAACGCAACACCCTTAGACTATGTTATATTTTTACCGATTTGCTCATTAAACCTCAGTTCTCAATGTCTATATAAGCCTCATAAGCCACGATTTCCACCCTGAGGCCATTATTTTATGTTTTTGGAGAGTATTTTACCTTCATATGCCTTAATTCTCTAACTTCTCCTTGATTTCATTAAAACACACAAATCAAAACCTTCAGCCTTCAGAGTTCCGAGTTGCAGAGGAAGCTATATAGAAAAAAGTCTAAAGTTTTGGAGTTATTGCGATAGAAGACATACAGGTCGTTTGTTGGGTACAAGTTAGGTTTTTTCTACAGATGTCTTGTAAATATAAAGTGGTTGTAATTTTTTTCAATAGTAGATAAGTTTCCTGGGGTTGCCCGTCCCCGGAGTAGTTTTACTTTTGAAGAGTTCTTCAAAAGGTTTCCACATCATCACAAATTCTTGTCTCGTTGGAATTTGGTGATATTCTGTGGTTGCAAAATTGAAATTTGTCATGATTGTTGTGAAAACACCTATTCATCCCCTCTAGGTGTTATTTGGGGTCATTGGGATATTTTGTGATCATTTACATATTTAGGTTTTTTTTTTTATAGGTAAGAAAGGTTTTATTAAAAAAGCGTAAGGCGCCCCTAAGTACACAGGGAGTACACAGGAACAACCAAACCAACCCACAAAAAGAAAGCCAAACAAACCCACAAGGACCTAAGTCCTTAAATACTTTCACCCACAAGGAGCACTCAAAGCAACAAAAAAACCCAAACAAACTCACAAGGACCTAAGCCCTTAAACCTGAAACCCACAAGGAGCACTCAACGCTGCAGCACCTGAGCATTTCCTTTCCTACGCCTAGAGGGCACGCTTGCATCGCCGTAGTTAATGGAGCTTTTTAGATTCAACACATCTCTCCTCCCTTTGATCTTAAGACGTGCACCCTTATTAACCCGATGGAAATCCTCTTCAATGGCATCCAAAATCGCGAAGGACGGATCTTCATCCTCAACACCATCCGACACCCAATCCAAGGGCATGTTGGGAGGACATACACCCAAGGGGTAAGGGGAGTCTCCTTCCTCCCCAACCCAAACGTCATCCCCCTGATCCCACACAACAATCTCCCCAGACGGGCCAAAACCTACCAGCTACTTCTGAGATTGGATCAAGCCATCCGAACTGAAATTCACACCCTTTACAGCGATTGGAGAAGCGCAACCACTCAAAGGGAAGGGAACACTCGAGAGACAGAAGTCTCGCCGAAGAAAGCTAGACGGAGGAGACTTACAGACCACTCCCCCACCAGGCTTTGGCGAGGACTGGACCACAATCCCGCCCAAGTCCTAAGAAGAAGCACCTAAAAACGGCGTCGTTGGAGCACTGAGAGCTGTCACAGCCTGTCACATAGAAGTTCAGATATTCTTGTGTTTATTGTTTAAATGTTAAGATTCATATCTATTTATTTAATTTTTTATATCACCTGTTCTCTATGCGTTTAATGTGTGTTTGCATGTTTCAGAAAGACGTGTTTATCCATTCAATTCAACTTAGTCCTAGTTTAGTGGTTTAATAGGATTAATTTGTAATTTATTGTTTTGTAATTTTTATGGGTTTTGTCACAGAATTGCAAAGATGGGAGTTTGTTAGGTTTTATGTTGCTAGCAAATTCAATGGCAAAACTTGTTATATTGTAAGTCTAGGTTTAGGGTTAAAGCTGGTATTCAAGTGAGGGTCAAAAACTTGGTTCGAAGTGAAGGACATAATAGCTCATTTGCAACCTCGATCGTATGACGTTCGAATGAGGCAAGTTTTCAAAGATTCGTCATGTTAGTCAAAATGCCTCAATCGCAAGACCGTTTGAAAAGCGTTCGAAGGAGAAGATCAAGTTTTTGAATGCCTCGATCACAATTACAATCGCAATACCGTTGGAAAGGAGTGCTCAAGACTTTCAAAATTCAAGCTTATGAAAGGCTCGATCGCACCCAGTTTGAATCACAGCTGAATTACATTGTTTCACAATCCCGTTTGAATCTAGTTCGAACGCAATGATCTTTAAGCTAGATTTGAAACTTTGGATCGCAACAATGTTCGAACCCCGTTCGAACACCGCATGCGATAAGTTGTGAAACCCTAGTTGTCGTTCAAACGCAACTTACTCCCATTCGAACGTGACAACCTCAGCCTATGTTATTTTTTAACCAAATTGCTTACCAAACCTCAATTTTTTCAATGTCTATATAAGCTTCATAATCCATGATTTTTATAAAACCCTGAGACCATTATTGTGTGTTCTTGGAGAGTGACTTTACCTTGACATGCGTTAATTCTCTAACCTCTCCTTGATTTCATTAAACCACACAAATCAAAATCTTCAACCTCCAGAGTTCAAGTCATAGACATAGCTTTATAGAAGAAAGGCCAGAGTTCTGGAGCTACTACAGTAGAAGACAATCAGGTCATTTATTGGGTACAAGTTAGGTTTTTACTACAAAGGTTTTATAAGTATAAATTGATTGTAATTTTTCTTCTATTGTGGATAAGTTTCCTGGGGTTGGTTGCCCCCATAGTGGTTTTACTTTTGAAGAGTTCTTCAAAATGTTTCCACTTCAATACCAAATTCTTGTGTCTATTTTATTTTATGCCTTGTTGGAATTTGGTGATATTTTGTATGGTTGCAAAATTTAAATTTGTTGTGAAAACACTTATTCACCCCCTCTAGGTGTTATTTGGGGTCATTGGGCATTTTTTAGAAACAATTTCAATCGGCTATTTCAATGTCAGTAATTTAAAATCCACCATTTGGAGACAGATATGTCATCCTTTTGTCTAATGTTTGGAAGTTTCCAGCTTTTCTGATTATTGTATACATTATTCAAAGAGAACTCTCACTTGAGATTCTGATTGCTTATTCAGCATGAAGAACTCAAAAGCAAGGTGGCACTGCTACGTTAAGCCTCCCTATGGTGTACAAATATTAACAAAGAAAAATACAAAATTAGCCAAAATTTATTGATTCACTTACCATTTGAAAAAAAAAAAAAAATTGATAATTAGTAGTAGGAACTATGAACATTGGTAACTCTTCTTGGCTAGATAGAAATGGTGAATCTTAAATTATAGAAAAACACAAAATCGCAAGATTTCACAAATCAGTCAACTTTATAAATCCAAGGCATATAACAATCCTATGCAAGATTGCATAATACAATATTTTCATCCTTCTAAAAATGTAAAATTTAGTATACCTGAATTATGGCAGTCTTTCTTTGTTCACCACCAGCTTCTGGAGAAAATGTAGAGCCATCTCCTTTTTCAATTGTAAATTCAACAATTCCTCTCCCATTAAGCCTACAAATCAGAAAGAAACACATTTCCTATTTAAAAAATAGGTGTACCAATGCAAAGCCTACTTATCAGAGCAGAGGAGGTCTTTCACACCATTTTAGTGCATATGCTTAAATATTTCTATGGGACATCCAAACAACAAATAAATGTTTCAAACCATTACATATCAAATAAATTTTTAGAGTAGGATCTCTGCTTATAAGAAACAAGCAGCTGGAAATAACTCAGCTTCAAAAAGTCAGAACTTACTGGCCAACTAACCACTACTATAATTAGCTAGAAAATAAAATTTGTAAAGAATCGTGAACCCAAAATGTTCAGACTAACAAAACTGATTACTTGGAGGAAAAAGAAAGATGTAATGCCAATCAAATGATGGGTTTAGCGAAGAATTCTTGGGTAGATAGACCAAAAATAATGGGGAGAATATACTTACCCCCTCGAATTGACACCTTTTTTGCACATGCACTCCTAAACTACCATTTGTGACACTTGACTCCCTCCGACTACCATTTAGGTCAAATGAAACCCTCTGTTAGTCGTTGTCGTAACATGGACAGAAAATGAAGCATGTGACTTTTACGTGCAAAAGTGTGACTAGAAATGCCCAAAATGGCCCACTTTTAGATGTTAAATTGATTTAAATATCTTAACATAGTTGTGGATGTGTAAAAAAACAACAATAAAAGAGAAAAAGAATGTAACAAAAAAACTTCAAAAAGAAAAAGAGAGAGAGAGAGGGTGTTGAGAGGGTGGTTCGGCCACCCTTAGGAATTATGGGGTGGCTCAAACACTCCTTTGAGGATAGTCGAGCCATTCACTCGGCCTTGAGGGTTGGTCCGGCCACCCCCCTCAAACCTCCTTTTTAAATATGCACGTGTGTGTCACATGTGCCATTTTCCATTTATGGGACCAATACTTGAAACCGCAGTCCATAAAAAAAAACCCCGATATTTTTTAACCCCAGCAGCTATCGGAAAGATCCATTTTAACATACTTGAAGTTCTAATTGTCAAGTGTCATAACTGTAGTTTGGAGGTACATGAACAAAAGGGGTGTCAATTCAAAGAGGGTGGGTATATTTTCCCAAAAAAAAAATTCTGATATTCCATGATTTTTTATTTTGCTTTAAATTACTTATTGTGGATATCAAAAGGAAAAATAAAATAAAAGGATCCTAGTTTCAGACTATAATGTCACTGGCCACATATTTTTGTGATTCATATACTAGTCCTCATCAAGGTGGTTAGAATATAGCACCTAAAAATCTCTGGTGAAGACTAACCTTGGCAATTTCACGTATTGCTGGGGCAATAAAAATGACAAGCCTGGAGCCTGTTACAAACAATAGCAACTAGCAAGTTGAGAGTTGGAATGCTTATATTATCATCGTAACATAAGTAGCTAGTATAAACAATATTATCGCCTTTAAGTAAAAAACACTGCAGGTTTCCATTAGCATGACAGCAGCAACAATTTTAGAAAATTATCTCAAGTATCATTCTATGTTTTCCATGAGGCATCCGCTTGTTGACCATACAAATATATTGTGTCTAGATAAAGAGTTAGAAAATAATTTGCTAAATCATCGCTTATTCCAAAAGCTTAAACTAATAGAAAATGATAAATTTAATCATTTAATCAATACTTTTAACACTTCCCCTCACATGTGGGTTCAGACTCTCCTTTAATAAACGAGACCCAACACATGGAATATTTAATTGAAATTGGGAGTGATTGGCGGAGACAATGTTTGAATTCAGGACATTTGTTCTGATACTATGTTAAATCACTACTTATCCCAAAAGCTTAAGATGATAGGAAATGATAAATTTAATCATTTAATTAATACTTCAACATAACCTTTGCCTATTGATGAGTTTCAGTTACCTGTAGCAATTCTATCTCTGCAATAGTATCAAGTGAAGAGGCAAGGCCTACTGATACTTTATCTGGGTCCTTATCCTTTATAGATTCCAGAAGGGTTCGCAATCCACCCTGAAAAACCAAAGGAACTTCCAATGATATTTTGATAGGTTCTGCAGTGAACCATATCAACCTCAAGATGTTACTAATTATCTGAGGTCTTCAAAAAATTCATGTGCTAGAAGAGATAAGATATGTGAACTGAGATTCAGTACTATACAGCTGGAGCCTTCTCCTTTTTCCTCTTTCTTTTTTTTATTCATTTTTTTTTTTTTTTGTGCAGTTAGGAAACTGAAAATGCTGTATATTACATGGCATTCCAGAGCAGCATAAACAATTAAAAAACGTTTTTCTTTACCAACCACTAGATGGATTCTAACAATTGACCATGCTGCCAAAAGTAATTTAATTTCAAATCATGATAAGCATAGCCAAGGGCACTTTGACTTCAAACAACTGAACTTCAAATGTTAGTCATAACAATGATATCATAGTTTCTTTCTGTTAATTGGTCAACCAACAGTAACATTCTAGATACTGTATATGAGTCCTGAGGAAAGAAAGAAATACAAAATTGTGCTGACAACCTTCTCATAAATTAATATAGCTCTCTTTCTTCCAAAGTAACTTCACATACCTTCCCATCAATAAGTGATGCATACAATGTGGAACCCTTCTCCTTCAGGTCTATTGGGATACTTGCCAAAATAGAATCCTTTTCATCCACTGCTATCTAAATATAGGAAAAGACAATGAAAAAGTAAAAATCAGAAGTGATTACATCAACGTACCATACATATAAATGAACAGAGACAAGAACAAATGCATAATGATAACCAGTGATTAAAATATACAAACTCAAAATGGGATATCACAGGATTGGAACTCAGGTAAATGACACCGTGCCAAACAGTATAAATTACAAACATCAACTTGCAAGTTGCAAAGTAAATGTAAAACTCAAAAGAAAATGGTTTCTACAGATATGAGCAACATGCAGATTGTGCGGACAAAGCAGTAGTTGCAGCCATGGCCCCGTGCATGGGTTGGTAGGGCTGACACCTCAAAAATTTAAAGACGAATTAAAAAGGGTAGAATGTGAGAAGGAGAAACTCTCATTGTAAATATTGAATTTGGAAAAAAAAATCCCGTTTATTTATTATTGGACTTGGTCAATGAACTGCTCTCTTAAGTTTTGGATGGAAGCAATGCTTATTTAAGATCGCCCCCCTTCTATAAAGCATTAAAATGAAAGAAACCCCCTCCCCCCCAAAAAAAAGTAAAAAAGAAATATATACCTTCAAAGCTTTCTTCACATTCCCCTCCATGGTTCCATACGGCTTTCTCTGTGGAATCCTTAGCAGGTACGAAATATCCTCCATAGAATCCTAGAAGCAGAGGGAAGATGGTCTGCAAACTGATTACTATTAAAGTTAAGGGACGGTAGAATTTAAGTTCAATCATCAAGAGTAACCTGAATGGTCTTCATGTTTGTGTTTGCAGGGATAGCCCTTCTTAAAGCAAGTTCTCCTGTTCTTGGAACCTTGGTATCTGGAGAATAAAGAACTGCTCTTGCAGGAGATATAGAAAAGGAGTCCCAACCAACCAAAGGAAGAGGAGAAAAAATTTGAACAGACATAAGGATTACAGCAATCAGACTCTCAAGCTTCTTCCGTCCAAGTCTACAAATTGACATGTACAAGTTGGTAGGAAAATCATGCCGGTATGCTGGTTCCTGCATGATTGACCACCCATTTCAGAAAGTCCGACGACTGGCCGTGTGGGGAAATATGATTTCATCTTTTCTTCTGGCTTAATTTACTATTTTGGTCTTTTCAGTATTCAAGGTGGCCACAAGTGGAAAAAGGTGAATCACTAAGATGATTTTGACTCTCATCATCATTACAAGTAAAATGGACAAGGCCATAATAGCATCAACTTGAGAACTTGCAAATCATTTGAGTTAACAAATCAACTGGATATAATAATACAAATTACTCCAGTCAGTACACAATAGTTATTGGGCAGCACAATGTGGTACACTGCATTGTGTTTCTCACCATATATATTATTTCTGGCCAACTTATTAAAGAGAAAACAACGGCAAACACATTGAAAAACAATAATTCAATTAAGTTAAATCCTCTATGTTGTCCATGATTTTAGAAGAATTGATAGCAATTTACCTGTTAAAAGGCTCTATAGCATATTTTTTGACATAAATTTTGAAATGTGAAAGTTTGTAATAAATGAAAATGAATTGTAGTACACTATACAGAAAGATCAAGTCATGAGTTCAAAGAATTCCTCATCCATCCAAAATTGTAATTTTTATTTAAAAGAAGAAAAAAAATCATAAAACTCAAGGCAAGAGATGAAACCAGCACCACCTAGTACCAAACGCTTAAACTATCAGTACACACACTAACAAGCCATAGATTTCCTATGGCAAGCACACCCTAAAGTTGCTTTTAAGTAAAAGGGTTTGGATTCCAATCACTTGTAGAGAATCAAAACGAACCTCTGAGTGATTTTTCTTGGGCAAGCAATGAATGCTGGAGCGGCCTGGTCTTTGCTGGGTGTTTGCTAGGCATTTGATCACGTCCAGCTCTTCCATCACGGACTTTACCGCCCACGACTTCATCTTCCGCTTGTTTCTCGAGAAAAGCGGGGTCTGGGAGAGCTTGAAGATGGGGAGGACGACGCTCTGGGGCGACATGGTGTGTAAGGTCGCCATGGCTATTTCTGACTGTGTTGGGAGGAACCCACCTCAGTTTCGCAGACCGTGTTTGTAGATTAGAACGTTTTACGTGTGGCTATGGTGCGTCATGGCGAATGCTTTTGTGTTTATTTTTATATATTTTATTTTTAAAAAATATATATTTTTATTAATAAAATAAAAAATTATTCTTCTAACTTTTTGAAATGTGAAATCACTAATCATAATCAATAAGTAAGATCTAATTAGTTGTGTACAAAAATTAACGACACGCAATAAAAACTCATAATGACCAACTAAAATCAACTATATTTGATAGTAAGTATAATATATAAAATGGATAATTACACCGTTGGTCCCTGTGGTATACCATAATTATTTTTCACTCCCTATGGTTTAAAAAGTTCATGGGAGGTCTTCGTGATATGCAATAATTACAAATCGATCCCTGGCGTCAAATTCTGTTAAAATTTTTAACAGATTCCGTCAAATGCCACGTCAGCGACACGTGTCGTCAATAAGATGGCGACACGTGTCCACCGTAATAAAAAAATAAAATTTTTTTTAAAAAAATAGAAATACTTATTTTTTAAAAATAAAAAAAAAAAATTCAAAAAAAAAAACAAAAAAAAAAAAGCTGAAGGAGCCGGCCACCCCCTTCGGGCCACCCCAGGCCACTGGGGGTGGCCGCGCGCCACCCCCAGACAACTCTGGGGTGGCGCGGAGCCACCCCAATGGCCTGGGGGTGGCCCAAAAGGCCACCCCTGGAAGATCCATGGGTGGCCATCGAGCCACCCCGGCCACTCGGGGTGGCCGCGCGCCACCCCAGAGTTGTCTGGCAGGCCACCCCCAAAGGGCTGGCCGGCTCCTTCAGCTTCTTTTTTTTTTTGAATATTTTTTTTTTTTTTTAAAGAATAAGTATTTTTATTTATTTTTTAATAAATTTATATATTTTTATTACGGTAGACACGTGTCGCCATCTTATTGGCGACACATTTCGCTGAAGTGGCATTTGACAGAATCTGTTAAAAATTTTAACAGAATTTGACGCCAGGGATCGATTTGTAATTATTGCATATCACGAGGATCTCCCATGAACTTTTTAAACCATAGGGAGTAAAAAATAATTATGGTATACCACAGGGACCAACGGTGCAATTATCCCTATATAAAATATCAAATAAATAATAAATAATGATAGAACTAATAAAATAAATATTAAAAGTGATAAAATAAAATAAATATAAAAAGAAAGTGATATGTACTTTAGTTTGAAATTTTTTAAGATTCTAAACATGCTACATCACTTTTTTAAAACTTTTTTTTTTTTTTTCTAAACCCTTGTAGCATGTCAAATGGCATCCTCTCATTTTATTCTTCTTGAGGACAGTTACCTTTATTTTTTTATTTTAGGAAAAAAATGCAAATTCAGTCCTTGAGGTTAGCATACGTTACAAATCATTTCCTATCGTATCAAAGTAAATTGAAAGGTCCCTTGGGTATGTCAAAAAAATAATTTAGTCCCTCAAATTAAATTATGTTAAAACATTTGATAGATTCCATTAGGTACTGTTAGAACAGTTTTCTGTTTGGTGACGTGTAGATCTTTAATTCGCTGTATTCTTTGTAATCTGTAAGAAAGAGCAAACGATGTGTCAAGGGGGGGGTCTCCCGACGACCCCTCTCCGAAACCTAAGTCAGTAGGCCATGTTGGAGAGTATTGAGAGTCGAGAGTTTAGTATATTTTCAGTATATATTAAGAGTGTCCTTTGTACCTTGAGTAGTAGCCTATTTATAGACACATAATTATCAACCGCATTGTTCCACCTTCATGTCATCGTTGAGTGGGACCCTTAGTGGGATGAGATAGAGGTTGAGTGGGAGAGTGGGACACTTACTCTTCATAGGATATTTGAATCATGTATCTTATCCCATGTGTTCCAAATATAGCATTCAAGGTGTTATAGGATTCTGTTAAATCCTAGTGACTGAGCGGGTCAAGTTGGGCCAGCAAGATCAACTGGGCATTGGTTCGGATATAGGCCAATTTGCCTAGGGGATGATAATTTCCCTAACAGATACCCCCCAATTCCCATTGGCTGATTTGTCCAACTAGTCGGGCATTGGGAATCTTCTTTTGCACTTGCATATGGGGCTATTTTTATCCGTTGATAGTGAGAATTCAATGTTGATCGTTAGTTGCTTGAGGAAATCATGGTTGTCGGAGTGCCTAGCAAGCGGCATATTTTTTACCCCCATTGTGCTTGTGACTTCGGTACTTGAAATCTCAACGGAGACTAAGTGTAGAATATTTCACTTTGTATGTGGCATAAATTTTGAATGCTCGAAGTTGTTCGCAATTGGAGCCTTTCACTGGCCGTTGACAAATCGGAAGATCTCCTAGCTGCGTCAATATGGCAATCTTCTTTTATTTGACAATCTTCTATTCGAGATACTCGGGCTATCTCGGCCTCAGGATATTTCTGTCTCGGAATTTTATTTTCGTCTCAGGAAATTTTATGTTTTTGCCTCATAATTTTGCTCAGATTTGGAAAATTTCTTAGGCTCGAAAAAAAAATTTCGTCTCGGAAACTCTTTTAGTCTTGGAAAAATTTTCATCTCGGAGACTTTTTTAGTCTAGGAATTTTTTTTTGTCTTTGAGACTTTTTCAGACTTGGAAAACTTTTTCGTCTAGGAGATTTCTTTAGTCTCGGAAATTTTTTTTGTCTTGGAGACTATTTCAGCCTCGGAAAATTTTTTGTCTTAACTTTTTTTTTTTTTTTTGCCGAACCCTTATTGTTATGGTTCATGGTAGAAAGCGTTTTGACAGTAAACAAGGTTCCTTGGGAGTTTTTATTCGGATTGATGGGTCAGATCTTGGGATTAGACCTCAGATTTTTGGCATGTAGATCATGTAGGGGTTGTCTCCACTCGACTTCTTTACCAACACAACATTGGCTAGTTACTCAGGATAGTCAACCTCTCGGGTGAAACCGGCTTGCAATAAGTTCTCCACTTCCTCATGTATGGCTTGGTTTATTTTCTGGAGCAAAATTTCTTCTCGTATGATTTTTTTTGTAGGGGTTGTCTCCCTGTTTGATTTTTTCTTTTTTTGTGGGGTTGTCTCCCCGTATGGTTTTCTGCCATGACTTTTGCCGAAGTAGGAACCTTGAAATCTGTTAGAACAGATGTGTATATGCATCGAATAATGATTAGTTTGCATACCTAAGTTGATAGGCTGATTTCCAAGCAACCGTGGTTGTTGCCGTTTGATGATGTTTGGAGCCTTGGCTAAGGCTTTGGATGCTCGGATTGGTGTTGAGGCTTTAGTGGTCTGAGGCTCACAGCGGCTCGGGGCTTATGGTGGCTCAGCTTGTGCCGAGGCCCTCTTGTGCTCGAATCGTGTCGAGTAATCTCGAGGCAAGATGAGGTTGTAGTGCTCGAATCCCCTCAACATGAATCCCTTCAACGTTATTCAAGTCTCGGCTCGAATCCCCTCAACGTGATTCGAGTCATGTAAGTTTCTCTGACTTGAATCCTCTCAACGTGATTCGAGTCTCGACTCGAATCCCCTCAACGTGATTCAAGTCTCAACTCGAATCCCCTCAACGTGATTCGAGTCATGTAAGTTTCTCCAACTTGAATCCCCTAAACGTGATTCCAATCTCGCCTCGAATCCCCTCAACGTGATTGGGAGTCATGTAAGTTTCTCCGACTTGAATCCCCTCAACGTGATTCCAGTCTCGGCTCGAATCCCCTCAACGTGATTCAAGTCTCATATTTATCATCGATTCTTGTGAGGCTTCTAGCTGTCACCGAACGAGGCGGCGTTAAAGCTCCTTTATGTGTTGCACAAGCTCGGGGTAATGTAGCTTTTTTGCTGCTGTAATGTTCCCCCATCGTTGCGGCATAGAATTCAAAAGGGCTGTGGAGAAGCTGAGAATCGTGGTAGAGCAAAATTGGCAATGAAGCCCTTGACCTTGCAAGTAGTTGCCACATGTGAGTAAGCAACACAGGGTCTTCTGGAAGCTACCTATCTTCCAAAGAATATTTTGGGTATTACCCATTATCAATGTCTATCATAATAGGATGCAATTATGTGAAACTTTTTTCATTTGGATCTCAAATGAACATTAAAGTTTTAAATATTCTAGGGTGAATCCCTTATGAGTTTGTAATGATTCAAACTGTCTTATAAATATTGATAAAGCAGCAGAAATATTAGTACAATAAGGGGAATAAATAAACGATGGAACCTGGCGTTATTAGGCCAAAGAGAGAAACTCTTTCCAAACGGCTTTAAGGAAGGAGTCAATTGCCGTGAATACAGCATCAGTGAGCTCATGGTTGCTCTTCAAAGTAGCGTGTTCCAAACCTTTAGTTGGTTGCCATCAAAATTCTTTCGACGGGCTCTTGACTTCTGTAGCCCAGGAAGACGTGCATAGGAGAAGCTTGACAAAGCATGGGTATTTTGCTCGTGAGCGGGCATTTTTTCAGAATTCTTTGATCTCGCTAAATAGAGACCTCTGGCCTGAAATATATGCAGCAAAGTCGCACTAAGATTCAATCATGTGACTTGATATAGTCTTCTGTTTTAGTTTTCTCTATTTCACCGAGTTCGTACCCCCAACTTTTATACTTAGCTAATTTTTAGCTATGTATGAAAGTTTAGGATATTTGTTTTGTACTACCGGAGGAAAAGTTTATAGGTACCCCCCAATTTTTAGACTTGATGTGTAATCATTTTTATGTGTTGCCGTGAGAAGTTAATTTTAAATTTCACCGATCAATGCATGAGATGTATTTGGTTGTCTAAAAATTTAGAGTATGCTAGCATAAACGAAAATGGAAAGAGTGAACTTCTCTCAATATTATGTTGAAGTTGTGTATTGGGGCTTCTCGTAAGAGACCTTTGAAATGTACCCTCAGATTGGACCCTCGGTAAAATTGGACCCTCGACCGGATTGCTCCCTTGGCTCGGAATCTTTCCACAGCTCGGAATTTATCTTCGACTCGGATTTTTATCCTTGGGTTGGAATTTATCCTCGACTTTGATTGGATCCTCAACTCGGATTTCACCCTCCGTCGGATTGGAGCCTCGGTCGAATTTATTCTCAATTCGGATTTTCACGGCTTCGGATTTTTCACCTTCTGCTCGGATTTTCACGGCTTCGGATTTTTCATCATCGGCTCAGATTTTCCCTTTTTGTCATTTCTACAGAAGATATTAACAAAACACCTTTCCGGTATTTTGGGTGAGCACATGCCTTGTAAATAATTATTCTTATGCTAGAGAACCAGATCTAGATAATGGAAATATTGTTTTAATTCAATGAAAAGTATTAAGAGTCGGCAAACATTAGAAGAACACAATTCTAACTAAAACTCAAAGTAGAGTTGAAAGGCTTCTTGTACAGAGTAGCATGTCTAACAATTATCCCCTAGACTGAGATTGTTAGAAATATGAATATTTGCGCTGGAGCTTCCTCTTTTTTTTTTAGCCGTTGGCACTTCAGCCAACAAGAAAAGAGAATCAAACACATAGAGTGTTTGTTTTCTACCCGTGCTTTCTCTTAAAGCTAATGCCAGATGAGTATATTCTAAATGTTGAGCAACTTGAGCTAACAAATGAACATGATAAACTTATCTTGCACTTGACTCCGTCTGATTCTTCGTGGAAGACGTGAGGCGTGCCAGCTAGATTGATGCTAAGTCTTCAAAAAATATGCCCTTTGATCACTTCAGTGAGTCATTGATCAGTGAAGAGGTCGGATAGAAGTCAAAAAACAATGTTTCTTTTATAGGTATCATCGTTGGTTGGTGGCTGGTACTAGAAGCCAACAATCCACATGAATAGGATAAGAAGGCTTGGACGTGAAACCTCGCCATGCATACATGGTAACTCCATAGACCGAGGTGCTTGGGGCCTTGAGACTACTGCCACTGCTTGCATGCAACCGGCTCCCTGTTCACCGGGAGAACCGATCTTGAAAATAAACAATGATGTGCCGATCCGGTTGGTGTGCATGCGTGGAAGCCGCTGAGGTTAACTCCCGCTACAATTTGGCTTATCAAAAGTTGAGAAAGCCGCGCCATTTTTCGGTTGTTGCTTCAACCACATTGCCATGTCTGAAGGACATGATTGCCAGACAATGACGCTCAGTGAAAACCGAGATGCTATAGCCGCCCCACGTTCTGGGCGTTTCAAAAATGGCCGACCCGAAGGCCGGCCTAAGAGGTGTTGTCTCAGCATTGACAGCACTGGGCGGCTGCGTTGCTGCACTTTGAGCTTGGCCATGGACTCCATTTTTTTTTTAAAAAAAAAAAGGGTGCTCGACATCATGTTGACTGGAAAGAGGTCTCGGTAACAAATCATCCTCTTTCTGAAAGTGCAGACTCGGTATTTGTACAACCACTAAGCTAGGAGCACATTGATTGCCTCTGTTTGCCTCGTTACTCTTGGCATTTATTCCGTGCATTTCTTGAGGGTAGGGCTTATCCGGCAATGAGACTTCTCGCAGTTATAAAAATTGATGGGTTTGTCAAAGAAGCATTGAGCAAGTCTGCTCGCCTTATTAGCATCCTCGAAGTGTGGTGACCTCACTGAGAGTTGTTAATTCAATGATTGAGTTTTCTGGGTCTTTGTCAATAAAGTAAGATGTCAAACCTGGATAAGTGGTCGCAATCTTTTTGCCGATGGTGATGAGCGTGGTGTTGTTGGACGGGTCTGCCCTTGATGGTTCCAAAAAACCTTGGTAGCGCTTGTCGATGCCAAACTGTATTCCTGTTCACCGAACTCACTAAGCAAGAATAAAGCTTCGTATGCTTGGGTTCTCCAACATCCCACATATGCATTTCATAACACCTTTGAGAAAAAGTAGTGTGAAAAATTCATTTCTCATAAAGCTGGACTTGCTAGGAAACTTCCAACCGTTGCCGTAGCTCCCTGAACTTTTCATCACAAACTTCTGAGAATTTATTGGTGAGCCGGTCAGCGAAGAATCACCGAACTGTTTGTCGAGAAGCAAGTGCGCTCCCTCAAGGCGGAGCTCTGGAACCCATTGAAGTGAAGTTGGGTAGGCCTGGATATGTTGAGCATATAAGATTTTGTTTGCAAGCCTTCGAGTTTGTTATGGAGTTTGCAGCAATAAATTACGTCTGCCTACGCCACTTTGTTTATTAAACATGAGACGAGACCGTTCCTGGTAGTTGAGCTGCCAGGTGCGTAGCTCGGTACTCTTCGTTGATTAGGTCAGCGAACCGGTTCGGCTCTCGACGTTGTTGCGCTTGTATCAGCTGAAAGATAGCAGTATTCCGTTTGGGCATGTTTCTTCCAGCTTGATCAGATGTTTCCTTCATGTAGGTTTAGTGATGTGGCCTAATAAGGGCCACATCATAGCTCTTCTCGCCAGACGACAGCCGGTCATGTGAAATCATCATATGTGGGTTTTGCACTGGAACGGACGGGGCCCATCTCTGAATGGTCCACGCTTCACACTCTGTACATATAGTTTGTTTTTTAGTGCCTGGAATAAGTCTATGTGTTCTGGCATCGATTTCCCGAGCCCAATCAGAGATTTCATGGCATGGTTAGGCACAAACTCGACAAGTGGGTCTTTGGAAAGCTGCAGAGGCTGGCACCTCTGGAAACACTGCATGGGGGTTTATCGTGGGTGCAGAGGCCGGCACCTTTCCTTCTTTCTGAGGTTCCTCGGATCTTGACCAGCTTCGTTTGAGCCTCTCATGTCCTTGTCGGCAGCAGCCTAATCATAACTGAGGTCCTGCTCTTGTTTCCTTTCGGAAAATATTAAAAAAAACAATGTTAATAGCATAAGAAATCTTTCCAATCCAAGTGGTGCTGTTGTTGTTAGTCCTTCGATGAACGCTTGAGATTCATCCAAGCATAGGGTTCCTGTATTGACATTATACAAGAAGACAAATATATATATACACATACAGAATCATGTACATCTGTGTCCACTGACGGCGATTGGTGTAAAAACACGTAATTTTCTAGTCGTTGTTCATCATCTCTGCAGAAAAGTGTTAACAAAGTACCTTGTCGGTACTATAGATGAGTGCATGCTTTGTTGTTAACAACTAATTTTGATGCTAGAAAACCAGGTCTAGAGATATATTTTTATTGATTCAAAAATCTATTTTCAAGTTCAACATATATAGCAAAGTCTAGCGTACCAGTAATATGCCTCTTTTTTTTTTTTTTTTTTTTTTTTTTTTACTTTTGACAACCTAGGCTTAAAAGCAAGAGTGAGTGGGTTTTGTACGTATTCAATGTACAAAATTCCCAGAGAATGACTATATATATATATCTCTCTCTCTCTCGGTTGAATCCAGATTTGTGTCCCCTTCTCAACGAGGGTAATACAGATTCTAGATCAGTTGTTTGTGAACTCAAATTTATGTAGATTTGGATGATAGTACATCTGCATATCTGGCAAAGGCCAAAACCGATTTGGCGTGATTGGATGCAGAATTGAGATGTATAAACGTATATATGTGCAAATCTACTGTAGATCAGCAGATATTTGCCATGGATGATGAACAATTTGGGGAAGGAGGCGTATTCAGCCAGTCATAGCCATGATTTTAGAGATGAGAATTGTCTGATCACGTAGTCACCATTCCAAATTTATTTTTCGTAAGAAATGATCTATCGCTTCCCACAGACAGTGCCAAACTGTTAGAACAGTTTTCTGTTTGGTGACGTGTAGATCTTTAATTCGCTGTGTTATTCGTAATCTGCAAGAAAGAGCAAACGATGCGTCAGAGGGGGGTCTCCCGACGTCCCCTCTCCGATGCCTAAGTCGGGCCATTTTGGAGAGTATTAAGAGTCGAGAGTTTAGTATATTTTTAGTATATATTCAGAGTGTCTTTTGTACCTGGGGTAGTAGCCTATTTATAGGCACATAGTTATCAACTGCATTGTTCCACCTTCATGTCATGGTTGAGTGGGACCCTTAGTGGGATGAGATAGAAGTTGAGTGGATGAGTGGGAGAGTGGGACACTTACTCTTCATAGGATATTTGAATTATGTATCTTATCCAATGTGTTCCAAATATAGCCTTCAAGGTGTTATAGGATTCTGTTAAATCCTAGTAACTGAGCGGGTCAAGTTGGGCCAGCAAGATCAACTGGGTCTTGGTTCGGACCCATTTGCCTAGGGGATGATAATTTCCCTAACAGGTATTACGTCAGTTCTAATAAAATGACGACACGTGTCTCTCATAATAAAAAAAAAAATTAAAAATAGGATAAATGTATAATAAATTCTTGAGTCGACGTGCGATTTGAAAATGACTCCTAACTTTTTAATTTTTAACATTGACTCCTTAACTTTTTTTGCATTTTTAAATTGGAGCCTTCTATCATTTTTTTCATTCAATTTTGTAAACTCTGTTAGTGCCACGTATCACAGCATCATCTTGAAATATTAATTTTTTTTTACAAGAGAATGAAAAGTGACCTGCTTGGCAAGAGAGTAGATCAACTATCGTTTGGCAGTATCAGGTGATCTTGACCTTTCACATCACATCTCTGGTTTTTATCTGTGAAAGAATATCTCTCCCGATAGTTGTGTATCTACATATTGAAACAGGATAGGATATAAAGAAATGATGCAATTAGCCATAGCAAACATAAAGTCATTTTGTGTGTGTATTTTCTTGAAGGAAACTCAAGGTAATTAGTAACAAGAAAAGTATGGAGCTTAAAGCCATACCCAAAAGCTCAAAATTGTTATTATTTTTTGTTTAACCAAAATATGTAATTAGTTAAAATTGTCAGTAAATTTTGTTAGATAACAATAAAATAAAAATGTGGCTACGTTTGGCTTCCATTTTTTATTTTTTATTTTTCCTACAAAAGTCAAATTCATTTTTACATATTGCCAAACAACTTTATTTATTTTTTTTCTTACAAAAAGTTTAATCAATTTATTCATTTTTTTTTTTTTTTTTTTTTTTTTTTTTTTTTAAATTTTAAAATCATTTACCAAATACACCCACCCGTGATCTTTCCAAATGACTAAACTACCCTTATCTGATATCAACGACCAAAAATGCCATTAGGCTAAAAACATCCACTGAACTTCACAAAACAGACGGAGGCTGCCATTTTTTTTTTTTTATCTTTAACACTGCGCTCCCGAGTCCACTACAGCTATAGCCTCGAATACTCGAATTCTCTACTACAGCTACACCGGCCACCCTGTCATTTCGTCTTCCCAGACTCTTCCTTGGGTTTCATTCGCCGGCCATGGCCGAGGTGATGAACATGCCGGTCGAGTCGCTGGACGGCCGCAACGAAAGAAAGGAGAAATCCACCGAGGACCTGCCACCGCCGCCACCACCGCCGCCGCCTCCGCCGCAGCAGCAGAGACGACGGGACCGAGACTCGAGAGAGAGAAGAGACGACCGAGACCTCGACCGGCCCCCGAACCGCCGAGCCGACTACTATGACCGCAACCGGTCCCCGCCACCCCCGCCGATAAGGGAGAGGGAGTACAAGCGGCGGAGCAGCCTGAGCCCTCCACCGCAGCCTTATGGGGATCGGAGGCACTCGCCACCCCGACGGTCGCCGCCGCCTCCGTATAAGCGTTCGAGGAGGGATGATGGAGGGTATGAGGGGAGGAGAAGGAGCCCTAGGGATGGCTTTGGACCCGGCAATAGAAGGTGTGATTGATTTTGATGCCATTTTGAGTGTTTTGTTTGGTTTTGGAGATTTTAATTGAATCTTGCCCCTTTGTTCTGTTTGCTTACTGTGAGGAATTGAAGTATTGGGTCTTATATGTTTACACTTTTTGGGACCTTGCTAAAGCAGCTATCTGGTTTTGAAATAATTTTTGGAAACGGTGTAGGGTGTTGAATTTATACATTGATTTTCGATTCATTTAACCTTCATTTTACTTATATTAAAAATAAAATAAAATTATACATTGATTTTCTGTAACCATCAAGTCGGGGTTCGGGTTCTCTTGGGATGCTGAGAGAGCTAAGCAAAAGAGAAGCCAATGGGAAGATAATGTTGCGGAGAGGATTCAAAGGGAAACAATGGAAAAAGAACCTGAATTTTTTCAGTTTTCTCTTTTTGATAAATGATAATTAGGGTTGGTGAATTCAAGTTCTTATCCTTTTACATATTCTTTTATCAGATTGAACTACATAATTGAATTCAATTATCGATGGACAAAGATTTATGATACTTCTTCGAAGAAGTATCTCAGTTAAAGGGCAACATGTCTTAATTGGTTAAGACAGTATCTTAGTTAAGAGGAAAGCATAGATGTGAGAAATAGGACCAGCGGTATTTGGAAGAAATATGTATAAGTATTTAACTGCTAAAGAAAATATGGGCTTGATTGAAGTTGCCTTTTGGCATCAGTGCAGTACTCATTTTGCTTCGATCCAGATGTCAAGGCTTGAAAGTGATTGTTATGTTTGTAATCTATGCTTGTGTCTGGGCTATGAATTGTGTTTATAGATTGAATTTTCCTATATTTTTACTCAGTATCATTTTTGGTTGCTTTAAAATTTGATTCATAATTTGTTGGCTTTTAGCTGGCCTTTTTGTGCCAAATTTGCAACAAAAAAAATTAGTGCTTTGATCTTTTGATGGCATAGGTTGGGTTATGATTATGCTAGCGGATATGATCGTGAGATGAGGGGCAGGCCTGGGTATGCTGACGAAAGGCCTAATGGCCGGTACATGGGTCGATCACCTGGTGGCTATCAAGGTGGTCCTTCGAGTGGTAACTGCTCAACTTTTTTCATATTCGCGCATACACATACAGTCTATGAATAATATGGAACCTTTAGGGTTGTGTTCACCGAGTAATTTGGAAATTTTCAGCTATTGAGTGAAAGGAACAACTTGCATACAATGACCAACGTCAATTAAGCATTCTCTAGAACATAAATTTAGTCACTTTGGTTTCCTGATGAGGTGTATCATAGATAGGAGATTTAGTAGCAAAAACAATCAATCATACTCTTCTAGGCTGTTTGATTTGAAGACTTCCTATATATTTCATAGAAAATTTAACTGTCCAAAACAACACGGTGCCGAAGAAGCATGAAGGTGGTACATGCTTGATTGGCCTTTATTAATAAGAGCGATAGCTTAGGCATTCCCAAAAAGTAAATGTTCTTGTAGTTCACTTTGGTGCAAGATACTGCCTAGTCAATTACATCCAAAGGGAGGGTTATAATTGGTATTTAATGGAGAGATCATAGTGCATCTTCACTTGATTTAATAGGATCTATACAATTGTTGAAAGATACTCTTCTAGTTCACTTTGCTGCAAGATACTGCCTAGTCAATTGCTTTATGTCCCTCTTTCCTCTCCCTACGAGGGTTGCAAACCGCATTGAGAAGCTCCAATGTGATTTCTTATTGGGTAGGCTAGGTGAAGAGCTCAAATACTACCTGGTGAGTTGGCCCAAAGTTTGTTCACCAATCTTTGGAGGAGGGTTAGAGATTAAGAATTTGTTGAGGTTCAATCATGCTCTCTTAGGTAGATGGGTTTGGCACTATGGGCTTGAGAGAGAGGTTTAGTGGAGAATGGTGGTGGCCTCTAACTATGGAAGTTCATGGGAAGGGTGGTGTTTTAGTGAGCCTGTTGAGGTGCATGGGGTGGGTTTATGGAAGAATATTGGGTGGGGTTGGGGAAAGTTTTGTAGTCACACTAGATTTGAGGTGGGCGATGGCTCCAAGATTAGATTTTGATATGATCTTTGGTGCGGGGATATGGCCCTTAAGGATGTCGTTCCAGTTTTATTTGGTATTGCTTGCGCAAAAGATGCTTTTGTTGCAATTCACGTCGAATTTTCTGGAGGTGCTGTTCAGTGAAATGTGAGCTTTGTTAGAGCGGCCCATGATTAAGAGATAGATGTCGTTGCCTTGTTCTCCAAGATTTTGTATGTAGTTAGAATGAAACAGGAAGGGGAAGACAAGTTGTGGCGGGTCCCTTCCAAAAAAGGGTTGTTTGGCGTTAAATCCTTCTAAAGTGTCATGGGTTGTCATGATGGTTTTCGTTTCCCTTGGAAGAGTGTTTGGCGGTCTAGGGTTCCGTTGATGGTGGCCTTTTTTGTGTAGTCGGCAGTCCTAGGAAAGATCCTTACCAATTACCATATACAATCTCCAGAAGCGATGTGTCATTGTGGTTGATAGGTGTTGTATGTCCAAAAGGAATGGGGAGTCCGTGGACCATCTCCTTCTTCATTGTGAGGTTGCTTGTGCCATTTGGAATGTTTTTCTTCGTCGATTTGGGTTATCTTGGGTTATGCCTAGACGGGTAGTTGATTTGTATGCTTGTTGGTGGACTGCTGACAACACTCGGAGTGTTGCCTTGTGGAAGATGGTGCTTTCATTTTTTTTTTTTGTAGTGTCTTTGGAGGAAAATGAATGATAGAAGTTTTGAGGACCGTGAGAAGACTTTTGAGGAAATTAAGTCTTTATTTTTCAACAATTTGTATTTTTGGACAGCTGCTTATGCTTCTCATTTGGTGATTAATTATCATGATTTTTTTTGTTCTGTTTTACCCTACTAGTTTGGTGTCTTTTCTTGTATATTTTATGTGTATATGGGGCGCCTTACACTTTTAATGATATCTTGAGTACTTATAAAGAAAGAGATTTCTTGGATGCATTATTTTTCTTAATGTGGTGGCTTGCATTTTATTTTTTGATAAGTAATAAGCCAATCTCATTAAAAGCATAAGGCGCCCCTTAGTACATTGGGAGTATACAAAGAAAACACTTAAGTAGAAAAAGAAAAACGAGCAAGAAGGCATTAAAGCTAAAAGACAAAGGATACACATAGGCCGAGGACCAAAGGTACAACTTGTGGTAGAAAGAGGATAAATTCTCCTCTAAGGACCTTTCCAAATCCTCAAAGCTCCTATTGTTCATTTTTCTCCATAAGTACCAAAAGAGGCAAATAGGCGCCATTTTCCACACCGCCGCACTCCTTGGCCTTCCAGAGGACCACCAGGAAGCAAGCAAGCCTATGACCCGTCTGGACATAGCCCATGACAACCCAAAATGATTGAAGAGAGAACTCCACAGAGCAGAGGCCGCGTCGCAGTGAAAGAAAAAGATGATCCATGGACTCACTAGTCTCCTTGCACATATAGCATTTGTCTATCACGATAACATATCACTTCCTGAAATTATCCAAGGTAAGAACCTTGCCAAGAGCCGTTGACCATGCAAAAAAAGTCACCCTTGAAGGAGCCTGAGTGTGCCACACACTTTTCTAACGGAAGCGGCTACCTCCAGAACAGGCTAAGGAGCAAAAGAAAGACTTGATCTTGAACAAACTTTTTTTGGAGGGGACCCACCACAACTTGTGTTCACTGTCTCTTCGCAGTCTAACATAATGCAATGCTTGGAGAAAAGAAGCAAAATCATTCACCTTCCAATCGCGTGCCTCTCTAGTAAAGTTCACATTCCATTGGCTGGCACCGCCCAAGAACTCTAAATTGTCCACAACATAGGCATCCTGCGCTTGAGCAAATACCAAATAGGGTTGGGAAAGCTACCTTAAGGGTTGTGTCCCCATACCACAAATTATGCCAAAAGCTGATACGGGAGCCGTTCCCCTCCAACAAATTTAGTAAAACGAGAGAAAGAGTCTCAACCTTTTTTAATGAACTTCCACACTTGCACCCCAAAGGCTTCTACCGGCTCAGAAGAACACCACCCACCCCAAGAACTGCCATATTTGGAGTCTACCACTACTCTCCACCACGCATCTCTCTCAAACCCATACCGCTACAACCATTTGCCTAGGAGAGCGCGGTTAAACATCCTCAATTTTTGATCTCCAACCCACCCTTAGAGATTGGAGAACAAACCTTGACCCAGTTAACCAGGTGATATTTAAATTCTTCGCCTATCCCTCCCCATAAAAAGTCTCGTTGAAGCTTTTCAATACGATTGGCCACACAAGCAGAAATGGGAAAAAGAGACAAGTAGTACGTTGACAGATTGGAAAGAGTGCTTTTAATAAGGGTGACCCTGCCGCTTTTAGACAAATATATCCTTTTCCAACTGGCCAACCCGGCGCTTGCATTTTATTGTTAACATGACACCTGGTTGCCAGGCGCCTTAGATGGCATGGGGCTTATGCAATCTGGTGCAAGTTTCACCATGGATGGTTCATGTTGAAAGTCATGATTACATGATTCAATACAAATAAAGTTATAATGTTCATGATATTGGTGTAATAAACATCATTGTTGGGTGGGCACATCCCAAGCACACAAGAAGTTTATAGAAGGAACTTCCATAAGAAAACAAGCAAAAGAAAATAAAGCAAAGAGATATAGGCTAATTCCTCTAATAACATCAAGAAACTCTAGCAAAGAACCTGGAGTAGTAGAAACTAGGATTCTAAAGCCTGGATGAAATAAGAAACAAGAAAATAAGGTCCTAAGACTTCTCAATTTAATCTCTTCAAAGGGTTGGTCTTTCCCTTCCAATTCTCTGTTACTTTTTTCCAGTCATATGGTTCACATAATGCATAATAGTAGTACCTCTAATCAAGAAAATCTCTTACCACCTAGTTACTCTCCCCAACAAGCCAACAAGTCAACAAGTTAATGTACGCGTGCCTTTGGTGGTGGTGGCATAGCATTATGCAGCCGGCGTAGTATGCATCCAGTAGTTATTTAGGCAACATTTTTTTATTGCATGGCTACAATTTCTTCTTATGTCTGTATGTTATTTTTTTTTACTTGAGCCCACTGGCTTCTAATCCTTTTGCAGCAGATTGGGATCCAATCCGTGGTGGTTATAGTGATGCTTCCAATGTAGTGAATACTGAAAGGTTAGCATTTGATCATGTTCTGTGCTTCACTTCTGGACGAGATTTCATTTATTGTCCTTTCTATTGTTTTTGCATGAGTTATGCATTGCTGGTAATGTTTTTCTTCAGTTTATTTGTTCAGAACTGAGGCCAAATATCTATTTGGTTATTGTCAGTGAGTCCATGTGAAAAGTGGCAATACCAATGATTACTTGCAAAAAGTGATTAGTGCTTGAGATAATGCACTCTTTGTCATCTACATTTGGTTGAGCATCATCTTTTTCTATTACTGATGCGGCCATAGAATAATGGTTAAGTTGCTGTTTTATAGGGTTTCAATTTTTGGCATCTTAGAGCTTTTAACTCTTGTGGCTTATTTGCAACGTTTGTTGGGACTGAAGTTGCATTGTTTTTTTTTTTTTTTTTTTGATAAGTAATCGCAATTTCTTAAAAAGCGCAAAAGGCACAACCCAAGTGCACAAGAAGTGTATACAAGAAAAACACCTTTCTTCTGAAGTGTATACAAGAAAAACACCTAACTAGAAGAAGAGAAAAGATCAAGAAAAACAAGAAAGTTGGAAATAGTTATTAGTCAAAGGAAGCTGTCCAGTGGTAAAGAGTTTTGAAGAAAAAATCCTTGAATTTCACCTTTGTTCGTTCACAGTCTTCAAAACTCTGATAATTTCTTTCCTTCCAAGGACTCCACATAAGGCAAGATGGAACCATCTTCCACATAAAAGCATTTTGAAGCCTACTAAAATGCCATTTCCAACAAGTAAAAAGGTCTACCACATTACTAGGCATAACCCAAGCCAGCCCTATAAGGTTGAATACGGTATTCCATAGAGCACTAGCCATTTCACAATGGAGTAAAAGGTGGTCCACTGAGTCCCCACTCTTCTTACACACACACACATATATATTTTTTTATAAGTAATCAAGATATCATTAAATCGCGTAAGGCGCTCCCAGGTATACATGAAGTATACAAGAGAAGCCACCCCACTCTTCTAACACAGAAACACCAATTGACCAAAATGACATGTCGCTTTCTTAGATTATCTATGGTTAGAATCTTCCCTAAGGCGAGGGAAAGGCAAAGCTCATGTTAAAAAACACACACCCATATATATTTTATTATAAGTAATCAAAATATCATTAAATCGCGTAAGGCCCCCAAGTATACATGAAGTATACAAGAGAAGCCACCCCATTCTTCTAACACATAGAAACACCAATTGACCAAAATGACATGTCGCTTTCTTAGATTATCTATGGTTAGAATCTTTCCTAAGGCATGAGAAAGGCAAGGCTCACGTTTTTTAACGTTGAGCGCTTCGTGTGGGTTTTGGGTTTGAGGGTTTTTGGTGTTTTGTGGGTTTTTGTTGCTTTGCTGGTTTTTCTTTTTCTCGCTCTAGTTAGGTGCTTTCCTTTGTATACTACTGGTGTATCTAGGGGCGCTTTACGCTTTTTATAAAAGTGTTCCATTACTTATATAAAAAAAAGAATCTTCCCTAAGGCAGTCGACCAAGCAAAGAACACCACTCTCAAGGGAGCCTTTTTTTTTTTGATAAGTAATAATTCATTAAAAAGCGCAGAGGGACGCGACCCTAGTACACAGGAAGTATACAAAAGAGCCCCTAATAAGAGGAAAGAAACGAACAAGAAAGTAAAAAATCAGCAAACGACATACTACCCGGGCTATGCGTCGACACCCAAAGATATAACATATTAAGCACATTTCTAAAAAGAGCCCCAACCGTAACCTCCACATCCTCAAAAAGCCTAGAATTTCTCTCACACCACAAGCCCCACAAAACACATTAAGGAACCTGCTTTCAAATACGGTTAACAGGACCACGACCCAACAAGGTGCCCCAACCACTTAATAAATCCTAGACACTACTAGGCATAACCCACTCCACTCCGAACAATCTATAAAAAGAACTCCAAACAACTTGTGCCACGTCATAATGAAGAAAAAGGTAATCAACAGATTCCCCATGCTTCTTACACATAACACACCACTCTACCACCACAATACTACGCTTGCGTAAATTGTCATGTGCTAAAATCTTTCCTAAAGCCGCTGTCCAAACAAAGAACGCCACCCGCTTCGGAGCTTTAACACGCCATGTACCCTTCCAAGGAAAAAAAGCCGCCTCATGACAAACTAATGCTTTATAGAAAGTCTTCACTGCAAAATTCATCTTCTTAGAAAGATTCCACACCACCCTATCAACCTCCCCATGCCGAATCTGAATAGAGTATAACTGTTTATAGAAGGTCATCACCATCTCCACCTCCCAATCCTGAGCATAGCGCGTAAAGAGAACATTCCATTGAGCCACACCTCCTACCACAGACAAATTATCCACCACCTAAGCATTCGGAAAACGAGCAATAGATACAAAGTGGATAGCATAGCTTGAGAGGCTTGTTCCCACACCAGAAATCATGCCAAAAGCGAATATGAGACCCCTCACCCACCTCAAAACGCAAGTACTTGGCTACATTATCCCACCTCCTTCGAATAAACTTCCAAACACTCACACCATAAGACCCCGTCACCGGTAATGAACTCCAACCTCCCCTCAATCACCAATCTCCACAAGGCATCACGTTCCTGCGAAAACCTCCACATTCACTTCCCCAATAAGGCTTGATTAAACTTAATAATATTACGAACTCCCAGTCCACCAACCTTTATTGGAGAACAAACCCGATGCCAATTGATTAAATGAAATTTAGTCTCATCCCCCATACCACTCCACAGAAACTCATTTTGAAGCTGCTCCAGTTTCTTGGTTACACTCACAGGAATAGGGAATAGAGATAAATAATAAGTAGGAATGCTGGATAGTGTACTATGAATCAACATCACCCTACCACCCTTAGATAAATAAAGCTTTTTCCAACTAGCCAACCTTCGCTCAACCTTCTCAATAACCCCATTCCAAATAGAAAGAGATTTAAACGATGCCCCCAACGGCATACCCAAATATGTCATCGGCAGAGACCCAATTCTACAACCCAAAATATGTGCCAAAGACTCCACATCATCCACCTTGCCAATAGGGACCAATTCGTATTTGCCTAAATTAATCCTCAACCCTGACACTGCTTCAAAACATAAAAAGGTACACCTCAAATTTTGAACATGCTCGGCCTGTGCTCCACAAAAAATTAAAGTATCATCAGCAAACAGCAAATGATTCACCACTAAAGCTTCATTATCCTTGATGCCCACTGAGAAACCAGACAACAAGCTTTGGAGCATAGACTCATTCAACATCCTACTAAGCGCTTCCATAACCACCACAAACAGCAAAGGAGAAAGAGGATCACCTTGCCTAATCTCCTGCAAGCTTTGAAAGAAACCTGTTGGCGTGCCATTAACCAAAATGGAAAATTTTACAGCAGAAACACAAAATTTAATCCATTTCCTCCATCTCTCCCCAAACACACACCTCTGAAGCATGTAGAGTAAGAAATCCCAGTTCACGTGATCATATGCTTTCTTCAAATCCAGCTTGCATAATAACCCCGCCTCCCCTGACCGCAATTGGCTATCCAGGCATTCATTGGCTATAAGAACTGAGTCCAAGATTTGCCGACCACCAATGAAGGCGTTCTGAGAGCTCGAAATTAGTTTTCCTAACACCGATTTGAGCCTGTTAGCAAGGACCTTAGAAATCATTTTGTTGACCCCTCCCACCAAACTGATAGGCCTAAAGTCTTTAATCTCCACCGCATCTGCCTTCTTAGGGATTAGGGAAACAAAAGTTGCATTCAAACTCCTCTCAAAATGGCAGCTATTATGAAATTCTGAGAAAACCGCCCTAAAATCTTGTTTGAGAACCGTCCAACATTTCTGAAAGAAAGCCATAGAAAAACCATCTGGACCTGGAGCCTTATCCCCGTTCATCTCCTGCACCACCTCCCATACCTCTTGCTCCTCAAAGACACGTTCCAACCAGATACACTCATCCGCATCAATGGAAGAGAAAGAAATCCCATCCACCCTAGGCCTCCACGAACTCTGCTCGGTATACAAAGAGTCATAATAATTGATAATGTGATCCTTAATCTCCACCGAATCAGTAGACATAGCCCCATTAATCCTCAGAGATTTCACATGATTGTACCTCCGATGCGAATTTGCCACCCTATGAAAGAATTTAGTGTTATTATCCCCTTCCTTCAGCCACAAAGCCCCAAGATTTTTGCCTCCAATTAACCTCCTCAAACAGGAGTGTTTTTTTCCATCTCCCTAATCATGTCGGACTTCCGTACCTGCTCCTCCTCCACTAGCCCCGAGACTCCTCAAATCCTTCCAACTCTTTAATACTTTCCAATAATTCCTTCTTCTTCTTCCCCACATC
Source organism: Alnus rubra (assembly GCA_028654335.1). Classification (NCBI taxonomy): domain Eukaryota; kingdom Viridiplantae; phylum Streptophyta; class Magnoliopsida; order Fagales; family Betulaceae; genus Alnus; species Alnus rubra. The sequence continues at coordinate 474,656 of JAJPGS010002452.1, read as the reverse complement.
ACCCAAAACCTCCGCATTCCATTTCTTCAAGTCCGCCTTTAAAGCTTTCAACTTATTCGCCAGCACATAACTCGGCAGACCTTGGAAATCATAAGACTCCCACTAACGTTGCACTTGTTCCACAAAACCATCGGATTTGAGCCACATGTTTTCAAATTTATAATGTCTTTTTCCTTCTCTTTGCGTTCCACAACCCAACAGCAAAGGGAAGTGGTCCGATAAAAGTCTTGGCAATCGTCGTTGTGACACATCAGAGTAATGTTCTTCCCACTCCAGAGAAAGTAAAAACCTATCAATTTTAGACCATACCCGGTTATTGGACCAAGTAAACTGCCCTCCATGCAGAGGAATATCTACCAAACTTTGCCCATGAATGAACTTCGAAAAGTCTTCCATAGCCGCAGAAAAACCACCTGCTCCGGACCGCTCACTCGGAAACCGCACCACATTGAAGTCTCCCTCAAAGCACCACGGCCTATCCCACCAACTCATCAATCCAGCCATCTCATCCTACAACACCCTCCTCTCCCCATCATCATTAGGCCCATACACACCCCCAAATGCCCACAAAAAAATGTTATTAGTGTTACTCAATGAAACAACTAAGGTATACTGTCCCAAATATTCATCCTCCTTTTCCACCGCCCTCCTATCCCACATAATCAGAATTCCACCTGAGGCCCCACTAGCCCCCATATAACACCAATCCACGTGTTGGCATCCCCACAAACTGCGAACCACCGCTCTAGTAATGACTTTCATTTTTGTCTCCATCAAACACACCAAATCAACCTTCCAATCTCTAATGAGCCCTTTAATACGCAATCTTTTATTCAGCTCATTTATCCCCTTCACATTCCAAGATAGTATTTTAAGCTTCATTAACACACGTCACGCCCCTACCCTTTCCTCTCCTTCTATTAGATTGCTCCCCTTTCTTATCATAGTTAATGGAGCAATCCTGCCGCTTAATCTCCCTTTGTCCTTTCACTCCTGAAGCTGTGGTAACCATAGCCAACGAATCAGCCAAGGATTGGACCTGCCTAGCTTCTATTAGTTCAAGGGAGCCTTATTCCGCCAAATACTCGAAGGAAAATGAGTGCAATCATGGGGAACAATGACATTATAGTATGATCTAATGTCGAACAATCCTCTCCTAGAAGAAACCCAACAAAGGTTGTCTTTACCATCTCGTCTCAATTTGTAGGAGTACAACAAATTGTAGAGCAAGGTGAAGAAATCCACCTCCCAGCCGTGAGTCGCTTTGAAAAAGTTAATATTTCACTAATTAGGCGTTACAAATTCCAAATGATTTGCCACAGAAGCATCCTAACAACGGGCCAAACTGAACAATTCCATAAAAATTGCCTTGAGGGCCTGATCCTTATACCATTTCATGCCATAATCTAATTTTGGAGCCATCACGGACATTAAATGACTAGAAAACTCCTCCCAACCCCTCCTTATATTCTTCCAAAGCCCCACCCCATACGACCCATGAACCTCATTTGAATGTCACACATCCCACGTGCTGCCATATTTAGAATCCATTACCACCCTCCACAAGGCTGCTTTCTCATGAGCATAACACCAAAGCCACTTCCCCAAAAGAGTTTGGTTGAAGAAAAGTAAATTCTGAACCTTTATCCTCCTTTAGAGATTGGAGAACAAACCGTAGACTAGCTAACCTAGTGGAATTTGAACTCATCACCAATTCTACCCCACAAAAAGTCCTGCTGTAGCTTCTCTATGTGATTGGCAATATCAACCGGGAGGTGAAAAAGAGACATGAAGTAGGTAGGTAGATTAGATAAAGTACTTTTAATCAAGGTAACCCTCCCACCTTTTGACAAATACACCCCCTTCTATCCAGTCAAACACCACTCTATCTTCTCAATGATGCCATCCCATATAGATTTGGCCTCAAACAAAGCTCCCAACGGAAGGCTTAGAAATTTCATAGGTAGAGAGGAGAGACCCTACAACCCCAATATGCTAGCCAAGCCTTCCTCTGATTTAGCCAGATTAATCCTCAAACCTGAAACTGTTTCAAGGCATAAGAATCGGCAACACAAATTATGAAGATGATCTGGATTTGCCCCGCAAAAAATCAAGGAATGTTTGCAAACAAAAGGTGGAAATGTTGAAGGCACCAACATTCCTTGACCCTACCGAAAAGCCTGATAAAGGATCCCCATTCACTAAAGCAGAAATTATTCTACCTAACGCCTCCATAACAATAATGAACAATAAGGGATACAAAGGGTCTAAATTAGTCAAATTGAAATGAAAACTGAATTAGTCAAATTACAGGGTGATACTAAACTCAACCAAAAGAAATTCTTCAACCAACTTGTCCAAAAACCGTGGAGGCTATTGCTGAATTGGTATTCTATCTTGTGATGGATTTTGGTGAGCTATATTCTTGTTCATTTCAGAATAAAACCCCCCATATCTGACCCGGTTCAGTGAGTAGCATGGCTATGTCACTGCTGGACCTATTCTGTTTCTTAGGGTGGTTTGGCCAGCTTGCAGCATCCCCGAAGAGCTACTATATGAATCGGCCACTGGACATTGGATAAATGGAAATTCAATCCCCCATTCGAATGGGGTGATGTGTGAGGTCCTAGCTTCAAACCAGTAGTGTGCGTGAGTTATATACCAGTAATGGAAGAAAAAGGGAAAACGAAAAACAATTTTATAAATTGTAGTTCATGTTATGGTTCTCTTCATAAAAAAAACAATCATGAAGCAAATTGAAGAAGTGCTAATAATTGTAATCTTATGAAGTTTTCTCTGTTGCACATAGATTATAGTTGAGCAAGAATGTTAAGACTGGAGCAATCTCCGAACTTTATATCATAGTTGTTGACATGGATCTGTATCACATGGATAAGGGTCAGAAATACTTTACTAATTTTGGGTTATTGTCTTCATTTTTTTTTGGCCCTTTGGATGAATCTAAAAAAAATTTAGGTTTCTAGTTTGAGTTATACTGGATCACTCCAGCAGTTTTATATTATGAAACATGTATAAATCTACAGGAGGTTTAAAGCATGTGTAAAATTGCTCAAGCTTTAAACTGTCGGAGCTGTTATTTTCTTTTCGCTTCTGATAAGTGAGCGTGTTAAGACACGTGGCTGTCAATGCCGGTTGATTCAAAGGAAAAAGTAATGAGATGGTTATAAAACCAGCTTTACTTAGCTTTGTGTTAGGTGTTGAAAATAAGCATGTGCTAAGTGTAGTTGGAATGTGTATGTTTTGATAAATGTTTGCTAGTTAAGAGTGGAGACGGGGTAGAGTTGAGTGCATAACAGAGTGGTAATCAAAGGGGAAAATGACAAACTTCAGTTTTAACTTATATAAGCCTAAGTTATAAAGTTCAACTTTACAAGCAGAAGCCCTGAATTGGGGGGTGGCGATTGGGGGTGGTCACGCTATAGAGGCTTGGCGGTTAGCTCCTTTGTGCTTGCTGTGGTGTATTTGGAGGGAGCGGAATGCTCGACTGTTTGAAGATGTAGAGACATCCATGGTGGAGCTACGGAAGCGGTTGCTCAATACTTTATTTTTTTGGATAGTGCCCCATCATAGTTTGAGTGCTTTTACTTATGTAGATTTTTTAAATTTATTCTCTGTTCGTCCCTTTTAGGGGTTCTCTTGTATACTTCCCGTGTATAAGGGTTGCGCCCCATTGCGCTTTTTATAATATATTTGCAATTACTTATAAAAAAAAAAAAGGATATGTTTGATGTAGTGAAAGAAGTCACAGAATTTTAGTATTTGAGATAATGTATAGCCATAAGTGGAGTGGAGTGTCAAAGATGTGTAGCTGAACACAACCAATTTTTAAAACAATTATTTGAATTGAGTTCTTTAGTTGCAAGTGTATTAGTAGCAAGTGCTCATTTATTGATATTTCTTTAGTCCAGGGCTTTCCTTTTTTTCCCGCTGAATGTAAAATTTCCATCTCAATATCATTAATTTGAGGTTCCAGGTTTCCCTTTTGGCAATGAAATTTGGTTCCTTTTGTGACTGAATAGTATGGGCTCATATAACGGCACTTGGGTCTTTTTGACACATCTACGACTAGTGTGAATTTCTAAGATATTTATGATTGCTAGGTTGTAGGTTGACCATGAAATGGCCATCAAATTTTTATTGTAGTTAAGCTTTTGAAATCACTTATATCCTCATGTATGGTATTGGGTACCCAGTGACTAACTGAATTTTGCTTGAATGATCCATCTTTACGGCTCATGTGCAATGCAATCTACACCGTGTTATCCTGAAAGTTTATGCCATTTCTTTGAAATGAAATGTTATTTGATTTCAAATAATGAATCAGCATTTGGCAGAATAATCGTAAGATGCGATTCTATGATACCAGAGTTGTAAGTGATATTGGCCTCATGTTTAATTTAATGGTTCTTCTTTTTGTGGGCTGCTCCTATGTATACTTCCTGTGTATTTAGGGGCGCCTTACACTTTTTTAATAAATCCTTGTTACTTATCAAGAAAAATTGAAAGATAAGAATGCTTTGTTTAGCTTTTCTCATGTTTATCCATATGCTTCTCCTATTTTATAGTAGCTTTCCTTCTTATATTGTTGTCTCCCCCCACCCCCCCCCCCCCCCCAAAAAAAAAAGTAAAAGAAAAGAAAAGAAAAGAAAAAGGGCCAAGAATCCAAAAGATTTAATTGTTTATTTTTCAATTATACAAGGAGGATATTTACCTAAGACTGCTGGAGCTATAATTCACTTTACCCATCAATGTGACATAATAAGTAAATGTTTTCAGGGAGGGCTTGATGTCATACAAGCAATTCATACAGGAGCTTGAAGACGATGTATTACCAGCTGAAGCTGAGCACAGGTACGTAATTTAGAGTGCTCAAATTACTTTAGAGTTTGACCTTGAGCATCTTTTTTTATTTTTATTTTTTTATTTTTTTATTTTTTAACGAGTGATGTTGGCCTTTCATTCAGATATCAAGAATACAAGTCGGAGTATATTTCAACTCAAAAACGAGCTTTTTTTGATGCTCATAAAGATGAGGATTGGTACTTCTTATCTTTCTCTTTCAAAATTCTTTCATTTTAACTTACATCATTCTTATTGAACTTTCTTTCCTATGTAGGTTGAAGGACAAATATCACCCAACGAATCTACTTACTGTAATAGAAAGGTACATATATAATGAAAAGGATGTAATTCATAGATTTGTAATCTAGCCGAAGAAATGTTTGGGCCCAGAGTAATTTATTAGTGTTATTTCTAGTATAATTTACCAAATGTTAACTTCCTTTTCTCTGGCTTTATTCTAAGGTACTGATTTATTTTTGTTGGTGTTTCCTTTTAGGAGGAATGAAGTTGCAAGAAAGGCTGCAAAGGATTTTTTGCTTGATCTGAAAGGTGGAACATTGGACTTGTAAGCTCAGCCACCTATATTGTATTTATAAGCTTGCATCATATATTTTTTTCTATGATAGCAGACAAGTAATTTACATTCTATCATGCAGAGGCCCTGGCGTCAATGCTTCATCGTCAAATAAATCAGGACAGACTAGTGATCCAAATTCTGATGATGAAGTAGACCTAGGTGGCAAAAGAAGATGGCATGGTAGGGGGTTAGCTAAAGAAACTGATCTTTCATCAGGTCCTAAGGCCCACTCAGTCAGTTCTGAACCCAGACGAATCCAAGTTGACATTGAACAAGCGCAGGCTCTTGTACGTAAACTTGATATTGAAAAAGGGATCGAGGAAAATATTTTATGTGGTTCTGATAATGACATAGTGAATAGAGAGAAATCTCATGGTGGCTCCACTGGTCCAGTAATTATTATACGTTGTTTGACCTCTGTCAAGGGCCTGGAGGGCATTGAGCTCCTAGATACACTTATATCTTATCTCTGGCGAATCCATGGCTTAGATTATTATGGAATGGTTGAGACAAGTGAAGCTAAGGGTTTCCGGCATGTGAGAGCGGAGGGGAAGAGTTCTGACATGACTATTGATGGGGCTGAGTGGGAGAAGAAACTTGACTCTCGTTGGCAAGAAAGGCTGAGGGGTCAAGACCCTTTGGAAGTAATGACTGCTAAGGAAAAGATAGACACTGCTGCTGTTGAAGTTTTAGATCCTAATGTTCGGAAGATTAGGGATGAAAAATATGGGTGGAAGTATGGTTGTGGAGCCAAGGGTTGCACAAAGCTGTTTCATGCTGCTGAGTTTGTGTACAAGCATCTTAAACTGAAACACCCCGACCTTATAATGGAAGTGACTTCCAAAGTGCGTGAAGAGCTGTATTTTCGAAATTATATGAAGTATGTACTGTTAACATCTTTCTTTTTCCTTATATGTTGATTTTAAGATGCAGTGACATTTACCTTAATATCATTCACAGTGATGCAGATGCACCTGGTGGAACACCTGTTATGCAGCAATCCACGAAGGTATGGTTTATCAGTAGAATGTGATTGTCTTGGCTATGTAGAACATTAACGTGGTTATTTATCCACACCAACTACCAATTATCAACTAATAATATCTCTTAGGAAATTGATTTTTCCCCCATAACAAGTAATAAGATACTTTATTAAAAAGGTCTGGGTGTGACCTTAATACATGCCAATTTTCCCCATTCAAAGTTTGATCTAAGAAAAAAGCAATTCCAATCTAAACAAGGGGAGTTTGCTTTCATCAAAGGTTCTAGCAGTTCCTCTCCATTCAAACACACCAAATGAGACATAAAAAAATGAGGTTTGAAATGATACTGCTCAAACGTCTTCTCCTGCAAGCGAGTAGCTCCACTACTGACTTAGGATGATGCGGAAAATAGAAAACAAAGACACTATTGACATACTTACCTAGCAACAGCACATCTCTTAGATAACTAATGCAATCAAGACTGATGCACAATCTATAAATGCAGAATGCGAAGGAGAGGACATTGAAAAGAAGACTTTTGGACTTCTAATTTCGTTTTATCATAAAGTTAGGGTTAATCTCTCTTTGGGTTTTTTTATGGTTTATTGGGTTTAGACTCTCTCTCTCTCTCTCTCTCTCTCTCTCTCTATATATATATATATATATATATATATATCTAAAGTGGGTACAAGGTGGTAATTTGGAGGCCAAGTCTTGTAAATGCCTTTATAAAGGTACTTTCACTATGATTGCAGATCAGTTTTTGGAGATTGTTCTTTATTTACTTGACCTTTAGTATTACAATTTTCTGTTGCGTAGATTGTAGAATTCAAGATGTTCTTGCTGAAAATTTCAGATTTTCTAGCCGTTCCTCTCCTTGCTATTGTGATTTCTGGCATCAACATATTTATTGTTTCTCATTTTTGGTTTTTTGTGATGGGGTATTTGAGTTGTTTTTTCGTTGAGGCTAAGGTTTTTGATCTTTTGGTAGAGGAGGGTCTCTCAATGTTACGAATTGTGGACAGGAGTAGGGGTGTCTCTTGAGTTGTTTTCTTTGGTAAGGTCAAAGTAGCATGGCTTTCGGCTATTGTTGAGGCGTTGATTCAAGGGGAGGGACTAAGGGAGTTTGTGAACTCTTCGAGGGTTGGCAATAGAGTGTTCATCGTACAGCGGTTCAAACAGTCACAACTGTTTTTTTGGCTCTTGTTGAATACAGTGGTGGCAATCGGCGTAGCTTCATCGTCATTCTGGAGGGAAGAGAAAGGAAGCGTTGGAGAAATTGTGCCCTAGAGTTGCGGAAGGTGTTAGCTTTCTTCGAGTTGTCTTTTGGCGGTAGGTCTTTGTCTAGCCAAGTGTATCATGTGTTCAGACGTTCAATATGGGTGGTATTACTTGATCTGTCACGAAGGAGCCAACTAGGGTTGAGGGAAGTAGTTCGTATGTAGAGGCTCTAGTGGGGGTCGGGGCCAATTCCATTAACTGTCACCATGCGCAAGAGTAATACTGGAATTTCACAAGGCAAAGGGCTGAAGGAATGGGGTGTTAGTGACAGGGGAGCGCTTGGGGGTTTCTTAGGGAATCCCATAAATCAAGCTGGCCTTGTCAGTTTGAAGGTCCTTGAGGGTGATATGGGAGTAAACTAGGATTTCTCACACCGAGGAATTTAATGGTTTTTCTAAAAGAGGATTTGGAAAATTTTATTGTCAAATTAGAGGGCCAAAGTGATTTTCGGCATGAGAGAATTGCAGGCCGTGTGAAGGGTTTTAGTGATGAGTTGAAGTCCAAGCCATAGAGGAGTGCCCTGTTCTCTGTTGGGTCAAGTGTGCATTCTTTAGACACGAATGGGGTGGTCCAACTCAATAAGGTGAAAGTCTCAAGCCAAGTGCGTCTTTCAGATCCTAGCGTATCTCGACCTAGGAGTTTGGGAGTGGGGGTTTCTTCAGTGGCCTTGGGGTGCAGGAGTAGGCTCTTCTACTTAGCCTGATGGGCTCAAGAGGCCCAGCTCTAAAGGTGGACCCATTCTAACTCATCGGCGGGCTCAAGTGTGCCTATCCCTTCTCTGGTGGCCTAACCCGGCAGGATGAGTTCTAAAAGTCTCGGCCCACTTAGGCCACATGCAGCCCAGGTTCCAAGCTAGCATCGGCCCTGTCCCGAGGATAATTTTAAGTGGAAAATACTATAAGAAGCGGGGCGCTTGGGATCGAGCAAGGAAGCAGATTTGGGTTGCCCCTTTGCTTAGCCCGCTGACTTTCTGGTGGCTTACCCATTCCCCTGTGATCGGCATCGACCGTCTTAATGGTGACTGGAAGGAGAATCAAGTGTGTTGTTTGGTGTAGATACTGAGACCTCTGTTGGCAATTCTGTGCATGGGTGTTTCCCTAGGCCACCTACCCGTCGATGCCGCCACCTATTGGACCTTGTGTTTCTTGTCTAGACCGTGTTGGCGATGATCCAAAAGTTGGTATTTTAGATGTTTGCTTGCAGGACGGATGGGTCTTTGGTTGTGGGTTCACCTTCTGATAGATCTGTCATTGATGAGGTGGCCGTTGTTCCAAGTCTTGGCATAACAAATTTCGAGGGAGGTCCTAAGGTTTTGGAGTGGGCGTTAGACCCTAGCGGTGGGAAGAGAGTGTCAATTCCATGTTTGAATCCTGGGTCCTTTTCCCTCCTTTGGACAAAAACAAGGGAGAAAGCAGTGGGCAAGAAAGGAATTAGAGGCTGCGCAGTAACCCCTGTCGGCATGTAGTGAAGCTATATTGGGGATGAGATGCATGCTCGCTCGGAATTGGTTCTCTATTCGAGGGAAGATCATGAGGACAATGAGTCATTGTATACCCCTTCCCTTGTTGTTATTGAAGGTCCAATTTTGCCTATTTCAGATTCTTTAGATTGGGTGCTTTAGAAAGTCAAGAGCTTTTGTCATGTCGTGGGGATATCTTGTGAGGGGTTTGAGGATGACTTGGTGGCTTTGCTCACTGCCATTGAAGCGAGTCGAAATTAGTGTGCCTAACATTTCCTCTAGTTCTTTTTCTAAGTTAGAGAACAAAAGGTTCCGTGAATTAAAGAGGTTAGCTTGTTTTATCAATTACGACCTTAAGGGAGGTCAATCTAGTAGAGGCAAAGGTAAGGGAAGGGGTCCTACTACTTTATGAAGTCTAAGATTCTGTCTTGGAATGTGCGAGGATTGAATGAGATGAATAAAAGGTTGAGGGTCAGGAATCTACTTAAAGAATGGAAGGCTGATATTGTTTGTTTGCAAGAAACCAAATTAGAAGTAGTGTCTAGGGGCGTTGTTCGCAGCCTTTGTGGTTGTCATCGTGGGGATTAGTGTCTGTTAAAATAATATGCTATATACATATTCTAGAAGGGGTGTGATGTGTCCTTATTCTAGAAACATGGTGTGGTCTCCCTAGTGAGCTGTCCTAGTATGAGTTTTGTATTATCCAAAACATTGTACAAAGCTTCTATATATAGAAAGGAATCCCAAAACATTGTTTGTCTTGGGATTCAGGCATCTCCCAACTCCAAGCTTTTAACGAAAATTGGGAGAAGGAGGCTTGGAAGAAGGCTGATGAGCTCTGGGAGAGGGTGTGTGCGATGTACCCGGTGTCTGAAGAGCACAGTAAAAGGTATAGAGAAATCTAGAGCGAGATGATTGAAGGCTATAAGCGTGAAGCCAGTGAAGAGAAGAAGAAGCGCGAAGGAAAGAGGGAGCTTCGAAATCTGCAAAGTTCCATCAATTACGGCAACACTAAAGCTTCTTCTAGGTATAGGAATAGGAAAGACAAGGCCCACTTGTTGTAGGGTTGTTTGCCTTGGGGGTTTGTGGGTTGTTCCTTAGGTGCTCTGGGTACTTTTGTGGGTTGTTTTTTAATTGTTTTTTTGGGGTCTTGTTCTAGCTTTTGGGGTTTTCGTGGGTGAGCTTTGGTTCTCCTATGTATACTTCCAGTGTACTTAGGGGCACATTACGCTTTTTTTTTCCAATAAAATTTAACTTATCAAAAAAAAAAGAGAAAAAAAAATGATAAAGCCCATTTTCAAATAATCTACATAACATGGTATCGGAATAGAGGTATTGAGTTCGAACCTTAACTCTACAATTCAATCCCCATTTCAGTCAAATATTTCAACGTGTTAGGCCTCACTTGTTGAGGGAGAGTTTAAGCCCGCACATTAAAGGAAGTGTTAAAGTTTAATTAAATGATTAAATTCACCATTTCGTAGACATGGTATCAAAGTTAGCTTTTGTGCATGGAACCTTTCCTTGATTGTGTGCCCTTCACTTTTTCTCTGTCTTCTTCTTCTTCGTCTTTTTTTTTTTTTTTTTTCACTGTACATTCTTAGTCTAGTCATTTTGAATAAATTTTACTTATCAAAAAAAGTCTGGTCACTTGTCAATAAGCGAGCTTGGTAACCAGACATCTTTCATCGATGGAAGTTGGTGCAATCATCACTATACTGGGAGGAATAATTGATGCCATCAACCTCACTTTGGTTGCCATTGTTGTGAGTCCCTGTTATGTTCAATGGTGGTTTCAATCGATCTGGTCACTCCGATGAAGGAATGTTAGTAGTCTTGACATTTTCAGAGAAGTTTGTGTGTGTGGAGGATAGTCATGTACGGTGGTTCCTTGGTGGTTGGAGACAACCGACGATTTTATGTTGTGATTGATCATGTTTGATGTTGTTTTTGATTGTTTTTTTGGCTCTGTTGGCATTTTGGTTGTGGTTGCTAGCGAGCTCTGTTACCGTCGGTGAAGTTCCAACTACGTTTTTTGAAGAAGAAAGGTTATGTTTGGTTGCAGGTGCATCTTATCCCTATCAAGGATTAGGATAAGCTGTGTCCGGTTTAATATCCTATCCCATTTTTTGTTTTTATCTATTTGGGCCACAAACCAAACTTTAGCCCAAAGGGCCATATTTGTTAGGTTCTCTGCCCAAACTTACAATTAACACACACAGCTCATACTAGGACAACTCATTAGGGATACCTCACCATATCTGTAGAATAGGGGCACATCACACCCCTTCTATAATATGTACATCACATTATTCTACTACTCCCTCTCAAGTTGGAACATACATGTATAAAAAATATAAACCCAACTTGGAACAGATAAATTCTATCCGGCTATGACAAGGACTTTGTAAACATATCGACAAGTTGATCGTTAGATTTCACAAATGGTGTAGATATGTCTCTGCTTAGTATTTTGTCCCAGATGAAAATACGTCAAGATATGGATGTTGTTCATTTTCTCCTTGGTTTGAAGTCTGAATTTGAGCCAGCTCGTGACAGATTTTATGCAAGATGGCCATCTTTTCCATCTTTTCCCTGGAAGAATATATGGCGTTTTAAGGCTCCAACAAGGGTGGCTTTCTTCATATGTTCAATAGCTTTGGGCAAAATATTGACGCATGATAACTTGTGTAAGAAGAATGTTATAGTGATGGAGTGGTGTTGATTGTGTAAGAAGAGTGGGGAGTCTATTGATCATTTGTTGCTTCACTGCGAAATCGCTCGGGATCTTTGGAGCTACATTCTTATTTTATTTGGGGTAGAGTGGGTTATGCCACGAACGGTGTTGGAGTTGTTGAATAATTGGGGGGCGGCGATTGGGTATGGTCGTGCTAAAGAAGCTTGGCGGTTAGCTCCTCTGTGCTTATTGTGGTGTATTTGGAGGGAGCGGAATGCGTGGCTCTTTGAAGATGTAGAACATCTATGGTGGAGCTATGGAAGCAGTTTCTTAATACGTTATATATTTGGATAGCGTCCCATCATAGCTCGAATGTTTTTACTTATGTAGACTTTTTAAAATTATTCTCTGTTCGTCCCTTTTAGGGGTTCTCTTGTATACTTCCGTGTATAAGGGTTGCGCCCCTCTACGCTTATTTTTATAAATTGCAATTACTTATAAAAAAAAAAAGATTTTTTTTCAGTTTTGAGCTCCCTTCTCTTCATGAAGTCTATTCTCGATTTCAGCGTACCACTATCTTTGGTAATGACTCTAGCAGTTACACTGAGCACTCAACTCTTATTGCATCTCGTGGAGGATCTAGTGGTAATTGTGGAGGGCGCAATGGTAGAGGTGGCTGTAATTCCCGTGACGGTAGGGATTCTCGCGGAGGTGGTCATTCCGGGGGTTGTGATTCATGCAAGTGTTCTCATTGTGCGTGCAATTATCATTTAGTGGACTATTGTTGGGACCTCCATGGTTGCCCATCTGGGTCTGCTAATCAGGTTTCTTCTCAGGACGATCTCAATTGAACATTTGGGCCTTCTCCTACCATTGTTCCAACCGTTGACTCGGAAATGGTTTCCATTCTGAGAGATGAGTATGCTCAGTTCTTGTCCCATAAAGGGTCTCTAGCACTTCCACTGCTACTCTTGTTTAGTCAAGTATTGCATCTCACTGTCTCTTATCCTCCACTTGCGACCCATGGATCATCGATTTCGGTGCAATAGAACATGACTGTGCATCTACTCACTTGTATGACTAACATCCTCTTGTGTCCCCTTAGAGTGTTACTATGGCTAATGGTTCTTTAGCTAGAGTTAAAGGCTCTGGAACTGTTCATCTTGATACTAATTTTGAGTTTTCATGTGTCTTACATATTCCTGGTTTTCCTCTTAATTTATTGTCAATCAGTAAGATCACTAAAGCTCTTCCGTTTTCTGTAAGTTTTTACCATTCTTTGTGCATCTTTCAGGATCTTAAGACGAAGCGGGTGATTGGTATGGGGCATGAAGTTGGTGGCCTTTATTATCTGGACCTCGTACCCACCTCTCTTCCGCATGCACTTTGGTCAACCTTATCTCCATTCTAGTGGCATAGTCATCTTGAATGTCCTTTGTTTTCTATTTTAAAGTGTCAACTTGTTGGTCTTAATAACTTGTCATCTTTTCAGTGTGAAACTTGTCAGTTTAGTAAGCATAGACGTGTGTCCTTTTCGTCTCGTTATGTTAGTCGTGTCTATAGCCCGTTTAAGTTAGTCCACTATGATGTATAGGGTCCTCTCATTATTGCATCAAATAAATTTTACTATTTTGTGACATTTATGGATGATTACTCTTGTATGACTTGGTTATTTCTGATGAAAAATCGCTCTGAGTTGTTCTCCATCTTTCATCTTTTTTGGAAAGAAATTAAGACTCAGTTTGGTCGTAAAATCCATCTTTTGTACGGTTTGATAATGCCAAAGAATATACGTCTCATGTTTTAACTACTTATCTCATTGCTAAAGGCATTATACTCAAATCTAGTGTTCACTCTCCATAATAGTGTTATAGATGCACCCTCTAACCTGAGTTGGAGGAAAGCAATGTAATTAGAGATGTAGGCTTTACACCAAGATGGAGCTTGGGAACTTGTGCCCCTACCTCTTTGTAAACAAACGTTTAGCTGCAAATGGATATATACAATCAAATTTAACCCTGATGGGTCTATAGACAAAATAGTGTATGCAAATTGAGGAAAGCATTGTATCGTCTAAAACAATCACTTAGAGCATGGTTTGAAAATTTTTCAGAGGTTATTATGGAGTTTGGTCTTCATCCTTGTCAGATAGATCATTCAGTATTTCATTACATACTGAGAAGGGATAGATTCTGCTTGTTTATGTGGACAATATTGTGATTACTGGGAATGATTTTGAGGCATTGATAGGTTAAAATAGTTTGTGCAGTAGCAATTCCATACTAAAGATTTGGGAAAACTTTTGGTTTTTTCTGGGTGTTGAGGTAGCTAGATCTCGGATCGGCCTCAACCTATCTCAGAGGAAGTATGTATTGGGTTTACTTGATGAGACATGACTTTTGGGTGCTCGTCTTGTTGATGTTCCTATGAACCCAAATCAAAAACTCTTAAAGGATGAGGAAGAGTTATTTGAAGATCCCAATAGATACCGACTACTAGTTAGAAAGTTGAACTATCTTACTATTACTAGACTCGTATGCTACTATTGTTGTGAGCCAGCTTTTGGAAGCTCCTAGAATACTACATTGGGATGTTGTAATTTGTATTGTTCGATATTTGAAGAAAGCGCCTGGTTTGGTATATTGTATAGGAAAAGTGGACATCTGTGGGTGAAAGGTTTTATTGATGCAAATTGGGCAGGATTTTAAACATGGTACATTAGACTTGTGGTCCTCAAATAGGCGCCAATTTCTTTCTCTCCAAGTCCTCCACTTTTATAATGCGGGGATAACTTTCTAGATGGTCTTTTTGGAGTATCCTTTCCCTTGAGTCTTCCAACAATGAAGCAACTCTAGGATATTGCTAGGCATGACCCACAAAACTTCAAATAAGTTGAGAACTAAGTGCTAGATCTCGCTAGTAAACTCACAATGGATGAGGAGGTGGTTTACGGTCTCCTTGTTCTTTCTGCATAGGCAACACCAATTAATAAGAGTAGGACCCCGCCTCCTAAGATTATCAATCATTAGGATTTTACCTAAAGCTGCTGTCCAAGTGAAAGCAATGCGAGGTGGAGCCTTCACCTTCCAAATGCTCTTCCATGGGAACAAACAAGACTCTCCAAACTGTAAAGAGTTATAGTAGCTTTTCATTTCAAAGCCGTGATTGCATGCTGGGGTCCACAACATTCTATTTGTCTCCTCGGATGGGTTTTTGAGGAGTACAAAAGGCTGAGGAATACAACAAGGGACTCCAGGTCCCAATCTTGGTACCTTGAAGAAACTCGGATTCCAATGGATATATGTACCGAAGGGGTCCAACTAATCTGACAATAAGGCCTCTTCGTCATGAGCTATATAATAGAGTTCTGAGGACTTGAGAGCCGCTTCTCCACACCAAACATCATGCCAAAAGCGAATGCGAGAGCCATCCCCAACTCTGTAGGAGACCAAGTTGGAGAATTTCTCTTAGCCATTCCTAATATTCCTCCACTCCATATGGCTTTGAGTTTGCTTTAAACACCAATCCCCTCTCTGGATTCCATACTTATCAACAATCACCTGTCTCCATAGGGAATTCTCTTATTGTGCGAATCTCCAAAGCCATTTCCCCAATAAAGTTCTATTAAATAGCATGAGGTTTTTCACACCCAACCCTTTCCTCTAGAAACTGGGGAGCAAATAGTCTTTCAATTCACTAGATGAACCTTAGGTTTACCACCTATTCTATCCTAAAGAAAGTCTCTTTGAAGACATTCCAAACTTCTAGCTATATTGGCTGGTAAAGGGAAAAGGGACAAGAAGTACGTAGGTAATCTGAATAACCAATAATCAATATAGCATTGGGCTGTGGAGATATAGGCAGACATCCATGTCCTCGTGAATAACCTCATCCATTGTGAGTACACCAGCGATCTTTGGTATATGGTTCTCAACTTATTCGGAATTTCGTGGACTATGCCTAGCAACACCCTAGAGCTGCTACATTGTTGGAAGAATCAAGGGTATAGACATTCCAAAGAGGCTATCTGGAAAGTTATTCTTTCGTTCTTAATGAGCTATTACATCATTGATGTGCTTGATATATTTTACCAAGAGAAAAGTAGAGAAGATAATGTCTAGTGCCTGTCAAACCCTGACATTAATAGAGGCTGTTAGATGTCAGGACTTCCCGAATTGGCATTAGCACGTGTGGCAAGTGCTTTTGCTTCTTGATATTGGAAGTGGCTATGTATATTTGTTTGTAAATAAGCTTTGGGAACAACTATTTATCTATCTACCCATCTCTATGTGTGTGTGTTTGTGTGAGTTTGTATTTTTTTAAGTAGAAGATCCACATAGCTGTCTAGAAGTCACATAAAATGTACATAGGCCTTACTCTTGCATAATAAAATACAAAAACAGGTAATACCTATGAATTTTTGCTGTATTTAATGTCAGACGGGTGTCATAGATTACATTTTTGAGTCCCTAAACCACCTATTTATTTTTGCTGAATTGTGCTTGATTGAGCTCCTAGTTAAGAGTTAGTTCCCATGGTTTTTGAGCAAAAAAAAAAAAAAATGGGCTCTATTCCTTTCTTCTTTGTTTATTTGACGTTTATGAGTTTAAATGTGAGTCCCCTTGCATGTGGAATTCCAGCCATTCTTGCTGTGAGTTGTAGGTAAACCAGATCCGGAAGCTTCCTGAGTATTCTTAGGAGCCTTTACCTCTAGTGGTAGCCTTTGGATTGCATCCTAGTGCATCTTTCTAAGATTTTGTAGATATTTGCCCTCTTGCTCGTAGTTGTTTTACTAGTGATGGGGTTTGTATGCTTGCTTATGTACGACCTCTGATTCTGTATAGCTTGTATATCTCTGTTAAAAACAAAGTTATAAGCTCTTGTCACCCTCCCCCCTCCCAGGCCTCTTCTCCTTTAATCCCTTTTCGTTTTTGATGGTACATATATGGAATATGGTCCCTGGGGAAGAGCGCTAGGACATGCCATTGTGGCTTAAGCAAGTGCCTTTACAGGCTGTCTAGGTTTGCTCTTAGATTTCAAAATTTCCCCTCAAGCCTTTTCATTTTATTGATCATCTAAATCTAGCTAAAATGGTTTCTTTTTTCCAATTTAACTTATTCACATCTATATATATATATAGATATCTTTTTTACATTTCATTGTATGTATTGAATCGTCTCTTGTTAATATTTGAGGAAAGAGAAAGGAAATTATAATTATAAATCTCACGCATGGAGGCTGTTGGTTATTATAAAGAAGTTTCAGCAGCTGGAAAAGGAAATTTAATTTGTAATTGGTTCCTTATTACCAGGGGGGGGGGGGTATCTTTTTAACCACTATGTCTCAATTTTGTCTTCCCTCCTGTCCTTCGGGACATCCGATAAAATTGGAACGATATAGAGAAGATTAGCATGGCTCCTGCGCAAGGATGACACGCATAAATCGAGAAATGGTCCAAATTTTTTACTTATCAAATTTTTTTTTGTCTTCCCTCCACAAAATTGTTCTCTGGTTGAGTAAAATTTTAAGAAATTTAAATTTAGTTTTGGATAAGAAATGAAGGATCTGATACACTTTGCCTATGGGTCTGAGCTTGTGAGGTTTCATGACATTTACTGCCACTTAGCTTGAATATTCAACTTTTGGTATATACCAGACGTGTCTTTTGGTTTTAGATTTGTGTTTTCCTGCACTCCAACTTACTCCACCCTGCTTTGAGAGTTATCTGTTCATTGCACTCTAATTTTGATTATACAAGGAAGAACACATTAAAAGATATGTAACCACATCCCTCCTCTTGCTATCGCTCCTTCCGCCCAATCCCTCTGATTGCTTCAATGTCACTGTGAATGCTGCTGTTGATGTTTTTGATTGTTATTACTAACTCAATTCCGAACAAGTGTCTCTGTGTTTTCGTTCGGGATGCCCCAAAATAAGGTGTCTACGTTAAATATTCAACACTTTTTGAAGTACATCTTCCTGTACTACCCTTACCTTTTGGAAAAAAGAAAAGCAACTATGATACTCATTAAAACTAATGCCCACCTTTGAGCTTTTTGGTGAGATCTTTGTACTTGTTCTTCTTTGTTAAAAATTGGGCCTTTTTAAGCTAAGATACTTATTTTGGAATGGGTGGAGTATAATTATTGTTTTCTCTTTATTAATAAGAAAGAGTTTCCTCTGCAGAAGGACAAGCCACTGAGACATAGGCTAGGTTCAGATAATCGATTGAAAGATGAACGTGGCAACCATAGAGAACGTGATAATCGAGCTAATGGTAGTGAAAAATATGATAGGTCCGAAAACCCACAGTCAAGTGACTTCCAATCCAACAATGATGGATCAGATGGAGGAAATCTTGATGAACCAATGTATGAAACTTTTGGCGGACAGGGAATGCGTGTTGCTCCTTTTCCCTCTGATATCCCCCCTCCGCCAGTATTGATGCCTGTTCCTGGTGCTGGGTACGTTGATAGTGCAAGCAAAATGTAAATTGTGATTGCAGTTGTATCTTATTTTGTTATTTCTTATGAGAGCTTTTATATTGTTGTAATTGCAGTCCATTAGGGCCTTTTGTTCCTGCTCCACCTGAAGTGGCAATGCGAATGTTGCGTGAGCAGGGTGGTCCTCCCCCTTTTGAAGGTGGTGGTAGAAATGGGCGGCCTGGGCCGCAATTAACTGGGCCAGGCCCTATTCTTTCTTTTTCTCCGGCTTTTAGGCAAGATCCACGACGTCTACGCAGGTAATTTGCAATAAAAAATGTAGTCCACCTACTTCATGGTGCTCCTTGGTCTTTTGTTTTGTCTTTTTTATTTTATTTTATTTTATTTTTTTAAAAAATATTCAAAATTGATTGGTGAACTTATTTGGAAAAAGAAATTGTCCTTTTACTCACTGCCTTCCACTTTCCAGCTTGTCTATCTTTATTTGCATGTCTCTATGCTTTGTCTGGTTTGTCGTTTCATTAGGTTTTGTTTGGCATAGATGTTTTACAGTGAAGATATAATACAAGAGCGACTTTGAAGAGCTATAATTATGAAGATGGATATAGCTTTCTCATCAAATGGAAGTGGAAGAATTTGTCAATTTCAGTGAGAAAACAAAAATCATGACTGGGTAGCAAGGCATATTGAAGAAAAAGTCATTAAAAGCATAAGCTTGTTTAGTGAATGTTACATTATGTAATTAATGTAACTTGCTAGTATTTGGGATTGGGCGCTATTGTTTATGTTGTTTGTCCACATATTTAGGTTGTTAAGGTCGATGTTGGTGTAAATATTCAGGTAAGATTATGTAAAGTCTAAAGGTTTTAGAAGTGGAAGAAATATTGCTGAATCCGTTAGGCGCTAGTAGTGTAAATGGGTTCGGAATTTAAGGGATAGAGAACCTTGGATTGTTGGGAAATACCAAGAAGTTAAGATTACTGTCAATAGATACTTGGAAAATATTCAGAAGTTGGGATACTGGTAATATATACATTATTTGTAACATGGTTGTGGTCAATCATGTTTGGTGATGCAGGACAATTGCAAAATTTTCTGTAAAATGTGTGTAACTATAGTTAGGACATTAAAGTGGTAGATATTAAAGGATAAAACTTGAAATGGCGTGCTAGATTTGTCTAGTCACTATGAAGACCAATTAGTGAGTAGGAATGATAGTATTTAGTTGAAGAAACTAAAGGAATGAATATCGGTTATTTGTTTTATTGAAGCTGTGAGGATATATGCTAGTCCATAACCAACCATATGTAAGTAGCTTGGCAAAACTGGATATATAACCTTCTTGAGATTCAAGAATGTAACTTTATCAAGACAGATGTAGCCTATTTTTCCATTTTCCTTTCTGTGTGCAATGTGCAAATATATGTGTGTAGATATACTATGATAGGGTGCTTGGGGCTGCACCTATTTGTAGATCAATATCGTTCAGATAAATCTGTAAATTGTAAAATTTTACTTATTATAAATCTGGTTTTTGAACTAGTGGAGCCACATGATATGTTTTTTAAACTAGAATTTGAATGGTAGATTTTTTTTTTGATAAGTGTATCTTTGTGATACTCCAAAAAGATTGGTCACGATAGGGCTCACCATAATTGCTTGTATAGTCCAATCAACTTGGTACACATTTGATATGGAACTCATCACACATCTACATGTTGCCTTCACAGAAACTAAATATGTTACTAAGTACCATTTATTATTACCTGGGATGCATTAGCTACACCAAAAGAGCTAGGTCTCATGGATTTGGGTTATGTAACCAATTTCAGAGAGCCTTGATTGTGACCAGTCTTTTTGAGGTATTGCTTCAATGTGGCTTGTGCTTTCCTGGGTCGTGATAATGGTATTGGAGCCAACTTAGTACCACGACCATGTAGTTCAATGGTCTCTAACGATAATGTCATGGGTCTTTGAGTGGAGATGATTGTAATACCCTATTGTGTGAGGGCATTGTACAGAGATGTATTGGATCCTATATCAGGTTTGTAGTAGGTCGATCTAGGCAATAAAAGTAAGTAGAGGAAGCCTTAACTGTTATCATTTTGGGGTAGCACATAGATGGGGCTAGTGCGTCCCCAGGTCGAGACATAGACCATCTTTTTTTTCTTTGTTGTGATAAAAAGAAAAGAAGTAATATATTTTACTTTGTTATCTCTTATGTATTAACCTTCAATTATTACAAAATTCCCTTCAAATTGGTGAAAATGAGTAAGACCTCATCAAGATTGATTGGACATTGCCGTAATTTATCATAGTTTATCCCAAGACGCGCGCGCACATGCAGAGATATATATTTTATATAATATATTTCTCTGGTGATCTTTTCACGATGCTCAAAATAGTTTCCTACTGCCATCATGAAACCAATTCTTGTTTAGTTTAAATTTTTGAGATGTGTGGAACTCTCCTGGGATACGAGGCTCTAGTAAAGTCCATCTGCAGTCAACATGCAGTGATATGTTTTCTCTGCTGCTGTTTGACAGTGCTGTTTCGGAAGCTTTTTTATTTATTTTTTTATTTTCGGGGGGCTTAGCCAGTTTGCTCTATTGTGTCCTTTTGCCTCGTATTGATAATGTGTAAAGAGGATATGCTGATTGCATTCGATTTTTTTGTTGCAGTTATCAAGACCTAGATGCACCAGAGGATGAGGTCACTGTGTTAGACTACAGGAGCTTGTAGGCATCTATGCTTGTAGGATGATAGAGCCATGCAACATCCAAATTTCTCGTGGAAAAGCAACTTCTGATCTGGTCCAAGGTTGACTGCTGTTATTTCACAATAATCTGACTGGAGAAGCAACTCTGCCATAATGCAATGAAATCCAGTTGGATGTGAAGTTGTTGCTTTCTGGTTGCTATCTGCTTCACAGCTTCCCCATGTGTGTTAGTGATGTGAAACTGTGATGTATTCTTTCTCCCACTTGCTTTCTTTTGGTAAGAGATTTCTCTATACATTTGGGGTGGGAATATTTGTGGAGTTAACAAAAATTTCTCTGTATAGTTTACTGGATAATAGATTTGGAAAGGTTTTCCATTTGTTTACCTTCATACTGTTTGTTTGGATCAAGATTATGAACAAGGGGTTGTGAATTTTTATTTTTATTTTTTTTAAAAAAAAATGAACTATGCTTGTGCATATTGTGTATTGAAAAATCTTCGTATATTATATGTGCTTCCAACATTCAGCTTTTTCTTCTTTTTCTGATTAGTTGTGGAGTTAAAAATGATCTTTACCATGTATAACATTTATTAGAGTAATGCTATGCGAAAGCTTTTTTCTTTACAAAATGTGGACAGGGGATCACTCCACTTTTTGCAAAGAAAAATTCTTTCCATTCGGATGGAAAGTTGGTATTATTTCTTGGTCTGACTATTTCTTTGATGTGATGAAAATTTGGTTTTGAGAACGAAGAAAATGGAATCTTAACTTGTAACAAGATGTGGTTTAGTAACAGATCCAATGGTTACCTTGAAAAAAAATTGTTGGAACTGTACAAAAGTTTTGTCAAGAGTTGTATAACAATCATTTCTCTTTTGAGTAAGTAGGGGTGGAGGGAGGGAGGGGGGGCCGAGAGGGGTCAAATGCCCCCTCTCTACTCCCAAAAATTTTCCTTACTCTTGTAGAAAATCTTCTAAATGTGCTAGTTGCCCACCCTTAGCCACTCATCAGGGGCAATTGACATTACCCTCAAGCATTCTGCCACCTACTCATAGGCAAAGTACCAACTCGTTTTGAATGACAACCCTAAGATGAAAAGCATTAGCAAATGGGGCTAATAAAATTCCTCTCCTTAAATTACGACTTTATATATTTCTATAGCATAATCAAAGATGAAAGCAAGATTTTTGCTCCTCTTTCTTAATTGTTATGGACTGTACGATGGAAGAAAACATGTGTAATTTATGAGAAAATGGAAGAATAAATTTTGAATGCTCCTCTTTCAATTGACATGCTTCGACTCCATATTGAATTTAGATTGGATAAATTATAAAGAAATAAGGGGTAAGTAGACTTATTCGTCTTAAACTACCAAGCAATTTGCAATTTCTCCCATAATTTTTTATTTTTTATTTAAAAAAAAAACCGCCTTTCAAATGTTGCAATTGACCTCATTTAACAAATTTCACCTTTCACTTGACTCCTTTTGCTAAGAATTTATGTTAAATTCGACAGATAATGGGGTATACATGTTTATTCACGTAGCTTTTCTGCCTACTCTAGCTAGCCAAATGCCAAACTACCTCCCCTTGAAATCGAGCACATACATTCTCAACATGTCTTCCAGGATCTGGATGGTCATTTTCGGCTGACCACCGGTCTACTAGTGGTAGCATGTACTGTAATTCAACTTTGTGCCATAGGTATTTGCAGACTCACCCAAAACCTTGAGGTGAAATGGGAGTCTCGATTTGATAACATCTGGTATCCCGTCTAGTCTGATGATGTCCTTAACGTGCAGGTCAACCAGCTTCTGCACCCAATTTGTAACTTTAAGTGGGACGAAATGTGCACCATTTATTAGACGAGATCTATCACCGCCCATATGGCGTCTTTCCCTATTGGCGCCTTTGGCAGACCTACCACGAAGTTCATAGAGACTTTCTCCGGGACAATATTAATTATTTTGGGGATTTGATGTCTCCCTCTCTTGTATTTAGTTTATTATATTAATGTAGTTTAATCTTACCTATATTAAAAAAAAAAATAAAAAAATCAGCTTACACTTTAATGTGAAAACTACCATATACTTCAAATGTTTCAATCTAGATACTACTAATTAATGAAATTAGAGAAAAAAAAAATCCTTCATAGTGCAAGAGCATACAAACATAAAAAGAACAAAATCAATTTCAACAGAAAAGACACAACAAAAAATAGAAAAAAGAAAAGAAAAAAAAAAGAATTTTAGATCTTACAAGAAATGATAAAACGAGAAACTTTAGTCTGTCTAATAAAAGCCACTCATTTTTTGGAAACCAAAAGAATAAGATAACACAAAAAAAAAAAAAAATCTCATTATCCTTCTTGAGAGTTCTTTCTATTTGTACAACAAATGATTTTACTGGAATATAACTAATCCTAACTAATCTACCTCATCATATCATATCAAGATGAAGTGTATATATTAATTAGGGAAAAATCATATTTAGTCCCTAGGTTTTCATTTGATTTGAATTTAATCCTTAGGTTTCTAATTTCAAGAATAAAGTCTTTAGGTTTTGCTTATGTTTCAAATAGGTCCCTTTGTTACTTTACCGTTAAAGTTAACGGTTTGCCATCTACCACTTGTGTCTCATTTAATATGTCAGCATCCACTTCAACAACACTGATAAGTGCCACATCATATATATAATATATATATTAAGAAAAAAAAAAAACCACTACGTCAGTTATCAAAACAAAACTCTACCCCACGCCTCACTCCACATTATCAATCCAGTAGCAATAGACAAAGTTCAAGTACTAAAACAACCAAAAAGGTGAGATCTGTAGCCTCTGTGACAAAGAATTATTTGGGATTTTTTTTTTTAATTTTTTTTCGTAATAAACTTAAAAACTAAAACAAGCCATTCACAAAAACAAAACAAAAAATCACAAAAACACAAAGAGAGGGACTGGAATATTTTAGAGCCCTGCAACCATAGCGAGCAAACCCAAACCAAAAGCTGCAAGTCATAGTCACGAACGTCCAGAGTCTTCAGAACTGTCTCTGCTCGCATAATAAATGCCGACTTAGCATCGTGAATCGGAATCGCCAGATATATATATATAAGCCATGGTAGAGCACACAAACAGATACATATGTGGTATGTGAGAGTAATTATGTAATTGGTACTAGAGCAGGGAGGATGATATAAGGTTGGAAAAAAAAAATTAAAAAATTAAAAATATAAGGTAAAAAAATAATTGGGAGAACTTCACAAAAGGGTATCGAACTATACCGAGTTTTGATAGAAGGGTACTGAATTATCATTCCTCTCGAACTTGGGGTTTTAACTATCAAAATGAATCCCAGAAGGGCATTCCGTCTGTTCTCGGCGTTAAAACGTGACGGAAGTCGATTCGCGTGACTTCCACATGACCTTTTTAATGAGTTTGGTCTTCTTTGCCCCTGACTTCAACGGATAAATCAAGTCTGAAACCTCCTTCACAAAGACTTATCTCATATACATTGATACTCTCAGCTCATACATACACTCTCAGCTTCGACCTACCTCCATCAACGCGTGAAAGTAATTTTTTTGCATGAGTTAATTTATTCCTTCTTCACGTGGAAGCGATCATAACCTATGTCCGACAGTGAATCGAGCTCGAACCTCTACCGGTCCACTGTGTAAATGTGGATTAAAGCATGTTCGTGGACATCTTCACCATGAAAATTTTGGTAGAAGGTTTTATTCTTGTGTAAATTACAAGGTAAATAATTTCTTCCCCAATTTTTTTTTCCCCTTAGGGTTCCATCTTTGTTTTCAATTTTTTTTCCCCTTTAGGGTTCCATCTCTGTTTTCCCAATTTTTTTTTCCTAAGGGTTCCACAAGTGTTGATTGATGGGATTTTCCGATTATGCAGCAAGAAGCTGTGAATGTGATTATTTTTTATGGGTGATCCTGAAATGTGTGTATACGGTCTAAGAGTTGTGTCGAGGTTGAGAAAGTGGCACGAGAGTTTGAAGCTTGAACGGGAATTGAGTGGAACCCAGGTCTCGGATGAAGCAGATAAATATAAGTCTGAAGCTGAGAGAAATAAGAATGAAAGCTGATAAATGCAGGGAAGAAGAAATAGAAGTCGAACTAGAGAGACAAAGATGAAGCTTCGGTCAGTAGAGAGGAAGTACAAATTTCTTTGTTTGTTCATGTGATTTGTGTTGTTGCTTGTATATCCTCAATCTCACAGCCAGTGCAATGCATCGAGAGGATGATGTTGGCATGAAACTTTTTTTTGTAATGATGTAATGCCTTGTAATGTTTTGAGTGTTGGTCGGATTGTGTGTTAAGGGTGGTAACCTGGTTTGTAATTGTTAGCCGGATTATGAATTCCCTTGATAAGTGTATTGTAGTTGTTATCTTTGAAATATTGTTGTTCATGGGTGATATCAATTGCTATGTTGGTTCCAAAGAACTTGTAAATGACCAATATGGTATGTCTTTGTAAACTTGTTACTACAATTTGTTACCAATTGTCGTTTTGGGTTCAAAATTGGTACCAAAATTGGATGATGTTATTGGCATTTAATTGGTCTATTTGTTAACAAGAAGTTCACTGAGTTATAAACAACATTTGGTACCAACAAATTAAGGCAAATAATGCCAATAACAACAATACCAGAAATGCATCATAAACAATTTGGTTTCAAAATGGTACATGTTATCATTGGGTGATATTCTGTAATGCTGTGTTGGTTCCAAAGAACTTGTAAATGACCAATTTGGTATGTCTCTGTAAACTTGTTGGTACCATTTGTTACCAATTATTGTTTTTGGTCCAAAATTGGTACCAACAGATTAAGGCAATAACAGACAATACCAAAATGACCATCATAAACCACTTGGTTTCAAAATGGTTTATATATGTGTTCCTGTAAACCTGTTGGTATAAAAAACCTGAATAGAAAAGCTAGACTCATCCAATCACAAACCAAACAATTCCTCAATCATTACACAAAAGTCAAATGACATCAAAAACAAACTAATACATAACAATTCCTTAACCTTCCATTACTCAAATAACATCAAAACACATCAATTTAGCTACTGAAATTACAAATTAACCCTTCCAAAAAATAGTACCATAAGTTAAATAACATAAGTTACAAATCATAACCATGCTGTTAAATATCATAAGTTAAGTTAATACATCCTGAAAACCATGTGTCCATGCCCTTCCAAAATACACAACAGAAATCCAAAATATACATCATAACCATGTTGTCCATGCCCTTCCAAAATGTACAACACATATCCAAAAATACACATCAGACTTGCCAAATCTTCTTCTTTCCTTTATCCTTTTTGCCTACAGGTGGAGGAATGTCAGAACTTGTTGCTTTTGCTTGTTTATGTCAAAGTCAGGGGGAGTTAGTCTGAAAGTTATGCCACCTGCAACCCTGGGAGGACCCCATGAGCATGCAGGTCCACCTCCTGGAACCTTGGGTGGTCCAGAAGGGTTCCCAGTGAGGTCAACCATCACCTTTCCTCGAGGTTTGGGTTAGTTTGTGTAGGATGTACTCTCAATCTTCCACCAACTCTGCTTCTAGTTGCCAAACTGGTACTGGCCTTCTTCTAGTATATCTTGTGCTTGCACCTGTTCCTCTAGTGCTCTTCTCACCCCTACTTGGTGCAGTAGATGTAGTGCTTGTACCCTCTCCTCTTGCTCTTACCCTCTTTCGACCCCGACCCCTTGTTGGTACAGTAGGATTGTCAGTAGATGGGGCAGTGATGGGGCACTAGATGTTGGTGCACTGGAATGGCCACAGATGGTGCACTGGAGGATTCACCCAACTAAAAAGAACACATCAAATGTCAGAAACCATCACAAAACAACACAAACATATTAAACTCACAGTATGAAGAAACATATGCCTTTAGGTACTAAATGTATGCTAAACAATCACAAAGAAGAAACATTACCCTGTCAAGATTGCAGTCAGTATTGCAGCATGTTCTCTGTAGGAAGTTTCCTACGTTGTTGTCTTTCATCATGCCTCATCCTAACAGTGCATGTTCTTGTATTGTGACCATATTTCTTGCACATCCCACATTGGTTCTTTCTTGCCACCCTTTCTAACTGAGTTTGATTTATGTCTCATCAGCACCTCTATTTCTAACTTTCTTAGTCTACCTATAGTTGCTCTTGACTTAGGTGTTCAATCTTCGGTTGATTTGTCATAACCCATTGCTCCTCACTTGGTACAGGGTAAATGATGGGTGCATATGCCATTAAGTACATCTCATTTCCAAAGTAATGACTCAAATAATCATCTGGGTTGCCTCCACCATGCCATATTGCCGAGATGGCATGACAACATGGAATGCTAGAGACATCCCATTTTCTACACCCACATGGTCTCCAGCACAAATTGACCACATACTTCCTGCCCTTGCAATCAACCTCAAATAAACCATCACCAGCAATATTGGTGTACAATGGCTGGCCTCATCTTCCTCTATCTCCAATTCTCTTTAATTTTTGGCCCCACATTCCCCTCCATGGCCCTTATAGCATCTCTCTTCCTTTGGTACCTTCTCATTAAGTTGCCCCTGATTCCTTCCAACATTGTCAAGATGGTCTTATCCCGAAACTTGAGGATCCAGCTATTGAAGCACTCAGCCAAGTTGTTGTGCAAAAGGTCACACTTTTTACTTGTGTTGAACCATCCTCTACACCAGGTTCTAGGGTCAACCTTTTCTAGGTACTCGTGTGCTTTAGGTTTAGGCCCTTGAGCTCCTCCATTGCAGCATAGAATCCAGTCTGTGTGTAAGATGAAGCAGCTCTCCACAGCAGGTCCTTCAATAACACCCTCTATGACCATCGTCTTTGAATTGGCATATAAGTGCCGCACACATGTTCGATGTTCAGCATGAGGACACACCTCATGTAGGCTTGGTACCAATCCCTGCACACATGAAAACAATATCTCTATCAAATTCATTAGATTTAACATACCAAATCACATACAAACATGTAGATCATAAAAAAAGAAATATGGAAATATTTACCTTTTGTCTATCTGAAATGAAAGTCCACCCATGTGGACCCTAGGCCAAGATCTGCTAATAAGGCCTCGAGAAACCATGTCCAGCTGTCCTTAGTCTATGCCTCACCACAACTATAGCAATTGGATACATGTTATCATTGGCATCCCTTCTAATAGCTGTCATTAACTGTCCCTTGTAAACTCCTTTAAGAAACATGCATCAAGGCTTATGATAGGCCTACACCCATCTCTGAATCTATTTTTCATGGCTGCCAATGACATGTACATCCTCTGGAATCTACAAGGCACTTCGGGCATAGGTCTCTCAACCATCAGAATTACACAACTCCCAACATTTGTGCTTCTAATGCTGCACATAGTCCCATAATCGATAGTATTGCTCACCCAACTTTCCATAAATGGTCTGTTGTGCCTTCTTCCTAGCCTATATAAGGAACTATCGTGGATTTCAACATTCCACTTCTTCTTCACCTTTTTCTTCAGGACATCTATAGCATGTTCGGCTGATCCCTAAAACAGTCCATGCACTCCTCGGCAACCCAATTCGAAGTGATCAAGTGATTCTTGTACTCCTAGGGCATGTATCTAGGCCTAATTGAAATTAGCATGAACGTGGACTCATCTTTCAACTGCCTCCCATAAACTCTGTACTTACAATTCTTGTCTGCACACACTGCAATGCATTTAGTCATGGAATTCTTTGGTAAGTCAAGTCCTTCCCTTTCAATACAAGGCCTGCTTAATGGCTTTTCTAAACTCATACACATCCCGAAAAGTGTTACCTCGCTGCTGCAAAATTGGATCTTTCAAATCATCCTTACTAAATGGAACCCTCTTGGTGACACAGGGCCGTCTTGAAGACTCAGCCTCAGCCGCACCCTCTTCACACTAGCACTAGGTGAGATAGTTCATCACTACCGAAATATCTGAATAACCTTTACCTCACCCTGACCCCCACCCTGACCCCACCCGCACTTCACCTTCACCCTCACCCTCACCCTCTTCTGCTTCACCAACTGCTGCTTCTACTCCAACCTCCTGATCCACAACATCTTCTGGTTGTAGTCCAAACCCTTCATCTACTCCAACATCATCATATTCTAATCCCAACTCTGCATCTCCATCTAAATCATAAGCATCAGAGTCATCAGTTAGAACCTGATCCCAGAATGGGTCACTTCTGTCTACAGACACTCTCTCATATTCTTCTTCCTCTTCTCATCAACAATACCCTCTTCTCCATGTACTTCTACTTCTACATCTACATCTACTACACCAAAGGCAACCAAATATAACTCTACAATTCCATGCTCCCTATGGTGTTCCACCATTTGAATGATATCATGGTCAGAAGAAATAAGTCATAGCCCTTCATCCAGACTCTTGGTAGGTAGATTATAGTAAATTAGCCACCAGGACCATACCCATAAGTCCTAACTACCATCTCTATCTCAATAAATGACAACTCATCTCTATCATATGGTCAGGTGTAATGTGAATGTCCCCACCAACATATGTGACCCTATGCTCCTATTAAATCGACCACCATGGTGCACCTCAACATTAGCAATTCTGGATACATTACGTGTCCTACAAATAGACAAGTTGACAAAACAATGACACGTCCTAGTGAGCAGACAAAAACAAAAAAAAGAGTAAAGGCATTGGGTCCACAAGCAGAGTAAAGCAATTCTGGATTCAACATGCATAATAAAGCATCAGCCAGCAAACCAAAACAAAGTCACCCCATAATGGTAAAACACATCAAGACCTACTAACCACAACAAATTGTGTTAAAAAAATTGAACTTTTCTGCAACCCTAAGCAACAAACCTGAAATGGGACCACAAACCAAAAAAGAAAAGAAAAGGGAACAACAAACTGAAACAGATAATGATAGGAACAAATGAGACCACAAACCCAAACAAAATAGGACCACAAACCAAAGAATATATAAAATACACCATCTCAGCAACTTCAATAAGACCTAGATATTGCCGATGACCAAACACATGGTCCTGTAACAACCTAAACCCTAAACAACGGGAAAAGTGTCCCTAAACCCTAAATAACGCTCAGCATTTCGGAAAAAAAAACAAGTAATCCGCAAATAAACAAATATGGTTAAATAAATATTCATTTACACTGAAAAAAAGAAAAAAAGTTCATTACCTTTAGTCAAAATCAGCCTTTGATGCTTGATTCTTGTGTATACTGTCGAAACAAGCCAATGCCTTCTAGGATTCATTTTGATAGTTAAAACCCCGGGTTCGAGAGGAATGATAATCTAGTACCCTTCTGTCAAAACGCGGTATAGTTCGATACCCTTTTGTGAAGTTCTCCCAAAAAAATTTAGCCTATTGGCCCGTACCCAAAAAAAAATTATGGCCGTTGGCCCCTGCCCATAAGAACTTCTGGCTCCATTTTTGTTCACCATTATGTTGTGCAGTCCTACCCATAATTCACAGAGACATCATGTCCTCTAATATATCACTGGATGGTCCTTTAATGTACAAGCTTACATGAAACTTTTCAAAATGTACAAGCTTTCATGTCATTTTGGAATATTTTGAAGGTGATTTGTGATCCAGTTAATTTGCTCTCTCTTCAATATATAGAATAATTTAGATTCCAAATAGGTGGAGAATTTCATACTTGAAAATTATACATGGGTCATGACTAGAAAAAAAAAAAGAAAAAAAAAGAAAAAGAAGAAGAAGAAGAAAAAAGAAAAAAGAAAAAGAAAAAGAAAAAAGAAAAAATTGCTTCAAAAGCAACTACAATCCAAAGTTTGACTCATAGCATAAAACATCACTATTGGGTTGCTCTCAATCTTGATGTGCTTCTCGACCTTGTGCCAACAAATCTACAACCTCCTTGTACTATTAGGTATGCCTGTATAAGAGTTGTAACTCCATGTTGCTCGATCCACACTTTGGGATACCTATATAATATACTAAAATTGTTAAGATTTATCACACAAACTGACTTACAATCTGTAGACTAATAGCATTAATGTAACTTACAGAATTTGTTGCAGTTGCCGGATAATCACCATTATCTTTAGATTTTTTTGTCTTTTTTGGCCATTTCTTGCGGTTGAGTTTTCTGGCTGGGGACATGTTCTAAAATTGTGACCCACTACTCCACAATTCCCACACTTTACATCATACCCAGCCCTAGAAACCTTGTATGGTTGTACTTCTTCATCTGCACCCCTCCTCCTCGCCTCCTTAGGCCTACCAGGTCGGGATCTCATGCGTGGAGTAGTAGTATAACTTCATCAGTGTTGATTTGCGACCATTCATCAAGGTCAGGAATAGCTTGCATGCGGGGTTCATATGCTTGAATGTATTTATCCATCCTGTAGCAATCTGCTAGGTACATCTCAGGCACATGCTTGTTCATGTAAATGGCAGAACATGCATGAGAGCATGAGATACCATTTAATTTCCATCTGCCACATGTGCATGTTCTGCTATCCAAATTCACCACCCTTCTTGCATCATACATTTAGTCAACCTCGAACTCCAATTCATTTTTCCATCTACAAATACAATTCCTGCATCATCCTTAGACCTCTCCAACTTTTTGTGAATCTTCGGACATATACTGTGAGATGCTTGTCGAGCTCCATCTCTCTTTGTTGGAATCTTGTCATTAGTTGTCGCCTTATCATTTCCATCATAGTCAAAATGGCCTGTGCATCTTTTATCCATGCGTTAAAAGTTTCTGCTAAATTGTTTAACAACATGTCACTTTTAGTAATTGTTTTGAATGCGTGTCTCGACCACAACTTTGGATCTATCTTCTTCAAATAATCATACGCATGCTGGTCCATAGTTTGTATGACATTCATATGGTACTCAAATTGCCTGCGCATACTTGCCCTGTGCACCCCACAATTCATCTTTAAAGGCCTTTCCTTTCCACCCTTTGCCCTTGAACTTAGTGTAGATGTCGTACACAAAATCTATGTTCCATTACTTGCAGTAAGTTGTCAAATGTTTCAATAAGGCCCTACACAAACAAAAACACATTAAAGCACACTTTATTAATAGTACATTAATCTAAGCAGGAAAAAAAAAAAAAAAAACATAACCAGACTAATAATTTTTTTTAGGTATTTTACCTTTTGACGGTCTGACATAAAAGTCCATGCACACTCATCAATGGAACAATTCTTCAATAAGGATGCTCAAAAACAACTCCATGAGTCCTTAGTTTCAGCCTCCACCATGGCGTATGCAATTGGAAACATATCATCGTTCCCATCTTTCCCTATGGCACACATTAATTGGCCACCAAGATGCCCTTTTAAGTGGCATGCATCCACCGATACAATGGGCCTACATCCAGACACCCATCTTTCTTACATGCATCCATACACACTACATTCTTTGGAAAAATAACCCCTCCTTTTGAATAAATACGCTGCTGCCTGGATTCCATCTTAGGATAGCCTCTCTATATTCTCTCGTATGCTTATATTGTTCTTCATAACTTCCATTAACCTGATTTATTGCCATCTTCTTAGCATAATAGCAACGCATGATGGAACTTCAACATTATAATCTTGTGAACCTGCTCCTTAAGTGCAGTGATAGTCCATGGGATCATCTCTGAAGTTAGCCTTATATCGGTTGGCAATAAAATTCACATCAACTTTATGATTGTAATAATTGCTCCCACATTCGTGAGTAGAGTGAAATGTCTTAATCTGGAATGAACCCTTATCACTAGTTAAGGATGCGTGGATTCTCCACCCACAATTTTCCTTGCAAACACAGTAACCCTCACCCTATCATTGTGTTTATACACAAAATCAAAACGATTTTGTATAGCATAAAGTTTCAGCCTTTCTAAAGTCATGTCTATCCTTGAAAATGTGCCCAACAATGAAAGTTATGTTCTTATTCATATCATGGACTGCATTAAACTCTGGATACCTCTTCTTCCTCGTTGATCTCCCTCTTCTTCATCACTATCTAAACTAATCAAAGAATCACTATCTGCATAATCAGATTCCACACCATCATCACCAAAATTAGTAGATATCATGCCGCCAAATTGTGGAAACCAATCCACATTATTTTTAATGTTGTGTTCCACATTATATGTGAATAGATCGTTGTCCTCATCGTCGGTCTCATGTAAATCACTCAATGGAATGCTACGTCCAAAGTCGTCAGACTCATTCCCCTCATCCCTCAAGTTTAGTCTTGATGCACTACCCCTACCATTTGCCCTTGCACCACCATTAACTTTTCCCCTTGAATGCCTCTACAATTTACCCTTGAACTACCTCTCCATTTACCCTTCCACCACTTCTTCGCTTGCCCTTACACTGCCCCCATAACTCTTACACCACCCCTCGTAACTCTTACCTTAGAGACACCCCTTTAACTTTTTCCCTCGAGGCATCAACACTAATCACGTTCTCTACACCATTACTTAAACCAACCCCCACATCAACATTGTATCTTTCGTCCATAATCAAGTACTTCAACCTCTACAGGGACATCCATCAATAGTGCATAGTTGGTTGCTCATTAATAGCAGGTTCATCTACCTGTGATCCACATACATGTGGATCACCTTCCTGTTCTCCTCAATAATCCTCCCAATCATCCTAATAATGTCCCTATCAGTTGTTAACTCAATCATGCCTTCCTTCAAATTCTCCTCATCCAACTTGTAATAGAATTGTATTGTTTCTGTACCCAAGCTCTTTCACTTCACTAGCAAGATCAATAACAAAGAGTACATCAAGATCAATCTCCCCGCAATCTGTGACTCTCCTCCAACATAAGATGTACGTAAGCCATCAAAAGATCCCACAGTGCAGTAACTGCTTCACCATATTGTAACATAAATGGAAACATAAGATATTCAGTAAATAGTAATAATGAGTAATGCTACACCTACACTATTTTATACTTGTTGAAGAAAAAAAAAATCAATTTTACTTCTTCCTAGAAAGCTAATTTCAATGTTCTGTAATGCATTGTCCATATAAAACGGTGAAGAAAGCTATAGAAGCTATTCTAAGGCTCTTACCCTTATAGCATAAAGACAGTACACGTATGCTACTGCATCTCTGATCAAAAGATATACTCATTCTATCAAAGCCAAAAAAGACAATATTCTCAAAGTAAAATTCACATAATGCTTAATTACCCTATTTTTTTTTTTTTGTTCTTTTCTTTTCCTTAGAGTACCTACCAAGAGCTACCACTAAACATTTATATGGTGGGCCCATTCAGAGTAATTGAACCAATTTCAAGTCATTTGACACTAGAGACAAAATCTGAAATTCCCACTATCGTACATGAGTTGATACCATGGTGAAATGAAAAATTATTATGCATGAACTGAACTATTGGAATTTGGCAATAGTCACCAATATCATATTCAATTTTCAGTAAAAAGCAGGCCACATATCGAACTAATTTGGGGTATTTTTGGTTTGCAAGTTAAAGATAACCTTGCTTTTGCAACAAAATAGTAACCTATATAATACTCTGTGGCAAGTAGTAAATAGTAATAGTTGGTAGTATTAAAATGAAAAAAATAAAAAAAATTAACATTTTTAGCTGTTTGTCTATACTTTTAATTGTTTTGAGCATTCATAATAATTGAAGTTGTTGGCAATGGAATTACTCAAATGGTCAACTTCCTATCCATCTTCGTATAGATAATATATAGTAGTACTGTTTATGCTTTGAGAGTAGAGATTGAAAAATTTTTTTTTTTTTTTTTTTTCGTGATGTTTGTTAGTATAAAACACAAATAGGAAGAGGGATGGTTTCATTAACCCTGCTAGAACAACAACACAACATACAGAATGATACGAAAAAAAAAATCTCAAATAATTCTTTGTCGCAGAGGCTACAGATCTAACATTTTTTGTTGTTTTCGTACTAGAACTTTGTCTATTGCTACTGGATTGATAATGTGGAGTGAGGCATGGGGTAGGTTTTTGTTTTGATAACTGACACAATGGTTTTTTTCTTCTTCTTAATAATATATATATATACATGTGTGGCACTTATCAATGTTGTTGAAGTGGATGTTGACATATTAAATGAGACACACGTGGCAGATGGCAAACCGTTAACTTTAATGGTAAAGTAACAGAGGATCTATTTGAAACATAAGCAAAACCTAATGACTTTATTCTTGAAATTAAAACCTAAGGATTAAATTCAAATCAGATAAAAACCTATGGACTAAATATGATTTTTCCCTATTAATTAAGAACATTCATCTTGGATAAGAGATGGGTAAAAGAAGTCTATATAAGAGCTTTTGTAGAGTTTGTATAAGCCCATTTGAATTTTTCCACAAATAAGCTGATGGTAATCAATTTCGATATGCTTTGTTCTTTCATAACAAACAAGATTTGCAGTAATACATAATGCAAACAAAAAGCTGCCTTATGTAGATCACGAAGCAAAGAGAAGAGCCACATAATTTCACATGTGGAAGCCATATACCTTTGCAAAAGATCTAGATACCTTTGCAGAAGCCCATTCTTAATAATAATAATAATAATAAGTTATGATTTTGCAACTGACGTTAATCTTCATCACTAAGCCTTTGGACAAGGCCAGATGACAACAAATATTCCTAGCTATGTGGGTTTAGGGAGCTGGATTCATGTAAGATTTATGATTAGTGATACTTCTCTATAAATAAGGTTTTTCTCTTCTACGTTGTTGTAGCAAGAGCAAGGTAGAAACTAAAGAGTGCTTAAGAGATTTGGAGAGAAAGGTCATAAGCAAGTAAGATTCTCAGATCTCTTTCATTATTAATATTTTTTTAAGGAATATTTCAAATTGATGGTGTATTGCAGTTATGCATGAAAAGAGCCTCAAAACCATTTTATGCAGACTTTGTTTAGGTGCGACTGTTTATTATCTTTGGAAGTAAATGAATGATTTGCTTCATGGTAACATCCCTAGATCAGAGGAAGTAATCGTGGCCCAAATCAAATGGGAAGTGAGGTCAAGAATTCTGGCTAGGTGTTCAGCAAAGAAGATTGTCAAAAATTTTGATCTTATCCATATTTGGAGTTTGCAGTCTAGCTTTAATGAGCATGTAGTTCTTGTTTAGTGTTTTTCTGCTGATGTTTGTAGTAGTTGAGTTGTTTTAGAGTGTTGTTTCTCTATTTGGGAGGATTTGTTCCAGTTTTACTAGAGATTGTATTTGGTGTGTTTGGTTTTATAAAGTTTTGATTCATAAAAAAAAAAAAAAAAAAAAAATCAAATTTTTGAAAAGAAAATAAAATTAGAGTTTGCCTGTGTCAAGAAATGGAGGAAGAATAAGATGGAGAAAATCAATGGAAACCTTGAGGAGTACTGTGTATTTACGTGAAAGTGTGATTTTAGAAGAAGAAAAAAATGTGTGTGTGTGATATATATATTTATATAAATAAAAGAAAATAAAAGAAAAATGGTGAAAAGTGATGTACTTGAATTAGAATGAATTAACTACTTAAGGTAAGTGAAATGTTACGAACCTAAGTTTGTAACGGGATAATTAGGTTCTTAGAGGGAACCTAGACCTCACAATACAAGTGCGCGCTAATTTTGATTAGTTCTTCTCTTCCTTTATTCAAAACATAACAATCTTTAAATAGAGACACTATTACTATGTCCCTAAGGAGAATTAAGGTTGAGTCATCAACAAGCGACTCTTATGGAAATATTCTAATGAAAATACATACCTAATATGACTAGAGTTCTAATGAAAATAGATAATGACCTATGGCATTTTAAAATCTGAAATTTGTGATCTATTTCAAAGGAAATAAAACCTAGTCATTTTAGTACTAAAAATTTTGCAAAATTATTTGCACTATTAAATTCTTATATGTTTTGATGATTAAACTGAATAAGAATAAAAAAGGTTGCACATGTAGTTGAAATGTTTAAAGGTTATAGTTAAAAATATTTTTTAAAGTTCCACGTGCAACATAAAAGCTAGACCCTATGGTAAAAGAGTGTAAAGAAATACCAATACCATGTAAATAGTCAAAGGATAGCAAGCACCACTTAGCAAGCTGAGTGGGTTATCAATAGGAGCCTATTCTTGAATGCACAATTTTTGTCGATCAAGAAAATTTTCCTCAATAGTTGTGTCCATCTTGTGGCCATTGGGTTTGAAATAAATGTTCTTTGGACATGCCAACCCTATTTTGTACATGGGTAAATAGTACGAAAGAAACCAAAAAGGGAAAGATAAATGGTATAGTTTTATTCTATTAAAATTTTAAAAGAAATATTAGATAGTGCATTTGTTATAATATAGTATTTCTTGCATTGGTGCAATAAAAAAAAATTCATGGAGGACTTTTCTTAAACTTAAATTCTAGATATTAAATTATTTTTCAGAATTTACTTACTAAGTCGTGGACTTATTCCTTCCACAAAACTATTTTCTTAAATTGTCGAGAGGAAAGCTGTTGAAAAGTAAGTATGGGCCTGCACATCATAATCGTGATTAATGGGGAGGTCACCGGAGTACTCAGGGTGACCAATCCAGCAATTTGGCCATTTGATGCCGAGTCTTCGGCTGTCCTTTATGTGGATGCGGATATCCACTTTATATAATGCTTAAGTAGTAATGTAAATGTAGTGTAGGCTTTGTTTTGATAATGTATATATGTAGTTAGCCACTTTTGTTGTTATATATAGGCTTTACTAGCGGCTACGTTTGCCTACTTTTGTTAAGCCTATAATCTTAATTATGATACTAGTTTGAAAAATATGTTTAATAGAAATGACTTAGTAATTATGCCTCTTATATCATTCTCCATAATGTGTGATTTAATTCTATAAGAAAAATGTTGAACTAAACTAAACAAAACATGCATGAATATCTTAATACGCATATAATACATAGTAAGAAGTCACACTATTAATTTTAAAATTGGATGTGTGACTGAATCTCGTAAGAAAGCACAATAGTTAATAATCGATGTGTATCAAGACAATCAGACCAATCGAAATCACAAAAGGCCTTTAATGAAAATTAGAAGAAAAAGAAAAGGCATTGTCTTAGAGATGCTTTTATATAAATAAGAATCAATGAGCTGCATCAAGATGTGGTTGGCGAAGATGATCCATAAACTGACTTCAAACTTGCACAGAATAAGCATGGTCAGGTCTAGTAATTTTCAAATAGAGCAAAACACCAATTAATCTTTGATAGTTGGAATCTTCAAGTAAACACTTTTAGTATGTGAAAGTTTAACATTCGGCTCGAGAGGAAATTTATAGCAAGAAGTCAACAATCTTGGAGAAATTTCAAGAGCATATTTTCATTGACACACTGAAATACCTTGAGTACTTCTAGCAATCTGTAACCCAAGAAAATATTTCAATACCATAGGAGCATTGCTTGCAATTACAATGTCATCAATATAGACCAATAAAGTTATGTAAGAAGATCCTTGCAAATAGGTAAACAAAGAATAATCTACTTTAGATTGCACAAAGCCAAGACTAATCAGTGTGGTAGAAAACTTTGAAACCCATTATCTAGAAGCTTCCTTTAAAGTTTAAACTATGTAACTTATGCAATTACAGACTTTCAACTCCCCCTTAATAGAAGTAATTGCATATATATATATATATATATATATCTTCATCCAAGTCCCCATAAATATAGGCATTATTTACATCTAATTGATGTAAATGCCAATGCTTTGCAGCCGCAAGAACAAGCAAACAATGGACAACAGTGAGTTTTACAACTGGAAAAAAAAGTTTCGTAGTAATAAGACCTTCACATTGGATATATCCTTTGGCTACTAGTCAAGCTTTGTAAGTGCTCTATATTGCCATTGGCTCTATATTTGATCTTATGGAGCTACTTACATCCAATTGGATGTTTAGCCGTGGTAGATTAGTGAGAGTGAATGTATTATTTTCTTTAAGAGCATGAATTTCATTTTTCATAAC
Organism: Alnus rubra; assembly: GCA_028654335.1. NCBI lineage: Eukaryota > Viridiplantae > Streptophyta > Magnoliopsida > Fagales > Betulaceae > Alnus > Alnus rubra. The sequence goes on along the minus strand of JAJPGS010002452.1, from coordinate 435,625 downwards.
CTCACGCCAATGTGGGTATTTAACTATTTGATGGAGAAACTTAGGCTTGAAATGGGAGGAAACGAACAAATTAAACTGTTTATGAGCAAAGGAAAGTTTGTCATAAGAAATGAATGAGGAAAAAGCATAAGGCATACTTGATGAAGTGGAATCATTGTTCTTAGGAAGAAATGGGAGGGAAGGAGAAAAGCTGCCAATTAATAATGAAAATCCTGCAAATAACTAGGCATGAATCTAATTCTAGATGACGTACGGAGAGTAACACCATAATCATGACTTGAAGAAGGTGAATGAACAACGGAGTCAATGGTTGACATTGGTGATGGAATATGGTGAAGATTAGTAGGATGTAATGGAATAAAAAATAAATAAATGGAGATACATCATCAGAAACTGATTTAGGAAGAACAAAACAATCATTTGAAGTAGAAATAGTAAACCTTGATGCATAAGGAAAATATCCTCAAGAAAAATTGAATCTCGGGATACAAGTACAAACTTAGTAGTAGATTAAATAACTTGTATCTTTTGATTCCATAAGGATATCCTATAAAATTAGAAGGTTTAGCATGATGATCAAATTTTGTTCTATTTCTGGCGAGAGTAGATTCATAGCAAAAACATTAAAAACACGAAGATGAGAATAGGTGGGAGTAATGGAAAATAGTGTTCCATAAGGAGATTTGTTGGAAAAGAGATGATGGGTTGGAATACAATTTATGAGATGTACAACAGTAAGTATACAATCACCTAGAAAAATAAAGGAAGAGGGGTTTGAAATCACAGAACTCTTGCCACATTCAACAATGTTGATGTTTACATTCAACAATAGCGTTTTGTTAAGGTGTTTTAACACGACTATACTAATGAATTGAAGATTGAGTGAGGGATAGAATTAGAGATTTAGTTTGCATCAAATAAGCTCAAGTAAATTGACTAAAATCACCTACAATGATAAGCAAAAAACTAGAAGCATTAGTAGATTCAACAAAATATTTTCTCAGATATCACAATCCATTAACTTAAAAGGATGCTTAGAAACAAAGTTGCTAATGGGAAAAGGCAATCGCTGTTGCTTAGCTAAGGTACAGACTGTACAACATTTATTTGATTCAAAGAAATCCGAGGAACTAGCCAATGCAACAATTTTATTCGACAATGTGATATATGGCCTAATCTATAATGCCAAATATCAGCAGAAACAACCTTTAGTGAAGAGACTTGAGTTGAAACTTGGAATAATGTAATTGTGGTTTATGCAGTAAATGAAATAGGCACCTTGTTCTTTACCCACTCCAATCGTCTTCCAACTGAACAAATGCTATATAAAGCAAAAACCAACAAGAAAAATGAGACAATACATAATTTTCATAAGTTTGCCGGCAAGAGATTAGATTGAAAGAAAGGGATGGAACACAAAGAACTTCAATTAGAGTAAGAGTATTTGAAAGTTTTATTGTGCCAATATGAGTAACTAAAGCAAACTAACAATTTGACAGTTTTACACAAGTGGAAACTGCAGCAGTAATAGAGGTGAAATATGGAACATAACTAATCATATGATCAGTAGCTCTAGTATCTATAATCCAATGTTATCATTTGACTATTACTGGAAGCAGCATGAAACAAAGAGGAAATGAAAAAAAAAATCGAATGTTAGTGTCTAAAAAGAAGACACATAAGGAGAAAGATAGTCACTTGACAAATTTGAAAAAATGTGATCTTGAGAGGTATGAATACTACTTACTTGACGAGTGGGAGGAAGTGCATCAAATGGTCGAGGCTTGAGCAAAGCTAATAACTAACATTGCTCATGAGTAATAGGCAATTAGGAACTTAGTGCTTAAATGCTTGATTAGCGAAATGAGAATGGATTTCCTTTATTGAACTTGTAACCAAGTGGATACCTGTGCACTATATAGCATTTTCAACAGTATGACCAATAACACAAATGACTGCAAGTGGATGATCTTTATGAGAGGCATTCTGCATAGCAGATTGATTTGAGGTGTTGAAGCATACTTTGTCATAAGTAGCAATATCATGAGTGAAAGATTTAATTGATTATGGAATTTCTCTTTGACGTTTCTTGAAGAACTAAAGAAAACACTTTGTTTATTGATGGTAGAAGATCAAGAAAGAGATTTTGTCATCTAATGTGAGAAAAAGGCTCATTTAATCTCATAAGGAAACGAAAAACATACTCTTGTTGGTGGTAATCAAGAAGTGTTTTCAAAGCTCCACAAGAACAAGAACATGTAGGTACAGGACGATAATTACTCAATTCATCCCACAATCCGTTAAGACAAGTGAAGTAATTACTCACCAATACATTTTCTTGTGATAGAGATGAAATGACCTTTTGCAGCTGAAAGCTTCCTGGACCATTTTATCGAGAAAAACTCTCCTTTAGATCGATCCACATTTCTTCGATAGTATTATTGCATATAACACTCGCAACTATTTCCTTTGAAACCGAGTTCAAAATCCAGGACAAAACCATGTTATTGCACCTGATACGTGCATGATGAAAAACATCTGAAGGATCTAATGGTTTTGTCAAAGTACATCAGTAAAACCGACTTTGTTTTTTGATGTTAACGCCATAATCATGGAACGATTCCAAGTATGGTAATTCTCACTAGTGAGAGGTTGAGAAACCAATATAGAACTGGACTATCATCCACCATGATGAAGGTAGAAGGGACTGGGAAGGACCTTCAATAGAAATTGCAAAGGAAGAATATGCCATAAAAAGAAAACTTGACTAAGAATGCTCATATCAACATTGCAAAGTTGTAAGAAAAGAAAACAGAGAGAAGAGAGAAGAGAGAAGAGCAGGTGAGGAGAAGAATAATTCTTGTTATCCTTCTTGATATAGAGCTCCTTCTATTTATACAACAAATGAATTAACAAAAATATAACTAATCCTAACTAAACTAGTGAATCAATCCATTTATTTGCAATAGCCAACCCAACAAGAATTGAAATCCAATTTTCTAAATGAACTAAATAAAAAGGGGATATAAACCAAATTGCTCCAACATCAATTGGTGTGGGAGAGTGGTCGAATGGGTTGGGATCAATCGGAGTGAATATGCATGCAAACTATGATGTTATTTTAGTATTTTAGGCTAAAGGTAGGTGGAAATGCGGATGCAGTATTAACAATATCCGTATTTGCATCCGTATAATGCAGTTACCAATTTTAAGTATCCGCATCCGTGCGATTATTATCCACACACGAGGTAAAGAACGTTTTGGATTACTATCTAAATCTACATGCAAGATTAAATAATGCGGTTATTACTATATGCAAGCTTAAATAAATTAAGATTTCACTTGTTATATTCATGATTATCAACCATAAATGATTATTGTCTTTATAGAGTAATTGGGATTTGGATTACCCAAAGAAAGAAAAGAAAGTAAATACAGTGAGGTATTACTTTGATAACTATATCCGCATTTGCATTTGCGAATAGCAGATAGTGGTTATGTATGGATAGCGGATGTCAGGGGTTATTATCCGCCGCATTTTCACCATTAGTTAAAAAGACAAGGATCCTCTCGATTTGAAATGGAGATGATTCTCTCCATTTAGTTAAATAAGAAATGTATAGTTGTCTTTTCACATTTTACAGAATGATAAAAAACAACTATACCCTCATTTTTTTCACTAAATGGAGAGGATTAAAATGGAGAGAATCCAAATTCTAGTTAAAAGGGTAGGTCCATTGTTCATTTTGGTAGGGCCTTTTCTTTCGTTTTTGTCCAAAAAAATAAAATAAAATAATCATATGGTTATAATGTAATACCACATTCATTCTGTTATCAATTTAGCAAAACATTGGACAGAAGCATTGAACTGCAAAAGTAGAATGACATGAGGTCGTGAAATCAAATTCAGCTAAGGCACAAGGTAATTCTTCGATATTTTCCCTAATTGTTAATCCAACCAAGGACGATGCTTTGACATACAAGAAAGAGAAATACTTGACATCCCAACACTTTTTTTCAAAATTTGGTTCCAACCTGATGTGTCATAATCCTATGAGATTGTGGCACATTATAGATCTCATAAGATTGTAACACATCAGGTTAGAGTCAAATTATAGAAAAAAGTGTTTGAATGTCTACCATTCCTTTGCAAGAAATCCACAATCTAATTAACAGAGCAACTAGAAACTGTTTGTACCGAGAATATTGAGTAGTTAAACCAGTCCACATTGAAAAGTTAACTGACCAATTTACATGGAAGAAAAATTAACCTATCAAAAAGAAAGGGAAAAAAATATATATAGAACAAGCATATTAAGTAGATGGTGTCATCTATCAATGGGGAAAGATACTATGTGGACAATATCAGACCTAAAAAAAGACTCTTTTATGCCTTGAATTCACAAGTTTGATACATTACATGTACAAGTATGTTGGACAAGCTTACAGAGAAGGGGAAAAGAGAGGCTATCCAACATATAATTAGAAAATGAAAACATCCCAACTGACTGCAGAGGTGACCCTACTACTTTTCCATCCATAGGAACCTGGGCATGAAATTTGAAGTCCACAATTACCATGCTTTACTTCCTTTGCTTTTTGGAAAGAGGCTCTGAGTGGGTCTCGACCTGCCAAACAAGTCTCATGATTAAAAAGACAAAATAAGATTCCAAGGTATCCATTCAACATAGGATATAAATACTACAAAGAAATGAACACAATGTCCATGGGAATTCCCAGTTTGATTAATACAAAATTAAAGTCCACACAACTTTATACATAAATGCCAGGCTAAATCCCACATGTATTTTATAACATACTGTTATCAAAATAGTTAGATCATTCGAGGAACACATGTTCAGGATGGAGCTACGAAGGATTTGTAGATAAGTTGGTAAACCGAAGCTAATTCGGCTGCCTTGTGTCAATTACCAAGTACACAGCCTGACTTCTGCAAGCCTCCAAATTGCAGCACACACTGGGTCAATCTAAGATGCAGCCACTTTTAAGTAGATGAAAGCTCTTACCACAGAAAATGGAAAAGGAAAAAAAGAAAAAAAAAACAATTTTTCTTGATAGGTGGGAATGATCACGGTGCTAAAAGTTAACAACCACATATGGCCAAACCAGGTGGGCTCAACTTATCATGAGGGGGCAAATGAATCCCCTCTAAAAAGCTTTATGAATGGGAATAGTTCATGCAGCGAGGCCCACAAAGACATGAAAACAACAAAATCAATTTCAGCACACTTTAAAGTGACACTATCATACACTTCAAATGCTTCAGTCCAGCTACTAATTATTTATTCGAATTCAAGCAAAAGATCCTTCACAGTGCAGGAGCATACAAACATAAAAACAACAAAATCAATTTCAGCAGAAAAGAGAATTAAAATTAAAAAAAAAAAAAAAAAAAAAAAGGAAAGAAAAGAAAAGGAAAAGAAAGATACGAATTGTAGATCTTAAAAGTGATAAAAGGAGAACCATAGTCTAATACAAAACACTCATTTCCTTGAAACCAAAAGGATAAGATAACACATAAAAACAAAAAATTCCTCAAAATTTTCCAAAGAGAGGGCTAAGCATTGAAAAAAAAGGTATATTAATAAAAGAAACTTGCCCTGGCTTTGCCACTGTCACGCCTCCTATTTTATTTACTCCACTTGGGAGTCCCTACTGTACTACATTCATAAAGGGAATGCTGCTAGAAAGACAAGTCCTTTGAGAAAGCCTCACTTATTAAATCAACTGCCAATTTACTATAAACTATATATACGCTGTGGCAGATTGCAAGGTCAAGAGGTTGAAAAGCAACCTTTATGGTCCAGAGAAGCTAAACGGGGAGAAAAATGATGTTAGTTCATGATTTAAAGATCAAAGTGGCTAGATAAGATGAAAGATAAAAGATGAAGATGGAGAGAGCAAATGAATGAAGACAATAATAATAATAATAATTATTACTATACTAAAAATCTATCCAGTAAGAATTTTATAGTCACAGTTATAAAAGACAGGTTAGCAATTGAAAATCCATGGAAAGATTGTACTCCACATGTAAGGGATACTCCCACACCAGGCAGGGTATGGTATCAATGGGATATCATTTCCATAATAACAAAGATGAAAGAAAGAAAGAAGAATCAACTGCTTCCTCTGCCTTATTTGCTGTGGTTCCTCATCAGAAAACCTTCTTTCTCCCCCTCATCCTTCTCTTTCCATTTTCTCTATTTCTGTGCAAACAATTTAATATCAAATCACTTCTTCAGACTTCTTGCTGTGGCTCCTCACCAGAAAACCTTCTTTCTCCCCCTCATCCTTCTCTTTCCAACATCTTCATCCTCCTCTTACTTTTGTCTATTTCTATATTATGTATCATGCCCCCGCCCCCCCACCAGCCGCAAAAAAAAAAAAAAAAAAAAGTTTCCCTCTCTATCCGCCTTCCTATCCTTTCAGATATATGATTTCTCATTTTAATCTCACTCACTCTTTTCCTGGCAAAAACTTCAGGAGTAAAGAAGATAAGTTTCAAAATGTTAACTTCTCTATTACATGATTGTTTAGCACAATGCATTTATTGGTAAATGATTTTTAGTGAAAATATATTTTGTAAGATAAAATAACACTCCACATCAAGCTTTAATAATTTGATTGTAAGAATCAGCAATACATTTACCGCTGCATTAAACTATGATGGATGTATATGCTGGATTTAACACCATAAGCATGCATTTAAAGAGGCTTGAACAGGATTCCCAGAAAATAGCTTGAAGAAAGAAGGCATATTCTAGTTGCTTTTCAATAAACAAATACTAACTTTAGAAGATCATTCTATAGTGTCATATGATGGCCCTCCCGCTATTTTCAGTCAAATAACACTGAGTGGCCCTTTGGTAGTTCTTAGGCATGCCAAAGGAATTCCGAAAGCCCCAAAAAAAATTTATGAACTCCATCAAATAGAAGTCATTTTATTTTTCTGTTAAAAGACAACTTTTTTAATCCATTGACCAAAAAGAATATTTCCCCAAAGGAGCAGGTAAAGAATGCTTACAGGATTTGAAAGCTGCTCACGTATATAAGCCATTGATCTCAGCATGGCACCTAAAGTATCTCTGGACACCTGAAATTTAACCTCTGACTCTCCTGAAGTTGTCTCAGTATCTTGAAGCTGGAATTGTGGGAAGAGAACATATTCATTAATTGAACAATTTAATAAGTAAACTGCATATGCAAAATAAGGCAACAAAACCATTCCAGGTCAATGGATTACCACCCAAATCATAACCGAACAGTGTTCCATTTTTGGATTTTTTGAGTGCGTGAAGGGAAAATTATAGAGGAATGCACTCGCACGTTCATTTCAATGAAAAGCATATCTTTTGTAAAGAAAAAGAACAAAAATCTTTTTTTCTTTCTCTTTTATTGGTGAATTATACACATACATCCGGTAATTCATGAACCCATGACCTCACCCTTCATCCCATTCCTATTAAAAGAAGAAATGCCATTTGAGTTGGACCTCATTTACCTGACGTGCTAGAAAATCGTTGATACCTAGCTCATGGACACATTAGACTCAAATTTCCTCTTCTTTGTCCAATATGTAATCAAATGATTGTTCCCTCTTTTCTTTCTCCAATTAAGGATTGTTATGATTAAAGCAACCTCCACCACCCCCCAATGTAAGTTGCTTCTGAGGAAGATTAACTCCTAAGATACTCAAGGAGAACATCCTAAACATGAAATTTTATCATCCTTATATACAACTATCCAATTAACAAGACTTGGTATCTCCTTCATGCTATAAGGTAAACTACATCGACCTCCCCAATAAATTTTATCATCTTTTAATACAACAATCCAATCGACAACACTTGTTATATCCTCCTTTCTTTTTTTGATAGGTAATCAGAGAAATTTTATAAAAAGTGTAGGCACCCCTGAGCATACAAAAGGACACAAAAACAAAAAGGGTAGAAAAACAAGAAAAAAACCTGCAAAGACCCAACCACAATATAAAACCCAATAAAACCCGGCAAAAACCAGCCCCAAAACCCTCAGCAACATTACATCACAGCAAAACCCTCTTGCTTTAGCCCCGAACCAAGACTCCTAGTATCATAATTGATATCGCACTCAAGGTTATGAAGTTCTCTATTCCCTTTAATCTTAGGAGTGGAGACAGGGACCTCAAGGCGTTGTCCCCCAACAACTTGTGCCATAACATCCAAAAAAACCCTTCTCGTTCCCCTCAAAGGAAATCCCCGCAGCTTGAAGGCAAAACGTAACGTCGAACATTGCCACGGGAGAACCAATAGCCTCTTTTGAATCACCTCCCCTCGAAGATCCTCCCACCTCAAATGGCGGGGAAGAAGGACTACGTGGAAGAAGGAACCCACGCCTAATAAAGCTGACCGGAGGCTCCCTAGCGGCCATGGTCTCCATGGGACGCGAAGAAAGAGGACCCAGTGGAGGAAGAGAGGCAGTGAACACCGTCAAAGACTCAACAAAATGAGCCCCTTAGTATACTGGAAGTATACAAAAGGAGAAGCCTAACAAGACTTGATATCTACTTCATGCTATAAGGTAAACTACATTGAGCTCCCCAAGAAATTTTATCATCTTTTTATACAACAATCCAATCAACAACACTTGTTATATCCTCCTTTCTATAAGGTATACTACATTGACATCCCCTTGATGGAGATGAAACCCAATTATAAGGCCAAAAACCACTCCTCCCAACTTAAAAGTTCAAACTTCATGATAACCTATTAGGGTCAAATACTTCCCTTGCATAAATATGTACATATAATGTAATGACTCAGGAAAAAGCGCTAATTATATCTGCGATATCGTCCTAAAAGGACTAGTCAATTTAGAGTTTTCTTTATAATCTCTTATAAAGCCCAGTTTTACCTAGTAAGCAATGTGAGACTTAGCACCCATCAGTGTCTTTCTAACCCACTCACTTTATATGAGCTACTCATTTTCTCAATATAGGATTGGGATGTTGCAAACTCCCTCTCTTAAACTCCTGAAGTCCTCGTTAGGGCACATCATGTGGTGCTGACAGTACCATATGGCATTACTAAGTGGCTATGATATCATTCGTAACGAACAAAAAATAAAAATGCTAGCCAATGTACGATATTGCCTCAAAAGGACTAATCAACTTAAAGTTTCCTTAGAATCACTTATAAAGCCAGTTTCACCTAGTTAGTAAGAAAGGTGAGACTTAACACCCGTAAGTGTCTTTCTAAACCACTCACTTTATATGTGTTACTCATCTTCCCAATATGGGAATGAAGTGTTACATTTTGTGAGCTTGCCACGGAGATAGAAGTTAAAATACAACCCAAACCAGATCTATAATCTAACATTACAGTCAAACTTGCTTGTACTAATTGCATTTATATAGAGACATGGGGTGGTGTTTCCATGTGAGAACCTGAGAAAAGTATACCACAGCTAAAACAAACTTCTATTAATTAACTCCAACATAATGATCCAGCAAAGTGATTCACCACATATTTATGTGACATAGGTCTAGAATTTGAATTCACATACCTTCAAGTTTATAACAGCAACCTTATTGGCTGGTGTTGATAGCTGTTCGCTGATGTAGGCCATAGACCTCAACATAGGTTCAAGTGATACCCTCGAGAGCTGAAACTTAACCTCTGATTCTGCTGAAGGGGTTCTGCTATAATCTTGCAACTGCAGTGGTTAAGAGTGAAGTATATGATAATATAAAGCTCCTGATCAGTTAATTTTAAATTTAAGGAGAATAAGAGAAACTATGCAACTCATCCATTGCTACTGGTCAAAATTAAAGACTATTAAAAATAGATTGAACAAATTTTAAAAATGATCCATCTATTTAAGCTGTAATCTCTCAGCACGAAGTTATCAGATAAAACAATTCCAACTTGAGCAATTATATGACACAAAAGTTCCCAGTTGTTTTTATGCTTTCACTTCATCAGTTACATACCTTCAGATTAATCACAGCTACTCTGTTCCCTGGCACTGAATTCTTATTCTCCATAACCCAAGTCATTGACTTTAGACAAGGAAGAACAACCTAAGCAAAAGGGCCAAACAAGGGCCAAATCAGTCTCATGCTATCATGCTCAAAACAGACAGATGTGTGAAACAATGGAACTTATAAGTGAAAAAGAGGGGAAAAAGACATAAATAATGAATATATGAAACTACAATATATATATATATCATACCATGTTTTCAGGAGGACCATCATCTCGGTGAAGAGAGACAGGAGCCATCCGAGGCAAATTCAAATCAGCAACAGATTGAGCAGGAGCACCAGTATCATTCAGATTAAATCGCCGTGTCACCTCATCTTGGCGTGGCCACAACAGTGGGGTCATATCTGAAGCTGATGCAGAGGTCTTCTTGTCATCATAGCCAATACCACTAACCTGAGAGGTAGGAGGTGCAACTTTGGCCACATTTTTCTTAACCCCAGCAACCTTCTTCACACCTTCTTTAAGAGCAATCATTGCCACATTATAAGTTTCTACAGCTATAGACCCTCCTTCAGCATACTTGATGGCTTCCCGGCATAGATTGTTATACCGCAATGTCAGAGACTCTTGGCCATGTAATTCACCACCATGTTCATCTAATCCAACTCCACTCTTCGCGTTTCTAGTCCAACGGGGCAATATGTAATGGGATGGCAATGTAAGCACATTTGTCACAGTGAAGACAGTCAAAACATGTCTACAAAGAATTCCAGAATACTCAAACATTTGACAACTGCAGCTTGCTCTCATCTCAGGATAGTTTAATGTGACAATATATGCCTTTTGATCATCCTCAAACTTTGCAACCCTGAATGTGCTAATAGCTCCATCACCTTCAATTCTATTTGCTGTATACACAAATGTTTCAACTAGCTCTTCCTGAAATTTCGCAAAGATTTTCCTTGTATAAAGATTTGCTGCCTGTTTTTCCATTGGTGATGGTGTCCTCAGTACTGGCATGGTGCAAATTGTATCAAAATCTGCTTCTATTTCCTTTTCAAACGAGCTCTCTAAAGCTCTTTCATACTGCCTAAAGAACATAGGCAAAGTGGTCTGTTGATTCACATAACCATCAAAAAATGAACCATCAAATCCTTGATTAGGAGATAGAACAGCAAAAAAGGAATCCCGAAAATATACGGGGACCCATTGAGCACGAGCATTATATAATGATTGAAGCCAATCGTTTCTCCTGAGATCATATTTATCAAGGACTGAATTCCAAGACAATTCAAACTCCTCAATAGTTTCAGTCAAGTTGATACAGTTATACAGTTCCACCTGAAAATTAGGATGTACGTGACATACATGAGCCAGTTTTTCCTGGCCTTCTCTCAAGACATGCCACTTGCTAATACAGTGGCGGGCTTCTGGAAACACCTGAGAGACAGCAGTCTGTATTGCTCTGTCTTGATCAGTGATTATAGAGACAGGAGGGTGATCACTCATTGCCGTAAGAAACGTCTTAAAAAGCCAGATAAAAGAAGCCTCTGAATCATCTAGAAGTAACGCACAACCAAACAAAACTGTCTGACCATGATGGTTCACCCCAGTAAATGGAGCAAATGGCACTCTATACTGATTTACTCTGTACATGGTGTCCAGTGTTACTGCATCACCAAAATGACTGTAAGCTGTCCTTGACCTTGCATCTGCCCAAAATACATTAGCCATGCGGTTATCATCATCAAGTTGTATTGCATAGAAGAATCCAGGATTCTCAGCCTGCATTTTCTTGAAATATTCCAGCAAATTCTGAGCATCCCTCCCAAGTGTCCTCTTTCGATTAGAAGGTCTAACAACATAATTCATTGCCCCAGTGTTTTTACCAGGGCGATTGGATTCTGCAGGAGGTGTTTTCCTAACTCCACGATTTGCCTCTCCAGGGACATGGTTTCCATCCATGGAGACATACATAACACCACTTGGAACAATTCCCACCCCTTGGTAAGTTTCAGCCATGGTCTTCGAAGCACCGGCAAAATGTCTGCGAGGCCGAAGGTAATGCACCTTACTTGCACTCACCAGGGAATGACAATGCTCCTTTATAAATTTTGTCACAAACCACTTGTCTTGACCCTTTAACTCTATCCTGAGCATTGCATCGCAGCTATCAGCATGCCTTCTTTTTAACCCCTCTCTGCCACATACAAAGTCTCTAGTAATGGTTGCCCCATCAGATTGAGAGCGATTAGACTGACCAGCTTTGGAGCTAAACCCAACCGTCTCGCATACTCGTCATAGAAACTCTTAGCAGACTCTTCAGAATCAAATTCCATACCCACATACGGCTCGTCAATCCCATCCTCATCATGAGCTGTGGAATTATCAGCAGCATTTACTTCACCTTCATTGAGCTCAGCATTTCCATCATCTGCTGCACCCCGATGATCCATTCCTTCTTCCACATCTATCACTTGAACATCCATACTAAACTACCGTAACAACAATGAGTTATTGATTGTGTAATTCACAGAAAAATTCCATAGAAATGCGCCGCATACTTTCAGCACCGCAGCAGACACATTCTGCATTAAGTATTCAACCATACAAATTGATTCACTATTTAACAACACAAAAAAGACCCAAAAGAAAAATTCACCGAAAAATACAAAACTAAGATACCAACCTCCATTTGATTGCAAAGAAATTACACCATAAAAGGAAAAAGAAAAAAAAAATAGATAACTGAAAATAAAGAACCTTTATATGCCATGCCAACCTTAACCTATTAAAGAAGAGTAATGCTAAAAACCACATTTTTATCCCACAACTATGGCACAATATTGACGTGGCATAGTTATAGGATTAAAAATGTGGTTTTTAGCACTACTCATTAAAAAAATGCCAAACCCAATTCTTTGGGATTCTCCCTATCAATCAATACTTCAATATTTACACACTACACTAGTCTTTAGAAAACAACGCAAGCTGGTTCAGATGAAAATATTACAAGCTGGAAAACCAAGACACAGTGACTCTCAATTTTCATAAACAACTCTTTTTCTTATATTTGAAGTTTTGAACTCTGACACAACTCACATATACATATACATATGCAAAAATAAACGCTCGCGCGCACATAAACACAGAAGCCAAGAACTTCAATTTAAGAAACTAAAAGCGATACCCTTTGAATTGCAGATATAAATTCAAAATAATCAAATTCTGATCAGCCAGTACCAATGAAACACTAGCAATCAATATTAGCATGGAACTGAACTCATTTGATTCTACTTTCACAAAACCAACCTTCCGCCAAAAAGCATGAACCATCATAGTTACATAAGATATACATATTTATGATTATAAAGGGGCAAAGTGGAAGAGGCAGAGAGTTAGAGAAACCCTAGGGTTTTAAACTATACAGAGGGTTTCAGCCGTAGGGAAGGAAAGAAAGTAAAAGAGAAATATTACCTGAAGAGGAAAGGTCGAAACGACTGCGTTTCGTGGTGCTTTTAGGGTTTCTCCACCAACGGAAGATTGCAGCAGAGTCGGAGAGAGACGGAGAAAGAGAGAGAGGGAGTGCGTGTCGCATAGGTTTCAGATGACATAAGTAGACGCGCGTAATCCTCACCGTTGAATTACGATCAGGCGGCTGATGTCCCTTCAGAACGAACACATTTCACTTTATCAGATTACTACGGAGTCCTGTCAGAACTGTGGGCCCCATACATTGTAGTGTACATCTTAACACCAGACCATATCTTTTTTCTTCATTTTCTGTCGTTTTTTGTTTTTATTTATTATTTTCAAAAATTTGTTTTTTCTGTTGGTTTTATTTATTTATTTTTTTTTTTTTATGTTTATATGGGTCTTAAGAATTTCAACAGTTTTCCATATTTGTTTAATTCCGTTTTTATTTCAGTTATATTTTGATATTTGAAATGTATAATTAATTAATTTTTCAAATTAAGAAGATGGTTAAATTGATGAGTTATATAGAAACAGTAAGAGTAGAAAGAGAACACTACTACAGTCTACATACACGAGTCACGACCAAATTCAGTTTGCAAAACCATGCACACAAAGTTACAAATGGGATTTGCTACACTAGATTACTGCTATACATAACAACAGCATGTAGCTGCGATGCATCCTTTACATTTTGAAAGTCATAAGTTTTGATATCCACTTTCCACCCGCAGGCCGAACCATGATCACGCTTAGGTAGAGTAGTTACGTTGGTCTCCTTCTTGGCGACCGCCTTTTATCTTAGCAAAAAAGAAAAAGAAAAAGGAGGCCGAGAAAGTTAGCTCTCTTCCAATAACTCTTACCAAATTTTGGCAGCTCAATAAAAAGTGAGTAATACTACACATCATCCATTGTCCTCATAAAATTGATGTGGCTCTGAAAATCGCCATTGAATTAAATTCAAGAGTGATATATTAAAATTCAATGGTGATTTTAAGAGCCACATCAATTTTGGGAGGACAAAAGGAGGACAAGGGGATGATATGTAGCATTACTCTTAAAAAGTAACATGTTATGCTACCAAAGAAAAAATCAGCTGCCAGAACAATACATCCAAACAGATAACAATGTAATCTAGGGAAAAATCAAATTTAATCTTTAAGTTTTTTTACAATTTTAATTTAATCTTTAGGTCTTCAATTTCAACAATCACGTTCTTTAAGTTTTCTTTTGATTTTAAATAGGTCCATTTGTAAATTTATCGTCCAATTAATTACTAATATATGCCTATTAGACTAGTCAATTAATGTCACGTGACATTCGTTTGACATATCAGGTATCAACTGTACATGCAGTGTGGCACAATTACTATAAATTACAAGTATACCATAAAAAAATAATAAAATAAAAATTGTTTAGGGTATAATTGTAATTTAAAAGAATTATGTTACATGGCATGTATAGTTGGCGAGTAATGTTAGGAACCATTTTTTTTTTTTTGGTCCTTTTTTTATCCTCCTAAAATTGATTTGACTTTTAAAGTTATAATTGAATCAAAATCCAATATTAATCCATTACAAAGCCAATGATGATTTTAAAAGGAAAAAGTATACATAACCCTTCAAACTACCATCACATTGTCAAGGTCCCTCAAATGACAAAAATACCCTCCATAAAATTATAAAAATTTTAAAAAAAGAACTACAAAATTATTAAAATAAAAACAAAAATAACAAAAATTTATACAAAAAAAAAAGAAAATAGAATAAAAACTGAATTTTCTTCCATTTTTTCTTCTTCTTCCTTTTTTTTTATTTTTTTTATTTTTATTATTATTATAAATTTTCAGTTATTTTTTCCCACCAACCCTCTCAGCCTCTCTCCTTCTTTACCTCTCCCTCACGTCTCTCTCTCTTTCTCACCTTTCTCTAATGATCCGTGATGCCACGACAAAACTGGTTTTTCTTCCCTTTTTTTGTTTTTTTTTTTTTAAAAAAAAAACGTTTTTCATAATTTTTCAGTTTTTTTTTTTTTTTTCCCACCAACCCTCTCAGCCTCTCTCCTTTACCTCTCCTCTCTCTTTCTCACCTTCTTCTCTAATGATCCGTGATTCCACGACAAAACTGGTTTTTCTTCTTTATTTTTTTTTCGTTTGTTGTTTTTTTTTTAAAATGTTTTTATAATTTTTCAGTTATTTTTTTCTTTTAATTTTTCGTTCTTTTTTCGTTTTTTAATTTCCGTTTTGTTTTTCATTCTTTATTTTTTTTTTTCGAATTTGTAAAGACATTTTTGTCTTGTTGAAAAAAAAATTAGGATAATTTTTGTATTTTTGTTAGTTTTTTTTGGAGAATATTGACATTTTTGGTAGTTTGATGAGGAATATTGACAAATTTGTAGTTTTGGGAGGGAGTACTGACAATTGAGTGTTAGTTTGAATGGGATATATGTATTTTTCTCTTTTAAAAGCCACATCAACTTTAAGAAGATAAAAATATGACAAAAAAATAATTTTGAGCATTACTCGTGGCATGACAATCTATTGACTAAATTTGATTTTTCCATATAATCTAGCCCTTGCACTTGTAGCATTGTCATATTACATTTGAATCTTCCAACATCATACCTGCAAAAAAAATCAAATATTAACAAATCATAAGCATGTCATAACAATATGACATTTCATATGAAATGTAGCATGATCACAAAACCAAGTTTTGGGATCAATGGTAATTAATGATGGGCTATTGATGGAACTTACTTGATTCACTTTAGCAATTCCAAACACTTAAGATCTGCAATCTAAATTACAAAATCGTTCTCCGAATTTAGACCAAACAACAATTTTATATCCAATTGGGTTGACCATCAATAATGGTTACAAGGCACTTACGTCATAATAGGATAAAGTCTACATACTCTCTTTTCATTAAAAAAATAAATAAATTTTTGTTTTTTTTTTAAAAAAAATTCGTTAATAAAAAATTTTGTTTTTTAAAAAATAATAATTTTGTTTTTGAATTTATAGGGGTATTTTTGTCTTATTGAAAAATTGTAAGGTCATTTTTGTCTTTTTGCTGGCATTGAAGAGGACATTGACACTGTTTTGAAATTTTTAGGGGGCATTGTCCCAATTGAAAGTTTGGGAGGTACATTGTTAATTGGACAGTAATTTGAAACGAGTATGTGGACTTTTTCATAAATAATATCTCTGGATGGCCAAAAAGGGAAAATGAAGACAAGTTTCAGCAATTTGAACAAAATATTGAGAAACTACTTTGAATATTTTTCCAAAAGAGGAAATTGAAAGAATCCTTGGACATTTCAACACAACGCAAGCACCATTTGTCTGTCAAAAAATTGTAGAAAATTTATGATACATACTATTTTGGGATAATTGCACCGTTGGTCCCTGTGGTATGCCATAATTATTTTTTACTCCTATGGTTTAAAAAGTTCATGGGAGGTCCCTGTGGTATGCAATAATTACGTTTTACTCCCTGAGTCGATTTTTCGTCCACAATTTTGACGGAATCTGTTAGTTCTATGCGCCAGCGCCATGTGTCGCCATCTTATGGCGACACGTGTCCATCTTAATAAAAAAATATAAATTTATTAAAAATAAATAAATATTCACCTAAATTAGTGATCTATCCATTTCAAAACATAGATAGTAATTAACATTTTTTTTTAATTAAAGGGATCATAAGCGGTTCAAGTAACCTAATCTTGTTGGTTCTTGTCATAAATTATTATAATTTTTAAATTGATTTTCTAGAATGACCTCATTCTCTTTTTAAGTTACAATGAGACACTAATTTAAAGATTTGATGCTTTTGAAGTCATCAATTAAGGATATTTTGATCGATTAATCTTCGGGCCACCCCCGGCCACCCTGGCCACTGGGGAGGCCGCAGCCACCCCCAGAGGTGGCCGAGGGTGGCACGCGGCCACCCCCATCGGGCCACCCCTAGTAGATCTAGGGGTGAACGCGCGGGTGGCCCAGCCACCCGAAGCCTGTCCTTTTTTCTTTTCTTTTTTGGGTTTTTTTTTTTTTTTAAAAAAAATAAGTTTATTTATTTATTTTTTAATAAATTTATATTTTTTATTAAAATAGACACGTGTCGCTGACGTGTAGGGCTAACAGATTCCGTCAAAATGGTAGACGAAAAATCAACCCAGGGAGTAAAACATAATTAGTACATACCACAAGGACCTCCCATGAACTTTTTAAACCATAGGGAGTGAAAAAAATTATGGCATACCACATGGACCAACGGTACAATTATCCCTACTATTTATCACTTGGCAAATAAAAAACAAAGAATTTCACTCATCAGTTGGGGTTAAACTTTACATTCAAACTGTTGGTACAGTTTCCGGTATGGTGACGTGTCGCCTTGTGATTTGATACTGATTTCGAACGGCCACCTCAATCCTGCAAAAAGAACAAACAACTCGTCGGGGGTGCCGACTACGCCCACTCCGATGCCTAAGTCAGTCTAAAATCAATTTTCTGCAGAGTATTCTGAATCTTAATCTCAAGAGCTTAGAGAATTCGTGTGTTATACCTGGTGTGATCATCTCTATTTATAGGCCAAATTTTCTTGTCACCTAGTTGAATTAGGAGTTTGAATCCTAGCCTGGTTGAACTTTAACCATATCTTCAGGGAGTTCGTGTAGAAGTGTGAAGTCCATAGTTGATTGCGTTTGTACTTCTTTGAACTTGATTCTGTGTCAATAACTATCTCATCCCATAAATTAGGGGTCTGTGGTTTATCCCTGATCTTCTGGGATCTTATCCTTATCGCACTCTAAGACGAGTGTGGCGCATGGCACCTTTCAAAGGACTGTAGCATATTTCAGCCAACCTCCGAGATGATGATATCCGAGATATGTTCGCTCCGACCTGGAGATTTCGTGGTATTGCCGCACCATAACAGGGTTGTATAAGTCCGAGATGTTTATACTCCGAGACGTTGGCATATTCAATGAACATTACCCCGAGGAGATATTACACCGACTCGATATCATCCCGAGGAGTTATTACTCCGAGATACAAATATCCGAGATGTGCTTGCTCCGTTCTGGTTGGAGATCCCGGAATATTTTGTATACTGTAACCTGGAATGTTAAGACCGAGACATCGTCATATCTCCGAGATGTCTTTATACCTAGACGACATCTTCTTTGCTAGGAGGAATCAATGTCCGAGACATAACTCCGAGATGTCATCGGATCCACGTGTCTCTAGGGTTGATTTTATCCCTAACAGTTACCCCCCTAATTCTCTGATTTCAGAAATAAACGGAAATAAGAGAATTACTTTCCGTCTGCCAGTCTGTACCTGCTACTGTGAAGGGCGCGTCTTTTCAACAGTTCAAACATTTAAATCTTACCGCTTCTTTTTCCAATGACGACGTCAGCTCTGTACCGCCGCCCTTTTGTCATCATGAAACGGTATGGTCGAGACAGTGCATTTAATTCTGGAATACGGAAGGCGCGCCTTTTCAACTTCGGGAATTTTGAAATGATGGCGCCCTTTGGCATTTCGGACACGTGGGGGAGGGGATATTTAATGTTTTGAATACTTTTACTATTTATTCATTGACAATTCTTCTTCTCGATACTCCATTGTTGCCTTCTTCCTCAACTCTCTTTCTTTTTCCTGTATCCTTTATTTCTTTCTTCCATGGCTCCTAAAAAAGCTGGCTCGGTCGTTCCTGCTACGTCTCGGGCTCGGACGAAAAGGTCTGATGGCTTCGTGGATCTCTCTCCCCTGGAGAGTAGGGTGGAAACTGCCCTTTTTGCGAAGCATGAGGGTGTTCTTCGTCTGAACTATGAAATTCCTCCAACAGTGAAGATGTTCTATCAGGCGCCTGGAGCTCGGATCATCAACGGCGGCGATATTACCTTGTATGAGAGGATGTTTCTCGCTGGGCTACGGTTACCATTTCCAGAGATTGCTCGAGATTTTTCCCTTTTCTTGATGGTTGCTCCCAGTCAGATTATGCCCAATGCCTGGAGGTATCTGTTCGCTTCGTATATCCTTTGGAGACTTGTGTTGGAAAAGGAGATGAGTATCCTGCAATTTTTGAACATCTACCGGCCTAGGCAAACTTCAGAGGGGATGATTGAACTCTGTGTTCGTCACCCGCCTGTCTTCATCAAGCTTAAGAGTGGCCTGACGAACAACAAATTCTGGGAGATGCAATTTTTCAGAGTTTCCGGAGATTGGGAATGCCCCGAAGGCACTATTCTTTCTGAAGACCGAATGATGCCTCGGACTTGGCAATTGCTACGACCTGACCGAAGCGACCCCCCTTCACTCAGTGTATCCGAAATGGAGGATGTCAAGAAGATAAGTGGTTGGTCCGCTGCCAGGGTCAAGGCTGAGACGTTTGAAGAGGTTGATTTTGACAACCTTGTCACCGAGGAGAATTTAAGGCAATTCCTCGGATATGACATCCCGAGAGACAAACAGTTAATCACCAAGAGAGGGGCTATTAAGAAGAGAAATGACACCCCTCCATCTCCGAGGCCCGTTACTAAGAAGAGGCCTTACAAAAGTTCTGAACGAGTTCCCGAGGATGTTCCTTCGCGGAAGAAACAGAGCATTCCCCTAGCTGCTCTGGGTGCCAGGAGGACTCCCCCTTCGGTTCCGTCATCGGGTGTGAACGTTGAAGAGGGATCGGCAAGTTTTCGGGGTTTCATTCCAGAAGCTTCTCCCACACCAGAAGCTAGTGCTGCTCCTTCTTTTGGTTTAAGGGATGAGTCTGGCTCCGAGGCATCGTATCAGGGTGAACAAGGTGCAGAAACTTCTTTTGCGGTACCTCCTCTCGGAGCTTCGACAGTGATTGCCCCGGAGCCAGAGAGATCCGGAGAAAGAGACGAGATTGTTCCTGAGGCTCGGGACATGCAAGTCACACGCAGGGTAAAGCATCCGGCTAGGAAGCGGAAGTTCACAGCCCAGGACCGAATTGCTCAAAATCTTTTGGATGCCGAGCGGATGTGGGGTAAGGCGGTTATAAGACCTTCTTATGTCGAGGAGGTGCGCCAAGAACCTGTCGTTTCATGTGGTGAAACTCTTGAAGAAATGGATGAGGAAATTGGCACCCCCCGAGCTGAACCTCTTGTTGAGGAGTTTGAAGTCGAAGGTACCCCCCGAACTCCTTCTTCGGAACGTCCAGGCACACCACCACTTCCTGAGGAAAATCTTGAAACGGGGCCTGCCACCCCCCAAGCACCTGTGCAACTTGGAACTCATACTGGAGTACTTGAGGCTGAAGATCTCGAAGAGCCCAGCTCCTTTCGGGATGCGGTTGATCAGGAAGTGCTGGGCTCTGCTTCTGAAGTTCAAGGTGAGAGTCAACCCGAAGTAACTCCCCATCTCGGAGTGCCCGAGGAGTCTCGGTTCGGTTCCGAGAATGTCCTTCCTGAAGCTGGTGTGCTTCCCGAGACTTCTACTAGGAGCGAGTCTCGTGTTGAGGCCAGCCCTCTGAGATTAAGACCTGATGGGTCTGAAGCGGCTCCAAGTGTAGGGACCGTTCCTCCTGTGGATCCTAGCTCCTCTTCTAGGGTCTCGGCTTTCAAAATTTTGGGCAGGGGCCTTTTGGGTCATCCAATGGAGGCTATAAAGAACTTAATTCCCGAGGGATATCTGGGAAATACAGGGGTTTCTTCTCCCGAGAAGATTGCTCAGGGCATTCTTATCTCTCATTATCAAGTAAGTTTCTGGGACCAGGACTTTTCATTCTGTTTGCATCTTGAACCTGCCTTTGCTTACTTTCTTCTTTATAGCTTCTTGTGAAGATGACCGCCCTTTGGCAGAAGTACGAGAATCGTCCTGCATCCCCGCCTGCTGTTGCCCCCGAAGTGCAAGCTCGTATCTCGGGCTTGGAGAACGAAGTTAGGGCACTAAAGTCCCTTCTTCAATCCAAGGACGAGGAACTCGCATCTCGGGACTTGGCTATATCCGAGATGCGTTCTGCCAAAGCTCGTTTAAGGAAAGAAGTACTTGAGGCCAATGATCGGTACACACGTTCTGTTGCCAGCCTTTCTTCCGAGCTGGATCGTGCAGATCAATTGTCTCTTCGTTTGTCAGCAGTGCAGAACGAATGCTCCGAGGCGTGCAAAAATGCTATGAACGCCGAAGCCGAAAAGGACAAGCTCAAAGATGAGGTTGAGAGACTTGAAGCCGAGAGAGATAAAGCTGTTAAGGCGCAGGATCACTCGGAGAGTCTCTTAATCAGGCTCAGGGCTAGGTATGACACAGATCGGGCAAAGCTCAAACGTTATCTGAAGCAGTTGAGCTATGCGCCACACCTTCGGGATCAGAGTTGGGCTCGGGGTTGCCATTGGGGTTTCGAAAATTTTCGAACCTTGGTGACAAATCCCCAATATAAATTCGACCCCAAGACGGTTGGACCGATGCTTGTGGGTTTTCCTGAAGAAGCTATCTTGGAGATGGACGAGTTCGGTAAGGACTTCATGCCTGATGTTCTGAATTGGGATGTTGACGCGCCAGATCCCCGAGAAGATCCTCTTGATGATCCTGCAAGCTAGAAGCTTTGTTTTGTCCTTTTCTTTTTCTTTTTATCAACCTGTACAAGCTTCGAATATGAAATGAAATCTTGTGAATGAAACCTTTACCTTTTAAATCTTTCTTTCTTGATCATGGCGTTTGGAGGAGACTTTTCCTGCTCTCGGTGTTGGAAAGACCGAGAGACTTTTCCTGCTCTCGGTGTTGAAAAGACCGAGAGACTTTTCCTGCTCTCGGTGTTGGAAAGACCGAGAGACTTTTCTTGCTCTCAGTGTTGAAAAGACCGAGAGACTTTTCCTGCTCTCGGTGTTGGAAAGACCGAGAGACTTTTCCTGCTCTCGGTGTTGAAAAGACTGAGAGACTTTTCCTTCTCTCGGTGTTGAAAAGACCGAGAGACTTTTCCTGCTCTCGGTGTTGGAAAGACCGAGAGACTTTTCCTGCTCTCGGTGTTGAAAAGACCGAGAGACTTTTCCTGCTCTCGGTGTTGGAAAGACCGAGAGACTTTTCCTGCTCTCGGTGTTGGAAAGACCGAGAGACTTTTCCTGCTCTCGGTGTTGAAAAGACCGAGAGACTTTTCCTGCTTTCGGTGTTGAAAAGACCGAGAGACTTTTCCTGCTCTCGGTGTTGAAAAGACCGAGAGACTTTTCTTGCTCTCGGTTTTGGACTAACCGAGAGGCTTTTCCTGTTTCTAAGCATAAATAAGATTGACTCTTGGATTTCTGTGATTATCAATAAATACTGGAAGTAGACATTCTTTATTGAATATGAAATTGTTTGGGAAAAGCTGAAAACAATAAATTACATAAAATACTTTTTCAGGTGCTCGGCATTCCATGATCTCGGAAGTATCTTCCCTGTCTCGGTCATCAAGCGATAAGCTCCCTTCGGATGGCATCCTATGACCTTGTAGGGACCTTCCCATCCGGGTCCCATTTTGCCTTCCGTTGGATCTTTCGTCATTAAGCTTACCTTCCGAAGTACCCAATCTCCGAGCTGGAACTTTCTGGGCACCACCTGTTTGTTGAAATACCGAGCCGTCCGATTCTGATACGCCGCCCACGTGACATGAGCGTCATCTCTTTTCTCCTGCAAAAGATCCAGGTGTACCTTAGCATTCTCGTCGTTGAGTCCTGGATTGTAATGAGCCACACGGAAGCTTGGAGATCCTACTTCCACAGGTATCACCGCCTCGGTCCCATACGTAAGCGAGAATGGTGTCTCACCCGTTGGAGTTCTTCTGGTTGTTCGGTACGACCACAGCACCTCTGGAACATATTAAACCCATGCTCCTTTCTTCTTATCAAGTTTTTTCTTCAAAATCTTCACCAGGGTCTTGTTCGTCGCTTCTACCTGACCGTTCGCCTTTGGGTACTGTACTGAAGCGTAATGGTTTCGGATACGGAGATCTGAACACCACTTCCGAAATGGTTCACAGTCAAACTGCTTCCCATTATCTGTGAAAAAAGCATGAGGAATCCCAAACCGGCACACCACCGACTTCCAGAGGAAAGTTATAGCATTTTCTGTAGTTATGGTTGCTAATGCTTCTGCTTCCGCCCATTTAGTAAAATAGTCTACAGCTACGATCAAGAACTTCTGTCCACCTTTTCCTACCGGCATTGGACCAACTATATCTACCCCCCATTTCGCGAATGGCCACGGAGAAGTGAGGGGGGTGAGCTTCTCGGGACTTGCTTTCATGACTCTTGCGAATCTCTGGCACTTGTCACAGGTTTTGACAAGAAGAGCTGAATCTTTCTTGATTGTGGGCCAATAGTAGCCCGCTCGGATGGTTTTTTGAGCCAGCATCCTTCCCCCTGAGTGGTCTCCGCACACACCTTCATGAATTTCCCTGAGAACATAATCCGACTCGGCCTTGGAAAGGCATTTGAGCAGGGGTTCGGAATATCCTCTTTTGTACAGTACCTCCCCGAGAAGGCAGAACCGTGCTGCTTGTATCTTCACTCTCCGAGCCGCAACCTTATCTTCGGGCAGCAACCCATGTCTGAGGAACTGTGTAATGTCCCTTGCCCATTCTGGCTCGTCTGGTTCTGAGTCTACTTCCATAACCTTTGTCCTCGGGCAATCGAAGGCTCGGTCAGAACAATGATTTGCCTTCTTGATGCTTCAATCTCTTCCTCTGTTCCCGAAGCGATCTTTGAGAATTCATCAGCTCGGATATTTGCCTCCCGAGGTATCTTTGTGATGACGATCCTGTCGAAATAGGATTGGAATCTCCGTACCTCTTCCAAATACCTGGCCATTCTATCTTCTTGTGCTTCGAATTGCCCTTGGACTTGGCCTACAACAACCTGAGAGTCACTCCGGATTTCGACATTAGTTGCCCCCATCTCTCGGGATAATGCCAAACCTGCTATCACCGCTTCGTACTCAGCTTCATTGTTCTTCGTAACGAAGTCCAGTTTCACCGCAAAACCGAACTCTTGCCCTTCGGGATTCCTGAGAAGAACTCCTACTCCGCTTCTGCCCTGCGTGGAAGAGCCATCTACAAACACAACCCAGGTTGACTCTTTTGGAAGTTCTTCTGCTTCAGGAATGTTGCAGAATTCTACTAGGAAATCTGCTAGAACCTGCCCTTTGATAGCCGTCCGAGGATGAAACTCGATATCAAATTGCTCGAGTTCCACCGCCCAGTTGACTAATCTTCCCGAGAGGTCAGGTTTTTGCAACACCTTCTTCATTGGATACTCGGTTAGAACTCTGATAGCGTGAGCCTGAAAGTATGGCCTCAATCTTCTGGCTGAAATGATCAAGGCAAACGCCAACTTCTCGATCCGAGGATACCTCCCTTCCGCGCCATGCAGTGCTTTACTTGTAAAGTAAACCGGTTTCTGAACCCCTGAATCTTCTCGGACCAGCACCGAGCTTACTGCTGAGGGAGAGACTGCCAGATAGAGATAAAGAATCTCCCCTTCGGTTGGGCGGCTCAACAGTGGTGGGTTGGCTAGATATTCTTTCAACTTCCTGAAAGCCTCCTCACACTCCTCACTCCATATAAATGTTTTTCGTAAAATTTTAAAGAAAGGAAGGCACTTATCTGTTGATCGTGATATGAAACGGTTCAAGGCTGCGATCCTTCCTGTCAGTCGTTGGAGTTGTTTTGTTGTTCTCGGGGCCTCCATCTCGAGGACAGCTCTGACCTTCTCCGGATTAGCTTCAATGCCCCTCTGTGACACCATAAACCCCAGAAACTTGCCTGAAGAAACTCCGAAGGCACACTTCGTAGGGTTGAGTTTCATGTTGTATTTTCTCAGAGTCCGAAAAGTTTCTCGGAGGTCTTCTATGTGTCTGTTTGCCCGAACGCTTTTAACCAGCAGGTCATCTACGTATACCTCAACGTTTCGGCCAATTTGACTTTGAAACATCCGGTTCACAAGTCGTTGGTATGTGGCTCCAGCATTCTTCAGTCCGAAGGGCATCATCTTATAGCAGTAAAGTCCTCGGTCTGTGATGAAAACGGTTTTCTCCTGGTCTGTTTCTTCCATGTAGATCTGATTGTACCCCGAGAAGGCATCCATGAAGCTTAAGAGCTCGTGTCCGGCCGTCGAATCCACCAATAAATCTATCCGAGGCAGGGGAAAGCTATCCTTAGGACATGCTTTATTCAGGTCGGTGAAATCTACGCACATCCTCCACTTCCCGTTAGACTTCTTCACCAGCACTACATTAGCTAGCCACTCGGGATAATCCACTTCTCGGATGAATCCAGCTTTCAGCAACTTCTCTACTTCTTCAGCAACAGCCGTGTTTCGCTCGGCTGCAAACGCTCTTCTCCTCTGCTTCACAGGGCGATAGTTTGGATCCACATTCAGTTTATGGACAATAACCGAGGGATCAATCCCCGGCATATCTTCATGGCTCCAGGCAAATACATCTTTGTTGCGCCTCAAGAATGCCACCAGATCTTCCTTCATGGGTTGAGGGAGTTGTGAGCCTATATGAATTTTCTTTCCCGAGTCGCCTATCTCGAACTCCTCCAAGGCTTCCACAGGCTCCCCCAACGGTGATTGCTATTTCCCATCCTCCTTAGTTTTCTCCCCACGACTGTGCTGCCTCGGGGTATCTTTCAAGGACAGATTGTAGCACCTCCTAGCTTCCCTCTGGTCTCCCTTTACCTCTCCAACTCCTTCTTCCGTTGGAAACTTCATGCTGAGATGTGGCGTTGAAGTCACAGCTTTGAAGTCGTTGAGAGCCGTACGTCCAACAATGGCGTTGTAGGCCGAGACCTTATCAACTATTAGGAACTTCACCATAATGACTTTCTGCCTCGGATAAGTCCCAGCTGTCACAGGTAAATCGATAGATCCGAGAGGCACCACCCTCTCTCCAGCAAAACCTTGTAGCTGGCATGAGACTGGAACCAGCTTTTCTGATGGAACACCCATGTGATCGAAAGCTGATTAAAAAGAATATCAGCCGAACTCCCAGTGTCAATGAGGATCCGTCGGGTCTGATAATTTGCTATGGTTAAGGTGACCACAAGGGCGTCTGTGTGCGGAAGCGAGACTCCAGCATAATCATCATCAGAAAACCCTATAACCAGAGGGTTATATTTCCGAGACTTTGGGGGCTTCTGGACCGAGTAAACTTCGAAATCATCTAGCTGCCTGGCATACGCCTTCCGAGCCGAGTTGGACTCACCTCCTCCTCTGAATCCTCCCGAGATGGTGTGAATGATAGGGAGATTGCCTTGCTGTGCCCCCCGAGGCCTGCTTCTACTTCTCTCCCTTCCTTCATCCCTCCGAGGCCGAGGTGCTGGCTCTCGGCTTCTTTCTCTTCTTTCATCTTGTCTCGGTTGATAGTTCCTTCTATTATCCCGATCCTCTTCTCTCCTAGGCCTCGGATAGTGATCTCGCTCCTGTTGATTCCTCTCATTGACGAGGAATCGGACTAGCTTCCCATTCTCAATGAATTTCTCGATCAACTGCCTCAACGCTACACACTGCTCGGTCAGATGATCGCGTGAATCATGGAAGGCACAGTACTTGTGAGCCAAGTGTGGAGGGGGATTTCCTTGAATGGGTCTCGGTCTCTGGTAATTCGGATCTTTCTTGAGTTCCATGAGCACCTCAGTGATGGAGGTGTTCAATGGTGTCCACTTGTAATCTCCGAAATTCTTCTTCGCCTTCTTATACTCTGCGGGACCAGCATCCTGTATGGGCTCAGGATTCTTCTTTTTCTTAGACTTCTCGGTGGACGGCTGTTGTTGTTGTTGGGAATTATTGAGGAGGGCTCGGAGCGTTTCTTCCTGATTGATATACCTGTCCATCTTTACCATAAAGGTATGAAGATCTTTCGGTGGTTTCAACGCCAGTTCTGCCATCAGAGGCCCATCCTTCTTCAAACCTTGAAAAATTGCTCCATAGATGAAATCATCTGGCGCACTTTCTGTGTCCAGCTTCTCCTGGTTGAATCTCCATAGGTAGTCTTTTAAAGACTCGTTCGGCCCTTGCTGTACAGAAAGTAAGTATCCTCGGGGTTTTCTTCTAGCTCTCCTGGATACGAACTGGGCCAGGAATTTCCTTCCAAGGGTGTCGAAGCAATCAATCGACCTTGGTGTGAGATTCCTGAGCCAGTCTCGGGCCTTTCCTGACAAGGTGAGAGGAAAAGCTCGGCATGCCACAGCATCTGGTGTCTTGTGCAAAGAGACATGGGACCGGAAATTGTCCAAATGCTCCACCGGATCTTCACTGCCTGAAAAAACAGGGATATCAGGTACCTTGAATCTTACAGGCAGATCGAAGTTGGATACTTCTTCGGTGAATATCGACTCCTTGTGCTGAAAGAGGTTGTCTACGAGAGACTCCTTCCCATCACGCTTCTGATCAATGTCTTTGACAGCACGTCATATTTTGCGCCCAGATCCTGGACCATTTTCTGCAACCTCCTTTCTGCATCCGTGGGCGGAACCGAATTGATGGGCTCTCCATGATCTTCGTTCCGCGGCCCTGCTTTCTCTCCAGACCCCTCGGGGTTGCCACGAGATTTGTCCCTTCACCTGCATCATGATTGAATGGCGGTGGTGTCTGCGCAGCCGTGAGCAGAGCATTTTGAGCCAGCAAATCCTCCACATTCTTCTGCGCCTGAGCCAACTGTTGACTCAGTTGGGTTATTCTGGCCTCTGGTCCAGCAGATTCTGCTTCTCCACGAACATCGTCTCGGCTGGTAGGCGGTGCATCGTTTTGAATCGACTTGGAACGCCTCGTAGTCACCATCGCGGATTTGTTTTTCGTAAGAACGATTCTTCGTTCCCACAGACGGCGCCAAACTGTTGGTACAGTTTCCGGTATGGTGACGTGTCGCCTTGTGATTTGATACTGATTTCGAACGGCCACCTCAATCCTGCAAAAAGAACAAACAACTCGTCGGGGGTGCCGACTACGCCCACTCCGATGCCTAAATCAGTCTAAAATCAATTTTCTGCAGAGTATTCTGAATCTTAATCTCAAGAGCTTAGAGAATTCGTGTGTTATACCTGGTGTGATCATCTCTATTTATAGGCCAGATTTTCTTGTCACCTAGTTGAATTAGGAGTTTGAATCCTAGCCTGGTTGAACTTTAACCATATCTTCAGGGAGTTCGTGTAGAAGTGTGAAGTCCATAGTTGATTGCGTTTGTACTTCTTTGAACTTGATTCTGTGTCAATAACTATCTCATCCCATAAATTAGGGGTCTGTGGTTTATCCCTGATCTTCTGGATCTTATCCTTATCGCACTCTAAGACGAGTGTGGCGCATGGCACCTTTCAAAGGACTGTAGCATATTTCAGCCAACCTCCGAGATGATGATATCCGAGATATGTTCGCTCCGACCTGGAGATTTCGTGGTATCGCCGCATCATAACAGGGTTGTATAAGTCCGAGATGTTTATACTCCGAGACGTTGGCATATTCAATGAACATTACCCCGAGGAGATATTACACCGACTCGATATCATCCCGAGGAGTTATTACTCCGAGATACAAATATCCGAGATGTGCTTGCTCCGTTTTGGTTGGGAGATCCCGGAATATTTTGTATACTGTAACCTGGAATGTTAAGACCGAGACATCGTCATATCTCCGAGATGTCTTTATATCTAGACGACATCTTCTTTGCTAGGAGGAATCAATGTCCGAGACATAACTCCGAGATGTCATCTGATCCACGTGTCTCTAGGGTTGATTTTATCCCTAACACAAGCCATTACAATCAACAGAAGATTTAAGACCCAATTTTCAACTATTTTCTTCCTCCATTTTCAAATGACTAAACGAAGGATAAAATTAAAAAAAGAAAAAAAAGAATCACTTTATCATACCAAAGAATTCAAAGAAAAAATGGATAAAAGATTAGAGTTTCAAGCAAGACTCTTAAAGAGAAGAGAATAACATGAAAAACAGGAACATAAAATCACAAAATCTGTGATTTTCTTTCAACTTCCTCCATTTTCTCAACCACCTAGAGGGAGTAAAGAAAATTTTAGTTCTTTGAAGAAAAAAAAATCTTTCTTAACACCATATGCTTTGTTCATAATTTAATTCAATTATCATATGTAGAAAAAACAAAACCCTGGAATTTGTTTTCCTTCCATTTCATTGGAAATCATAAGCCCAAATTGGCCTGAAGCATAAAAGATGGAATAAAAAACTAAAGAAAACCCTGAATTTTTTAATGGGATAATTGCACCACTGGTCTATGGGGTATGCCATAATTACGAATTACTCCCTATGGTTTAAAAAGTTCATGGAAGGTCCTTATGGTAAACTATAATTACAAATCGATTCCTAAAGTCAAATTCTGTTAAAAAATTTGACAGATTTTGTTAAATGCCACGTCAGCACCACATCAAACCAATAAGATGGCGACATGTGTCCATCTGAATAAAAAAAATATAAATTTATTAAAAAAATAAATAAATAAACTTTTTTTTTAAGAAAAAAAAAGGGAAGGGGTGGCTGGGCCACCTTTTTGGCCATCGCCACCCCCAACCAATGGGGCTGGCTGTGCACCACCCCCAGTGGTCTCCGGGGGTGGCCACCCCTTCCTTTTTGTTGTTTTTTTTTTTTTTTTTTTGAATTTGAATTTTTTTAAAAAAAATAAGTTTTTTTTTAATAAATTTATATTTTTTTTTATTAAGATGGACACGGGTTGCCATCTTATTAGTTTGATGTGGTGCTGACGTGGCATTTAACAAAATCTGTCAAAATTTTTAACAGAATTTTACTTCAGGGATCGATTTGTAATTATAGTTTACCACAAGAACCTCCCATGAACTTTTTAAACCATAGGGAGTGATTCGTAATTCTGACATACACCAAGGACTAGTGGTGCAATTATCCCTTTTTTAATCCTTACATTCAGTGAAAAGTAGCATAGCAAGTAGATGGAGTGAAGAGGTGGTGGTGAGAAGAAAAGGAGGGGGCGTAGAGCCTGTTACATGCTACTGATAAGGATAGAAGTCTTCGTAATGGTAATTGAACATGGTATCAAAACCCAAATGTCCTAAGTTTGAACCTTATCTCTGTCATTCACCCTCATTTTAATTAAATATTCCACATATTGGGCATTACTTGTTTATGAAGTGTTTGAACCCACACGTGATTCATTATTAATTAAATAATTAAATCAACAATTTCCTATCAGATGCTTACTTTGTTTGATTTGTTATGATTCGAAAATATATTAAATGCTTAATTTATTGTGACATGTTATTAAAATTAAATTCTCAACCAGTCCATGTTTAATTTATTTTATAATTACTTTGCACTTAATTGTTTTATTTTTCGATTAGGAGAGTTGATTCTCTACCTAGTTGAGTTAAAAACATATGTCTCAGGAATACATAATATAATGCTAAGTAGATCCCTGAAATCTTAGTGTTTCCCATTAATTTTCTCAAATTCACTTTTTATTAATTTAGTTAGTTAATTTAATTTTAGTTTACCATATCTCTATTGCTCCACTTTTTAGAAGAAAAACAACTCAATTTTTATTTTTTCTGTACGATAATAGGAATTTTACTTAGTATCTACATTCCTTGTGGATCGACCTCATACTTACCGAAAAATTATTACTTGCGAAAACCTGCACTTAGGTTTGCACTCTTTTTGACGAAGCAATTATGCCTTGAATTGGCTTTCAAATATACTACTTTCCATGCTAGTTTAGTTATTGTGATCATGATTAATCAAACATAATTTATTCAAAACCTCATAATTCTTCAAAAAAAAAAATGTTCATCTTTATACATTATTTCCAACTAAACCAAGGTCACTGCATGAGCTACGTTTCGTTGACAATTTACTTACTAATTCGTTGACTTATGTGTTTTGTTTCTACTTGTAAAACATTATTGTTTTACAGATTAGCTAGTTAGCCCAAGGAGTGCATATTAAAGTTGTTCGCAAGGCTTGAGTATCAAATGTGTCGGCTTGTAAATTTATGTGTATCATTTGTCTGTTATTGTATTCTGAGAGAGTACTGCACTACAAGTATTTTATTTTTTCAAGGCTCTGATTTGTATTGATGATATATTGAAAAAGATACTAAGGTAATTAGCTTTTTAGCTAAGATCAATGTTACTTTTCCACTGCATTTATTCTCATAATTGTTAATACACATGTCACTTCAAGTTTGAAGGGACCGGAATCCAACCCGAGTGCACAAAACTTAATTATGCAAAAATGGAAACTAAAAAAGTTATGTATGCAAACAATCTCCTCATTGGCTCACTACCTCCTCGACATGCTCCAACTCTTCACTAACCAATCTTCTATACGTAACTTCTTTATCAACCCACCAGTAGAATTCAAATGATTGAAGGATGTGATGGTTGTGGTTTGAAACAAAACTCCAAAAGGCAATAAGGCTCTCAACAATGAATCTCTTAGCACATCGAGAAGGTGAGGCCAAACTACCTTTCAAAACGCTCTAGGAACGTTTTCTTACTTGCTTACTTAACTTTAGAAAAATGGCATCCTTGAGTATTTAAAGGATGGAGAGAAACCTATGTAAAACGGATTTAGATCTATGCAGAAATCGGTGTGGCGTAAGGACATGAACAAAAGCGTTAGGACAATCATTAGGGTTTTATCACTAACTTCAATAACATCTCAACAGCGTCACGACGGTCTAGGTGATGGATGTAACACCTCATTTAAACTCATGACAAATACTTTATTAATCATCGATTAAAGCTCATAAGAATAATATTATACAAATTACTTTAATATATATAGATATATATATAAGGAAACTTCACTTAACCACTTTGAACTTTCATCACTTTTGTAATATCTTCCTCTCCACCCCCAAGTTAAAAAAAAAAAAAAAAAAAACTCTCAAGGTCACCAAACTCATGTTTTTCTAAGGGTAATTTTGTAATTTTATGAAGTTTACAAGGGTATAAGGGTATTTCGCCATTTGTTCATCCGATTTAACCCCAGACCCTAATAGGAGGGGTAAGATTACAAAAGTGATGAAAGTTACAGGGGTTAAGTGAAGCTTACCCTACATATATGTGTTGTGTACTTTTCCAAAAATATTCTACACCCTCCTTGGTAAACCAACAAACAAATAAGTTTCAAAGTGTTTAATGATCAATGTAAAAAATGTGTTAAAAAATAAAGTGTTAAACTTGAGAAGTATAATACCTATTTAGACCCCAATGTAGCATACTAAACAAACACAACAGTTTATATAATCAAATAACTCTCGCAAGCTGAACAGTAGGCATGGGTATCACGAAAAATGGAGGGCCAATAGAATCAACTTTGAAAAATCTTTGCAACGCTCTTTTTAGAACTGAAGTGGCCTCCACATGCATGATCATGGCAAAAGGAGATACATTTTCTGGTCACTCTCTGGAATACATCTCATGATAATCTGATCTGGGCAATATTTGAACAGGTAGGGATCATCCCAAAAAAAATGTTTTACCTCTGGCCGGTGACAAGGTAATTCACGATATATGCGAACCAAGGTGCAGGAATCTGGGAGATGTGCATCAATTGTTCATCAGGGAACATCTCAGCAATTGGCATAGTGATGAGTGCCAAATATTGTGTATTTGGACCCCTTGATTTGCACTAGTTAGACCTTTAGCCTTGTTATTTTCTAATGTTTTGGTTAGTTTTTGTGTTTTCTGTTTCTGTAGGACAATAAGAGAGGAATGGCAAATTTCATAAGGAAATGACTGGAAATTCAGAGGTCCTGAAAAGTCGATCGATCGAAACTTTTCCCGAAGTCGATCGATCGAAATATAAGTCGATCGATCGAATTTTCCCAGAACCTGCTTTTGCAGAGCGAGCCAGAACACCCAATTAGAAGCCAAAAAGCAGTCCTCCCTCTGATTTTCGCAGCAGAACACGCTGGTTTCGTGTTCTTGGTTGTCTCTAGCAGCAGAGGAACCCTAGAGGAGGGTAGATGAGTTATTGTACATGGATTTCTAGCCCTAGCTTTCTTCTATAAAGGCCATAGCCATGCCTCCTTGTTGGGAAGGTAGAATAGAGTAGAGTAGAGCAGAAAAACAGTAGATAGGTTTAATTTCGTGCATTTTGTAGTGTATTTCAGTAGTTTTATTTTCAGACACTTTCTCTTTGTAAAGCTTTTCTTTTATTTCCATAGTTGTTCATCATTTTCTTGTGGTGTTCTTAGTCATGGAAGGCTAGTAACCTCAACTAGGGTTGAGGATGAAACCTTTCCATTGATGACACTCACAATCTTACTGTACCACTTGCACATTTAATGATATATCATATTAGTTGTTCAAGTTCCATTCATTTAAAGCTTTATCTTTTGCAATGAATGTGGTTAGTGGTGGAAAGAGGACATTTTATGTGTTTCAACCGATGAATACATTGTTTTATCGGTTGAATGATGATATCCATTGTGATTGAATGATACATTGGATGTTTTGATTTCAATTAGTACTCTTCGTGATTTGTCTATGTGTTGGATTCATTTAATGGTTCTCGGGTTTAAGGTTAAGAAACTTGAATGACACCCTAACTTAATGTTCTTTGGGTGTTCAAGTGGAAACCAAGAGTGTGAGTTGTAGGATTTGGTTTGGTGGATTCCTTAGCCTTAGTTCATTTTAATTTGCATATTTCATTCCATCTCTTTTATTTAGTCTTTTGTTCTTGAATCAATTCTCAAACCTTTGGAACTAGGTTAAAATGAGGTTGATTAAACAAGACACCAATATTTGATCATTTCCCTGTGGATTCGACCTCGCACTTGCACACACTATATTGCAAACGATTCGTGCGCTTGCGAGTACTATTTAAAACACACATCACATAGCATCCTCATTGAAGTCCATAGTTAGCCTAGATAAGTGGTCTGCTACCACATTCTCGGAACCCTTCTTATCCCGAATCTCAATGTCAAATTCTTCCAGCAATAGGATCCACCGGATGAGATTAGATTTAGCATCTTTCTTGGACAACAAATACTTCAAAGCAGCATGATCCAAGTAAACCAATACTTTAGACCCGAGCAAATAAGATCGAAACTCATCGAGAGCAAAAATAACATCCAACAACTCTTTTTCAGTGGTAGAGTAGTTGAGCTGTGCATCATTTAGGGTCTTGCTGGCATAGTAGATGACATGAGGAACATTCTCCACTCTTTGCCCCAACACAGCTCCCACAACATAATCAGAAGCATCACACATTATCTCGAATGGCATAGTCCAATTAGGTGGCTGAATGATTGGTGTGGAAGTTAAGGTCTTCTTCAGACTTTCAAAGGCCGCATGGCACTCTTCATTGAAATCAAAGGGAGCATCTTTTGCAAGCAAGCTGCACAGAGGTCTTACTATCTTACTGAAGTCCTTGATGAATCTTCTGTAGAACCCAGCATGGCCTAGAAAGGAGTGAATCTCTTTCACTGTCCGCTAGGGCGGAAGGTTGGAGATCAGATCTACCTTGGCTTTGTCAACCTCAATACCTTTGTGGGAAACAACATGCCCTAAAACAATCCATTGTTTTACCATGAAGTGGCATTTTTCCCAATTCAGAACCAAGTTCTTCTCCTTACATCATACCAACACCAAGGTAAGATGGTGCAGGCACATCAACAGAAACACTCAACCACATCAACACAAGATTTTTGTTAAAGAAGGGGAAAACCTTGACACCAAGGAAAACTTCTTCAGGACAACCAAATCCAGGATTTCTCTACGAAGAATATTACAAGGACAAGAAACACTTACAACCCTTTCTAACATTCTAGACTCCTTGTGCAGACCAGTTTTCCGCTCCCCTCACCTACCTGGCTCCTTACCACGCTCTAGCTCCCACCGGTTAGACTTTTCGTAGAATCCTTACCTAGTCACCAGTAGACTTGTTGACGTTCAATTGTGCAATAGGAGAACCGTTGTTTGATCTCCACTCCAAGAATCTTCAACATGTGAGCAAAAAACTTGGCTCACAATAGAAGAACCTTGTGTCTTGACACAAGCAACGTCTTGGTTTTGGTCTCTTAACTCTTCATGGAAGCTCTAAAATTCCGTGCTCTGATAGATACTCAAAATTCAAGTAGGATTTTCCTTTTTAAAGATAGAAAATCGAGTTTCCGCATGGCGACATCCAAATATGTAATAAGCATGTCCGTACATGACTAGGGTTGCATGCCCAAACTATAACATCCAAGTTATTAATTAAGTGTTTAAAACACAAATTATGCTAATTAAGTAAGTAATTAGGTAAATAATGGAGAAGAAGACTTAGGAAATTGCTTAAATATGAATTTCTGGACTTGTGTCCAAATGAGACACTTTGGTGTCCAGACGTACTAAGCAGTAGGGTCCTGTTCACTTTCATGTTTGGACGGCTCGCAGACGAATTAGCCCAAGAGTCCCAGGTTTGACGTGTGTCTGGACAAAACTTCAATGTGTCCGAACAGCTTGGACATCGAGTTCATTTAATCATGTGCGTTTGAACGGGGACATTTAGGCATCCGAATAGGCCAAGAAAAAAGTCTTGTGTTCCCTCTGTGTCCGGACGGACTGCGGATGGGACACATCTGAACAAATCGTGGGACGTTTCACGTAAGGGGTGTCTGGACAGCTTAATAACCTGTCCAGACAGGTCGGGATACAAATTGGCTGAACATGTTTTCAGCTTATTTTTCCTCCCCTCTTCTCCCTTTCCATGATTTTTCTCCATTCTCTCTCATAGGGTTTGCACCCAAATCCTAGATCTTGGCTCATTGAGTAGTCCAAAGCTAAATCAGACCTCAAGAACACGATCCTTGACACGAGATCATTGTTTTCATCGATTGGTTTGAGGTAAATCGACAAATCCTAACTTTTCTCACATTTTGTGTTGATTCTTAGAATTTGAGCTTAATCCCTTAAATTTCTCTAGGTATTTGGTGTTTAGAGGAGTTCCAAACCACTTCCAAACAATGGGTTCATCTTTGGTTGGAGATCAAGGTAAGACCCAAACCGTAGATTTTGTTCAAGTGTTGTAAATTAGGGATTTTTATATCTAACCCTAGGATTTTCTAATGGGTTTGTGTTTTTAGTTATTGGGTTGTCAAATGGGACCCTAAAAACTTTTTGGGTTTCCATGGTATTAGGCTCTTAAGACAAATCAAAAACTTAAATGGGATTTAGAGTTAAAAATATTTGGTTAGTTATAATGTGTTATTGCAATGTGATATACATTGGTACATTGTGAGGCTTACGTTGGGGATTCTATCATAAGCTTTTATCCAAAAATTTCATGTAGTATTTGCAAGTCCCATCAGCACCAAGTGTAAGACCATGAGTTCAAGCCCTACTGGCATTAGCAACAAGACCATGTGTTCAAGTCCCACTGACACTATGAAACGATGAAAACGAATGAAAGCGGGACTTGAACAAATGGTCTTGTTCTTGATGCCTGTAAGGCTTGAACCCATGGTCTTACACTTGGTGCCGATGGGCCATGTAAATACTCACATGAACTTTTTCATGTAAAGGCTTATTTAAAGACATTGAGACCTAAGATAAGCTTTCTCTTTTGTCTTTAATTCTCTTTTTGTTGTGTGGTCCCTCCCTCCTATGTGAGGGACTGTTGTGAGTTTTAAAGAGTACTCGCAAGCGCACGAATTATTTGTAATATAGTGTGTGCAAGTGCAAGGTCGAATCCACAGGGAAATGGTCAAAAATCAGTGTCTTGTTTAATCAACCTCGTTCTAACCTAGTTCCAAGAGTTTGATGGTTAAACATGCACCAAAAATGCTAAGTAAAGAGGAAGAAATGAAATATGTAAAAAGGGACTAAGGCTAAGGAATTCACCAAACCAAATCCAACAACTCACACTCTTGGTTTCCACTTGAACACCCAAAGAACATTAAGCTTAGGGTGTCATTCAAGTTTCTCAACCATAAACCTTAGAACCATTAAATGAATCCAACTCAAAGATAAATCACAAAGAGTACCCATTTGAAATCAAATCATCCATTGTATCCATTCAAAGAATAAATCACAATGGATAGCATCTTTCAAACCGATAAAACAATGTATCCATTGGATGAAACACATCAAATGTCCTATTTCTACCACCAACCACATTCATTGCAAAAGATAAAGCATTAAATGAATGGAACTTGAACAACATAATGATATAACATTAAATGTGCAAGTAGTACTACAAGAGTGTGAGTGTCATCAATGGAGAGGTTTCATCCTCAACCTTAGTTGAGAGTTCTAGCCTCCCATGACTAAGAACACCACAAAAACTTGAAGAACAAACATGAAAATAGAAGAAAAGATTTACAAAGACAAATGTCTAAAGAAAAGAGCTACTGAAATAAACTACAAAATGCACGAAATTAAACCTAGCTACTGTTCTCTGAACTCTCTCTCAACAAGGAGGCATGGCTATGGCTTTATAAAAGGAAATTAGGGTTAGAAACCCATGTAAAATGACTCCTCTAACCCCCTCTAGGGTTCCTCTCTTGCTAAAGACAACCAAGGTCACGAAACCAACTGTTCTGCTGCGAAAATCAGAGGGAGAACTGCTTTTTGTCATGGAGAAGCTCCTGATTGGGTGTTCTGGCGCGCTTCTGCAAAGTTTTGGGAAATTTCGATCGATCGACTTCGGGCAAAATTTCGATCGATCGACTTTTAAGTTCGATCGATTGATTTTTCAGGACTTCGAATTTCCAAGCATTTCCTCATGAAATTTGCCATTTCTCTCTTATTGACCTACAAAACACAAAAACACAAAAGCTAACCAAAACATCAGAAAACAACAAGGCCAAAGGTCTAACTAATGCAAATCAAGGGATCCAAATATACAATATTTGGCACTCATCAAATACCCCCAAACTTACATTTTGCTAGTCCCTTAGTAAAACAAAATGAAAAACAAGATTAAAGCATGAAACATAAATCCTCTATCGTAGGAGAAACGATTGCATTTAGCGTATGCAACAAGCCTTTTAAACCCCTAGGACTCCCTAGTGGACGGGTGAAGTCTCATGAAGGTTTGCCAGAAATGATACCCACAAACATTGAAATGCGGTATTATCAATTGAGCAAAAATTCACATTCTAACACCTGGTTCACACATTATAAGCATGTTTGACAAAATGAATATCGCATCATCATGTTATCAAAAATCGATCGACTCATAGTTGGAAAATTTAGACAGCACATGTTCAAAAGTGTAAGGTGTTAATAACATAGAATCATGGGGTTTCAATTTTTCTCAAAGCATGTGTATCCAAAAACTCACAGGAGTTCCCTCAGATGAATATAACCAAGGCTTAAATGGGCAATTACTTTTATTCATTATTTTTGTGTTGGCTGTGCAATGCTTGACTCCCTTAAGCTTTCTAATTGACCCATGTAACGAGTGTTGGGCCAGTGACTCCCAAACCAGATAGTTTTAGGGCACTAGATGTAAAAACATCCATAGGGGCTTAATTACTCAAGTCAAAAAGGCTACGAAGTCAAACTAGCCAAACAAACAACCAACCTGAAATTCTCATCTTTTTACGCGAACACCAATGCTTACTGAGGTAAGGGGCCCGGTTACTCAATGAGAACTCAAATTGGTGATACTATTCTAAGCCAATTTTTATTTATTTTTTGTTGTTGTTGACAATAAGCCTAGGTTTCATCAACAAGTCATCCTACAAATCTCAAGACACACATTCTCAAATCAAATTTCATGCCTCACAGATCCTATGCTACCGTGCTTGTGATAAATGATTTAAACATGTCAAGTCTCTATAATCAAACAGATGAGTCAAAAAATTTCAGATTTTAATGACATGCAAAATTCAACATGTTAGACAAACCAATGATATGCAAACCATAGTAAAATGTAACCATGCTCAACTAACAATAAGGTTTTTTTTTTTTTTGAGTGAACAAAACAAAATATCAAACAAAAACAATTACTGATAACAGACATAAATGTCTACCCACCCCCAAACTAAAAGAACACATTGTCCCCAATGTGACTAGAGATATAATACCAAAATGGTGATGTAAGCTGGGCATACTGCAAGAGAATGCTCCCCCAAACTTGAATGGCAGACACTGTCCTAAAAATCAAAACTAAAACAAAAGAAACAAGATCAAATGATAAGGAAAAATAATGAGGGTTGCTTCCCACAAGCGCTAAGTTTTCAGTCTTCAGCCAGACTCTCTATTCTGACGACAATCACTCCGAGTAACTCGGATCCTCCAAAAGGGTCATCTCAACCTCCGGGCTCTGCAACTCCAGAAATGGCTTCAGTCTTTGCCCGTTCACCTTGAAAGTACTGCCATTCTTTGGATCCTCAATCTCAATGGTCCCATAAGAAAATATTGAACGAACAATGAATGGGCCTGTCCATCGAGATCGGAGCTTCCCTGGAAATAGATGCAGACGTGAATTGTAAAGAAGGACTTTTTGACCAGGTTCAAAAGATCGTCTCAATATGTTATGGTCATGAACCTTCTTCATCCGTGCTTTGTACAACCTAGCACAATCATAAGCATCGTTCCTCAGCTCTTCCAATTCGTTGAGTTGAAGCTTCCTCAGTGAGCCAGCCTTTGTGAAATCGAAATTCAGCTGCTTAATGGCCTAGTAGGCTCTGTGCTCCAACTCCACTGGCAGATGACATGCTTTTCCGTATACAATACTGTAGGGTGACATGCCAATCGAGGTCTTGAAGGCTATCCGGTACGCCCATAATGCATCGTTCAAATGAAGAGACCAATCTTTCCTTGACGGGTTCACCGTCTTCTCCAAAATCCTATTGATTTCTCTGTTTGAAACCTCCACTTGACCGCTCGTTTGAGGGTGATAGGGAGTGGCAACTTTGTACGTGATGCAATACTTCTTCATCAGCTGCTCGAAGACCCGGTTGCAGAAATGCTTTCCACCATCACTAATAATTGCTCAAGGAGTACCAAAAGAGCAAATATAGTGTCTTTTAAAAACTGAACCACAACTTTGTGGTCATTGGTCTTGCAGGAAACCGCCTCCACCCATTTGGACACGTAGTCCACTGCAACCAGAATGTACAGATAGCCGAAGGAGAGTGGGAAAGGTCCCATGAAATCGATGCCCCACACATCAAAGATCTCGACAATAAGAATGGGGTTAAGGGGCATCATATTTCGGCGTGAAATACTCCCTAGCTTCTGACAGCGCTCGCATGAAACACAATAAGTGTGAGCATCTTGAAAGATGGCCGGCCAATAAAATCCGCACTGCAAAATCTTTGCAGCGGTCTTCTTTGCGCTGAAGTGCCCTCCACAAGCATGATTGTGACAAAAGGAGATGACACTAGATTGGTCGGGCTCGGGGACACATCTCCTAATGATCTGATCGGGACAATACTTGAACAGATAAGGATCATCCCAGAAAAAATTCTTCACCATGGCCATGAATTTGGACTTATCTTGCCTCCCCCAATGCAGAGGCATTTGACCGGTGACAAGATAGTTTACTATGTCAGCAAACCACGGTGAGTGAGTATGAGCAATATGCATCAATTGCTTATCAGGGAAGGTCTCAAAGATGGGGGTGGCCTCCTCTGTGAAATCTACAGTAATCCTCGAGAGATGGTCGGCCACCACATTTTCGAAACCTTTATTGTCTCGAATCTCAATGTCAAACTCTTGTAAAAGCAAAATCCACCGAATGAGGCGAGATTTAGCATCCTTTTTGGAGAAAAGATACTTCAATACTGTTGATCCGAGTAGATGATGACTTTTGATCCCAACAAGTAGGATCGAAACTTATCCAAAGCAAAAACGACTGCCAGCAGCTCATTCTCAATGGTCGAATAATTTAGCTGGGCATCGTTCAGAGTTCGACTCGCATAGTTGATGACATGGGGGAGTTTATCAATGCCCTGCCCCAAAACAGCTCCAACTGCATAGTCTGACGCATCACACATGATTTCAAAAGGTGTGCCCCAGCTGGGGGGCCGAATGATAGGTGTGGACGTCAAAATCTTCTTCAAGGCCCCAAATGCCTTCTTGCAGTCCTCATCAAAAATAAATGGGGCCTCCTTTACCAACAACTTGCAAAAGGCCGGGCGATTTTGTTGAAGTCCTGGATGAATCGCCTATAAAATCCTGCATGGCCCAGAAAAGAGCGAACCTCTTTCACCGTTCGTGGAGGTGGAAGGTTGGATATCAGATCCACATTTGCCTTGTCAACCTCTATCCCCCGATGAGAGATGACGTGCCCAAGTACGATCCCTTGCTTTACCATAAAATGACACTTCTCCCAGTTGAGTACTAGGTTCTTCTCTTTGCACCTCACTAAGACCAGAGTGAGGTGGTGCAAACACTCCTCAAAAGTTGAACCGAAGACCTAGAAATCGTCCATGAATATCTCAAGAAAACGCTCCACCATGTCAGAAAAGATGCTGATCATACACCGTTGAAAGGTAGCGGGTGCATTGCATAACCCAAAAGGCATGCGTCGGTAGGCGAACGTCCCAAACGAACAAGTGAAGGTCATCTTCTCTTGGTCTTCAGGGTCTACAGGGACCTGGTTATATCCGGAATAACCATCCAAAAATCAGTAGTACTCGTGCCCAGCCAACCGCTCCACCATCTGATCAATGAAAGGAAGAGGAAAGTGATCATTCCTGGTGGCGGTGTTCGACTTGCGGTAGTCGATGCAGACTCTCCATCCTGACTGAACTCTAGTCGGTACCAACTCGCCCTCCTTGTTCTGCACTACCGTCACTCTAGCTCGCTTGGGCACGACATGAATAGGGCTTACCCATTTGCTGTCAGAAATTGGATAGATGATGCCTGCATCCAATAACTTGATTACTTCTACCCTCACAACTTCTTGCATGGATGGGTTGAGCCGTCTCTGTGGCTCCCTTGATGGTTTGGTGCCTTCCTCTAGATGTATCTTGTGCATCACCACCAAAGGGCTGATTCCCTTAATGTCTTCTATGGTCCAGCCTATAGCTTCTTTGTGCTCTCTCAGGACGTGTAACAACCTTTCCTCTAGAGCAGCATGAAGATCTAAAGCTATGATTACAGGCAAAGTCTCTGCTGGACTGAGGAACTTATACTTGAGATTGTCCGGTAGGGGCTTAAGTTCCTTCTTTGGAGGCTCAGGTGCTGCTGTCTCCTCTTTCTTATTGCTCTCCAGAGGAGCAAACTCCAAAATGGCATTGGCTTGCTCAAGTAATACATCCAAGTCCAGATCGTCTCCGAACTGAGCAAAGCATGCCTCCAGGGGGTCTTCAGTGCTTGATTCTTCAATAACTTCCTCTATGATCTCCTCAATCAAGCAGGCACTTCCGATCTCATCGCATTCCCTCGACTTCTTGCTGATGTCAAAGATGTTCAGCTCCACTGTCATATTGCCGAAGGAGATCTTCATTACCCTCGTCCTACAGTTGATTAGGGCGTTAGCTGTAGCTAATAATGGTCGCCCGAGGATCACTGGTATTTGAACTCCAACATTTTGTACCGGCTCTGTATCTAGCACTATAAAATCCACGGGGAAGTAAAACTTGTCCACCTTAATCAAAACATCCTCCACTATTCCCCGTGGTATCTTAACTGACCGGTCAGCCAACTGTAGTGTCATGGAGGTGGGCTTCAATTCTCCTAATCCTAATTGCAGGTAAACTGAATAGGGTAGGAGATTGACACTGGCTCCAAGGTCAAGCAGAGCCTTCTCAATGTGGCTGACTCCTATCGTGCAAGAGATAATAGGACATCCAGGGTCCTTGTACTTGATAGGCAGCCTACATTGAAGGATTGAGCTAACTTGCTCGGTCAAACAAACTTTTTTCGGGACATTGGTTTTCCGCTTGACAGTGATCAAGTCCTTCAAGAACTTACCTTAAGATGGTACTTGCTAGATGGCATCCAAGAACGGTATGTTGATTTGCACTTGCTTCAACACCTCCAAAATGTCCTCGAACTTTCCTCCTTTCTTGGGCGCGAGAAGTCTGTCAGGGTAAGGCGCCGTTGGTATAAAAGACCTAGGAGGAGTCTTTATGGTCGGAGCTAATGTAGATGGCTCGATATCTCTCTTCTCTGCGCTCTTGCTTCCTTGTCCTTCTTGTGCAGCAGGGTTCTCCTCAGGGTGAACCACTTGGTTGTCTACTTGTTTCCCTGACTTAAGTGTGACAACGGCTTGCACATGCTCCTACCCATGCACTGCATTTGATGAACTTCCCTC
This sequence comes from Alnus rubra, assembly GCA_028654335.1. Taxonomy (NCBI): domain Eukaryota; kingdom Viridiplantae; phylum Streptophyta; class Magnoliopsida; order Fagales; family Betulaceae; genus Alnus; species Alnus rubra. The sequence goes on along the minus strand of JAJPGS010002452.1, from coordinate 391,955 downwards.
ATGGAACTGCAACTTTGGATTCAGCACAGGCTGATTAGGGAGCTTTCCTTTCTCTTTCTCCCTTAGGTGACTAGCAATTTGCCCATTATGGGTCTCCATCTTGGCAATAGCTTGAGTGTTCACCATGGTAGCATTCTTTACATCATTGATGGATTGCCCTATAAGCTGTATGAAGGCCTTGAGGGTGTCTTCCAGAGTGGACTGTGGAGAAGAGGTAGGGGCTTGAGTAGGGGCTTGATATGATGGTGCTGGCTGGGTAGGATGACTTTGCTGGTGAACCGGCTGATGAAATCCAGGGGGTATTGAGGGTGGGATTGGTGAGGAACTCCCCCTTGAGTCATAGGCTGGTTCTGCTTCCATGAGAAATTAGGGTGGTTTCGCCACCCTGGATTGTAGGTCTCAGAAAAGGGTCCATTGGCTTGCTTCTTATAGTCGTTGAAAGCGTTCACTTGCTCCATTGGTTACTCGACAAAAGCTGGCAAAGATGGGCAAGTCTATGCTAAGTGCATGGGACTAGCATAGATGGAACAACAATCAACATGAAATGGGTTGGCAGCACTGATGGATTTGCTTACGACTAGAGCTTCGACCTTCTTTGTGAGAGCATCTATCTTCATCTTCAACTCAACATCTTCTTTCACCTCATAGATGCCTCCCTTCTTTTGGATGCGAGTAGCTTTATCTCGACAGCTTGAAAATCCCACTGCTGGGAATTGTCGGACAACTGATCTAAGGTCCTATACGCCTCCTCTCCCGTCAAACTCATAAATGCGCCTCCGTTCATCGACTCGATCATGCTACGGTTGGATTAAGTTAATCCTTGATAGAAAAATTGCACGAGTCTCCACTTCTCGTATCCATGTGGAGGGCACTTAATCAACATATCTTGAAATCTCTCCCAATTCTCAGAAAATTTCTCATCTTCTTCTTGAGTAAATGAGCTTATTTCCTTCATACACTCATTGACTTTGGACATGGGGAAGAATTTGTTGTAGAACTTGTTCAACAAGTTCTCCCAAGAAGTGATGGAACCAGGCATGTTTGAATCCAACCATGCCTTGGCTCTATCATGGAGTGAGAAAGGAAATAGCCTAAGATGCACAGACTCTTCAGAAAATTTTGAAATTTGAAGGTGGCACAGATGTCTTTGAATTTCTTCACATGGCTATAAGGATTTTCGAGGTCCAAGCCATGGAATGCGGGTAGGAGTTGGATGACATGGGGCTTAAGGTCAAAGTGAGTGGCATTGGTTGGGGGTAACACTATACATGAAGGAGAATTTGTTGCAATGGGTGCAAACAAATCCCTAAGTGTCCTAGTATGATCAACGTTTTCTCCCCGATTCCTCTCATTCTCACCCGCATGCATGTTATCTCCCATCTCAACAAAATTTCTAAGCCTTCTCCTAAGAGTTTTTTCAATCTTGGGATCTAAAGATGTCAAGTCTAGATTCAAAGATCTTCTACCGAGCATACACCAACGTTCAAACAATTATTTAACCAAAAAGACAAACAAAATAAATAAAGAGAAGAATTTGCAAATGGGGAACAAAATTCTCCAAGGTACAATCTAGGTTAGTTCCCAGGTAGGTGAGGGGGGTCACACCGGACACACTTAAATCCCAAGACCTTTCCTTGCCAGAATTCACCTTGACATTGCCCTTAGATAGCTAAGTAGACCCACACTAGCAAAATTTTTTTTTTTTGAAGATTCAAAGAAAAATAGCACAAACAAATTAAGAAAAATAAAGACTAACACAAATGCATATAATGACACAAAGGTAGCAACAAGGGAAAAAATTAAAACTTACAAGATTGGACCAAAAAAATGTTTTGGCAAAAATTTATGCTACTGAACTTATCCAAGAGTTGCCTCCTGTGTTGAAATCGATCGATCGGATGTATTGGTCGATTGATCGATTGTCGATCGATCGAATCTTTGAAACTTTGCAGGACCAGGAACCGAAACAGAACAAAAATTCTTTTTTTTTTTTTTTTTTTTTTTTTTGCACAAATCAAAAACTAGTAGACAGTAATATGAAGCGTAAAACTACACACAAATTTTAATTAAACTAAAATAAACCAAAAGAAATCAGACAAACAGTAAAATGATGTAAAACAGAAACAAAATATGAGCAGAATAGACTAGAGAAAAGAAATACTTACCTGATTTCGAGCTGTTGCTGTGTGCAGAAAAATAGATCGATCGAAGTTAAGTTAGATCGATTGACTTTACATGGCAGTCAGAAAGTTGCAGCAGCAGCAGAAACAAATCCGGGAGAAACAAAAGAGAAACTTAGAACACAGAACAGAAGCTAAACAACAGAAAATGAAACAAAAATCTATCTAACTAGTAGAAAAACAAAATCAATCAAACAAAAACCAATTTTTGAACCGATTTCCCCGGCAACGGCGCCAAAAACTTGTTGTGAGTTTTAAAGAGTACTTGCAAGCGCACGAATCGTTTGTAATATAGTGTGTGCAAGTGCGAGGTCGAATCCACAGGGCAATGGTCAAAAATCAGTGTCTTGTTTAATCAACCTCGTTCTAACCTAGTTCCAAGAGTTTGAGGGCTAAACATGCACAAAAAATGCTAAGTAAAGAGGAAGAAATGAAATATGTAAAAAGGACTAAGGCTAGGGAATTCACCAAACCAAATCCAACAACTCACACTCTTGGTTTCTGTCAGTATTTTTGCCTCATTCTGTGTTTGGACAAAATCACTTATGTGTAAAGATGCTGTAAACAGTGATTCCACTATTCAGAGTGATCTCAGACGATTCTGCTTGCTAGTCAGAAGAATTCAAGATTTCCTATCAGCCTTCCGGACGATCGAGCCATCCCGTCTGGACGCCCAACTGTCCAGTGTTCCATCCGTCTGAACGACGTGTCTTACCGTCCGGACCGCCAAGACAGATCAGCATCATCCGTCCGGACGACGTGATCATTCCGTCTGGACGCTATACTGTATCGAGAAGGTTCTATCCAGCTTGCATTTGTCCGGACGTTTCAGCAGCACGTTCGAACGCCTCTCAGTACTCGAACAGTCTCAGATTCTTTCCAAGTTCCAATAAAGGGAAGATCGATCAACCGTCCGGACGATGTGGTATCCCGTCTGGATGTGCGTCTCCTTAAGGCAAGAATTGCAATTCAAATATCACCGTCTTGACGTCTGAAAGCTATGGTCCGGACACGCGTTCATCAAAGAAGGAAATTGCCGATTCGACTTCAACCGTCCGAACGACTGCCTTTCATGGTCCGGACGCACGCACATCAGATATGGAAATTGCGTGTTTGAAGTTTAGCTGTCCAGACGCTCATCCCCCATGGTCCGGACGCTCGAAGCCTTATAAGGAAATTACTTGCAGTGGACGTGCGACCGTCCGGACGATGTGCCATCTCATCCGGACGAGTCTCTTAAACAGGAAAGATTTCCCCGCGAAATTTTTGGAAAATCTTGTCACACAGTTGTCCGTCCGGACGGCCCATGTCCACCGTCCGAACGGCGCCCAGGTATATTTTGCCTGACACTCATTTGAACCCCAGCCTATAAATAGAGGCCCCTAGGCATTGAGAACTGCAAGTGATGTGAATTTTAAATGTACTCGCAAGTGCACGAATCGTTTGCAACAAAGGGTTTTGCAAGTGCGAGGTCGATCCCACAGGGAATTGTGTTTTTGAAAAACAAATTTATGTCTAAACTAATTAAATCTTAACCTAGTTCCAAAAAAGGTTTGATTTTTGATAAAAAAAAAAAAAACATAAATAAAATAAAACCAAAATAAAACAAAAGAAAAGGTACTAAGGCTTTGGAATTCATACCCACCAAATCATAGCAACATATTCTCATATTCATCAATACACATCCGAAGTTCTCACCATACAAATCTTATGTATGTTCTACTATGCTTCAAAAAATCATTAAATCATTGAATGAATCTGTTCTTTGCACAAATCACAAAAGATATCCGGTTTAAACCAAATCATCAAATGTATCCGTAGAACGAAACACAATGAATATCCAACGTTTTGATAAATAAAAACCGAAGCAATCAATTCTATGAAATTATCTCAAATCATCAAATGTATCCTTGAATCACAAAAGATATCCAAGAATCATTCCACAAATTGAAAAGAAGTAAAACATAGGAAAAATTAAACCAAATAAAATCGGATAGTATAAACTTACATGAAAATATTGTTGCTCCTCAATGGTGAGGCTTCATCCTCAACCTTAGTTGAAAATCTAGCTACACATGATTATTGAAAATAAAACCTACCCTAAAGAAAAACTAAACTAAAAAGAAAAGAATATATTTGAACTCTAGCTTCTTCCCTTTTTTTTCTTGAGGCTTAGAGGTCTATTTATAGGGAGAAAACAAATCCTAGAAGCCCTAGAATTTCTAGAAAAATCGGAGGTTAGTCTCCTAGTTTGAGTAGGAAACTCAGAACACAATCCAATAAGGAAAAGGACACCAAATTCGTCCAGATTTGTGGCCTTTTATTGTGGGGAACTTTTGGCATAGCAGACATCCGAATTTGGAAAATTCTATTTCATAAGGATTTGTAGAAAATTGAGTTATCTTTCCAACACCACTTGATTCACTTCAATCGAATACTTGACCTGAAAGTTATGGCCAAAATACTATGACATATGCAAAATCTAAAATTTAGTCCAATCCGATTTTGACTCCAATTAGAAAAATTCCGATTTAATCATCTCCTTGATTTGGTTGAACAAAACCTCATCTTTTAGGTTTTCTTAAAGTGTGCTTTTTTTTTTTTTTTCTCCTTAAAGCTATTGTTTTCTCTCAATGACCTGCAAAATACTAAAATACCAAAACTAACCAAAAACATTAGAAAATAACAAAACTAAAGGTTTAGTAAATGCAAATTAAGGGGTCCACATATGCAATATTTGACACTCATCAAATACCCCCAAACTTACATTTTGCTAGTCCCTTAGCAAAACAAAAACAAAATAAAACAAAAGAAAAGGTACTAAGGTTTTGGAATCCACACCCACCAAATCATAGCAACATATTCTCATATTCATCAATACACATCCGAAGTTCTCACCATACAAATCTTATGTATGTTCTACTATGCTTCAAAAAATCATTAAATCATTGAATGAATCCGTTCTTTGCACAAATCACAAAAGATATCCGGTTTAAACCAAATCATCAAATGTATCCGTAGAACGAAACACAATGAATATCCAACGTTTTGATAAATAAAAACCGAAGCAATCAATTCTGTGAAATTATCTCAAATCATCAAATGTATCCTTGAATTACAAAAGATATCCAAGAATCATTCCACAAATTGAAAAGAAGTAAAACATAGGAAAAATTAAACCAAATAAAATCGGATAGTATAAACTTACATGAAAATATTGTTGCTCCTCAATGGTGAGGCTTCATCCTCAACCTTAGTTGAAAATCTAGCTACACATGATTATTGAAAATAAAACCTACCCTAAAGAAAAACTAAACTAAAAAGAAAAGAATATATTTGAACTCTAGCTTCTTCCCCTTTTTTTTCTTGAGGCTTAGAGGTCTATTTATAGGGAGAAAACAAATCCTAGAAGCCCTAGAATTTCTAGAAAAATCGGAGGTTAGTCTCCTAGTTTGAGTAGGAAACTCAAAACACAATCCAATAAGGAAAAGGACTCCAAATTCGTCCAGATTTGTGGCCTTTTATTGTGGGGCACTTTTGGCATAGCAGACATCCGAATTTGGAAAATCCTATTTCATAAGGATTTGTAGAAAATCGAGTTAGATTTCCAACACCGCTTGATTCACTTCAATCGAATACTTGACCTGAAAGTTATGGCCAAAATACTATGACATATGCAAAATCTAAAATTTAGTCCAATCCGATTTTGACTCCAATTAGAGAAATTTCGATTTAATCATCTCCTTGATTTGGTTGAACAAAACCTCATCTTCTAGGTCTTCTTAAAGTGTGCTTTTTTTTTTCCTTAAAGCTATTGTTTTCTCTCAATGACCTGGAAAATACTAAAATACCAAAACTAACCAAAAACATTAGAAAATAACAAAACTAAAGGTTTAGTAAATGTAAATTAAGGGGTCCACATATGCAATATTTGACACTCATCAGCAAGAATTCGGTATGAATTCCATTAGAGCTCAGAGAAGTCATCAATCCCTCTGAAGCCGTTTTACAAGTGTGATGTGCTATAAACCGAAGTCTATCTTAGAGGTCGGCTCTAAGATAAAGGATTCCATTGAAGACCCCTTCAGGTAGGAGAAACTGGTTGGGAAGCATTCGTGTTGGGTTACACGTCAGAGATCAAGGTACGACCACTGCATCGGTACATGTGAGTGTTACTATCTTGTATCTAGCTTTGTCTTCTGAATAGTGAAATTCCTAGGTTTGGCTGGCCCGGAGTGGTTTTTCTCTTGATTTAGTTTCCATTTCGTCAACAAAAATCTGTGTGTCATTTATTTTTCGCTGTGCTTTAATTTTTGTTGACACTTATGCACACACTTTATTTTTAGAAGTCAATTTCATTTTTCAATTGGTATCACAACTTGGTACACTCTGAGAAGATTAATTTCTTGAGTGTTATTAAATTTGACTTCTATATTTTGATATGTCTCAAACTCTTAATTCTGTTCCTACCTTCGATGGTACGAACTATGGCTATTGGAAAGCTCGAATGCGATTCTTTTTAAAATCTATTGACTGTTGGAGTATTGTTGAAACTGGTTGGATTAAACCAGAGGATATAACTCTCGAGACAGTCCCTTTGAAAAATGCCCCGACTTTCCAATGGTAAAGCCCTCCATGCTCTGTGCCAAGCACTTTCTCCTTCTGAATTCGCCAAAATTTCAAACTGCGAATCAGCCAAACAAGCATGGCAAATCTTGGAAACAACATATGAAGGCACGAAACTTGTAAATCTGCCAAACTTCAAATGTTGATTTCAAGATTTGAAGAAATTAAGATGTTGGAAGAAGAGACATTTGGAGAGTTTTACTCCAAGATGAGTGACCTGATGAACTCCATGGTGAGTCTTGGGAAACCTATCTCGGATGTAAAACTCATCCGAAAAATTCTCAGATCTTTGCCCGAGCGTTTCAGGATCAAGGTAACGACAATCGAGGAAAGCAAGGATCTTGAAGAAATGAAGATTGAAGAGCTAGTGGGATCTCTTCAAACATATGAGCTGTCTCTCCCCCCGGTCAAGAAGTTAAAGACCATTGCCCTAAAAGCTTCCAAGAAGAAGGTAGAAGCCTCCTCTGAAGAAGACTCTGAGGATGAAGAAAAGGTTGTGGCTATGTTAGCCAAAAATTTCAGTAGACTGATGAAAGATGATCGGTTCAAGAAGAAGTTTTCTGAAAAATCAAAGAAACCTCTCAGAGAAGCTGAACCAGAGGAAGAAGAGAAGAAAGATCCCAGAGGACCCTGATGTTTTGAATGCTCAGGCTTTAGGCATATCCGGGCCGATTGCGGGAATTTTAAAAAGGGCAAGAGGAAGGCATATAATGTGACTCTCAGTGATGAGTCAGAAGAAGAAGCTCCAGAGTCTGAAAAATTTCTGGCCTTTGTAGCCCCACATGTTGAAGAAGAAGACTCATATTACTCGGAGCATAGTGAAAATGAGGAAGAGCTCAAGGAGGCCTACAAGACACTCTACATAGAGAATGAGAAGCTGAGGGAAGGCCGAAAGCAGCACCTGAATGATATGAACAGTTTGCAGACCGAGAAGAGTTCATTGTTGCTCAAAGTACAAGAGCTCGAGGAAAAGCTACTAGAGACACAACTCCAGCTAGAGAGAGTCACTGATGAGAAGTTGACTCGTATGCTGTCTATCCAGAAGAGCCCAAATGACAAGACTTGTCTCAGGTATGTAGCTTCCTCTTCTGATGTTCCTTCTTCCTCAAAGACTATGTTTGTGAAACCTACAGTCCCAGAGCTTCCCCCCGTTGTTGAAGATAAACAGAAGGAAAAGTTCAATGATGATGTTCCAGGCACTCAGAAGCCTCATTCCATCAGGAGACCTCCTATTTGCCATCACTACGGTCTCAGTGGGCATGTTTGGCCTCAGTGCTCCCTCTTGAAAGCGCAAAAGGCCAAAGCCAAGAAAGAAGCACCCAGACAAGCTCATTATGGCGCTAGACCAGCGGCTCAGCATCAGACTCCTTGTCATCAGGCATCCTATCAAGTACCATGCCGACACGCATCAAGGCATCAGTATCAAGCCCCTTGGTCTCATGCTCCTCAGCATCAGCGGCCTCAGCAGCGGTTTGTACCAGCCAATCACAGTGGCGCCTACAAGAGCAAACCCAAGCAAGTGAGAAGGCCTCAGAAGATGCAAGAAGAGCAATACTCCAGTGAGCCTCCTATCTGGATGCATAATATGATTAAGTGGATGATGCAGTCTTGCAAGCAACCACCCACTGGAAGGCAGACTTGGGTCGAGAAGGACAGTTACCCCATGAGGGGGAACCGACGCACCTAGCAGGATCGGGTGTTTATGCCTAGGATTTGGTTCCTAATCCTAAGGCATCAGGTTTGATTGCTTGCACTGTTACTTGTTATATTTGTGTGCTTACTATGCAATCTAGGAACCAGTTTGTTGTGCCCCCTGAGAGAATTTTGCAGGTATTTATTGGGGAAGACAGAAAAAGCAGATCGAGCGACTGCTTTTTTGTATTGGCATCATTGAGTGTTCACAGGTGTGATCTTACCTTTGCAAATGATGTCATTTCCATAATGCATGTTTTGGTTGTTTTGATTTTTTTTATAATAATAAAAAAAAAATTGGGGAGAATTTGCAAGATTTTTTTCTCTTGGCTGTTTAGATATTGTATGTATCTTTACCTGATATCTCAATTCTGTGAGCATTAATTTACTTTGCATAGATATATTTGAGAGTTTATGACTATTTTGGCCAAGTTATTTTTTCCTAGTTATGCAAAAGTAGGATAGCTCCTTTCCTCATGCGATGAAAAAGTGCACTATCCGAGACTCCCTAAAGGTACATCTTTCCATCTCTGACTATTTGCTTCTAGAATTTCTGAATAAGAGAAGAGGTTTGTGATAAGATGGTCAAATTGACCACATGCTAGTTGAACCTAGGATCTAAAAACTCTGGCATTTCCTCTGGCTTGTAGCACCATAAGAATTGAGCAGTTATTCGTATGACGTGTGTGCTTTAAAATTGTTTTATTCACTGCTTGTGTACTGCAATACGCCTTGCCCTCTATGAGCAAGTAAAAATTTATCTTGTCCTTCATGGTACAAGTAAAACAATTTGGTGATGTATCTCAGGGGGAGTGTATCAGATGAAGATGGCTAGGCCCTAGTAAGAGTAAGGTTTGACTTTTGGCTAATCTATCACAGATTCTCTTTCTTCTTTAGGAAATCCGGTTGCTCTTGTCATGATTTGTCAAACCTTGTGGGTTCAGTCTTCACACACACACACGCATTGCATGAGTTGAGTTGCCTATTTGAATTTTCTATGATCAGAAAAATTATTTGTGCTAATTGAAATCTCAACTTTCATTTATATCTCTGTTTAGTTTTTGAGATGCTCTCTGATTGTGTTATGAGTTGATTATACATGCGTGTTCTGACACTGACTTGAGGAAATTTGATATCTGTAAATTTTTCTCAGTTTTTCTGGTGTTTCAGTGTGGAGCGTCCGGACGGATTAGTGGTCCGGACAGCACTCACTTGGAGTCCGGACGGGTATGAAGCCCAATCGTCCGGACGCATGCGGCAACACCGGGCGGACGGTGAGTAAAACCGTTCGGACGCGCGTGACCTGTCCACATGTTCCCATTGCAGCGCGAGTCCAGACGACATAAATGCTCCGTCCAGACGGGGACCCCACAGTGGCTATAAATTCCCCTGCTCGCCGCATTCTCTCCTTACCCCACAAAATTTTTCTTTTGGCTGCTTGTGAGTTAGTTGGCTTTAAGTTTTTTGGCTTTTTGCATATTCCTCTCATATTTCAGGTATTTTTCTAGTATTTTTCTCTTCAGTTTTTTGTTAAACTGTTAGAATGTTTTTTTTTTTGGAATATGAGATGCATATTGCTGCCATGTTGCAATTCCTTGTACTAAATTGTGATATTACTTTGTATTTATTTTTACACAAGTCCTTTTTACTGCTGTTATTCTGCCGATTTTTTATTATCCTAACAAAAATATTTTTGGAATATTTTTTTGGCAAAATTCTTGTTGGATCTTTTGCAGATTCATGTCTACAGGCAGTCCACCCCGCAGGTCCGTCAAGGATTGTGGAAGATCGGGCTGCAATTCAGGCCAAGATTATGGACCGCACTGTCATTGCTGAGCGGAACGTCCTTCGGGCTGACATCATGGTGCCACCGCTGGACAACATTCTTGCCATTATCCAGACGTACAATTGGGGATATCTCCACAGCTGTGCTTGTGTGGTGTACACCAGACTGGTCAAGCTGTTCTACGCCAACCTGGAAGTGGTGCAGAACGATGATCACAGATTGGTGCTTCAGTCCTCCGTTTCAGGCCATCTCATCACTGTTGATCCTCAGGTCATCAGTCACATCATCCGAGTCCCAGTGCTCGAGATTTCGGCCAGCCCATACAATTAGGTGGTGCTTCCTCCATCCCTGGATGATCTCAAGGAATTTTTCCATGCCATTCCTGATGTGGTCTTTTGTTTACCAAAATATATCAATAATAAATAACCACTCGCAATAGGACGAATCCTTGTAGGATAAGGCTATAGAGAGGGTGTCGAACCTCAAGGACTGCGTATGTGTTGTTGTCATGCTTTTTGAGATTAAAAATAACTTAATTTAAAATATGTTTGATTTGATTTTGTTTTTTTTTTTAAATAAATATATAAAAGTAAAAGACATAAATTTAAAGATAGTAGGGATGAGATAAAGAATAGGGGATTGATTTTACCACTCACCGCATAACAATGGTCAATCATAAATTAACAAGGAAAATTCATACTATGCATGATATAGGGCTCGTCTCACTCGAGTAGTCAAGAAATTACCTCTAAAGAATAAGTATAATCCATCTTCGGTGGGCACGGACCGTCCACCTAACCACTAAGATGCGGTATGACCCATCTTCCCTAGGCATGGACTAGCTACGTCTTTAATAAGATACACACAATCGATGGAATTGTATAACCCATCTTCAGTTGGCATGGACTGTCTACCTAAATTACACTAAACTAGGGTGTAGTACAATCCGTCTTCCCTAGGCATGGTCAATCTAACCCTCTTGATCATATATCAATTAAACTCGTTGTATAACAATCATTCACATAATCACAGAAAATATGAAAGATTGAGTTCAATCAATATAAAAGACTTTCTAAGACAAGATAAGAAATTCATAACGATTGAATATAAACATTAAAATCAATTCTCACAGTTATACAACCATCATGCATAGAGAAAATCCCAAACTAAAATACAATTAAACCATTGTTACTTGGAAAGGGCTACATCAACACCCTATTAGGAATTTAGCCGCTCATCGTAGTGCTGGGATGGCCTCCTGCCATGTTTTTCTCCTCTTTAACTTGTCAGGACTCCAAGAAAAATTTTCTGTCTAAATCTAAGTACAAGCCCAAGCCCAAGCACACCTTCTCTTGAAGCTTAGGGGTCTATTTATAGGGAGCACACAAGTACTAGAAGCCCTTGGAATTCCAAAAAAACCGTCTCTTGAGTTTTCTTGTCCAAGTAAGAGATTGAAACTTCAATCCAAGTAGGAAAATGATTCCGAATTCGGCAAGAATTGCCGTCTTTTATTGCGAGGGAATTTTAGCATAGTAAATGTTCGAATTAGAGAAAAACTATTTGACATATTTGTTGAATATTTTATTAGCTTTCCAACGCCACCAATTTCATTGCAATCCAATATCTGAAGCAAAAGTTATGATCCAAACACTGAGACATATGTAGAATCCAAATTTGAATCCAATCCGATTTTGACTCTTAGTGGAGAAATTCCGATTTAATCCTTCACTTGATTTGATTAAACTTAACCACATCATATAGGTATTCTATTATGATTGGTTAAGCTTAAACATATCTTCTAGGTCTTCTCAAAGTGTGCTTTAAGCCCAAAATCAATCGAATTAATTGCATCTTTATTTAAAACCTGAAAACAATAAAACAACACAAAATCAAACAAATAACAATGCTAAGGAATTAACATATATAAGTTAAGGGGCTTGAATGTGCAACATTCAACACTTATCAATTCCCCACGGCGAGGAGCGCTCTACTGCCATCAGGATTGGTGCTTTGTCTCCCTCCCACAGCATGCTGGCCAAGATCATTCAGCAAAACATCTGGCCTGTTGCTCAGCGCAGTGATTTGATCCTGAAACGGGCCCAGTTTGTCTATGCAATCCACCTTCGCTTGCCTTTTTTCCTATGCAAGCATATTTTGGGTGTTATGTTAGAAGCCCGTGATGAGGGAAACGCTGGTCTTCCATTTGGATGCCTGCTCACTCAGATTATTCTTCAGTCAGGAGTCAATGTCACTGGAGAACCGAAGATGAAAATCCAACAGCCCATCAGCAAGCAGACACTGATGAAGTCCAATGCGTAGCTGCGGAGAGATGACTCCGATGATGAGGTGCCCCCACCTGCTGCATGCCAGTCGGCTTTTCGGATATGGCTTCATCCTCACAGACTGTTCCGCCATCTGAGCCGGAGGTCAACTATGCTCAGATTATGGAGGCTCTTGCAGCTCTTCTGGGGGGGTGAGCAATATGCAGGTGTCTATGTCCACCATGCAGCAGTCCATCACTTCCATGCAGCTAGAAGTGCACTCCATCAACAAGCGCGTGGAGCAGAACCAGCTTGACCTCAATGAGTGCTTGAAGTATCATCATCCCAGCAGCAGTGATGATGAGGATGATGCAGATGGGACTTTACCTCTGCCTGAGGATGTTTGATTCCCTCTTGTTTTTGTGTCTTTTTGTTATTTTGAGACATTTTGTTAGTTTGTTAAAAACTTAAACTAATATTACCCTGTTTACCGGGTCCTTCTGAGACCGATAGGGGGAGTAATTTTTATGACAGTTGGTTTTTATTACTCTGTTTTACCCTTTGTCCCTTTGTGACAAAAATGGGGAGTAATTTTTATTTCTGGACCGGGAATGTATTTCCAAACCGGTCAAGTGATTTTTGTCCTAGAATGGCCAAATGGGGAGTTTGTTAGTATTTTGACCTCATTCTGTGTTTGGACAAAATCACTTATGTGTAAAGATGCTGTAAACAGGGATTCCACTATTCAGAGTGATGTCAGACGATTTTGCCTGCTAGTCAGAAGAATTCAAGATTTCCTGTCAGCCATCCGGACGATCGAGCCATCCCGTCCAGACGCCCATCTGTCCATTGTTCCATCCGTCCAGACGACGTGTCTTACCGTTTGGACCGCCAAGACAGATCAGCATCATCCGTCCGGACGACATGATCATTCCGTCTGGACGCTATACTGTATTGAGAAGGTTCTATCCAGCTTGCATCCGTCCAGACGTTTCAGCAGTACGTCCGGACACCTCTCAGTACTCGAACAGTCTCAGATTCTTTCCAAGTTCCAATAAAGGGAAGATCGATCAACCGTCCGGACGATGTGGTATCCCGTCCGGACGCGCGTCTCTTTAAGGCAAGAATCGCAATTCAAATATCACCGTCCGGATGTCTGACAGCTATGGTCCGGACGCGCGTTCATCAAAGAAGGAAATTGCCAATTCGACTTCAACCGTCTGGACGACTGCCTTTCATTGTCCGGACGCACGCACATCAGATATGGAAATGGCGTGTTGAAGTTCAGCCGTCCGGATGCTCATCCCCCATGGTCCGAACGCTCGAAGCCTTATAAGGAAATTACTTGCAGCAGACGTGCGACCGTCCGGACGATGTGCCATCCCGATCGGACGAGGCTCTTAAATAGGAAAGATTTCCCCGCGAAATTTTCAGAAAATCTTGTTGCACAGTTGTCCGTCCTGACGGCTCATGTCCACAGTCCGGACGGCGCCCAGATATATTTTTCCTGACGCTCATTTGAGCCCCCAACCTATAAATAGAGGCCCTTAGGCATTGAGAACTGCAAGAATTCGGTGTGAATTCCATTAGAGCTCAAAGAAGTCATCAATCCCTCTGAAGTCGTTTTACAAGTGTGCTGTAATATAAACCGAAGTCTATCTTAGAGGTCGACTCTAAGATAAATGATTCCATTGAAGACTCTTTCAGGTAGGAGAACCTGGTTGGGAAGCGTTCATGTTGGGTTACACATCTGAGATCAAGGTACGACCACTGCATCGGTACATGTGAGTGTTACTATCTTGTATCTAGCTTTGTCTTCTGAATAGTAGAATTTCTGGGTTTGGCTGCCCCGGAGTGGTTTTTCTCTTGATTGAGTTTCCACTTCGTCAACAAAAATATGTGTCATTTATTTTCCGCTGTGCTTTAATTTTTGTTGACACTTATGCACACACTTTATTTTTAGAGTGTGAGTGTCATCATGGAAAGGTTTCATCCTCAACCTTAGTTGAGAGTTCTAGCCTCCCATGACTAAGAACACCACAAAAAGTTGAAGAACAAACATGAAAATAGAAGAAAAGATTTACAAAGACAAATGTCTAAAGAAAATAGCTACTGAAATAAACTACAAAATGCACGAAATTAAACCTAGCTACTGTTCTCTGAACTCTCTCTCAACAAGGAGGCATGGCTATGGCTTTATAGAAGGAAATTAGGGTTAGAAACCCATGTAAAATGACTCCTCTAACCCCCTCTAGGGTTCCTCTCTTGCTAGAGACAGCCAAGGTCATGAAACCAGCGTGTTCTGCTGCGAAAATCAGAGGGAGAACTGCTTTTTTGTCATGGAGAAGCTCCTAATTGGGTGTTCTGGCGCGCATCCGCAAAAGTAAGTTCTGGGAAATTTCGATCGATCGACTTCTGGCAAAATTTTGATCGATCGACTTTTCAGGACTTCCGAATTTCCAAGCATTTCCTCATGAAATTTGCCATTCCTCTCTTATTGTCCTACAAAACACAAAAACACAAAAACTAACCAAAACATCAGAAAACAACAAGGCCAAAGGTCTAACTAATGCAAATCAAGGGGTCCAAATATACAATATTTGACACTCATCAGGGACCACATGAGCTAGAAACAAAGGCATCAACCTTTGTTCAGCAGCATGTAGGAACACACACAGTGCGTGTGGTTTGATGAAGACCAAGAAGAAAAAGAAGAAAAGATGGTAGCTTCCCTCAAACGTTTGATACTCGACATCGAACAATCGAGGGCAACTTTCCTTGAAAGTTCGATACTTAACATCGAACGACCGATGAAGACCTGCATCAAAACTTTTTAGGGTTTTATCATTTGAGCGTGCATGTAGTCCTATTTATGAACCTAGGATGAACCCTAGGTCTTAGTTTTTCCCATTTATCAAAAACCCCAAACCTAAAGAGAGAAAGAAAGGAAGAGAGAGAAATTTATATGGCCATCTTCGAGGTTTTACTCCTTAAAACTTGGAGAGGCTTCTACCTTGTGGTAATGAGCTTGACCCCAACTCTTAATACTCAATTTTTATGCATGCTATTATTGTCTGTCTTCGTATCTAAATATGCTTAGTAGTATTCTAGTACTGAAGTTAGTAATTTTACTTTGAGAGTGTAGGCCCATCCATGAAAATTATCGATTTGGAGGTTTGATTTCCTTTTAAACAATAAATAGAATTTAAATACACATCACACTTAGGCAGTAAGCAAGCAGAGCTACTCGTGAACATGCTTAGGCTAAGCTCGAATTAGCTCGGCTCAGGATTGGTTTGTTTATCAAATAAACAAAGCTTGAACAAAAAATTCAAGCTCGTAGAAATTTTGGATTGGCTCCTATAAGCTCGGCTCGACTCATATATGCTCGTATAAATTCATTTTTATTATTTTTAACTTTGTAATGAGAACATGTTAAGTATTTTTTTTTTTTTAAAAAAAAAAAGAAAAAGAAAAAGAAGAAGAAATGTTCATCGTAATGTAATAGATATAAGTTGAATTATTATAATTGTGAGTATGGATATAGATATAAGTGTCTTTGTGTGTGTATAAGTGAGCTTGTGTATGTATATATATGTGTGTATATGAATGTATATATATACTATATTAAATAAACGTATAAAATTTAGATTAGATTATTTAAGATTTAAGTTAATTTCTTTAATTACTCAAACAATAAATCTTAACCATAATCGAATAATTAATAATTAGTATTAATTTTTTTAGAAAAATTAAACAATCACGACATTAACTTTATATATTGAATGACTAAATTAATTGAGTAGTTCGTGAACAAACTCGATTTCATTCAAAAAATAGATGAACAGGGCTTGAACAGATTATCTAGTTCGGCGATAAGTTTGAGTTCGATTCATGTTCGAAAAAAAAGTAAACGAACTGAGCTTAAACATTCAATACTCGGCTTGATTCAACTCGATTACATCCCTAATCATAGTATGTTTTAATGCACTTATCTTATATTATTAACAAAGGATTAAGTATTTCAAGAAATGATTTAGAGCCTAAATTTGCCTTTTGACGATGTTTATAAAACCATGCTTGTGTTTAGTATGTTATAGCTTCATGATGATGATTGTTAGGAGTTTCTAAGCAATTTATTAGGATTTGTGGTTGAGTTTGAGATTAAGTTTTAATAGGAGTTTCTAAGCAATTTATTGGTTTTGGCAAGTATTGAACATTCAACCCCTAAGGATTGAACAAATGATTCATGAAGTAACTAATAATTAGGGTTTTAATTTCATGGTTACGCTATGCTTTACATCGCTTGATTTAAAATGTCGGGACTGAGGATGAGCGTCTGAAATAAGTAAATGCTTATGGAATGGTTAAACTCTTTTAATATACAAAACTCGATATTTCTCTCTATATATTGTGAGATATTTCATACTTGTTGTGACTTGAAATGAATCATGTTATGAGCCTAGTACTTCCATCAAAATTATTGTAATTGCAAATATGAATAATTTAGAATAATTGAACATATAGTGTTGATTGTCATGTACAGATGGTGGGCACATGTGTATATTGGCTTGAGCCTATGATCCAGAGATTTATGTTTATTATTTGGCACTAAATCCAATGGTTATATAGTGTGACTGGCTCAGCCATATTTGATTGGTGGTCGTTATAGATGGACATCACTAGTTGCGCGGGCCACCTAGGGTTAGACTCGGTCAAGCTGCTTGTTAGTTTATGATTGGCTACATTCTGTTGAATAAAATCACTTTTATGTAATGATGCTTTTAAACAGGGATTCAGTTATTTTCAAAGTCTTCTTATTCAGAGTTATACTTCTAGAAGATTCTGCACAGATTCCAAGTTAGAGAAATCGGATCCTTACATCCGTCCGGATGCTCAACAGTCCAAGCGTCATTCGTCCGGACAACGAGAACTTTCCGTCCGGACCTTCCTTTGTGTCGAGAACCTTCAAATTTTTCCTGGTTGCATCCGTCCAGACGTCTCAGTAACACGGTCGGCCGCCTTTCAGTATTCGACAAGGAAAAGGACTTCGTTCCAAAACACAGATATGGGAAGACAGCTACAACTGTCTGGACGATGTGTGTTCCCATCTAAACGCTATCCTTGATAAGGCAAGTCGTGCATACAAAGTTCGATCGTCCGGATGTCAGACTTCAGGGTCCAGACGCTCAAGCCTTATATATGGAAATTGTGTGCATCAGTTCAACCGTCCAGACATCATACTTCATGGTCTGAATGCTCAAAGCCTTGATATGGAAATTGCGTGCAGCTAAAGTGCAACCGTTTGGACGCTAGGGCGACATCATCTGGACACAGCTCTATTCAGGAAAGAATTTCAAATGAATTTGGAAAGCTGATCACATAGTTGTCCTTCTGGACTCCCTCAGCTACCATCCAGACGTCGCCTAAGAAATTTAAGTCAGACGTGAATTTGGATTCTTGTAGCTTATAAATAAAGGCCCCTATGCATGTTGTTTATAAGAATTTGGTATTGAATTCCGTAGAGCTTAGAGAGTTTATTTTAGAGTTATTGTACTGAACCATTCTCTCTGAAGCCGTTGCCATTGTGTGCTGTTGATGTGCTGAACTAAAGTCTATCTTAGGAGTTGACCCTAAGGTAAATGATTCCATTGAGGACCCCTTCAAGTAGGTGACTTGGTTGTGAGGTGTTCATGTTAGGTTACATGTCAGAGTCCTAGATACGATCGCTATATCAGGTATGTGAGTGTTACTGTTTATGTACTAGCTTTGTCTTTTGAATAGTGGATACCCTGGGTTTAGCTGTTCCGGAGTGATTTTTCTCTTAATTGAGTTTCCACTTTGTTAACAAAATTCTTGTGTCATTTAAATTCTGCACTTATATTATTTTGTTAACACATTGTGAACACACACGATTAAAATAGAAGTCATCTATTTTTTACTGCTAGTAATAGATGGTATGTGTACTTCATTGGGGCACTGGTGTCGTACTACAAATCTCTTAGGATAGCGCAAAACCTATCGAGAAGAGATTAAGGGCTCGAATAGACCATATGGAGGAAAGTTATGACTATTTATAATGTGTATAAGATTTCCACTAACATGATTTTTGCATTAACCAATATGTGAATTGATCCCGAAATTATGCTTACTCTGTTTCAAATAAACTCATTTTCCTTATTGGCATAATAACAGGGTCAACACTTGTAAATTTTGCAAAACTTATGACATTCTCAATTTCCAATGTTTAAGTAATTCAATTTGATACCTAAGGCTCATCACATAACAAGTTCTGTGATAACTTACTAATTCGTGGACTTACGCAATTACTTTTCCACCTATGAATCATTTTTGGTGTTTTGCAGAATAGCAAGGACTATGGATTAGGGTATTTCGTCGGGTTGAAAATGTCGAGCGAAAGGCTAATTTAGTGAGGTTTGCGCATAATAGTTAGATTATGTTAATTATTGTAGTTATGTTTCTTTGGAAACACTATGTTTTACATCTAATGATAATGAATAGGTATTGATTGGGGATAATTTAGTTGTGACTCAAACCATTATTATTCTGCTTTTCGCACTATTTTACTATAATAATTAGTGTTTAAGGTAGTAAATCCAGCTAATTACAAGTTAATTAGTATGGAGGCACTACAAGCAACACTCCAAGTTAATTATTTTTATTAGTTAATTTTGGGGGTGTTACACATCTAGCCAAAAGTAGAAGCTTATCTTACTTGGCCTAGACACTCTCATCCTATACACTTCCCTAAAACTTACGACATAGCAAGATTATTTTCTTTAGTGACCGTTTGTTTTCTTAATTATTTGATCACTAATTGTTTCTGTAGGGACAAGATAAGCACAAAAGACATAATTTTTCACTGCTTTTCCATTTTATAATAGTCTTTTAAACATAGGTGCATAAGTTCAAACAACATGAGTTTTTAAATCGCAAGTTCAACTAGCGTATTGGTCAATTTGATCAATAGGCAAGTTGACCTTCCTCACATGGTTGCCTACCAAACACACGCCCATGCAACCAGTCTTGAACAAATGAAATCTAAACCTGTGGAAAAGCAATTTATAATTCATATGACACAAAAATCATGCAACACAGAATACACACACACTATCCATCAAGATCGTCAAATACTCATGTCAAAATCATATACATCCATCAAAAGTATGTGATACCCACTCATAAACGACAATTGAGATATTGATGCTTCAAAAACATTGCGTTAGAGATAAGTAGCACTCACAAAAACTTTTTCTTCTTTTGCCTTTTTCCTTATTCTCCTTTTTTGTTTAAAAAAAAATGTAGAAAGGGTAAAATGCAAACTAATGCAAAACACAAAGAACATGAGAAACACACAAACACAAAAGAAAAACAAAATACCATGCATGCAAAAACAAATAAAACAACAAAAATACAAGAAAGTAAAAGATGCATGATCTAGGATGCAAATGAGAATGCATAAACCCACAATCTTAAATATGTTAAGAAACACCTAATCTAGGCCATTTTCCTGCCTCTCCCCCTCAAAGGGTGAGTGGCAACCCTTTGTCTAAGCATTTTCTTATTTCCTCTAAGAACACCTTGTGCCATCTTAAGCTTGTCCAGCCTGGGCACAACATCCTGAATCATTAGGACAAGCTTAGTTATATCAGTCCTAGGTGGGGAACTCTCTCTCTCTCTTAGGCTGCCTAGGCCTAAGATGATATCAATGGGTTTGTATGTGACCTATTTTACTATAGTGATAACACTTAGGAGCACACCTTTGTTGAGGTTGTCACCTAGGAAGGTTGAGCCCATCAATCTTGGAATTCAAGGGACTCCTAGCCTTTTTCCCTTGATCAATACTCTTAGGTTCCTCAAACACTAAGATATCCTTCCCCTTATCCAACTTCTTAAGACTAAAACTAGGAGTAGGTTCCTCAACAATAGTAGGGTACATAAACAAAATATTCCCTTGAGAATTAGGTCAGTTTTTAGAACACGAGACTTCATTTTCAAAGTCAAGTCCACATATCCCCATATGGTTTTTGAAAACTTAGAATTTTATCTAGTTTGACTCTAGACTTAAGTGGCATATCATACTGTGGAGCAATCTTACATCCAAGTTGATCCACAAGATCAGAGTTTTCAAGTTTTAAGGAATCACAAGCAGAATTCAGATTATACAACTCTTTAATCAAGGATTCCTTTTCCATATTCAAATAAGCCAATTGTTTAAACAAAGACATATTCATCCTTTTTAGTTTATCACATTTTGTAAACAATTGGTTGTAGGCCTTTTGGAGATTAATCTCCTCATATGTCTCTTATGATCCCTCAAGACAAGATTCACTAAGAACATGAGCATCAATGTAACGGTTCTAAAATTAAATAATTAAATTTACTTAACTTGGAGTGTTACTTGTAGTGTCTTTAAACTAATTAACTGATAATTATTTAAATTCACTACACCGAACTAATTATCAGAGTATTATAGAGCGGAAGTGAAAATAAATGATCGAAGATAACTAGTATAAATCCATAAACAATAACACGTATCATCACTATAGGTTCAAAGCTTCCAAATAGACATTATTCTAACGTTAACAACTAACATCTATCTAAGTAAAGCTGACAATGCGAGCCATTTGCTTGGCATCTTCATTCCAACGAACTTTTCACTCTACAACCTAGCAATTTGCTAATCTGTAAAACACCGAGGTGTCTGAAAGGTGGAAGAAAGTAACTACGTAGGTCCACGACTTAGTAAGTAAATAGTTGCTAAACTGGTTTATGCAATGAGCATAAGTAATAGTTCGTAACCTTTAAATATTAAATGTAGGTTTTTAATAAAAGTAGGTATGTGTTGTCTCCGTTATTATGCCCTTAAGAAAATGATGTTTATTTTGAAGTAGGGTGACATAATCCCGGTAACAAGTCTCGTATAATTTAATGTAGAGAAATTATGCAGTGTATGTGTGTGTGTGTGTGTGTGGTGTGTGTGTGTATTCATATGTATGCTCTATTCAAGCCTTTAACCTCGTCTTGATAAGGTTGGCCTGTAGTATAATACTGGTGTCCCGGATATTGTCGCATATCGTCATATACTAACAGCCCGACTAAGTCTGACCTCGGGTGGTCTACACTACTAGCAGAGCCATAATGGTGACCCATCTGTATATAGTGCACCCATCACAAAACAACCATTGGTTAATTTGGTTCCAATGCCAAACATAAAAGTAAATCTCTTTGGCCATAGAGTCAAGCCCGTATAATGGTATTGTTAATTTATTTAAGAAAATCATATATAAGCATTTGCACATTTGATTCAGTCTTAAACATATTATAAAAATAAGTAAGCTCATAACATAGAATAAAACAGGCTGAGTTTGCTAACATATCGCACTTTAAATATGAACAGTTTCGTAATCAATTACTTACCTTAATCGTTCGCCCATAATTTTAGACATCTTAACTCCAAGTCACTGCAATCCGATTCTAATATTTGGCATAAACATGCTAAAAGTTATAATCCTTACACTGAAAACTCTAATTATTTGGTAAAACCCTAATCCTTCATTAAAAACCGTGTAAACCTATTTTGGATAGCAACAATTGTTCGCTCTACGATATTTAAACATTCGTTGACCAATGGGCAAACGTTCATCTATCTAGGTTGATCGTTCGTCCTCTGGCAGAAACTATAAACTCACCTAAATACCTATTCTCATGCAATAATCCAATTTCATCAGAACAAGGCTTGAACACAACACAAGCTAAATATTTCATACGTCATGTGAGTCAATTCTTATATGCTTTCCCAAAAATATTAAAGGTGATAACTTTATCTATTTTTAAAGCTAATCCATTTGTTAAATCATCATTAAAAGTAGTCTAAAAATATATAGTGAAGAGGTTACTAATATTCTTTAGGAAATGTACAACATATTATTAAAGCTTCATGTTCTTACGTAAAAACTTAATAAAGAAACTCTTTGATCAAAATTACATGTTTTTTTTTTAAACAAACAACTAAGCGTGTTGAAGCATGGATTTAAATAGTAAAACGCATATGAAAGACAAGAGATTAAAGGCTTAGTTACCCTTAGGTAGGAATCCTCCAAGCTTTAGAGAGACCAAATCCTCCAAGAGTAGTCCTTTCTCTCTCTCTCTCTCTCTCTCTCTAGGTCTAAGGTGGGCTAACAACCAAATGGAGAGGGTTTAGGGTTTATCCTAGGCCTTTTAATAGAGTAAATCTTCACATGTATGGTAAAAATGGTCCCATTATTTTTTTTAAAAGCTGTTTGCTTATAATCAATCATTCAAACAAAACTTGGAACATTTTCTAGCAATTGGTCCAAGGAAACTTCGAAACGTTCGTGTGTTGCAGGTTTTAAAATAGTAATATACATTGTTTTTATTTTGAAAAGAATTTTACTTATTAGGGAATTTTCAATATTTGAAACTTATAAAGTTAGTGTAAGGTCATTTATTCTTTCATAAAAAGGCTATTAATTATTCAGGGTATAACAATCAATCTCACTAAGACCTACACTCATCATTGAGATAGGAAAAGCCATGTCGCTCACATTCTTTTCCTCTTTTGAGTCGTTGGAGTCATCAGACTCGGACTCATCACCCATGGATGCATTAAGGGCTTTACCCTCTGCATTTAGAAAATTATGACACTAAGTCCTAATATGGCCAAAGCCCAAGCACTCAAAGCTTTGATCGCCTCAAGAGTTTATATCCTTCTTGGGCTCATATTTCTTGCCTTGGGTGTCTTCTTGGGAATAACCCTTGACAGCATCAACCTTAGGGTTCCTGGAACCCATGTTGAACTTCAAGAACCTCTTGGATTTTCTAGCCAACAAAGCTTCGGCCTCATCCGTAGATAAATCATCTTTAGAGAACTCAACTACCTTTTTCTTCCTATAGGATCTTAAAGCCAACCTCTTCTTCTTTGGCTGAAGTAAAGAAAACTCATAAGTTTGAAGAGACCAAACAATCTCTTTAGTTCTCATGGAATCCACCATGTCCTGTTCTTCTCTATGGCAGTGACTTTAGGTCTAAACCACTCAGGCAAAAACCTTATGATTTTTCTGCCAACCTTGTTGTCAGCAATCTTCCCTCGATACTAAACTCGAGTTCACAATATCATTCAACCGAGCATCGAACTTGCTGAATTTATCGTCATTCATCCTTATCTCTTCAAAATTTGATGTGAGCATTTGAAGTTTAGAGGTTTTCACTCCCTTGCTGCCCCTCATGGGTTTCCTTTAAGATACCCTGTAATATCCCAAATTTTTTTTATTAGAATTAATAATAATAATAATAATAATAATAATAATAATAATAATAATAATAATAACTTATTAACTAAGTTAAGTAACTTATTTAACAAGTTGTAGAAAGAAAAAAAAAAGAGAGAAACTTGCACGGCAAGTTGGTTTCTTCTTTTCACTCTTTTATTTTTGGTCTTCTTCCTGCTTCTTTTTGGTTTTTTTTTTTTTTCTTTTCTTCTTTTTTTCTTTCTTCTCACACGAACACAGTGAGACAGAGAGAGTGGGAGCCGGAGATCGAGAGAGAGAGAGAGAGACATCAAGAGAGGCAGAGAACCGAGAAAGGATCCGTGAGGTGGACCCGTGAGCCCAGGGAGCTCCGATCCTCCATGATCGGCGGCTGGGACTGAAATCCGGCGATGGAGGAGCTCCGGTGGAACCCATGGGCTTGAATCCACGATCCGTGACCCGCAACTCGTCAGACCCGAGAGAGAAACCTGGATGGTTCGTGAACCCGATTCTTGGTGGTGGGTCCGGCGCGATTTTGGCGGTTCCAGAAGCCGATTTCCGGCGGGTCAAGGTGTTTTCCTGCCTAACCCCGAAGAACCGAAGCCTAGTGACCCAGAACCCGACTCGTGACCCGCTGAACCCGAGAGGAAGACCCGGTTCTTCTTGTGCGTTTTTCCGGCGACTTTTTCCGGTGGAACCAGTGGCTTTTTCGGTGAATTTGCTATGAAAAATCATTGGGGTAAATTTCTATCAACATATGATGATTTATTTTGGGATTGATTTGATTATTGTGAAATTAGGGTTTGGTTGGATTTTGATTTTGGCGGTTCTCTACTGTTGGCCGATTGAGTGTATATTTTTGGATATTATGCTATTCGATCAGTACCCAATGTTGATGATTTGAGGAATTATTGTAGTTGGTTGGGTGTCTTGGATTCTTGATCGGTTGAGTGGTGTGTGTGCACTGTTTGGCTAGGTACTGATTTGGGCTAATTATTGATGTTTGATTGAGAGTGTGTGTATATTGTTTACCTTGCTGGACAGCGAGTGCGTGTGTGTTCTCGATGGGTGATTTTTCCTAGCCAATGATATGTTGATTTTATTGATAAATTATGGATTGAGGGATTGCTCTTTGTTGTTGACCGAATGGTTTTTGGATGGGATCCTTTGCTTTGTGTTGTTTGGCCTTTGGTGATTCGGTCAAGTATATTGGAGAAACCATATGTTGATTTATTTGGCTATCCTTGTGTATATAGGAGAATATTTTTGAGATCTGAATATGTTACCCCTGTTTTGTTGATGGCCGATTATGGATGAATTTCAGTGGGTTAAGATTGTGAATAATTTACTAGTAATGGTTTTGTTGACAAATTTTATTGTAAAGGATTTTATGATTTTAGTGTTTAAAAGGATTCTGGAATAATTTTGGAGTGAGGGTTTTGGATTGGGTATATTATGGATTTGATGTCGTTTGAGGAATTTGGTGAGTTGGTGGGTAAAATAGTTTTAGTTGATTTTTTTTGGCTATGGGTGTTGGCTGTGTTTTTGTTGAAATTTCTAAGGGTCGAGGATCTGATCTATTAAAGTAGTGATGCTGATTTATGATATAAATTATGCTGTAAATTGGATAGAGATTTTGTATATAGAATATACATATAAGATGGTCTAATTTAAGTCTTAGAACTGAAATTTCAGAATGCTCCGCTAAGTTTACCCTTATGTTTTATTTAGGTAAAAGCTCGACTCCGATGCTAACGGCTAGTCCAAGTAAGGGAACACAACCTAAAAACCCGGCAAAATTTTAATAAAACTTTTCAAAAGAAAAAGTTGGGGATTTTTCCTAAACTCATTTAATCCTTTATATTAATTGTCTCTTTATTATTTTGTCATGATATTACTCTTATTATCAAATGTGATTGAGAAATCATGTGGTTATATGATATCAAATATATATGTGTTATAAGAGGATTTCATGAGATTTTGGTATAGTTGTATTTGTGCATCATATCGTATATGTTGCATGTGCTCCATGTGAGCGATAAATGATGGAATTATCGTAATTATAT
The DNA here is from genome assembly GCA_028654335.1 of Alnus rubra. Lineage (NCBI taxonomy): Eukaryota > Viridiplantae > Streptophyta > Magnoliopsida > Fagales > Betulaceae > Alnus > Alnus rubra. The sequence goes on along the minus strand of JAJPGS010002452.1, from coordinate 366,053 downwards.
GTGCATATATTACACAAAGTTTTACCCCACGGCTGCATCGTGTTTGATCCGGATCCATAGAGGTAGCATGGCAAACACACCAAAAGTGTGGGCTATCGGTCGGGAGGGCTTCACCTAGGGAAGTTCCTAATCCGTCGGCTCTTCTCTGTGACGACAGGATGAGCGATTAGGTCCTTCGGGATCGGTCCTTTTGGACGTGCTAAACGTAACGTGCGCCGCACATGGTTAAATTGCGGAGGTGGGCCGGTGGAGGGTAAAACTGACACACTGTATAAATGATTCAAGCACCATGCTGCATTTGATCTATTTACATGTTATTTAACTGTTTCTTTATCTGCTAAATTATTTGAACTCTATTTAGAATTCCTGAAAAGAAAATTACACTTTTATTGTTGTGATTTCCTTACTGAGTTGTCAAACTCACCCCTTATTTTTCTAAAATCTTTTCAGATAACACAGTAAGACGAGCCATTTCTTTGTAATGACGTAGACCTCGCTAAAAGCAATTGTTCATTGTGGATCGACCAAACCTTTACTTAGTATAGTATGTCTCTTATTGAAATTCACGGCATTGTAAAGATTTATTAATAGACAGGAATAAAATAATATTTATATGTTGTAAATGTATGCTTTCTTTTAAATAGTTTTTAGCACTCAAACTCACGTTTCCCCTTATATCCCAAAATGGGGGCGTGACAACATGGTATCAGAGCATTTTTGCTCTATGGACTGTAGGAGTGGATCTTTTTAGAGTCTAACTTCTATAGGATTTAAGGAGTGAGTATGATCATGTATCAGAGTAAATCAACCATGTGGACTATAGGATTGAGCTTATTAATGTTGAGGTCTTTAGGATCTAAGGTATAAGTTGGAATTGAATTCAGGGTATAGGTTATGATCAGTATCAAAGTGGGATAGGTTTTCAGGACCTGTTTACCTAAGTGTTAAAGTGTACGATCTATTCGAGGAGTAGCAATTGTTTTAGATTGCATTGGTTATGAGCCAACTTGTTTGGATGGATTGGTATCTAGGACCATATTTTGAGGTACAATTAAGAAGGATATTAAATTACATATTTTTGAGCATATTACTTTTGCAGGCTTGTGGTTTATTGATAAGGAATATGGATGTAGGAAATAGAATTTGACTCTTTGTTATCACATAGTGGAAGCAGATTTTAGAGGTGAATAATAAAGGATTAATGAGCACTTGATAAATCTTGGGAGAATTAGGAAAAAAATGTATTTCGGGGACTTAGTATATCAAGATCAATTAAATTGTTGAAAGTTCATAGTGCATCAAAATTTTAAGAGAATAATGTTGAGAGTTTAGAGATGTAATGGATTTGAATTTTCTTTCTAGGATAGATATCTATTTCAAGGATAAATAGTTTCAGTAATATACCGATGGGATTGGTAATGACATTGAATGCTAGTTAACCACCAAAATTGAGGTAAATATGGAGATTTAATCAATTTACCCCTTGACAATAGTGGTATCAAGTGATATTGAGCTTAAGTAGACTTTTGAGGACAATAGGCTTAAAATCTAAGTGTGGATCTTGCTAGAATTATGATGTAATGCAACTAGCCAGAAATTGTGAATTCTTTGTGTCGATTTATATTGGAACGGACTTGGTACTTAAATATATGTAGTACTAAGGAATAATGATGGTAAAGAGTTATGTGCAAACTTATTTGGATATGTTTGATTTGGGGTCATTCTGAGAAAAGAATGGTTATGACACTCGGTTGACTAACACTTTAGCTACATATAAGGATTTGATAAAATTCGATGATTTTGTTTATGATTATAATATATTGGTGTAGTCTAAGGCTTAAAGGAGCGTGGATATCTTTTGAGGGTGGAAAAACAAAATATCGAGAGAAAAGACGCGAGGGTTGTTAATCAAGTTGTTTTAAGGGGTATTGATCGAATTTCTATAGAGATGAGTGTTGTGGTTCTTTGAGCAATTTCAACTAGGGTGATGGAAGTTTCTTAGGTCTTATTGAAGATTATAATGGAATGATTATCAGTATGGTGATCTCATTGATATAGTTGACTGAACCAAAGAGTGTAGAAATCATTTTCAAGGATTAAAGCATATTAGTGTTTCCTTTTAGTAGTTAGAAGATTGATTTGTGATTAAGAAATTTAAATTTTTGGATGGAAGTTTTTGAGGTAGTTGCTAATAGATTATGAACTTTATTGAGAAAATTGGGTTGATATGAGATGGTTTTAAATATATTACATCTTGCTTTTGCTATGAAGAGTTGCGGATGGGTGTATTTCATCAATAAGGATTTCTTTAAGGACATCTACACTATCAATTATGATGAACTGTTGGAATTTTTAAATAAAGATTTTCAACCTGATTTATATTGGCTAAGTTTGAGGTTTAAAAGATTAATATCAATTCTATGATAGCATGATTACTGATTTCGAGGATAGGCTTATATATTAAGGCAATTCTAAATCATGGAGCTGAAGGTATATGATTTTCGTTATTGGAAGAATTTTATATGCATTACTGATATTGATGCCTAGTTGATTTTAAGCTTTAGATTTTGGAATTGCTGATTTACAGACTTGATGTTTATGCTTTGATGATTTTAGAATTTCTGCATCTCTATTAGATGTTAAGTATATCTTAATGAGTAACTGATCTATACTTTGAGGTTAAATCTTGCAGTGGAATGCAAGGATATTACTTGAACTATAAATTGAGGATTACCTATGATTTGAAGGCAAGATTTGAAAATGTTATTGTCTTAACACTCTTTTTGAGGATAAAGGAAGTAATGATTATAAGACCTGATCTTAAGCCCTTATACCTTTGTCATGATATTAAGGATATTTGTGATTGAATTGATCTACGTGTTTATGATATATTACTAGTTTATGGTCGAGGTAAAGTTTCGGGATACATGCTAATTTGAGTAAACAAAACTATTTGGTGTTATCGTTGGAGGATCCTAAGGTCAACATCTTAGCCTTTCACTAAGCCATTTGAGGTTAATTAAGGTAGACATCATCTTGGTTTTATATTCTTGCTTGCGGTGATTTATTATTATATGGTTTATGTTTTGAGGTCTGAAGAATTAAACACTGTCTTACTTGAGAATAGGAACGGTTGGACTCGGAATAATGTTTAAGGATTTTCTAATGAAAAGAAACTCCAACCCCTAAGGATTAATTAAACATGGTCTTTTTATCGAGACGTTGGACCTTGAATAAGTTTCTTCCCTAGAATTGGGCATTGGAATTTCAATAACACTAGATGGGAGACTTTTCTTGGGAGGTATTGAATAGCAAAGTCAGAGCTATGTATTCTTAATACAGAAGACCGAATCTAAGTTAGGTGAGACTTTATTGGTTGAGTGTACTTAACAAGTATCTAACATCGCTCGAGCGCGAGTATACTATCTTGTTTTCGACGAGGCTTATGAAAAAGTATACGCAGACCTGTCAGTCAATATTGAGTAAAGATTGGTACACCCGCCTTTGTCGGTAGATCGACTCATAGAATAGATCATGGTACTATATAAAATATTATTTTCTTACACCTTTTTTGAAAGGACAAGAACAGCCGCTTAGCATGGAGGTTTTCGTTTATAATAAGTTTATTTCTGAAAAGAAGTAGATGGAATTTTAACAATAGAAGATAAGGTGAAATTTCAAGATATTGCTTAAGGTATTTTGAATACAATGATCTGATCAGGTACTGCAGACTCAGACGAACAAAATAGACTAGGTCTACAATAAGAGCAGACCTTTACGTTGAAGCAGAGGAATGGAAATGGAAACGATGTGGATGATGATGGTTACATTGAAAGTCATATAAGTTAAGGAGTTATGGCAAGATGATATAAAATATGCTTTATTTTTCTTCGTTAAGGGAAATTTTCTAGTTTTTGAATTTCGAGGACGAAATTCTATTAAGGGGGGAAGATTGTAATATCCCAAATTTTTTTTATTAGAATTAATAATAATAATAATAATAATAATAATAATAATAATAATAATAATAATAATAATAACTTATTAAGTAAGTTAAGTAACTTATTTAACAAGTTGTAGAAAAAAAGAAAAAAAAGAAAAAAAAAGAGAAACTTGCACGGCAAGTTGGTTTCTTCTTTTCTCTCTTTTATTTTTGGTCTTCTTCCTGCTTCTTTTTGGTTTTTTTTCTTTTTTTTCTTCTTTTTTTCTTTCTTCTCACACAAACACAGTGAGACAGAGAGAGTGGGAGCCGGAGATCAAGAGAGAGAGAGAGATAGACATCGAGAGATTGAGAGAGGCAGAGAACCGAGAAAAAGAGTGACGGGGAAGAGAGGATCCGTGAGGTGGACCCGTGAGCCCAGGGAGCTCCGATCCTCCATGATCGGCGGCTGGGACTGAAATCCGGCAATGGAGGAGCTCCGCTGGAACCCATGGGCTTGAATCCACGATCCGTGACCCGCAACTCGTCAGACCCGAGAGAGAAACCCTGATGGTTCGTGAACCCGATTCTTGGTGGTGGGTCCGGTGCATTTTCGGCGGTTCCAGAAGCCGATTTCAGGCGGGTCAAGATGTTTTCCGGTCTAACCCCTAAGAACCGAAGCCTAGTGACCCAGAACCCGACCCGTGACCCGCTGAACCCGAGAGGAGGACCCGGTTCTTCCTTTGCGTTTTTCCGACGGAACCAGTGGCTTTTTCGGTGAATTTGCTATGAAAAATCATTGGGGTAAATTTCTATCAACATATGATGATTTATTTTGGGATTGATTTGATTATTGTGAAATTAGGGTTTGGTTGGATTTTGATTTTGGGGGTTCTCTACTGTTGGCCGATTGAGTGTATATTTTTGGATATTATGCTATTCGATCAGTACCCAATGTTGATGATTTGAGGAATTATTGTAGTTGGTTGGGTGTCTTGGATTCTTGATCCGTTGAGTGGTGTGTGTGCACTGTTTGGCTAGGTACTGATTTGGGCTGATTATTGATGTTTGATTGAGAGTGTGTGTATATTGTTTACCTTGCTGGACAGCGAGTGTGTGTGTGTTCTCGATGGGTGATTTTTCCTAGCCAATGATATGTTGATTTTAGTTGATAAATTATGGATTGAGGGATTGCTCTTTGTTGTTGACTGAATGGTTTTTGGATGGCATCCTTTGCTTTGTATTGTTTGGCCTTTGGTGATTCGGTCAAGTATATTGGAGAAACCATATGTTGATTTATTTGGCTATCCTTGTGTATATAGGAGAATATTTTTGAGATCTGAATATGTTACCCCTGTTTTGTTGATGGCCGATTATGGATGAATTTCAGTGGGTTAAAATTGTGAATAATTTACTAGTAATGGTTTTGTTGACAAATTTTATTGTAAATGATTATTATGATTTTAGTGTTTAAAAGGATTCTGGAATAATTTTGGAGTGAGGTTTTGGATTGGGTATATTATGGATTTGATGTCGTTTGAGGAATTTGGTGAGTTGGTGGGTAAAATAGTTTTAGTTGATTTTTTTTGGCTATGGGTGTTGGCTGTGTTTTTGTTGAAATTTCTAAGGGTCGAGGATCTGATCTATTAAAGTAGTGATGCTGATTTATGATATAAATTATGCTGTAAATTGGATAGAGATTTTGTATATAGAATATACATATAAGATGGTCTAATTTAAGTCTTAGAACTGAAATTTCAGAATGCTCCGCTAAGTTTACGCTTATGTTTTATTTAGGTAAAAGCTCGACTCCGATGCTAACGGCTAGTCCAGGTAAGGGAACACAACCTAAAAACACCGGCAAAATTTTAATAAAACTTTTCAAAAGAAAAAGTCGGGGATTTTTCCTAAACTCATTTAATCCTTTATATTAATTGTCTCTTTATTATTTTGTCATGATATTACTCTTATTATCAAATGTGATTGAGAAATTATGTGGTTATATGATATCAAATATATATGTGTTATAAGAGGATTTCATGAGATTTTGGTATAGTTGTATTTGTGCATCATATCGTATATGTTGCATGTGCTCCATGTGAGCAATAAATGATGGAATCATCGTAATTATATGTGCATATATTACACAAAGTTTTACCCCACGGCTGCATCGTGTTTGATCCGGATCCATAGAGGTAGCATGGCAAACACACCAAAAGTGTGGGCTATCGGTCGGGAGGGCTTCACCTAGGGAAGTTCCTAATCCGTCGGCTCTTCTCTGTGACGACAGGATGAGCGATTAGGTCCTTCGGGATCGGTCCTTTTGGACGTGCCAAACGTAACGTGCGCCGCACATGGTTAAATTGCGGAGGTGGGCCGGTGGAGGGTAAAACTGACACACTGTATAAATGATTCAAGCACCATGCTGCATTTGATCTATTTACATGTTATTTAACTGTTTCTTTATCTGCTAAATTATTTGAACTCTATTTAGAATTCCTGAAAAGAAAATTACACTTTTATTGTTTTGATTTCCTTACTGAGTTGTCAAACTCACCCCTTATTTTTCTAAAATCTTTTCAGATAACACAGTAAGACGGAGCCATTTCTTTGTAATGACGTAGACCTCGCTAAAAGCAATAATTCATTGTAGATCGACCAAACCTTTACTTAGTATAGTATATCTCTTGTTGAAATTCACGGCATTGTAAAGATTTATTAATAGACAGGAATAAAATAATATTTATTTGTTGTAAATGTACACTTTCTTTTAAATAGTTTTTAGCACTCAAACTCACGTTTCCCCTTATATCCCAAAATGGGGGCGTGACATACCCCATGCCTCTTTGGCATTCACAACATTCAAAATTCTCCTAAACTCATCAGGAGACACAGTAGTGAAAATCGGATTGAGTTCTTTGTTGTTCACATTGTAAGCCTTTTTATCATTTGTAGTCATATACCCTTCAAGACGATCCCATGAGGTCACAACACATGTCCATATAGATTCATTCAAGGACATTAAGGAGGCTCTCATGCTAACCTTCCAATATGCATAGTTATTCTCATCAAAGTGAGGGGGAATAGACAAGGCCTGAGACTACGACGTCTATCCTAGAGTCAAGGATCACACACAAAAAAAAAATTCTAAAAAGTCTGTACCCGCTATGATACCAACTGAGAAGTATAATACCAATTTAGACCCCAATACAATAGAATAAACAAACACAACAATTTATAAAATCAAATTAAAATACTGCAATGAATAAAATATGTTAAACCACATCAACCCAATATTTTTGTTGATGAAGACGAAAACCTTAATATCAAGGAAAAACCTCTTCGGGGTAGCCAAACCCAGGATTCAATTGCGAAGAATATTACAAGGAAAAAGTAACATTCTAGACTCCTTGTGCAAATGAGCTCCTCGCTCAACTCTCCGGCTCCTTACCAAGCTCCAGCTCTTGGCTGGTTAGACTTCTTGTATAATCCTTACTGGCCCACCACTAGACTTCATTGATGTTCAACACTGCCTAGCGGCATTCGGACGTGTAATAAGCATGTTCGAACATGATTAGGTTTTCATGCCCAAACCACCTTCCATCTCCAGATAATAAGTCATATGTTAGGGAACATGTATTCTCAGGCCTGCCTCATGTCCGGATAATGATGTCCGAATAATGTTGTTCAAACATGATGAACTTTAGGGAGTACATGTTCCTTGAGATTTGAGTTGTTTGCAAAGTTGGAAATGCTGAGCGAGGAAATTTTAGAGGAAGATTTATATGTACCATGTGCATAGTATATTTGAGACTGTAATATATATTAAGATTTATATTCTCTTGGAGGCTCTGAGTTGTATTGATGATAGAAGTCTTAAAAGATACCATTGAGGTTACTTAGTGTTTCAACTCAGATCAATATTTTTTACATTTCGCTATATTTTACTTTGATGTTTGTTTTTGAATGTAGTACTTTTAGTCAATTAATGTGGGAGTATTACGAGTAACAATCAAAGTTGATTACCATATTTAATTAATTTGGAAGGCGTTATAGTTGGTATAAGAGCAATCGGCTCTGCAAACAGTATGAGTTGATTTGAGCATATGATGTGATCTGAATAGGCATGAATTATGAAAATCAAAGCATAGGAATAGAGTTAGGATGCATTAGCAATAGGTGTTAGTAGGTTGGAGTGTAGATTAAGTTTGCAACCTATGTTCTTTGATTGATTGCTAGAGATAGGTTCGATGAGTGTCTTGTGGGGGGAGCTAACATATAGCCTTAGTGCATAGAGATGACTACGTATCATACTTGGGGAGAAGCCAAGTGGAAACACAGGAGTGTGTCGACAATCCATGATTGGCCACTAGGGTGTGGACCACTCGCCCAAGGCTACGAACCATCGAAAGTGCCATAGGGACGAAAGAAAGTGTTAGTGATTCGAGACTGGGAACCTGGTTGTGGACCACTTGCTACAAGCAGCAAGGTGGTGAAAAGCAAGTACTGAGTTGCCTAACTTTTTACACCAAAATACTTAGGTGTTAAAAAGTTTACAACTCTTGTTTTGATCATTGAATAGAGACAATTTCTAAGACCTAATAAAGTTAATTGACTAGTTAATTAATTTGGGGTTAGTGCGAGTGACAATTTGAGTTGATTACCATTTTTAATCAATTTCGAGGGCGTTACATTGTTTATCTTAACTCTAAAAAAAGTTCAATTGTTTTTCTTCTTTTTCTTAATCACTCTCCTTTAAAGAGTGACTAATATTGGAGCCATCTTCATATTGAACACACGCTTCATTGTCGGGGCATCCTTTTCATCAAGTTTCGGTCATTGTAGCCGATGCAAGCTAGAGTCATCGATGTCCAAGTCCCGACCATAGTAGCTGATGTTAGCCAGAGTTGTTGATGTCCAAGTTCTAGCCATAGTAGTCAATTTTCCAATTCAAGCCCTAGTAGTCATTGTATAGCCATCAAGAGCAATACTCTGTAATAGACCGTTCATCTTGAGGGGACATAATGAGGATAGAAATCATTTGTGATAAATGATAATTTGTTTACTCTAAATTAAACGATTCGTTTACCTTAATTTAATGGAATTGTTTACATTTGAAATTATTCAAATGACTTATAAAGCTCTATAAATAGAGCCTTGTATACAATCACTTTTCAAATCATCACACTTGTCCTTTAGTTGTTCACTACAAGAAAAATGGTGTTTAGCGACGACCTTGAGTCGATACTAAAGCCCTTAAAGTGGTCGTAGATACCTTGTCATTAAAGACTAAATAGCGTCCACTCTAAGTCGTCACTGATAATAAGTATTAGCAACGACAAATGTCATCACTAATAGCACCAAAAATTGTAGGTAAAAATGTCTCCTAAGAGCCAATGTCATCGCTGATGGTGCACACAATAGAGATGAAAATGTCGTCGTTGATTATATAGATCATTAGCGACAACAAAAGTTGTCGATAATGATAAATAATTTAAAAAAAATATATAAAAATGTGCCAGTTGCATTTTTTTGCCAATTAATGTTTTAATGTTTTGGTATGAATTATCCAAATCACATTTATTAATCTACATAAAAGATAACAAACCAAAAATAGAATTTTGGTCTATCCTGGGGCTCACATCTTTAAGCAATTCATCTATCTAAGTTAAGAAATAAGAGAGAACAAGATGAAATTACTCAAATGCACTCCCAACTACCATATTGTTTAAGCATAACAATCATCCTCAAAAGAAAATCTGATAAAACATTAGGTATTGAAAAACTGAGTCTTCCTCGTCAGAGTACATCTAGTGGGTGCATCCAAAAATTTAACCAACCTTGATTTGTCAGTTCTTCAATTGATTCTGCATTTGTAAATTTGGATAAGTTAGAAATTCTCTAAAAATCAAAATCATTACAAAGAAGACTGAAGAAGAAAAAAAACATTAACATTTAATTTCTTGACAAATAACATTGGCATATAACAATGGTGAATGTGAAATAATGTGAAAATCTATGGGCCCATTGACACTCTCAAAAGACATCTTGAGAGAAAGGAGGGGACATCATGACTTATAAAGTGCCCAGGTGAAAGAAATATTAGCGATGTTGGACACTTTAACACGCCCTATCATGTGTGGCAACTAATGGCCAAACATGTGGACAACAACTAGAGGGAATGGCCCATCATCGCAAGAAACCTAGCTCTGATACCATGTAAAAGTCCATAAGCCCATTAACACTCTCAAAAGACGCCTTGAGAGAGAGGATGAGACATCATGGTTTATAAAGTGCCCAGGTGAAGGAAATCTTAGCGATGTGGGGCACTTTAACACGCCCCCTCACGTGTGGCAACTAATGGCTAAACACGTGGACAACAACATGAGGGAAAGGTCCATCATCGCAAGAAACCTGGCTCTGATGCCATGTGAAAGTCCATGGGCCCATTGACACTCTCAAAAGACGCTTTGAGAGAGGAGGGGACGCCATGGCTTATAAAGTGCCCATGTGAAAGAAATCTTAGCAATGTGGAACACTTTAACAAATAATGCATATTATTAAAACAAAAATTTAATTCTATACTTGTATCAAATCAACCAAACTTTTATGGCGACTAGCGAAATAAGCTATGTTCTGTCCAGGAATATGTGCATTATTACTTTTAGCCAAATTGTTGGAAGTTGGCCTAGGTGAAGTATCATCCTCATATCCTCCCTATGAGTAGAAAGGAAACCTCGAGACAAATGGAATGATCCATTACCACTGTCATCTACAAAAGTCAAACTCTAATTAGTCTAAAAAACTTGAGCTATTAAGATAAACTAGCATATAACCTGCACTATGTGTGGGTTTTTTTAAATTACAATTTAATCTTATAAATATTTTTATAAACATCTATAATCCTGACCTCCTCTAAAATAGTTTGTATTCATATGAAAGATCTTCACCAATCTATTTGATTAATCTAAAATTCAGAAGAGTGCATCAATAATATGAATTTGCAGAGATACTCAGATGATCTTTTTGGTTAAAAAACTTGAGCTATTAAGATAAACTAGCATATAACCTGCACTATGTGTGGGTTTTTTTAAATTACAATTTAATCTTATAAATATTTTTATAAACATCTATAATCCTGACCTCCTCTAAAATAGTTTGTATTCATATGAAAGATCTTCCCCAATATATTTGATTAATCTAAAATTCAGAACAGTGCATCAATAATATGAATTTGCAGAGATACTAAGATGCTCTTTTTGGTTAAATAGGGAATATAATCCAGTGAAATTTAGAGCCATAACCTGAAATATCATGGCAGTAGTCTTCATACTTGAATTTGAACAAAATAAATCAATCATAAAATGAATGAAAATATTATTCTTAAGAAAATTGTCATTCTATATCACTATGTAGTGTTATACCTTTCCTCTTTGCTTGCATTTGATTTGAATTTGGATTGATAATAATATCTAGCATGGTATGCTTGCCTTATTGCAGTCCAAGCTCCTTCCCCAACAAAGGGCTCTACAATTTGTCCCTTCTAAAATCCCACAAACATGATATCTACCAGTTGCTATCTTCTGAAACCTCTGGTATTTAGGAATCAAGCTAAATTGGAACTTGTTCAAAAATTTCATAGTTAATTTCTTCTTTCTTCATACAAAGTAAATACCATCATTGGAACTTTATTCTTTTCATAAACCTTTGTAAATTGGATAAACTAATTTTTATTTATGAACTTATAAAAATTAAATTCACAAATCATCTTGGAGGGCCTAATTGAAGCAATGTATAGGTCCATGTTTCAAAAAATATAGGCACAAATATGTAGCAAAATAAATATCATTTAATCAGTAGCAGATATATGTAAAACGGAGTTTAGACAAGCATATGGCAATAAATTAAGCTAAGCACCAACTCTTTTTAGCTACCATGAAAAAGAAGCAAAATTATTGTACAAGACCCACCACCATCACTAACAAGCCCCTCTCAAAATTCTAGCATACTTCAAACACTCAAAAAGGAAAACACCCAATGGGGCCACAATAACTGCCCATTCTCATATAGGGTACCATGTGGCTCAAAAGGTCAAGGGCATTAATAATTGTGGGCCAGTTATTGTACATATAAATTTCTTTTCTTTTTTCCTTTTCTTTTTGGGTTTATTTGGTGAAAGGAATTAAAGGAAATGTAAGTCTTGATCACCTAAAGAAGAGAACTCCCTATTCAATTAAAGGAATTAAGAATAAACCTCAGGTCTACGGTTTCCTCAAACCGCATAAGTGATAATCGCCCGCACTAATTTCTAAGTATTCAACTCCTTTTGTCATGGGATTAGGAACATCCATTTGAATATAACCACTACTAGCCCAACAATAAGGTTGGTTGAATCCATTAGAAGCCCACAAACAAAGCCATCGCCAATAGTTAGACCAACAAAGGGGATATGAGCTGGAGTTCCATATATTATTTATAGCTGAGTTTGATTCATAACAATTAGCGACAACCCCAAAATGTGGTAATTGATAAGTGACTATAAGCGATGACTTGTGGGTCGTCGCTAAAAATTTGGTCGCTGAAGACCATTTTTCCTGTAGCCGTTTATGACAATATTGTTTTCCACTCTTCTTATTAAGTTGATTTACAACCATTTTCCACATTGTCTTATTGAAATGTGTTCCTCGGCAATTACTAGCATAAATCTCACTAACACATACGTCAATATAATTAGGGTTGGCAAAACGGGTCACCCGACACGACCCGTTAAGATCCGTGACCGGTTTAGCCTAGACCCAAACACGACCCGTTTATGTTAACTGGTCGAGGCTCCAGACACGACACGAACACGATAATTTCACAGGTCACCCGACACGACCCGTGAACCCGTTTAGCTTATAAGTGTTTTTTTTTAATTATTATTATTTTTTTGACTCCTACTCCTAGTCTCCTAGTAGGCTAGCACCAAATCACTTAATATATTTAATTGTCTAATCAAATAACAAAAAATAAAAAACTACATCATCATTACAAATTTACAAATACAAAAAACTGCATCATAATTGTCCACTCTTGAGTCTTGATTTCTTGAATGACCTACATATGCTCATTCCCCCCCCCCCCCCCACTTTTTCTTCTTTTTTTTTTCTTTTTTTTTTTAAATATATATATATATATATATATATATAAAGTTAATCGTGCCTGGCGGGTCACCCACGACCCGACCCACCAGACCAAGATAAACGAGTCAACCCATTTATGACCCAAACCCGCTAATTTTGTGTCATGTTCGTGTCAGGTTGTCGGGTCGTGTCAAAATTGTCAGCCCTAAATATAATCATTTAGCATTTTATCAGTCCAAACTAATCTCATTGTCTGAGTATCTTGAGTTTCTGCATTAGCAGCAACAATGTTGCTTTGGCCTTTTTTAGTCATGTTTCCCCCACAATAAATAGGCTGATGCAATTATAGATCGAAGAAATATGTTAACAGCACTTAACACAGTTTCAATACAACAAATCAAGGTATCTACCCTAAGAACTATTGGCAAACCAAATCACGATCCAACTAAATGGCCATAAAACTAAGGAAAAAAGATATCTAGCTAGTTATGAAATATTATGATATAATCAACTTGGAGTAAGACACTACATGTAAACCAATTTAATATTTGTTAGTATACACAACCCAAGTGAAAAGTACAAAGATATGGCTAAAAAAATGCCAAGACATGATACCTAGATATGATTACTTAGGAAAATGTATTTTTCAATCAATTTCTAAAAGATTGATTTCTTTCAATTTCTACAACACTGTAAACCTATTTGCAGTAACTTTACTATGAGGAAATTTCTCTAATTTTTCCAACTGATATTAATCAAGTTGTTATCTAGTAAATGGTATTTAGAAGCCCTTTGTTTCTTTGTCTTCTATTTCTTTCAGAAAAAATTTATGAATTAAATAACATGAATCTCCTAAGGCATACAAGGCTGAAACTTCAAACCGCTGATAACTGCCATTTTAGAGTGCGAGAATCAGAATTCAAGCATATTGGAGCAGGTCAAATACTATTAACTAGTTCTTTATCAAAAGTCTCTTATTTTCTTTCTAAGAGTTCAGACTTTTTCTCTCATTTTGAAGTGCTTGCTTTCCTAGACCTAAATTACTACCAACAAATAAATGGTTTTCCTAATCATCTATTCTAATCATCCTCGCCCCATATAGCCAATTGGGCACATCCCACACCAAGCTAATTACCAAATAATCGCCTCCCACAACCCCATATCTCTTCAATTATAAATTCATTTCCCAATAAGGAATCTAAACCAAAATTTCTCATCCCACTACAGGCCAATGAGCTTGTTACATAGCCATTTTTTCTCACATGATCCCAAATAACAAATTGAAAATTTCAAAACAATTTTTTCCAAATGTATGGGACAAGCATGCTTTTAGGACTCTGCCTCACACCCTAGGGATTTGCTCTCCAATAGCCATATGGACACTTTAGAAGACTAATGCCCAATTTTTCACACCGCCTATGATTCTTCAGTCACATATTGTTTAAGAGTAGTTCTCCTACTGTTTGAGGTGTTGATGTATAGATTCCTTATACCTTTAAAGTGTGGTAAAGGTAAGTTCTGTGTTTTTGAAAGAAATATTGGATTTTGGGTAAAGGTTCAGATTTTGGGGTTTGGATTCCGTTTTGAGATATATTTTGTGCTTAAGGTAGTGTTATGAAGCCTTTTTAGGCGTTAGAACATGTTAGATGGGTTAAATGTAGGATATTTTTAGAGTTTCTACCTAAAGACTGTTCCAATGATCCGTTCACCGATTGAATGACAAGACTGTTCCAACAGTCCGCGTACTGATTGAACAGTCAGACCGTCCCAATGGTCCCTGTATCATTCCAATGGTTTGACTGGCAGGAGTCTAAATTTTCGATTTTAATCTAAGCCTAGAAGTGAGACTAATAGTGGAATCTTTCGCAGACAAGGGAGCTTGGGTTTATGAAGATTACCAAGAGGACTCATACGATCAAAGTGAGTAAAACTCACATGGAAACCATTTACGGCCTTTTTTGCATATCTACTTTGTTATCAAACGTGTATATCTTATACTCACATTGCTTAGTATAAATGTTGTGAACTATACAATTGTACAAATGAAATATTTGTGAAAATGAATGATTGATGGTGTAAATTCATACATTGATAATAAAAATGATTAACATCTTTATATGACATGGATACCATTGAAAAAATGTGTGAAGAATCTGGAGTATGTACATATCAGTATATGGGTTTGACCCTATGATTCATATTTATTTTAATGTTAATTACCTTTGATGCATGATGTGTGTTTTAATGAGTACTCGCAAGCGCACAAATCGTTTGTAATATAGTGTGTGCAAGTGCGAGGTCGAATCCACAAGGAAATGGTCAAATATTAGTGTCTTGTTTAATCAACCTCATTTTAACCTAGTTCCAAATGTTGGAGGATTGATTCAAGAGTAAAAGACTAAACAAACGAGATGAAATGAAATGTGCAAATTAAAAGGAACTAAGGCTAAGGAATCTACCAAACCAAATCCAACAACTCACACTTCTTGGTTTCTACTTGAACACCCAAAGAACATTAAGCTTATGATGTCATTCAAGTTTCTCAACCACATATTTTAGAACCATTGAATGAATCCAACTCAAAGATAAATCACAAAGAGTACCCATTTGAAATCAAATCATCCAATGTATCCATTCAATGAACAAATCACAATGGATATCATCATTCAAACCGATAAAACAATTTATCCATCGGTTGAAACACATTAAATGTCCTATATCTACCAACAACCACATTCATTGCAAAAGATAAAGCATTTAAATGAATGGAACTTGAATAAAAAATATGATATATTATCAAATGTCCAAGTATTATAACAGGAGTGTGAGTGTCATCATTGGAAAGGTTTCATCCTCAACCGTAGTTGAGGTTACTAGCCTTCCATGACTAAGAACACCACAAGAAAATGAAGAACAACCATGGAAATAAAAGGAAAGCTTTACAAAAAGAAAGTGTCTAAGAACAAAAGCTACTGGAATACACTATAAAATGCACAAAATTAAACCTAGCCACTGTTCTCTGAACTCTCCTAACAAGGAGGTATGACTATGGCTTTTATAGAAGAAAATTAGGGCTAGAAACCCATGTAAAATGACTCCTCTAACCCCCTCTAGGGTTCCTCTCTTGCTAGAGACAACCAAGATCATGCAACCAGCGTGTTCTGATGCGAAACTCAGAGGGAGAACTGCTTTTTGTCATGGAGAAGCTCCTGATTGGGTGTTCTGGCGCGCTTCTGCAAAAGTAAGTTCTGGGAAATTTCGATCGATCGACTTTTATTCGATCGATCGACTTCGGGTAGAATTCGATCGATCGAGTTCTTCAGAACTTCTGAATTTTCCAAGCAATTCCACATGAATTTTGCCATTCCTCACTTATTAACCTACAAAACATAAAAACACAAAAACTAACCAAAACATCAGAAATTAACAAGGCTAAAGGTCTAACTTATGTAAATCAAGGGGTCCAAATACACAATATTTGGCACTCATCAATGCAATTGTTAGAAGTAACCATAACAATCATGTATGTATGGTGGTCACTGTTGGGAATTGGTTTGCAAAAACATGTTTGCGTAGCGGAAAATAAAATTTCCAAGCTAAGATCGAACTTTATGAAGAACATGTGAAGAACTATGTTATTTTAAAATAAATTGCAAAACATAAAATACACACTTGAAGAATTCAGCAACTCTTTGGCTTTATGGGCAAGATTTTGCTCCTTGCTCCTTGACGAAGAACGTGTGATGAGACCGTTAGATCTTCTCACCAATGACTGATGATTACTAAGAGAGTGGGCTCTCAACTTGCTCTTTAAAGCTTAAACTTATTCTCGAAAGTTAGCTACAAAATATTAGTTTTCAGTAAAAACTAAACTGTAGCAATCGCTTATTCTACAAGAGCTACATACTTATCTATTTATAAGCTCTCAATACTAGGAGAGTGAGAGATATAAGCAATGTGGGACAAGCTGTAGCAAGTGATTAATACATTGGCCCATGTATCTGCTATTCCTTTAGGCTTGGGTTTTATCTCAAGGCCCAATCTCCCCTCTTGCATCTCATGCACAGTTTCTCTCTAGCCCATGTTTTTAAATAAATAAATAAAAGCAGCCTAATAAATAAAAAGTTTGATCTGGTTAAATTAAATCAACTTTGTGAGAGACAGAGGCGGAGCCAACATCTGCAACTTGGGGGGTCCAAATTGATGAAAAAATTTAGGGGGTCAAAATTAGAAAAAATAAAAAAATTAAGAGTAAATTTATTTTTTTTTAATTTTTTTTTGGGAGAACTTTGGGGCTTGGGGCCGAGGGTGGGGGGGGGGGGGAGGGGGGTGGCAGGCCTCCCAAGCTCCTTAGTAGCTTCGCCCCTGGTGAGAAATCTAAAGGAAAAATAAAAACTAGCCAAAATAGTCTGACTCAACAAGTCACTATTTACAATTGATTCCCTAAACAATTTTAATTGCTCTCTAGTTTATATTTTTTATTAAAACAATGAATCCTTTAAACTTACTTAATACTGACTTTTGATTCATCCATGAAATCTTCTGTAGCAAAATTAAAATCAAGATACTGTCATTTAATTGTCTACTACCTCTTTATCCTTGAGTCGTTAATTTTATTTATTTTTCTTGTACTCGTGAAAAACTTATCACATGTACATTATATTTTGGTATCTCATACCAAAATGCTCCGACCAGAGACTGAGAATAATCTAATCTATAAAATATATCTCAAAGGAAAATTTCTTATCCTTTTAATAAAGGACTTGGATTCCTTCTTGAGAAAAGCTTTCTCACAATATTAATTGCGATCGCACAATGCACCAAGAATGTTGACCATCAATTTGGTCTCACCCATAAATACATCAAAGTGATCTACACTTCACATCTGAGTACACAATCCTCTCAGGATTTAGAATCAATATCATAAATAATCTTGGGAGTATGTTAGTGGAAAAACAATTTCCATGGTCTGTTTAGTGCATAACCCCTACACATCAACTCGAAACATCCAACTTCGCCTGATCAAGATAAATCACAAAGATCCGATGTGTAATAGTCTTCGCAAATGGAATGCCCAATTAGATTATCGATTGTGAACTATACAATGTTTAAAACTATAAGGATTATAGACTAAGACCTTGTGTAATAACCAGTTACTCAAGCCATAGACCATATTCAATGTAATCCAATGGCCATTCACATGCAAAATATACATAAACAATATTAAGCATATAAAATATCATATGTCTTATGCTCAAAATAGATGAGTTAATAACAACTTTATTCATAATAAACTTATATGTCAACAATACATTGGGATTTAGGGCATAAACTCTAATAGTCACACCTTGCAACAGCTAGTTGTGTGGATCACACAAGGTTGGACTCTGTCAGAAAACTAGAAGTGGCTGACCATTGTACCTCACCGAGGCACCGCTGTTGTACCATATATTCCACGAGACGCGTAAACCTCCCCATAAGAGAGTTATGTGTATAGATAGATCATATGGATGATAATAATGATTTGAACACGTGATATTATATTAGTATTATAATGCATTAGCATGATTTTTTGCTTTGTTTATTTGACAAGAACCTCATTGCATGAGGTTGCCTGTGATTTATCTTAACATGTTTCTCGTGTGCTAACTCACGACTCACTAAGTCGTGGACTTACACTTTATCTTTTCTACCTGTAAGACATTTTTGTTTTCCAGTTCGCCCGACTGTAGAAAATTGTTCATAGGGGCCCTCGCAGGAGATTATGATGGATGACCTAACTAGGCATATCTTTTTGGAGACCCCTCGTAAGGTGGAGTACATGCATGACCACAGGCAAGAGGAATGCTTTTCCTTCTTAATGTTCATATGGTGGTGGTATCTAAGCTTTGTGTAGGATCCGTGAGGATTTTCTTTTGATGGACCTTAGTTATTTCTATTTGATGTAATTATCCAGATTATTAGACTTTATTTTACGTGACGTAGTTTTGTGGCTATCTTGATGGTTGTATTGGAAAAATAAGAGATGTATCTTCTGCTATTTTGCTTTCTAATCAGGGGGTCTATGTAACTCTTTGAGTTATTTATTCATTAAATAAGCTCGTGGATGTTATGGTAACACTCCGAGTTAATTACTAGTCAATTAATAAAGTGTCACCATCTAATGACTTTGTCACCTTGGGTCATAAAATAATGTTGCTTACTAGTTCATTGATGAGGGGAGGGATTGGAGTTTCAGGATATTGTTTGTTGTGTGTGTGTGTGTGTATGTTTTGTTTTATTTTTTGTTCTTTTGCGTGTGTTAAAGATTTGATTGTGATGTGTAACATATGTCAAGATTTTGGAAAACAAGAGATGGAATGAAAAAGAGTCAAAGGAGAAGGAGCTCTCACTTATCGGCGATAGGAACACCAACTTCTCTCTCTCTCTTTCTCTCTCTCTCTCTCTCTCTCTCTCTCTCTCTCTCCCTATAACAGCTCTCAACTTCCGCAGAATGATTCGTTGGGTTTGAAAAAGATGTGTTATAAAGGAGTAATTCTACATGTTCATTAAGTGTCCATCAAGTATCCATAAAAAAATGATGTGGCTTTTAAAATCACCATTGGGCGTGTGATTGATCAAATGATGATTTTGATCAAATTGTGATTTTAAAAGTCACTTCATTTTTTTATGAACACTTGATGGACATTTAATGTACATGTAGAATTACTTGTTATAAAGTGGTGAAGTAGTAATTACGTGAAATTGGTATGAGTATTTTTGTTAGTTAATAAATTTCATTAAATTGGGCATTTGTTAGAGGAAGTGCATTTTAAGGAAAATATCATTTTCAAGCTCTTCCTTTAATGTGGTTTTTGGACCCTCAAAAGTGCTTTATTTTTTTAATTTTTTTTACCAAACAATCACTTTTTTATTTAAATGAACTTTTTATGCATTAAACATACTTTTTTAGCTTCTCAAATATACAACCAAACTGACTCTATATTGACAACAGTTAATAAAAGGTGTGTCATGCAACTCTCAGGTTGGAGTGGTGTTGCCACATTTATTCTTAGATTTTCAATGCTCATTTCATAAAGAAGAATGTCACACATGTAAAAGAAACTCAAAGTATATACTTTTGACTTATGGATGATACTATGTAATAATTATTAGGGAAAATGCATCATCAATATCTGTGGTTGATCTAATTGATAAATAGCTCAATGGGGTATCAAAGTGAATTCAGAAGACCATGTGTGGTTAGCCTAATTTACAAAACGCTCCCTAGAGTTAAATTTTGTTAAAAATTTGACAAATTCTATTAAGTGCCATGTAGCTCCAATAACATGCCGACATGTGTCACTATTTATAAAAATAATATAAATATATGGGATAATTGCATCATTGGTCCCTGTGATATGCCATAATTATTTTTCACTCCTATGGTTCAAAAGTTCACGGGAAGTCCTTGTAGTAAGCAATAATTACAAATCGATCCCTGACGTCAAATTCCGTTAAATTTTTTAACAGATTCTATTAAATGTCACGTCAGCGCCACGTCAAACCAATAAGAATGCGAAACGTGTCCATCTTAATAAAAAAAAATTATTAAAAAATAAATAAATAAACTTATTTTTTTAAAAAAATTAAAATTAAAAAACAAAAAAGCAAGGGGTGGCTAGAGTGGCCGCCTGGGGTGGCGTGCAGCCACCCCAAGTGGCCTGGGGGTGGCCTTCGGGCCACCCCCGGCCACCTCTAGGGGTAGCTGCGGCCTCCTCAGAGGCTAGGGGTGGCCATCAGACCAACCACAGGGACCTTTGAATTCACTTTGATACTGTTGGCACAGTTTCCGGTACGGTGACGTGTTGCCTTATGATTCGTTGCCTTCCTTGATCTTCGCTCTCCTCATAATCTGCAAAATAATAAACGGCTCGTCGGCTCGTGGGGGTGCCGACCATACCCCCACTCCGATGCCTAAGTCAATTCAAACTATTTATTTTCTGGAGAGTATTAATAATCTCAGAGCTTAGAAAATCTGCCTGTCTTTTTATACCTGACGTAGTAGTCTTATTTATAGACTCACAGTTCATAGTTATGAAACTACTGGAGTGCTTGGAGCATAATCTAATTAGGAGTCTGAGTCCTAGATCACATAGTCTTTAATCTTATCTTCATAGAATTCAAATTGAGTAGTAGAGTTCAAACTGGATAAGACACTCTCTCTGGCTAATGTCATTCTATTAGGTACCTTATCCCATATTTGATGGGATAGAAGTCTATCTTGATATATTTGGGATATGCGGCTTTTTGGAGATAATGGATGGTCTTGTACTTAAGTCTAATCTGGCCGGGTCAACCCAATGGGCTCAGCCCCCGATACTACCTTAGGCCCACATGTCTTTGGAGCTGATTATTTCTCCAACAGTTACCCCCCTAATTCTCTTATTTGAATTTAGAATGTAAGAGAATTAAGTACCTCAATTTCTGAATTTGGATCTTCCATCATCTGTATCTGACAATTGTTGCCTCTTTCAAAGTAATTATGGTGAATAGTGCCTCGAATCTCAGGATTGGAGTGGCGTCTGACTTGATAGATGCCAATTCAAATCTTGGGCACTTATGATCTGTCAAAGTACTAATAGCAACTCCCCATAAATATCTTCTACATAAGTGCCTCTACATAATATTGTCGGTCGGGCCAAAGTTTTGAAGATGATCTCCTACTCTCGGTAGGAGATGGATCGGACTGATGTAGTTGATTTCACCAAGATCATGGTGAAATGCCACACTGAAAGAACACCGAAGCTTCTTCATCGGTAGTGCTTCGTAGACTGCTTCCAAAAAAATCTCTCTTGGCGGCCTTGGAGGCTCAGACTGGCGCTGAGGCTTTGGTTGTCCGAGACTTACAACGGCTAGGGGCTTCTGGTGGCCCGAGGTTCTGTGCTTGGCGTACCGAATCTTCTGATTTGAACACCATCTAGCTTGTTCTCACCTGTGAATATCTTTATTTTTGAACTTTGTAATGTTTGAATTCTTTGTTATGGAAAAACTTTCCATAACAAATCAATTCTGACTTATCCTCTAATAACTTGAATAAACAATCGGTTTGCATAAGTTAACTCCGAGGAGGATAGGAAAAATCTTTTTGTTTCGACCTCCGGGACTAGGAGGGAAAAAATATTTTGGGGTAATTACCTTTTTCCCCCATGAACTACCAAAAAATGCGCAATGCCCCCATGAACTACCAACTCGACCAAAATAGAGCATTCAACTACCAAAGACAACCATTTCCCCCCTTCCGTCAGTCAAAGGGGTTAAAACAAACGGTCAACGAGTCATGTGCAGTTTTATATGGGGGCATGTTGGAAGATGATGATAGTTCATGGGGGGAAAAGAGGAAGATGGTGGTAGTTCATAGGGGAAAAAGAGGAAGAAAATGAGGGTAAAACGACGTGTGACTGACGGAAGGAGGAAAATGGTTATCTTTGGTAGTTGAATGCTCTATTTTGGTCGAGTTGGTAGTTCATGGGAGCATCGCACATTTTTTGGTAGATCATGGGGGGAAAAGGTAATTACCCCAAATCTTTTTGTTCCGCCTCCGTGACTAGGAGAGAAAAATCTTTTGTTTTGAACTCTGTGACTAGGAGGGAAAAAATCTTTTTGTTTCGACCTCCGGGACTAGGAGGGAAAAATCTTGTTTTCTGCCTCCGTGACTAGGAGGAAAAAATATTACTTTCAGTTATCCTCTTTAACTTGAACAAACAATCGGTGTGTGTAAGTTATGACCAAGAAGGATAGGAAAAAATCTTTTAGAAGCGATGAACTTGGTTATTTTTTGTAGAGGTGATATCCCCGTATGGTTTGTTATAGGGGTTGTCTCCCCGAAAGGTTTTGTTGTAGGGGTTGCCTTCCCGTATTTTTGTCCGAGCTGCTCCTAAGAGATCTTAATCTGAGAGCTTGGTGTAGCTTCGGTGATTTTCCCTTTGCATAAGCTTTAACTTTGTTGAGCTACCCCCCATAACTTTAGTCCACGACCGCGGGCTAAGTCGTTCGAGGCGGATAGTCAGGTCCTCTTGGTATCCTGGACGATGGTGTAAAAGAGATCTCGGAGTTCGGAGTGAGTCTCGGGGCTTCAACCTGTAAATACTTGAACTTTCCTTTTCAAATGTATCTTTTCTTTTTCATGTAAATTTTTTTTTTTTTTGTAATGAACAAAATTTCAATGTTAATGAATGGAAGTCTCGGTTTCTTATAAATCTTACTTTTTATACTAGAGTTACCCCCAAAACTTGAACAAACAATCGGTTTGTGTCAGTTTTTCCGAGGGAAGAACTGGTCTAATTTTTTGAAATTTAAGCTACCCCAAAAAATTGTGAACAAACAATCAGTTTCTTGAAAAAATTTACAGAGGAGAATAGAAAAAAACTATTTGCATCAAAGTGTTGAGTCTTACTTGATGATTTTTAAAGAGGTTTTATCATCATACCTTCCTGAAGCTTTATCTTCTTGAAGCTTTATCATTCTGAAGCTTTGTCATACTGAAGCTTGTTCTCCCTGAAACTTTATCTTCCTGGATCTTTCCTGAAGCTCTGTCATACTGAAGCTCTACCTTCCTGTTTACTTTCCTGAAGCTTTATCATCCTGAAGCCTTATCTCCCTAAACCTTTATCTTCGTAGATATCTGTCTTCCTGAATCTTTATCTTCCTGGATCTTTCCTGAAGCTTTATCTTCCTGAAGCTTTGTCCTCCTAAAGCTTTGTCATCCTGAAGCTTTATCATCCTGAAGCTTTATCATTCTGAAGTTTTATCTTCCTGAAACTTTGTCATCCTAAAGCTTTGTCATCCTGAAGCTCTGTCATCCTGAAGCTCTACCTTCCTGTTTACTTTCCTGAAGATTTATCATCCTGAAGCCTTATCTCCCTAAACCTTTATCTTCGTAGAGATCTGTCTTCTTGAATCTTTATCTTCCTGGATCTTTCCTGAAGCTTTATCTTCCTGAAGCTTTGTCATCCTGAAGCTTTATCATCCTGAAGCTTTATCATTCTGAAGTTTTACCTTTCTGAAGCTTTATCTTTCTGAAGCTTTATCTTCCTGAAGCTTTACCTTTCTGAAGCTTTATTTTTCTGAAGCTTTATCATTCTGAAGTTTTATCTTCCTGAAACTTTATCGTCCTGGATCTTTCCTGAAGCTTTATCATTCTGAAGCTTTACCTTTCTGAAACTTTATCTTCCTAAATCTTTGCCTTCCTGAATCTTTATCTCCCTGAACCTTTACCTTCCTGTTTGTTTACCTTATTGAGCTACCCCCCATAACTTCAGTCTGCGACCGCAGGCTAAGTCGTTCGAGGTGGGTAGTCAAGTCGCTGAGCTTTACCTTCCTTTCTGAAGCTTTGTCATCCTGAAGCTTTACCTTCTAAGCTACCCCCATAACTTTAGTCTGCAACCGCAGGCTAAGTTGTTCGAGGTGGGTAGTCAGGTCGCTGAGCTTTACCTTCCTTTGCAGCAGCTTTATTTTTCTGAAATCTTTGTAACCTGTAAAAGACTTTATATATTAATGAAATGAAATTACTGAATTGAAATCTTAACATTTCAATTCTCTCATCTCTGAATTTAGATGATCCATACTCATAGCATCTGGAGACCTCCAACCGAGAGGTTTCTTGTCTTGGTGTCCTTTCCATAACCATTTCAGGTCGTCCGAGGAAAGGACTTGGGCCGATTCTATCTTGGATGTTCTTGTCCTTCCAGAAACCTGCAATCCCGCCGTCGTATCCTTTCCATAACCTTTTCGGGTCGTTCGAGGAAAGGATTCGGGATATCTTTAACCTTATCCTTCGGAAACCCCCAACTGGGAGGTTTCAACCCTTTATATCCTTTCCATGACCCTTTTGGGTTGTTCGAGGAAAGGATTCGGACGGATTCTAATCAGGATATCCATAACCTTATCCTTCGGAAACCCCAAATCGGGAGGTTTCAACCCTTTGTATCCTTTCCATGACCCTTTCGGGTTGTCCGAGGAAAGGATTCGGGCGGATTCTTTTCTGGATATCCTTAGTCTTATCCTTCGGAAATCCCCAACCGGGAGGTTTCAACCCTTTGTATCCTTTCCATGACCCTTTTGAGTTGTTCGAGGAAAGGAATCGGGCGGATTCTAGTCTCATCCTTCGAAAACTCCCAACCGGGAGGTTTCAACCCTTTGTATCCTTTCCATGACCCTTTCGGGTTGTTCGAGGAAAGGATTCGGGCGGATTCTTTCCTGAGCATCCCCACCATAACTCTTTCGAGTCGTTCGAGGGGAGGAGTCAGATGGACGTTGATGTAGCTTGATCATCTTTGAAGAAGTTTGATGAAGAAGTGCTTCCATTCTATCTCGGACTGCTGCTTTATTCTTAGCAGAGATCAATCAATACCTGGGGACTATCTGTTCTTCCTTGCTCTCAGTGTTGGACTAACTGAGAGACTTTCCTTGTTTTCTCTGCAGGGTTGTCTCCCTGGCTCTCGGTGTTGGACTAACCGAAAGACTTTCCTTGTATAATTTGTTGTAGGGGTTGTCTCCCTGTATCTTTTCTGCAAAAAGGGTTAACAAAGTACTGCATATACTAAAATAAAATAGCAGAATGCACAGTAGCACCATATATTCTTTTCATCTGTCGGGATGATTTTGTGATCCTTTCACTCACGGCAGGAGTGAGGCCTCAACACATGAGTCTATTTTATCAAAATATATATATTTTTTGGCAAAGCGTACAAGTGCATGCATATATATATTTTTTCCTGGTTGATAAAATAAAAACCAACATTTATCCTTACTTTAACATGAATCATGTTTGTAAAAGAAGAGTATGAACTTATCTGGTGAATTCGATGAAGATGAACTATCTTACTTGGAATTCCTTATCTTGCACGCCCCTCGATATGGGGCTCTTTGAGAGAGTTCCTCAAGCTGGATCCTCGGTTCGGATTGGTCCCTCGGCATGTGACTGTGCACTTCGGAGGATGGCAAATCTGGAGGGGTCCTCGGACTATGCTATTTGGAACTAGAAGCTCGGGATAGGGTCTTCGGGATAGTACCCTCGGAATAATACTCTCGATATGTGTTGTCTCGGTACGTACTTTTCGTCTCGGTAAAACACCCTCGCGTCTAGCTTTTCTCCTTGGTAGAATGCCCTCGGATCAAACTTCTCGGAATATACTTTCTTCTCGGTATGAAACCCTCGGGTTTAACTTTCCTCCATAGTAAAATATCTCGGATCTAACTTTTCTCCTCGGTAGAACACCCTCGGATCTAACTTTCCTCATTGGTAAAACACCTCGGATCTAACTTTCCTCCTCGGTAAAACATCTCGAATCTGACTTTGTACTCGGTAAAACACCTTCGGATCTAACTTTTCTCCTCGGTAGAACACCCTCGGATCTAACTTTTCTCCTCGGTAGAACACCCTCGGATCTAACTTTCCTCATGGGTAAAACACCTCGAATCTAACTTTCCTCCTCGGTAAAACACCTTGGATCTAGTTTTTATACTTGGTAGAACACCCTCGGATCTAACTTTTCTCCTCGGTAAAACACCTCGGATCTAACTTTTTAGAAGGTTGCCACCTCGGGATAAAACTCCTTGGAGTATACTAACCTCCATACATACTCCCTTTTTCTTCTTCTTTTTCCTTTCTCATTTTTTTTTTCTGACATATCTAGAATTCATGTGTTGAACACTTGGAACATTACCAAACAAGACCGGTTTAACTGGCTTTTGAACAGAAGTACGACCGAACTGGCAAGTCATGTCTCGGTCATTTGGCAGTGACCCGAGCCCTTGGCACGTGATTGTTTATTTGATTCGGGTCCTCCTTGACGGCGCCATGTATCCACAATCCACACTTTGATTCTGTTTGTGTCCACAGCATCGTGTCTCCATCTTCTTCCTCCGAGGTGAACTAGTCACCAGAAGCCCATGCAAAGACCTGGACCACCGAGGCGACACCGACATTCCATTCCACTCAGAACCCACCGAGAATCTGTAAACAAGAAAACAAACCAGAGACTTCATGTGAGATACTTCTCCGGCCTAAGCCAGAAGTCCGAGACCCTGAGCATCAAGTCATGACTCGCCGAACGTTGCTAGAGCATGGAGCCACCTTGATGATTGGGCAAGCTCTTCCAGGCCTTTATCTACCGTTGCTGTGTCGGCATGTCTACCACCAGTCAGCAGTAACATAGGTTGTGAAAGTGTCATTTCGGATGTTAAACCAGTCTGACAGGCCAGTTCATCGCCCAAAATTTATCTCGGTGGTTCGGCCAATGCCCAGAACAGAACGGGACGCAGTCATAGGGCCCGCATGGCACCGGCACCATCGGAGCCTCAAATGGGAAGTAAACTCACTACTGAGGACAGGTAGAACCCCCGGGCTCTGGTTTTCATGCCTCAGAAACCGTGAACTTCCGAGGACCCGGGCTTCCGAGGCAACGGCGGCGAAGAGACTCCACTTAGAATCCACTGAGTGGAGTTGGTGGACCTTAGGCCCAAGCCCGACGTCGGAGGGCGGACATCTTCGACCTGCACAAAGACTTTGAAGGGTGGACATCTTCGACCAGCCTCTCCTTCGGGGTTCCGAGGTCCTACTGGGCGAAACCCAAAATACCGGAGATATGCTTTTGTCGTCCTGTGGATCGCGTCATCGGGGCTCTCAGTGGTTTCGGAGTCAGCAGGGAGGATCCAAAGCTGGACCTTCACGGTGGCGAATTCCCCATTGGAGAGGATCTGAACTTGAACTGAAATGAGCTAGAGTGGATCTTCCCTTGACGAGGGTCTGGAGCTCGTACCCAGCGTCTTCTTCGAAGAAGAAAGCAGAACCGGATCGGGTTAGGACTTAGGCATACCTGTGGATTCTCTTCTTTTTTCTTTGGGCCGTTGATGTAGCTTCAGAGCAACAAGGTTGGTTCTTGTCTTTTTTGTTTTGTTTTGTTTTGGGCCAACCTGATTAGGCTTACTGGATCCGGCCCTTTTGGGTTAAAAAGTCCCACCAGACCCAAGCTTAGAGCCAGAGTCTCCTTTCTTCCTCTCTGTATAGACTGTATGTGCTGTAGCCTTCACGTGAACTCAAGACCTAAAAAATGGATAAATTTTCCAAAGTTTCTATGGTTGACATGAATGGTCAAAGCTGCGTTTAAGAAACCTCCAAAATTTTCACACCACTCAAGGCAGAATCATATACGGCCATACGACAGTCTCTAAAAACATAAAAAAAAATATGAGTTAAAGATCAAACATATCTGGCATATACGACGAGGTCCAACACTGGTCTGATGTGCATTAAAGCACGCCCGATATAGATGGATGTGGATCATTTCTACGTGCAGGTAGCAAACTTCAAGCGTAGATCCACGAAGTCAGAGATCTCTGTCTACTGCCGAAGAGAGAGTTTCAAATTTCTCTCGCGCATCCACATAGAAGGAGACTGTTGGTGGACGCAGATCTGCTTTATGTTAATATAGATCTAAATAGATCTGTCATGGACTAGTGAAGATCTTGAAGAAAGAAATCATTGGCTACTTTCTGCCATGATTTTGCTCTGTAGTCACCGTTGCGGATTTTTCTTATGAGAAACGAATAATCGTTCCCACAGACGGCGCCAAACTGTTGGTACAGTTTCCGGTACGGTGACGTGTTGCCTTGTGATTCGTTGCCTTCCTTGATCTTCGCTCTCCTCGTAATCTGCAAAATAATAAACGGCTCATCGGCTCGTGGGGGTGCCGACCATAACCCCACTTCGATGCCTAAGTCAGTTCAAACTATTTATTTTCTGGAGAGTATCAATAATCTCAGAGCTTAGAGAATCTGCCTGTCTTTTTATACCTGACGTAGTAGTCTTATTTATAGACTCACAGTTCACTGTTATGAAACTACTGGAGTGCTTGGAGCATAATCTAATTAGGAGTCTAGTCCTAGACCACATAGTCTTTAATCTTATCTTCATAGAATTCAAATTGAGTAGTAGAGTTCAAACTGGATATGACACTCTCTCTGGCTAATGTCATTCTATTAGGTACCTTATCCCATATTTGATGGGATAGAAGTCTATCTTGATATATTTGGGATATGCGGCTTTTTGGAGATAATGGATGGTCTTGTACTTAAGTCTAATCTAGCCGGGTCAACCCGATGGGCTCAGCCCCCGATACTACCTTAGGCCCACGTGTCTTTGGAGCTGATTATTTCTCCAACAGATACCATAAAGAACAATTTGTAAATAATACCAACCACATGGATTGATGATCAGGGACGGAGCCAGCAAGTATTTTGGGCATGGGCCAAGCTGTCAAGGCATAAATTACAAATATATTAAAATAGGGGCAGGGGTCAAAGCATGAATAAGAATTATATAAAGATTGAAGATGAAATAAATATATAAAGACGAAATTAGCATCATTTTAGTTTTGACAAAAATAAAAAAATAAACAAAAGAAAATATACAAAATAAGTGTTTCATAATACATCAAATTTCGGTCAAAACACCTATCAAAATGAAACCCGTCGTTTTTTTTTTTTTTTTAATTCCGAAAATCATCTATGATTGAATTTATGCTAATTGTTGTAGCAACTTCTCTTTTGATGTACACCATTAGAGAATCCGTCAGAAACTCATCTTCAATTTTGTTGCGAAGCCTAGTTTTGACAATATTCATGGCTGAAAATGCTCGTTTTGTAGTTGCGGTAGAAAAAGGAAGAGTAAGCTGATGTGGTTTTTTCTTACTTCAATAATAATATCACTCGCAATAGAACGAATCGTTGGAGGATAATGTCTATATTGAGGGTGTCGATCCACAGGGAATGTATTGGTTGCATGCATCAAGCTTTAATAAAATTGGTCCTAATTTATCCTTTGGAAAGTATGTTGTTTTTTTGTGATTTTCAAATTGTAAACTACTAACAGAAATTAAATTCTACAAAGTAAATTAAAGTTGTATGAAATGATATGGGAAACTAGGGAATTGATTTCACCACTATCCTTGTACCAATGGCCATCACATTAACATGAGACATTCTTTCTAGGCATGATATTACCCGTGTGCGGTTGTCAAGCACTCAACAAGGTGTCAAGAAAATACCATCATTAAAAATAAGCATACCCCATCCTAAGATTAGTACGGATCATCTACCTAAGCTAGGGTGTAGCATCATCCGTCTATCCTAGGCATGAAGTATCAAATTTATTAACTTAGTTACATGCAAACAATGATTAAGTGTAGCCCATCCTAAGATTAGTACAAATCATCTACCTAAGCTAGGGTGTAGCATCATTTGTCTATCCTAGGCATGAACTATCAAAATCTCTTGTTGCATGTTCAAAATCATACATTGCATAACCATTACATTTATCATCTTTTGAATAATAAACATAATTTGAGCACAATCAAAATGATAAGCTTTCTAGATAAACATTTCATCATGATTGCATTTAACTTTAAAACCAATTACGAAAATGTAATTCTCATAGTTATACAATCATCAATGCCCAAAATAAATATCTCAAAATAAAACACAATTAAGCCATTGATACTTGGATAGGGTTTATCAAAACCCTAGGGAGAGCTTTAGCTATGCATGGAGAGCCTTTGAGAATTTGGTGTTGAAAACCCTTCCATCCCCTTGCGGTCCACCGAAAGTTTCTGCCCAATAATGTTGCTGGAACTCCCCTGGTTTTTCTCTCCCCTTTTTCTTCTTATTTTCCGGATGGTCTCCTCTTTTTTTTCAAGCTCTCTCCTCCCCTTTTGTCCTTGCTGCCAGCTTGGGGAAAACTCAGAATTGGTGCTGTCCCTCCAGTGGAGTGTCTGCCCATGCTGCTGCCTTGAAGATGCTGCTGGTGAGGTGGACAGGTGCAGCCCATGCTATTGTCCAGCAGAGGTTCTGCCCCTTGCAGGTGCTGCCAGAAGCTGCAGGAGCTGAATGAGTTGTCCAACAGCTGTCCAGCAGCTGCAGGTTGCTGCAGGAGGCGTGGTAGTGAGGAGAAGCTGCTGTCCAGTTGAGAGGAAAAGGTGCAGGAGCTGCTGTGCGAAAGTGTGCTGCAGGCAAGGTGGAGTGTTGCAGGTGCTGTCCAGCTTTGGGGAATTGTGCAGACCATGCTGCTGCTGTCCAGCAGGTTCAGCTTTTCCATTCCATGTTGCTGCCCTTGGTGCTTTGTGTAAAGTGGAGCTGCTGTCTTGCAGGTGAAACAGGCGTGCATTGCTGATTGGAGCTGCTGCTGGCTGGGGGAAGGTGCTGCCCATGCTGTCCATGCTGTCCAGGTGCTGCAGGTGCTGCAGGAGCTGCAGGTCACATGTATGTGCTGCAGTGTTATGGAAGGGGGGACACGCAAGGGGAGACAAGAGGGAGAGGTGCTGCTAGGCTGCCTAACAATGAAAACAAGGAATGGGACAAAAATAAGAAAGATGAACAAAATTTCGGATTTTCGGGATGATCCAACGACTAAACTTAAAATGGTGATATCTTTTTGTATGTATCTCCAAATAGGCTGAAATTTGTTGGGTTGGAAAGCTGACATTTGGAACTTCAATTTAGACATAGGAAACGCTCAAAAAGAATATCTTTTGGTCCTGTTATGATAGGTCTAAATCCAATAGGCTATTACATCCGAATTTCCATGTATTTTGCTTGAATTATGTCATTTCTCTCTTATTGTCCTACAAAACATAAAAACACTAAAACTAGCCAAAACATTAGAAAATAACATAGCTAAAGATCTAACTAATGTAGATTAAGGGGTCTAAATATATAATAATTTGGACACATCAAATACCCCCAAACTTACATTTTGCTAGTCCCTTAGCAAAACAAAATGAAAAATAAAATCAAAGCATGAAACATAAATCCTTTTTCGTGGGAGAGACGATTGCATTTAGCGTATGCAACAAGCTTTTTAAACCCCTAGGCATCCCTAGTGGACGAGTGAAGTCTCGTGAGGGTTTAACAGAAGTGACACCCACAAACACTTTGCCAAGAATGCAATGTCGTAAAAATCATGGTTTTTATTCATGGGCAAGTTTAAAATCACAAACTCCATCTTCGAAATTCTAGAGTAAGCTTGAATTAAATCACTCATAAATGAACAGTTGAAGTACCGCACATTCCCTTGGTGTAAAGTGAACTAACACATGACTATGAGGTTTCAATGTAATTCCTATATACATGATTCAATGCTCAAATTCCATTGGAATCCCCATTGGATGACAACCAAGGCAATAGATGATTTACACTCTAAAGACAACTTCTTCTTCTTTTTTCTTTTTTTTCTTTTTTTTTTTCTCTTTTTTTTTTTATTCATTCGTGCGGACTGTGCAATGTCCAGCTTCCTTAAGCTTTCTAATTGACCCATGTAACGAGCTTTAGACCAATGACTCCCAAACTGGATGGCTTTAGGGTATTAGGTGTAGAACACCCTTAAAGATTTACTAACTCGAGTCAAAAAGGCTACGAAGCTAAACTAGCCCTTAGCGCTCTATTAACCATTCCAAACTTCTTGTTTTTTGACGCGAACACTCACTGCTTAATGAGGCAAGAGGCCCGGTTACTCAACAAAAGGCTTAGAATATTTACTTTTCTTTTTCTTTTCTTTTTTCTTTTTCTTTTTTGGTTTTTTTTTCTTTTTTTTAATAAGATAAGCTATATACATATGCCAATGTATTCACCCAACACGTCAACCAATTTAAATCTGAGACATCAAACACATGCATATTTAGTTTCACATTTTATGCCTCACAAGTATATGCTAGTGTGCTCTGTGCTAAGTGCAAGGTAAAACATGTGATATCATCGCATATTCAAAAACAAGTAACCAATTCAGCTGTCCTAGTCAAATGATCATGTGTTCATAACTTTAAACTCGCCAATGAATGCAAATCAGAGTTAAAATGTCACACATTCTCAGAATTTTTTATTTTTTTATTTTTTTTTAACAAAAAAAAAAAAAACAAAAGGAAAACGAAAGGACATTCCTTACCCCCAAACTTGAATGACACATTGTCCTCAATGTGTGAATAGAGATACATTACCGGGAGAGAAGGAAAAGATGGGGCGAATCGAACTCCCCCAAACTTGGATGTAGGTGCATCTGTCCTGAAAAACACAACACTGCTCCAGCCGTATAATGGACTAGGCATCATGAAATGCACGGATGGAGTGTTAGTAAATAAAAACAACTACCGAAAATAAAGAAAAAGAACTGAATGTAAACAAACACAATCAACTGGATGGATGGGTTGCCTCCCACCAAGCGCTAAGTTTAACGTCATTAGCCCGACCGTCCCCCAATCAGTCGTGATAGACGGGGTCGTCCAATAGCATTTCCTCTACTTCTGGATTTTTCAATTCCAAGAACGGTTTCAACCTTTGGCCATTTACTTTGAATGTATTACCGTTCTTGGGATCCTCAATCTCGATGGCTCCGTGGGTCGAAATGGTACGAACGATAAACGGTCCGGTCCATCGAGATTTGAGTTTTCCCGGGAAAAGATGCAAACGAGAATTATAGAGAAGAACTCTTTGACCAATTTCAAAGGATTTTCTCAAAATTTGTTGATCATGAATCTTCTTCATTTTATCCTTGTAGAGCTTCGCACAGTCGTACGCATCATTCCGAATTTCCTCCAACTCATCAAGCTGGAGTTTCCTCTGAGAACCCGCCTCGTGGAGATCAAAATTAAGCCGTTTGATGGCCCAATATGCATTGTGTTGCAGCTCCACTAGGAGGTGGCAGGCTTTTCCAAAAATAAGGCGGTATGGGGACATACCAATGGGAGTCTTGAAAGCAGTCCGATATGCCCACAGTGCATCATTTAATCTCATTGACCAATCTTTTCTTGTGGGATTCACTGTCTTTTCCAGGATGCGCTTGATCTCCCGATTGGATACTTCCACTTGACCGCTTGTTTGCGGATGGTAGGCGGTGGAAACCTTATGGGTTATCCCGTATTTCTTCATGAGAAGGTCGAAAACCCTATTGCAAAAATGCTTGCCTCCATCACTAATGATAGCCCGTGGAGTACCAAAACGAGCAAAAATATTATCCTTCAAGAATTGGACCACAACCTTGTGGTCATTTGTTTTGCACGCCTTTGCTTCCACCCATTTAGACACGTAATCAACCGCGACGAGAATAAAAAGATTACCATAGGAGCTAGGGAAAGGTCCCATGAAATCGATGCCCCAAACATCAAAGATTTCAATTATAAGAATTGGGTTGAGAGGCATCATATTCCGTCGAGAAATGCGCCCTAACTTCTGACAGCGCTCACAAGCTGCACAATAAGTATGGGTGTCACGAAAAATGGAAGGCCAATAGAATCCACACTACAAAATTTTTGCAGCGGTCTTTTGAGCACTAAAATGGCCCCCGCAGGCATGGTCATGATAGAAGGAGATGACACTGGATTGGTCATTTTCTGGGATACATCTCCTAATGATTTGATCGGGACAATACTTAAACAAGTATGGATCGTCCCAGAAGAAGTGTTTCACCCTGGTCAATAACTTAAGTCTATCTTGCTTAGTCCAATGCAAGGGCATTTGGCCAGTGACAAGATAATTAACGATATCCGCAAACCAAGGTACAGAGATTTGAGCAATGTGCATGAGTTGCTCATCAGGGAATGTCTCAACAATGGGCAAAGTATCCTCATTGTAGTCCACGATCAGCCGAGACAAATGGTCAGCTACCAAATTTTCGGAACCCTTTTTGTCCCGAATTTCAATGTCAAATTCTTGTAGTAGCAAAATCCACCGGATAAGACGAGATTTAGCATCTTTTTTAGACAAAAGATACTTCAATGCGGCATGATCCGAGTAGACTATGACCTTTGATCCCAACAAGTAGGATCTGAATTTGTCTAACGCAAAGACAACCGCCAACAACTATTTTTCAGTGGTAGAATAATTGAGTTGTGCATCATTAAGAGTTTTGCTGGCGTAGTAAATGACATGGGGGAGTTTGTCAAAACGCTGCCCCAGAACAGCACCAATTGCATAATCTGAAGCATCACACATTATCTCGAAAGGCACATTCCAGTTTGGTGGCTGGATGATTGGCGCGGATGTCAGAGCTGTTTTCAGAGTCTGGAATGCTTGACAGCATTTATCATCAAAGAGGAATGGGGCATCTTTGGCAAGCAAACTGCACAAAGGCCTAGAAATTTTGCTAAAGTCCTTAATGAATCTCCTATAGAATCCGGCATGTCCTAAGAAAGATCGAATTTCTTTTACCGTCCGTGGGGGCGGAAGGTTAGAAATTAAGTCAATCTTTGCTTTATCAACTTCAATGCCACGTGGGGAGATAACATGCCCCAACACTACTCCTTGTTTCACCATGAAATGGCATTTCTCCCAGTTAAGAATCAAATTCTTCTCTTTACATCGTATCAGCACAAGATTCAGATGGTGCAAACATTCTTTGAACGAACAACCGAAAACCGAAAAATCATCCATAAACACCTCGAGGTAACGCTCAACCATGTCAGAGAAAATGCTGATCATGCACCGCTGAAAAGTAGCAGGTGCATTGCATAACCCAAAGGGCATGCGTCGATAGGCGAACGTTCCAAAAGGGCATGTAAAAGTGGTCTTTTCTTGGTCTTCTGGGTCCATGGGAACTTGGTTGTAGCCGGAATATCCATCAAGGAAACAATAGTACGCGCGACCAGCTAAACGTTCCACCATTTGATCAATGAAGGGGATGGGAAAATGGTCTTTCCTAGTCATAGAATTCAGCTTGCGGTAGTCAATGCAAACTCTCCATCCCGATTGGACTCGGTTGGGATTAACTCGTTGTCCTTATTCTTAACTACCGTCACTCCTGATCTTTTTGGTACAACATGAATGGGACTCACCCATTTACTGTCAGAGATGGGGTAAATCATGCCCGCATCTAATAGCTTCACAACCTCCTTCATTACCACTTCTTTCATGTTAGGGTTCAACCGACGTTGTGCCTCGCGAGAAGGCTTGGCATCATCTTCCAAGTGGATGCGATGCATACAAATGGATGGGTCGATTCCCTTTAAATCTGCTATCGTCCAACCAATTGCTTCTTTGTGCTCCTTTAGCACACTTATCAATTCACTCTCCTGATCTTCTTGTAAGTCAGACGCAATGATCACAGGGAGAGTGTCATCCGAACCTAAGAACGCATACTTGAGTTTATCCGGAAGAGGCTTCAACTCAAGCTTCGGTGGGGATTCTAAAGAAGGAATGGGAGGGGTCCCTGAAGTCAAGGGCAGTGCTTCTTTAGCCAATTTCCACGGAGGGCAATCAATCTGGTCAGCAGTGTCGAGCAGGGAATGAACTTCACCAATGTACTGCTCAACATCAAAATCTTCACTGCTGAAATGGTTCAAACAAGCTTCAAGAGGGTCCTTCGTCAACAGGTGGGGCAATACTTCTTCAACTGATTCGTCAATGAGGTCAACAAAAGAACACTCAGCTGCATCTGGGGGCTGTTGGAAGGCATTGAAAATATTAAGCTTGACTTTCATATTCCCAAAAGTTATCTCCATAATCCCTGTTCTACAATCAATGCAAGCATTGGCCGTGGCTAAGAAAGGTCGGCCGAGAATAACAGGAATCATCTTGTCAGGGTTAGGGACTGGCTCAGTATCTAAAACAATGAAGTCCACGGGGAAATAAAATTTGTCCACTTGAATGATTACATCTTCAATTATTCCCCGCGGTCTCTTGACAGATCGGTCCGCCAGCTGCAAGATAACAGTGGTGGGGATGAGTTCTCCTAAGCCTAACTGCAGGTACACAGAGTAAGGAAGTAGATTCACGCCTGCGCCCAAGTCAAGGAGGGCTTTTCCTATCTTGTGGTCTCCAATTGTACAAGAAATGGTGGGAGTACCAGGATCTTTGTATTTCAAAGGAATGCTATGCTGCAAGAGGGAACTGACTTGTTCAGTTAGAACAACCTTCTTTGGAGTATGACTTTTTGTTTTGCGCTTTTGAGTGCACAAGTCCTTGAGAAACTTGGAATATGAAGGAATTTGCTTGATAGCATCTAGCAAAGGGATGTTAATTTTCACTTGCTTGAAGATCTCAAGCATGTCCTGGATCTTCTCTCCTTGCTTTCCAAACTGAGTGGATTCTCTGAGGCGTTCTGGAAATGGAGCCTTAGGTGCATAAGGCACTGCAGAAATAGGAATGTCGTCTTGCACTACTCCTTTGTCTTTCGCTTGGTTCGACTTCTTTGATGGATCTGACTCTTCATCTTTCTTCTCCTCCACCTTGTTGTCCACAATTTTTCCACTCCTCAGAACAGTGACGGCTTGTACTTGGTCTTGTTTAGAACTGCTAGCAGTGTTCTCATCAATCATACAATGCCCCTTGTGGTTCACCACTGGTTGGCTTGGTAGAGTTCCTTCCGTTCTTTTATTGAGGGCGTTCGCCAGTTGACCAACTTGGATTTCTAGCTTGGAAATTGATTGAGAATGAGAGTTTAGCGACTGAGTTTGTGACTCGAGTTTGCTAAGAGCGGCTAGCACTTTATCTTCAAAAGAAGAGTTCCTGGGAGGCTGTGGAATTGAATGACTTTGTTGGTGAGGAGGATGATAACTGGATTGTGGTCGGGAGGCCTGATTGGGATGCTGTGGCACAGAATTGTCCGTCGCTTGCGCTCGCCATGAAAAATTCGGGTGATTTCTCCATCCCGGGTTATATGAATTGGAATAAGGATCATTCCCCGGTCTAGAGAAAGTAGCATTAACTTGCTCTGTCGAAAGCTCAGAGAATTGCCCAGCCGTAGGGCAGTCTTTGACGTGATGAGCAGCGCTGGAGCAAAAAGAGCAAGGCTCATGCCGTGGAGGGATGTGCGAAGAGGAAGTAGGTGCAAAGCCGGCTGCCATGAGCTGGTCTATCTTCCGAGATAATGCGTCCACCTTGGTGGTCACATCGAATGGAGTACTTGCTTCAAAAATATTTTCTGTTTTGGGAGCTTTAGGAGCAGGGGTCCTACAACTAGTACTAGAAGCATGTTGCATAGAGTTTTCACTTAAGTTGTCAAACAGAATCCATGCTTCATTTTCGCTTTTCAACATGAAAGTACCTCCACATGAGGCATCGACCATCTGTCTATGTGGCTCAGTCAAGCCATCATAGAAACATTGCACCAGCTGCCATTTAGGAATGGCATGGTGCGGGCATTTCCTTAATAGATCCTTCAATCTTTCCCACGTCTCGTGGAATTGTTCTCCCTCAAGTTGTGAAAAACCAATGATGGTTTTCCTTATTTGATTGGTCTTGCCAATGGGAAAATATTTCTTCAGGAATTCTTGCTGCATCTGAGTCCATGACGTGACAATGTTGGGTTCAAGGGACTTTAGCCAATGCTTGGCTTTTTCCTTCAGAGAAAACGGGAAAAGACGCATCCTCAACGCATCTTCAGAGAAACCGTGCATCTTAATCGTCGAACAGATTTCTAAGAATTCATCAATGTGCTTGTAAGGATCTTCGTTATTAAGTCCATAGAAAGATGGAAGCATTTGAATTATGCTGGACTTAATTTCATAATTAGCCACCGTGACATTAGGTAGCTGAAGACATGAAGGGAATTGTAGGTGGACGGGAGATAGTGATCTCTTAACAAAACAGGTCTTTCTTCTTCATCAGCCATGACTGAGTTAGAATGTTCTCTAGACACACTAGCCGTTCTTCTGGTCCTATTTTGTCTAAGAGTACGCCCAAGCTCAAGGTCGCACAAATTCAAAGGAAGTGATAAAGATCGACGACCTAGCATAAACTAATTTACAATTCACACTACCTACACAAATTAAATTAAAAAGAAAAGGTACTAAAAACATAAACAAACAAACGAAAGAAAATATGCACACTTGCCCGATGTTCTGAAATTCTGTTTAAAAAGAATGACTCTAAAAAAGAAAAATTCGATTTTTTTTTTTTTACTTACTGTCCTTGGTACAGAACTGAAACAGGGGCACACATTACTCTATACATACTGAGCAAAACAGAAACTTTATGAATTCAACAAAAAAAAATTGTAGAGCAAAACAAAGGGTAAAATTTATCACAATTCTAGAAAAACTTAATAATGCATCCGTTAAACATTCCCCGGCAACGGCGCCAAAAATTGATGTGGTTTTTTCTTACTTCAATAATAATACCACTTGCAATAGAACGAATCGTTGTAGGATAATGTCTATATTGAGGGTGTCGATCCACAGGGAATGTATTGGTTGCATGCATCAAGCTTTAATAAAATTGGTCCTAATTTATCCTTTGGAAAGTATGTTGTTTTTTTGTGATTTTCAAATTGTAAACTACTAACAGAAATTAAATTCTACAAAGTAAATTAAAGTTGTATGAAATGATATGGGAAACTAGGGAATTGATTTCACCACTATCCTTGTACCAATGGCCATCACATTAACATGAGACATTCTTTCTAGGCATGATATTACCCGTGTGCGGTTGTCAAGCGCTCAACAAGGTGTCAAGAAAATACCATCATTAAAAATAAGCATACCCCATCCTAAGATTAGTACGGATCATCTACCTAAGCTAGGGTGTAGCATCATCCGTCTATCTTAGGCATGAAGTATCAAATTTATTAACTTAGTTACATGCAAACAATGATTAAGTGTAGCCCATCCTAAGATTAGTACAAATCATCTACCTAAGCTAGGGTGTAGCATCATTTGTCTATCCTAGGCATGAACTATCAAAATCTCTTGTTGCATGTTCAAAATCATACAATTGCATAACCATTACATTTATCATCTTTTGAATAATAAACATAATTTGAGCACAATCAAAATGATAAGCTTTCTAGATAAACATTTCATCATGATTGCATTTAACTTTAAAACCAATTACGAAAATGTAATTCTCATAGTTATACAATCATCAATGCCCAAAATAAATATCTCAAAATAAAACACAATTAAGCCATTGATACTTGGATAGGGTTTATCAAAACCCTAGGGAGAGCTTTAGCTATGCAAGGAGAGCCTTTGAGAATTTGGTGTTGAAAACCCTTCCATCCCCTTGCTGTCCACCGAAAGTTTCTGCCCAATAATGTTGCTGGAACTCCCCTGGTTTTTCTCTCCCCTTTTTCTTTTTATTTTCCGGATGGTCTCCTCTTTTTTTTCAAGCTCTCTCCTCCCCTTTTGTCCTTGCTGCCAGCTTGGGGAAAACTCAGAATTGGTGCTGTCCCTCCAGTGGAGTGTCTGCCCATGCTGCTACCTTGAAGATGCTGCTGGTGAGGTGGACAGGTGCAGCCCATGCTATTGTCCAGCAGAGGTTCTGCCCCTTGCAGGTGCTGCCAGAAGCTGCAGGAGCTGAATGAGTTGTCCAACAGCTGTCCAGCAGCTGCAGGTTGCTGCAGGAGGCGTGGTAGTGAGGAGAAGCTGCTGTCCAGTTGAGAGGAAAAGGTGCAGGAGCTGCTGTGCGAAAGTGTGCTGCAGGCAAGGTGGAGTGTTGTAGGTGCTGTCCAGCTTTGGGGAATTGTGCAGACCATGCTGCTGCTGTCCAGCAGGTTCAGCTTTTCCATTCCATGTTGCTGCCCTTGGTGCTTTGTGTAAAGTGGAGCTGCTGTCTTGCAGGTGAAACAGGCGTGCATTGCTGCTTGGAGCTGCTGCTGGCTGGGGGAAGGTGTTGCCCATGCTGTCCATGCTGTCCAGGTGCTGCAGGAGCTGCAGGAGCTGCAGGTCACATGTATGTGCTGCATTGTTTTGGAAGGGGGGACACGCAAGGGGAGACAAGAGGGAGAGGTGCTGCTAGGCTGCCTAACAATGAAAACAAGGAATGGGACAAAAATAAGAAAGATGAACAAAATTTTGGATTTTCGGGATGATCCAACGACTAAACTTAAAATGGTGATATCTTTTTGTATGTATCTCCAAATAGGCTGAAATTTGTTGGGTTGGAAAGCTGACATTTGGAACTTCAATTTAGACATAGGAAATGCTCAAAAAGAATATCGTTTGGTCCTGTTATGATAGGTCTAAATCCAATAGGCTGCTACATCCGAATTTCCATGTATTTTGCTTGAATTATGTCATTTCTCTCTTATTGTCCTACAAAACATAAAAACACTAAAACTAGCCAAAACATTAGAAAATAACATAGCTAAAGATCTAACTAATGTAGATTAAGGGGTCTAAATATATAATAATTTGGACACATCATAAGCACAAATACAATAACTCGAAAAACAAGTTGGTAGATAGTTGATTTTCTGGTACCAACCAACCATTGGCATAATAGATAAATATTTGACCATGCTTGGAAACTCAAATGTTGAACTACATTATGCTTATAATGGTTAAGTTCTATTTCCAACTGTTCATTTTCAAGATCAGTAAAGTCTTGCGAATAAAACTTGTTTACCAACTAACAAATATCATCAATTCTAAAAGATTCACGTGCGGCTCGAGGATCAAGAGCCGAGCTGAGAATAACAACTCCACCGCATGCTCACTAAACCAGCGATTTAATTCTTGCAATTGAGAATCTATTGAAGCACAAAAAATATCCACTCGATAATGTTGCTCAATTGTAAAGTTTGCTTGTTGATGGCGAGCTCGACCTCGTCT
Source organism: Alnus rubra (assembly GCA_028654335.1). Taxonomy (NCBI): domain Eukaryota; kingdom Viridiplantae; phylum Streptophyta; class Magnoliopsida; order Fagales; family Betulaceae; genus Alnus; species Alnus rubra. The sequence continues at coordinate 324,438 of JAJPGS010002452.1, read as the reverse complement.
CTCAACATAACGAGCCATGAAGGAAATAGATTGAACCACGAAGGTTGAAAGCTATGAAGATGATTTGGATCTCCAGATTTTTGGTACTCTATGAGGATAAATTGGCACAGACCATCTTTGATGTAAGCTTGTCAAATTTCATCCCGTTGATTAACATTATACTCCCATATTTGACGACGTAATCCAAGATCAATTCCAATGAACTAATATCAAATTCATTGACATCAATTCTTCAAGATTCTTTAGAAGAATTTTTAGAAACTACGATATTAGAAGTTGGCGACGATGCATCACCAACATTGGCATTTGAACTTTGTGCGTTTTTTCTTTTGAAAAAGTCAAGTATTGTATTTGGTTTTCCCATCATCTACAAATAAATTTACATGGTTATATCGGAGTCTTTAGAAAAGTAAGAAAAAATATTTTTAAGTTAGCAATTAACGAACTCACATAAAGAACAATAGAATATAATAGCTTTCACATGTCAAATTCTCCAATTAATTGTTTAGACTTATAAACTATAATAACAAATATTCTCAATATTTAATAAACATAATATCAAAATTACAATACCACTTATATTAGGAATTGAGCTTAGAAAACTAACATAAAAAAGTGCGACTTGCGTTGAGTGGTTTTGCATCGCTTCTGTGTTGCGAATTAATTGTTGTTGTGTCGTAAAAATTAGATTAAATCAACAATTTTCAAAATCAAAATTTTATAATACTTTAAAGTACAAACTAAAAATTAAAAAAATCCTCAACAATGCATTCAATAATCACTAAACAAAGCATTTAAATATCAATAAGATACTTTTGTCGAACTAAACACTTATATACTTGTCTCCATTACACTTTCACCGGTTCACTTTTCATTCATCCATGTTCAAGTAAGCAACCCTTAATACTTTTCTCCCCTAAATGGAATTCCTTAGAATCTTATCTGTACACCAAACAATTAACAAACCTATTGAGTATAAAAAAAATAAAAAATAACTTTTTTCAAGGGAACCCATCCCTGGTCTCTCATAGTCTCCTTCCCTAGAAAGCGAAACGTAGTTACTAAGTTACACAAGTTCAAGTTGGAAACAAAAAGCCATCAACAGTTATCATCACCAAAAAATATATGAGTACAACTGTCAACAGATTACCCTCTAATCAAACAACATCAATCAAAACCAATCATCTAGTGAAATTTTGAAAACACCCACCTCAAGAAATCAGAAAACCAAGATCATGAATCACAAGAACAATCCAGACAAAAAGATGGTGAATCCAGAAGTGGTGATGGCGATGGACATATGGTGTTGGTGGGTGCGCTTAGAGGATTTGTAGTGAATTCATCAAAATTTCAGCAAATTTTGACAAAAAATATCACTTTTGTTATTTTAGCTAGCTAGTTTTGAAAAGCTCTAAATACCAAACTTTCCAAATATTCTCTACTTCAAAATAAATACTATTTTTTTATTAATCTTTCAACCAACCCAGCAAAAACCTTCTGGTTCCAAAAAATAAAAAACAAACCACCGAACCCTTCTAGAATCCTAACTTCCACCGGACCCAGCAAAGACTTCCACTGAACCCAACCTTAGACGATCGGTGGAGGCTCGACGGCCGGCGTTTCCTCTCGAAAATGAAAGATAGACGAACTGTGGACCTTCTCTGCTCCTAGATCCACCGAAACCGGCTTTCCACGACGACCGGATCCTTCGACGGCCAGCAACTTCTCGACCTTCGCCTACCCGTAAAAATGAAAGATCGGCCAACTATAGACCTCCTCTGGTTCTAGATCCACCCAAACCACTAAACCCCTTCAAATTCCAACTGGTTTCTCCTCTGCTTCTAGATCCGGCGGAACCGACTTTCCTTCACAATCGACTTCTTCTCAACCTTGACTTCCTCCACAGACCTCCGACACCGAACACAAAAGAGGAACAGGGAAGAGGGACAAGAAAGAGACGAAGGTAGTTGGCTTCGTCGAACCCGCGAAAATGGAATAAAAAACGAAAAAAAAATAAAGAGAGATGATAGAAATCGACTCCGCTGAAGAGACGAGGCTTTCTGACAATCGACTGATTTATCGTAATAGTAGAAAGCTTGTTGCGGGCATGTTTTTGAACAAACTCAATTGATTTTGGTGATTTCACTAAACAGACGAGTTCACTACAAATGCTCTTAGGGGCCACAGCAAAGCAATATTGTGCTTGGCCATGGTGTCGGATTTGGTGTGCAGACAGTAGTGGTTCGACTGACAAAATAGAGGGGTGGGGGGAGAGGTATTCTTGTTTCAGTTTTTTAATTTAATTTAATTTTTATTAAATATTTTTGTTTTAGACTTTGAGTTGTTTGGCTGTGTTGGAATTGGAAACGCCCCCTTTAAGTGCTTGGCGGCGGCTTTAGATGTCTACATACTATAGCAAATCTGTGGATTTGGGGCTTTTTTTTTTTTTTTTTTAAGGTTTATTTGCTTAAGAAAAAAAATTAATTGGGTAAGGGCTAACAAATTGAGAAGGGGCAAATGGGCTAATTTTTTTTTTTTTCATCCTTTTAATTTTTTTTTTCCAAAAAAGTGGGGATGGGGGCTTCCTCAGTCTCCGTTGATGATGCATTTTCCCCCTCATTATTATTTCTTTTTAATACAATAGATACGATATACATAATCTTAGAAACAAACAAGTCTCGTAAATTGAAATCTTTTAGGAAAAGTACACATATCCTTCCTTAAACCACCACCCAATTGTCAATGTGTCCCACAAACTTCCAATTATGTCAATATCCCCATAAACTACCAAACAATGTCAATATCCCCCAAATGACAACAATACCCTTTATACAATCATATAAATTCCTAAAATTATATAAAAACAAAACAAATAAACAAAAAAAATAAAAAAGGAAAAAATAAAAATAAAAACCAAGGTTTTTCATTTTTTTTTTGATTTTTTGATTTTTTTTTTGATTTTTTTTTTGTTTTATATTACTTTTCAGTTTGGGCCATCCCTTGGATTTTAATTTTTCTCTCTTTTTTTTTTTTAGAGAATTTATAGGATATATTTTTCTAATTGAAACTTCTTAATGGTTATTTTTGTCTTTTAGTTGGCTTTAGGTAGACATTGATATTTTTTGGTAGTTTAGGATGTGGACATTGACAATAGAGTGGCAGTTTGATGGGGGTAGTTTAGGACGGAGAAATTGACACAAGTGGTAGTTTGGAGGCACATTGACAATGGAGTGGTAGTTTGATGGGGGTATGTGTACTTTTCCTAAATATTTTATTCTTAGGTATTTTATTAAACAGATTTTTCTCAAATTTCAATAATTATTGTTAACCTCTTCTCCTCAGTCTTGCATCGCCTCCTCTATGTCTTTTTTTGGGGCGGCTGAGTTGGGTAAGAGGTTGCCTTCCTCTTCTCCTATGTTGACGAACTCTAAGCTATTCCAGAAGTATTACCGGAAGGCTAGGAAAGCTAGAAAAGTTCATATGGAGGAGAGTTTTTTTGCCACTTCTATGGAAGCTTTGAGGCTAGTTGCTCAAGTGCCAGGGTCTCTTTCTTTGCTTCCGCTTATCAGTGATACAGCGGAGACAGTTGTTGTGCTTCCAGTGCCTGTGAAGGATAGGGGTAAGTCTTCCTCTTTGATGAGGGGATTCTTTCAGCAGAGGTTTCTCAATCCGAGCCCGATTGTCCAAGTTACTCCTGTTGTTAAGGAAGGTGCGTTGTCTCTGGGTTCTCATACCGACATTAAGGGATCAGATTTCAGGGTAAATGGTTGACCCAATCCTAAAAGTGGCCAGTAGGTTTTAATCCATCCGGGGATGTGGTTGCGTGGGAGCAGGGTGACGAGGTATGGGATGGGGAGGTGGCGACTCCCCCCCTTTGAGCGTTTTACCTCATGATGTGGCATTGGGTTGGGAGTTGGATAGTGTTGAGGATATGGATTCGTCCTTGGCGATTTTGGAAGGCATTGAAAAGGACTACCATCGGGGAGTTAAGGAAGCGCGTCCTAAGACCAAAGGAAGGAGGGAAGTTTTGAATCTGGCAAGCTCCATCAACTATGGTTATTCTAGCGTCCTCCCGGCTTAGGAAAGGCAAGGTGCACATGGTGTACGGTTGGGGTCTCCTGAAGGTTTTGGATTTTTGAGGGTTGTGTTTTCTTTCTTGTTGTAAATTGTTTTGGTTATTCCTGTATACTTAGGGGCACCTTACACTTTTTTAACAAAACCTTTATTATTTATAAAAAGAAAAAATTATTTTTAAATTAAATTATTAAAACTTTATAGTATCACAATAATATGTTTTTGTTTTGTATGTTTGTTTGTTTGGTGTTTTTTTTTTTTTTTTTTTTTTTTCAAAAAAAAAAAATTCCGAGAAAATATATCCACACCCCCAAAACCCCGGAAAAGCCCACGGAAGAAGAGGAAAAACAGAAACCAGAGGAAAACAAAATGAAGACTATTCCTCTGCTTCTGATAGGCTGTGGTGGCGTTGGGCGCCAGCTCCTCCAGCACATTGTCTCCTGCCGATCTCTCCACGCCAAACTGGTCTGTATTTTTCAAAACCCACTTCTTTGGTGTCGTGATTCTTCTTCTGCATTCAGAACTAAGTCCATTTTAGGGGTTCTTAGAAAAAAAAAATCACAATCTATTGCATTTTCTTTCAAATTTTGGAGTTTTTCCTATTGCGTGTTAATGCATCTATTGTTATTAGATTGCTTTGGATCCATCATCATTTGATTGCTTTAATATACTATGGTTGGTTGGCAGGGAGTTTACTTGAGAGTTGTGGGAGTATGTGATAGTAAGTCGTTGATTGTTGTGTCGGATGTGTTCTCAATGGAGTTAGATGATAAAATTGTATTGGAAGTTTGCCAAGCCAAGTTGAACGGTTCTTCTCTGCAGACGCTTTGTAGTTCCGGTAATTCGATTATATATCCTTGTTGTAATGATAAGGATGGATTATTATTTTTCATATTTCTTATGCTTGTTTGTCTTTTCTTTGCTAAAGGTGAATATCAAGTTCTTACCAATTCAGATTCAACAAGAAAAGTTATAGACATTGCAGCCCTGCTGGGTAAATCAATGGGTATGTGGCATGTATCAGCTCTGGTGTTGCTATTTTCATGCTTTTCTTATGCTTCATTGTATAAATTGGATTATGTGGGAATATATGTTCATGCTTTCAGTCTGAATATATTTATAACAGGTTTGGCCTTAATAGATTGCTCAGCAAGTTCGGAGACTATTGGAGTATTAAAACGAGTGGTTGATTTGGGCTGTTGCATTGTCCTGGCAAATAAAAAGCCTCTTACTTCTACGATGGTAATAAAATCTAGTAGGTGGATTGAAACAATAACTTTTGAATATTATTATGCATTTGATGTTGAGTACTTCTCTGTATGATCTCTATCACATTTACCAGGAGAAACAGTCATAAGGTCCATTCTATTTCTTTTTCATATACATATATATATATATTTTTTTTTAAAAAAGTGAAAGTGTCCTTGTTTCTTTCTCCTTATTCATCTTATTCCTTATTCACCATTCATGCGATATAAATTTGTCTCTGAGACACCCAGTAACTTGTGAAGTGTCTGAAAAGGATGTTGTACTCTCTGGCCTACAGGACGATTATGACAAACTAGTCTCACACCCACGTTGCATTCGACATGAGTCAACTGTAAGCCATTTTTTTCTTGATGCAGCAAGAAGATTTCTTCTTCTCTCTTTTTTTGTATCCTTTTCTTATGTATATGTAATAGATGGTCGACATGAGTTATTTCGCCATAAGAAATTAAAAGTTTGATAGGTATAAAGCTGAAATTGGTATTCATTTTATCTCTGTACTTTGACTGCTTGTTAATATTACCAACTAGTTTCTACTGTATATCACTGCAACTCTGGAAAATCACAATTTTATAGACTGGTCCATGGAAAGATTCTGTCAATATTGGATTCTAAAAAGAAAAAAAGAAAACGAATTCATATTTACCAATTAATAATGGAGGGAGAAAAAAAATTGAGGAAGATTTCTTTATTATCAGTAGTAGTTTAATACTCACAGTGATATCTTCTTTCTGTTCAGGCCCTGAAATTCGTTTCCACCTTCTGCTCCACCATTTTAGTCATAAATACTCAGTTCTATTATACTACTTTTTGGTAAAAAGGTGGTACTTTTTTTTTTTTTTGCCTCTTCAGTATGATGGAAGCACACTTGATTCATCTGACCTGTTCAATATCCATGCTAGTTACAAAGTGAGACTTTTTGTGATTGATGTTGTAGTGTCGGGCATTTGATCTATTATTAATGGCCTCCTTATTGGTCTTGCTAAGCAAATGGCAGTCACATTGCGATTTATCATATTTAGCATATAGACATATCGGAGTGAAATGACTTAAGCATTGTCCTTTGAGTTGATTTCAAATTTCTTACTAGGTTGGTGCTGGTCTTCCGGTCATAGCAGCCATAAACCGTATACTTGCATCTGGAGATTGTGTGCATCGCATTGTTGGGAGTTTGAGTGGTACAAATCTTAAGGCATTGATTTTATGTTTTCCAAATTGAAGTAGAATGATGTATCAGGCCCAAGTTGCAAGTTTTCTCTTGGGTTTATTTTATCATGCCATATTCAGTTATTAAAACTATCAGTAAACCTATCAAAAAAAATGTTTACAGTATTACATAATGTCTCTTGGAGGATTCCTTGCAGTTGTATGAAGCAGATCATACGTAAGCAAATAATGGTTCTTATCTCTCATATTGTTGTAGGTACATTGGGGTATGTAATGAGTGAGTTAGAAGATGGAAAGCCATTGAGCCAAGTTGTTAAAGCTGCTAAAAGCCTGGGGTTCACTGAACCAGGTTCATATGATATTTTTTTGCTTTGCTGTAAATCACATTCATGGCCTATGAATTTTATGGCATATTTGGAGTTTGCAATCTATGAATAAATACGTTTACTGATAGTTTCTACTAATATAATGTTTTAATTTTAATTTGGGATGTGCTTGGTTTTTCTTTGTTGTTTTGTTTGTCTTAATACCCACATTCAATGTATATATTATCAGTTTCTTTTCAAAATATTTGCACTTTGTATTATCATTTAAAATTCATTCTCTACACCAAGGCCACGTTAGAAAACTGTATAAAGAGCAGATTGAATTGGATCTAAAGATATTCCATTCTGTGTTTGGAAGATACTTGGATTGGATTGGATTGAATTATTAAAAGAGATGGTGGTTAGGCATAAGCTTGAGACCTGACCTCAATGTGACAAGGAACCCATGTAATCCCCACTGCCCATATATAATAATGTTACTTCCCCCATGGTATTGCTATATACGCAATATGGAGGATTAAGCAATCAGAACAAATTATTTGTATCCAAACCAATGGTCGTGCCAACAATTGGATATGGTTGATTTTATCCAATCCAGTCCTAAATATAGAAAATGCAGCCCAAGTGTTTAAGTAAATGAAGGTTATGCACATTATCTTTAATGGATATTTTGTAATAATTTTATCCAATGTGATGACCTCAGTGTGACCAATTATAGTCTTTAGGCAGCTGAAAGGAACCCAATGTAATCCCCACTGATTGTATATAATAATAGCTCCCCCAAGGTATCGCTATATCTGTCGTAATCCAACCTCTATATCTTTCATTGTCTATTTATTTCCAATCCAATACTCGTGTCAAATGTCAGAGATGGATAATTTTATCCAATCCAACCTCTATATACGGCGCGCCAAATGCGGTCCAAGGGTTTTTGTCAATGAAACTTACGGACATTATCTTTAATGGACATTTGTATATAGGTAATCCCATCATCCTACTAATTTGTGAGATTTGAAGTTATAGTTTAATTACCTTTTCATGCTCCATGAGTTCTTCATTTCTTCTCTCTATATCTTCTCTCTCTATTTCTTTTCTTCATTTCTTTTTTTCTTTTTTCTTTTATTTATTTATTTATGGTTGTATATTTCTTCATTACCCATCGATTCAGGAGAAATAGAATAGAATTTTGTCCACCGATATTTTGTCACTCTTGGCCAAATCTGCGAGCTGAAATGGATTATAATTGCATAAATCTGCATCTCAAAACATTACTATTTTTCTTTTCACGAGCTCAAAATAAAGTTTCTGTTACAAATTGAATTATGTGGAAAATATATTTCTGCTTTAGGTATATACATAAAACTTTTGAATTTCAAATGAATAGTAAATTTCTAGTTCCATTAACGTTTTTAATCCATTTCAATTGGCATTCCTTTTTCCATTGCCTATTTAGGACTTGGTCTGTTCTTGGGCTTTCCTGAATATGTGGGTGTCTAAATTTTGTCCATATTTTGCGTGTGTTATCTTTCTCTTGAAATATCATTTTAATGATAATGAAGTACTGTAAAAGTAATTTAATTCTTGTAAAAATAAATCCTCAAAGGGTTCCAACTAGAATGTAAAAAGTGGTTTCAGTTATGAGGCCTTAGCCTTAAGTATTGGCTTCTGACTGTTTCTTGCCTTAATTCTATTTATGAAATGTTTGGGGGCCCTAGTATTGAACTGTCCATGTGTATGTGAGTACTTGATGCATGAGATTTCCATGATAAGAATTGAGATTGTGTTCCTCATTTAGAAGTTAGAGTTTGCTACTTTATGGAGGAAGTGAGGGTTTAAATTGTGTTATGTACTTCTTGAGTTTTATTCGGTTATTTGGAGTAATTGAAATTTAAAAAAACCCGTTCTTTGTATATTAGTGCTGTTTTTCTCTATACTCGGATGATAACTCATTTTTCCCCATGACGTTTTCAGTTGTGTTAGTAGGTTGTTTATTAATCCAAGTGTGCTTGCCTTTTTTCTCCATGATGTTTCTTTGATTAGTAAAATTCTCGAATTATTTATAAGAAAACACATGGATGCAGGTACCTTTAGGAAATCCACTTAATTGAATTACTATGTTTCATCTTGTTCTATTTCATGAGACTTGTAAAAGTTCTGTCTCCTGAAGTTGATGCGTTGCAATAAAATGTTAGGTCTTCGAAATTAAATATGATATCTCTGACTTGATATCCTTGTTGCAGATCCACGTGATGACCTCAGTGGGATGGATGTTGCAAGAAAGGTTTGAACATGGTTTATTACATTTGTGCCCTATATTATTGTTTTATTTTTCTACTTATTCTAAAATCTCTAGGCTTCTTTCTTTGATGTGATTAACATTAGAAGCGTACTGCCTCTTAGATAGACCTTGACCATGGCTGAGAGTGCATAATGGATTCATTTTAATTTTGAGACTTCTACTATTTTTTTTTGATAAATAATGTATATTAAAAAAAGCGTAGAAAGGCGCAACCCAAGTACACAGGATGTATACAGGAAAACCCCTAATCCACAGAGAAAGAAGATCATAACTCTAAAAAAATCAGAAAACGTAGAAACAGACAAAGTGTTCCACGTCACTCTCCACGTATACAATGTTTGTAACACAACTTCTTCAAATTGATCAAGCCATTCTCACAATTGTCAAAGCTATGTGCATTCCGTTCCCTCCATAGACACCATATCAAACACAGTGGAACTATCCTTTATAACTGCAACGTCATGTGGTTGCCTATTTTCCCCCTCCAACTTCCCAACAACTCGCTCACCCTTCGAGGCATAACCCATACAACACCAAAAAGATGCAAAAGCGCACTCCACAACTCTGTAGCAACCTTACAATGAAGGAATAAGTGATCGATTGGACTCTCCACAAGTCTTACACATACAGCACCACTCCATCACTATAATATTCCTCTTACGTAAGTTATCCAAAGTTTAAGATTTTTTTCCTAGAGATGTCGTCCACACAAAGAATGCCACTCTCGAGGAGTCGAGGGAATCTTAACTTTCCTAATACTCTTCCAAGGAAAAGTGGATTGTACAGGAATAGACAAAACCTGATAGTAAGACTTCACTTCAAACGACTTCCTTTTCGATGGGATCCAACAAATTTTATGCTCTCCTTCATACCTCTCCCAATCATGCATAGGTCGAGTAAATAGAATATTCCAAAGAATGTTGCCATTATGGGTCTGCATATTCTCCTCCACCCATACATCCTTAGCACATGCAATAACGAACAATTTTGGAAAAATGATCTTCAAAGGTAGTTCCCCACACCACACATCATGCCAAACAACACTTTAGAACCATTATCTACCTCATATCGCACATAATGTACAAAACCATCCCACCCCCTCCTTATACATTTCCACACTCCCACTTCATAAGGTCCCCCTACCTCCTTAGAACACCAACCACCCCTCATACTACTATATTTGATGTCCACTACCTTCCTCCATAGTGCATCCCTTTCCATAGCAAACCTCCATAACCACTTACTCAGCAATTCTCGATTAAACTGAAGCATGTTTCTCACCCCCAACCCCCCGAGTCCTTCGGAGTACATACCTTTGACCAATTCACCGGATGAAACTTAACTTCATCTCCAATACCTCACCAAAGAAAATCCCTCTAAAGTTTTCCCAAACGATTAGCCTCTCCCACTGGAATAGGGAAAAGAGAAATAGTATGTGGGCAAGTTAGAAAGAGTACTTTTGATCAATTTTGAGACTTCTACTATATTAGATAATCTTTCAATTGAAACAATCATGGCTAGAAGAATCTGTCTGACGATTAGAAAGAATAAACAAAAACAAGATTAAGTTATTATTATGCTTTGTGGTCGTTCTTTAGCATATGAAACATCCTAAGTTGTCTTGTTTCGTGTGTGCAGTACGTGAATCAATATGTCCACAATTGTTTGACATTATCAGGGATTTATAACTTATTTTGTATCTATGCTTAATTAGTGTTTTTATGTACAGCCTTCCAAAATATGACTGATTTAAAGCAATGGCAAGTAATATAACAGTCTTATAGATATCATCCGCAAATCTGATTTTTTCAGAGAAGAGAATGTACTTGATGTGGTTTCTGAATTATCGAAGCATAATTCATACCATATACTCTTAACTGTTTCTTTCTATAATGCAGGCTTTGATCCTTGCTCGGCTTCTTGGTTGGCGGATTAATTGGATAGCATTAAGGTAATAGGGTTAATGCTATATTAGTTTTGTCTTCACATTCTTGTAAATTAAAAAATCTTTGTATTATAAATATGATTGATGCCCAGTAATATATAACCTTTGTTTTTTCAAATATGGTTATATATGCTTTTAGATTGAGAGCTTGTTTCCAGAAGAAATGGGAACCAATGTAATGTCTGTTGAGGACTTCCTGGATTGTGGGGTATTATTGCTTGATGAAGATATCCAAGAGAGAGTGAATAAGGCTTCTCTAAATGGGCATGTGCTACGTTATGTCTGTGTGATTGAGGGGTCAAGGTAATTTTTCTATTCATCTTTACTCGTGTCCAGAAGTTTAGTAGGTAGAATATATTCTGTGAGTATTTACTTTACAAAGGATATGGACAATCTTAGCTAAATTCTTTCCTAATAAAAGTTTGAAAGTTCATTGAGTAACTACCATAAAGTAACAAAATGGTTCAAATTTTTCATACAAGGAACAAAGAAAAGGCAGTTGGACTTTAGAAATTTAGGAACATTAGATAAGGAAGATAGTAGGAAACTTCTGTAGTTCATTTTCCTTGGTTAAAATGCAATGAGACCCCTTCAACTTGTATTCAATGGCACTTAAACCTTTGTAGTTTGAAATCAGCAATGTTAGTTCTTAAATTTTGCATAGTTCTTAAACCTTTGGCCTGTTGGTTTTGATCTAAATGGGGAGCTTGTTGCTTGGGAGAAGGACAATGATTTTTGGGAGGGGTTACCATTGGACTGGGAGATGGATGGTGTTCAAGATGAGGAGTCTTTGGCTATTTTGGATGCCTTGGAAGAAGATATCCATCGGGACAAAATGATTGCTCGCCAAAAGACAAAAGGCAAGAGGGAGCTCCTGAATTTGAAGAGCTCTATCAATTATGGCGATGCTAACACTTCCTCCAAGCGTGGGAAAGGAAAAGCTCTGATGATGTAGGGAGTCTTAGTTTGGGGGCTTTCGGGGTAGGTTTGGGTGCTTGGTAGGGGTTGTTTTTGTATTTGGGGAGGTTCTTTTGTTTCTTGGGTGTTTGTTGGGGGCTTACCTTTGGGTTTTTGGGGCTTTTCTTTGTTTTTGGGTTTTCCTTTGTTTTTGTGGGCTAGCTGAGCTGTTCCTCTGTATACGTCCTGTGTACTTAGGGTGCTTTACGCTTTTTTAATAAAATCTTCTTACTTATAAAAAAAAAAAAAAATTTGCATAAGTGTGCAAAGGTTGTTCCACCATGCATCATTCAAATTGACAATGGGAAAATTCTACGTGAAATTCATGTGGTCTTTTAACATATGATTGGACAAAAAAAAAAGAAAAAAGAAGAAGAAGGTAAACACACAAAATAAACAATGGAAAAGGAAAGCTTTCACACATACTCCTCTTTTACTGTTGTCCATGACAGCCAAGTTTGGCTTCTTCCCCGCCAATTCCACTATCATACAAGCTGGCCCCAACAACCAGCCTAGCCTGTAGATAGGTAAGCCAACCAACAAATCAAAAAAAGAAGAAAAATGTGAAGAACAAAATAAATCAGCCACAAAGAAAATCAACCGAAAATCCTTTTGACTTCAAAAAATCAATTTTCGTAACAAAAAATCCCTTCAAAAACAAAATAAAGAAATCATATGACTTGCTCAAACATTTTCAATCAATTTCTCAAATGAACTTGTTAGAAGAGTTTGCTAGGGTTAAAAGAATATATTAGTGATAGAGATTTGTTATAGGTGTATTTTGGTCATTGTATAGAATTTTACAATACATCTTTATATATGTGCGTATGTGTGTGTGTATTTATATTAATTATGAGGTGAGAGAGGCTATGTATGAGTGTAGGCCTCCTCTTTCTCTATTTCCTTCCCATGCAAATCTTAAATCATGGTATCAAAGCCTTGGGATTGACTATATTACACACCTTCTTTCTCTATTTTTTTTTTTCCCTCCGTACTATTGATAGTAAACTTATTAAAATTGGGCTTCATGCTTGTGATTGGGGGTAGATGGCCATCGATATCAGCTCATCAATGGTGTGATGTCGTAGTCATTGCTGCTGTCAGCTTTGTCGTCCTTGGTGGTTTTGGTGTAAACAGCAGAACCGGTATTATAGCTGTTGTGGAATGAGTTCTACCCTGTATAGAAACAATCATTCAGAGTGTATGGTTGTGTCAGTCAGAGTTTTTCATTGTGTTCAGTGATGTCTATGGTGGCTGGAGAGTGTTGCAGTGGTCAAGTGTTTTGGTGGCAGGTTGTGTTGTCGTTGAAAAGATTGCATTGTGGCTGTCAATTTATTTTGTAGCTATTGTTGTTGTTGTCACCAACAAGGTTTGATTGTCGCCGACAAGTTTTTGGCGAGTTGTTGGAGACAAGGATTCCTATTTGGTTGTGAGTACTCTCTGTTCCTTATTGGGGATAAGGGAAAGCTCCGGTTCGATTAGGCCAAGCCCAACCTAGATCCAACCTAGTTCCGAAAAAGGGGGAGTTTGGTTTGGGCATAGTCCAACCCAAATAGAAACTGGGTGTCTGGGTCAACCTGTTTCAACTCGGGCCCAAAGTTTCTTTAGGCCCGACACCTATCTTGGCCAAAACAACGGGTCAACCTGGTTTTCATCTGGATCAATCGGTGATGGGTGGTTCAGTTCAGTTTTCAGTGTTTTCTGGCCGGTTCAGACCGGTTAGCATTGTTTCTCGGCCGGTTCAGGTTAGTTCTCAGTGTTTTTTTTGGTTGGTTCATGTTAGTTCTCAATGTTTTTCGGCCCGTTTGCATTGTTTCTTGGGCGGTTCAGGTCAGTTCTCGATGTTTCTCGGCCGATTCAGGCCTGTTTGCATTGGCTTTGGGCCGGTTCATTAGTATTTCAACCGGTTCCTCCCTGTCCACAATATTTTGTCTGATTTGCTTCAGTTTGAGCTGTTTTTGGGCCTATTGCAGCACTGTTTGTGGGGTTTTCTGTTTATTTTGATCGATTATTGTGGTTGGTTGTTAGTTGCATTGGTTGTTAGTTGCATTATTGTGGTGGATTATTTGGCATATTTGTTGTTGTTGTTGCATTGATTGGTGAGTTCGTTCAACATTATGGCCACTAAATTAGATATTGTTCCTTCGGCTCCCTTAGTTATTGCTCCAATGACTTTTGTGAAGTTGAATGGAAAGAATTACGTTTATTGGGTGTGATCTGTTGAAGTATTTCTCAAAGGAAAATGCTTGTATGACCACTTAACCTTGGATAAGCCTTAGAAAACTAGTTCCACTTGCCTTTGGGAACAAGAAGATAATCAAATTATCTCCTTTATGTTGAACAATATTGAGCCTCACATTGGATCCTTGTTTGTCTATCTTCCTACTGCCAAGGATATTTGGGATCATCTCGGACGTATGTACTCTGGTACCAAGAATATCACTCGGATTTGTGAGGCATGTAAACAATATTTTGGGCTCAGGTGTTTGGATTGTGAATGAGTACTACAAGTAGGTTGTGGCCATCTGTAAGGAGAGGAACATGTATCAGCTGTTCCCCATAGACCTGAAGACTATGGAAATGCGACATTAAAAGCAATGTCAAGATGTGGTTGTGGTTCAGTTTCTTCTCGGCTTGAAACCTGAGTTTGAGTCTTTCCATGCATAGATTTTGGGTGGTTCGGAGCTCCCATCTCTTCTTGAGGTTTTTTCTTGAATTCAGCACACTACTTTTTCTAGTCATGGTTCTCAATTGAGTTCTAAGCATAATGGAGATCACGCTGTGTTTATTGCTGCCCGTGGCGGTTTTGGTAGTTCCCGTGGGGGACATGGAGGAAGAGGTGGTCATGGTTTTTGTGGTGGACATGATTCTCGAGTAGGTGGTCGGACTAGGAGTTGTGAGCCTCGCAAATGCATTCATTGTTGCCGTAGTAATCATCCCATGGATTATTGTTGGGATCTACACAGTTAATGATCTGGGTCTGCCAATTAGGTTTCTTAAAGGATTCTCCAACCACATTTGGACCACCTACTAGTTTGGGTCCAGCTTTGGATTCTAATTTGATTTTTGTATTCAGAGATGAGCATGCTCAATTCCTAGCCTATAAGCAGGTCTCTCCTTTCCACTGCTACTCTTGCCTAGTTAGATACTGCATATCGCTATCTTTTATTTACCATTAGCAACCCGTGGGTCATCGATTCTGGAGTAACTGAACATATGATTGGTTCGTCTACTTCTCTCTTTGATTATCATCTTATTGATACACCTTAAAGTGTCATCCTAGCTAATGGTTCCCTCTCCTAATTGCCAGTTTTGACACTACACATCTATGTCCTGATATTTAGTTGTTGTATGTTTTGCGTGTACCTGGTTTTTCTTTTAATTTGTTATACATTAGTAAAATTACCAAAGCTCTTAATTGTTATGTTAGTTTTTACCCTTTGTGCATTTTTTCAGGATCTCGAGACGAGGAGGATGATTGGTATGGGGCATGAAGTTGGTGGATTATATTATCTGGATCTCGCACCTATCTCTCCCTCTTGTGCTTTGTAGTTGTTAGTCTTTGCTCTTCAGTGGCATTGTCGTCTTGGTCATCCTTCACTTTTCTACGTTTTAGTGTCAAATCCCTAGGCTTCAACATGAGTTGTTCGTGCATTGCCAAGCTTGTCAGCTTAGTAAGCATCACTGTGTCTATTTTCCATCAAGAGTTGTTTGTAATTGTAGGGTTTCGAGTAGGCTTGGCAATTCGGGCGACCCGACCCGATTATTAATTGGGTCGAAACATGTGACCCGAACACGACCAGATTGTGAACCAGGTAACTCGAACACGACCCGATACACACGATTACAGAAGAGAAGCAATTCAAACAACCCGATCGGTAGCTCAACTGGAAAACAAGAGAACTCAAAAAAAAATTCCCATTCGGCCATTATGAGGAATAGCCCAAGGAAATTTCTAAGTAAAACAATAACAAAAATCCCTTCAACCCATTCGGTTCCCCAACCGAAAACAAGAAGAAAAAACCCAAAAAATCGGCCGGAACAGGGGTACATCTTCAAGCTTCAACAATTCAACCCAATGAACCCACACGGCTCAATCAAAACTTATCAATCCAAAAATACCCAAAATAATATTAATAATGGAAATACAAGAATTTACAAGAATTACATTTGAGGAAAATCCATCGAGAATCCAACGAAGAATCGCTGGACAATACTTCCTCTGACTTCACCGGCGATGATTTGCCAAAAATCGCATCCTCCGGCGGTCATGGAAGATTGGTTCTCTCTCTGGGTTTGATGGGTCGTTCGGGCCTCTCACTGCTCGACGGGTCTTTCGGGTTCATCGGGTCACTCGGATCTCCTCTCGATCTCTCCCTCTGACTCTCCCTCTCTGTGTTTCTCTCACCATCTCTCTTTCTGTTTCGGATGGGAGAAAGAAGAAGACAAGAGGAAGGAAGAAGAAGAAAATCAGAAAGGAAAGGAGGATGATTCTCTCTTTTCTATGCTGTGTGTTTGAGCAAGAAGGAAAAACTAAGAAGAGAAAAGAATAAAGAAAAGGAGAAGACGGTGACCCACTACCCTGTGAGGCGTGATTTTTTTTAAAAAAAATTTAAAACCGGGTTATAATCTAGTTGACCTGAACCCGATTATAACAAACCCAAACCCGGTTTTTTGTGTCGTATTCGTGCCGGGTTTGCGGGTTGTGTCAAAAATTGCCAACCCTAGTTTCAAGTTCTTTTGTGTTAGTTCATTCTAATGTATGGGGCCCAGTGCCCAATTAATGTAGATGATATCGCGATTACTGGAGAAGATTCAGGAGGCATTGCTCAATTGAAACTTGTAGCTGAGGTTTCATACAAAGGATTTGGGAAAACTCTGATATTTTTTGGGGATTGAAGTTGTTAGATCTCAGACAGGTATTAATTTATCTCATAGAAATTATGTACTTGATTTGTTAAAAGAGATGGGTCTTTTGGGTGCTCGTCCTGTTGAGATTCAAATGGATCCTAAGAAGAAATTACTAAAGGATGAATGAGAATTATTTGAAGATCTTGGTAGGAATCATCGACTAGTTGGAAAGTTGAATTATCTTACTATTACAGGCTAGATATCTTGTATGTAGTTAGTGTTGTTAGTCAGTTCTTGGAAGCTCCTAGGGTTTCATATTGGGAAGTCGTTACTCATATTATTCAGTATTTGAAGAGAGCTCCTGGTCTTGGGATATTGTATAAACCCAATGGACATCTCAGGGTAGAAAGTTTTACTGATGTAGATTGGGAAGGTCCTCCCTTAGATAGACGACTTATTATAGGATATTTTACTTTCTTAGGTGGAATCTGGTTACTTGGAAAAGTAAGAAACAAACAGTAATGGCACAGTCCAGTGCCGAAGCAGAATACAAGGCAATGGCTCATTATCGGTGAGTTGACGTGGTTACAACAATTTCTCTTGGAAATCATTCTCAGCTCCTATTCTTATGCCATTGTTTTGTGATAACCACGGTACTCTATGTATTGCGTCTAACCTAGTTTTTCATAAAATGACTAAACATATTGAGGTTGATTGTCATTTTATTTGAGATAAGATACTCTGTGGAGACATATATATATACCATTCATAAAGTTTGGAGACCTGTTAGCTGACATGTTTACAAAATCCTTGTATAGAAGAAAGCGGTTAAAGTTTATTTGTTCAAAGCTGGGGTATGATATATATGCTCCAGCTTGAGGGGGAGTGTTAGAAGACTTTGCTAGGGTTAAAAGAAAATGTTGGTGACAAGGATTTGTTATAGGGTATTTGGTCATTGTATTGAATTTTACAATATATATATATATATATGATGTGTGTTTGTGTGTGTGTGTATTATGAGGTGAGAGAGGCTACGTATGAGTGTAAGCCCCCTCTTTCTCTATTTTCTTCCCATTCAAACCTTATAACAACACTCAATCAATTCCAAGTCAAAAATTGTTTCAATGTCATAAAAAGACCTAAAATCCCCTGCATCTTTGTGTTCCCGGCTGCCAAACCCTCAAATCCCTGTCATGTCCATTCTCCCAGGCCTGGTCTGTACTTTTTCGATCTTCACATCCAAACTCTGCCTTAGCACCTCCTTCAAGTGCTGACCTGAGAAATCAGACATCAAGTGTGGGTTTCAGATCTCAGGTCCAAGTGTTTTGGGTGTGAGGGTTTTCACTGCAAGCCTTAATGGGATCCATGGAGTTATAGTTCTGCATAGCAATGAGGGAGGAAGGTGTGGCTGAGGTTGGGAGAGTGGTGGCCCTGGTCTTGTTTTGGTAGTTTGTCAGATTTGATGGTATTGGTGGGATTTCGGTGGTCTGGTTATAGAATTAGCAACATAAAAGAACCATTTTTCGGGTCTGTTGGTAAGCAAGATACAATAGCAATTTGCTTGACCCCTTTTTTTTTTTTTTAATTTTTTTTATAATAGCATGTACTTGTAAATTTGATAAAGAGCACGGGTTCATTGCAATTGACCTAAATTTTGAGGGGTATTAGTGTATTTTAGGTTCTCTCTCTCTCTCTCTCTCTCTCTCTCTAAAAGTAGAAGAATTGATAAATATGCTCTTAAGCTTTTGTTGTAAAAGGAGTCTTTCTTCTTGATTTGTAAATCAGGAATGCTTGTTTGATTAACTTTCATATTGACAGTATAACAATGTAACAAAGAGTGATATAGTCTTTGTGATAGTCCTATGAGGTCTAAGGTTCGAATCCCCTTGGATGCAAACAATTCATTGGGGCTAGCCCGTCGACGAAGCCGAAGTATTACCCGATCCGTGTAGAGGGGGAGCTTTACATGGGTCCGAGGTTTACTTAATAGGGATGGGTACACAAAGTGGCCCTGTCTTGGTGGGGTTCCTCGTCATCAAATATATATGTGCATGATGAACCATGACTAAAAATAGTTGCCAATGACCCTTTTTCAAATACTGAGCCTTATCAACTAAGATCAGCTCCCTTTTTTGTGTATGCAAGTGGTTTGTAAGTGCATTTACCCGATCCGTATAGAGGGGGAGCTTTACATGGGTCCGAGGTTTACTTAACAGGGATGGGTACACAAAGTGGCCCTGTCTTGGAGGGGTTCCTCGTCATCGAATATATATGTGCATGATGAACCATGACTAAAAATAGTTGCCAATGACCCTTTTTCAAATACTGAGCCTTATCAACTAAGATCAGCTCCCTTTTTTGTGTATGCAAGTGGTTTGTAAGTGCATTTACCCGATCCGTGTAGAAGGGGAGCTTTACATGGGTCCGAGGTTTACTTAACAGGGATGGGTACACAAAGTGGCCCTGTCTTGGAGGGGTTCCTCGTCATCGAATATATATGTGCATGATGAACCATGACTAAAAATAGTTGCCAATGACCCTTTTTCAAATACTGAGCCTTATCAACTAAGATCAGCTCCCTTTTTTGTGTATGCAAGTGGTTTGTAAGTGCATGCATGTCTTCTTGCCTGTGCATGGCATTGTAATCAAATTTATGGGAATCTATTTGCATTGGCTCAAATTTTGTGTTGACTCCCTTTTTATATTTAGTAACTTTTGTTTTGGTAGGTGTGAAGTTGGCATTCAAGAGCTTCCTAAGGATTCTCCGTTGGGAAGGCTTAGAGGAAGTGACAATGTGGTAAGTCTTCTGTTTTTTCCTCCCATAGTATCTTTTACTGGTGAGCTAATGCAGGTAAATTTCATTATGCAATAGGAGGCAAAAACTTTAAAGAACTTATGGCCTAGGAACTCGCTAACCAAAACTTGGACAATGTAACCCATTTACCAAGAACTTGTTTGGCAGAGTTTTAAATGAGATACTGGGGTGCATGATGGGTTCATGAATGAAGTTTTTCTCTTTTTTCTCGTATGTGAATGCCTTGATGGATCTTCTGATCTTCCTCTGATGTAGTGAAAGACCCAACGGGTCAATTATTTAGCATGTCCAAATCCTTCTGGTGGCTGTTGAAGTTTATAATCACTTTAGATTGGGCAGGTAGGATTCAGAGTATTACTATAAAAGCTCTCCTCAAACCATTAGCTGGTGATGTCTATTAGATTTTGAGGATATTTCCAGTATGTCAGATCTATTTAAATTTCAGAACGTATTTTAGGAGAGAGGATGGCTGTAGGTAACAACTTGATGGAAGTCCTTGCAATATGATGGAGAAAGTAAAACTGTGTTACTAGTGTAGAATTCCTTAAGCAGCTTAAAGCCTTGAAGAAAGAGACTGAAGGCCATCTTAGGAATTTTTGAGAGAACTGTTCTCGAAAAGAATATTTTTCTAGATGGTAGAGTTAGATGGAAAGGAAGAATTAGGGGCTATCTTGCTAGGATAATGTAGTGGGACTTCTGTAAATTGTTTTTAGGTGATGGAACATTCTAGGATATGGTTGTAGGGCATGTTTTAATGTCTGACTCTGTAGAGAAACAGTAATTATTCCTTTGATAAAAAATCAGAATTCCTTGGAGAACAATAAAGCATAATGGAGACTGTCCTTTTATTTATTTTTCTGTATCCTTCTTTCAGTGTTTCTCTTTATTTTTTTTTCTTCTACAACCGTAAGTTTCCTGGGGAAGTTGTTTTCCATATTTCATTTAGAATGCAACTGTAATAATATTTCTGAAAATACATGATCACATATCAAAAGATATTTGCATCTACATCCAGGATTTTCTCGTCAAAAGAGCTCATAACTCATAAGTTAATCAAATCTATTGCACTTTTACATTTTATTCACTACATTCTGAAGTCCTTTTTTAGCTATGTATGGTCCCGGTTAGCGGTTATTCGTGTTAAACAATAAAATATGAAAGTGAACTATTTTTCATTTTATGCAAATGCAGTTGGAGATATACAGCCGATGTTATAAGGAGCAGCCACTGGTTATTCAAGGTGCTGGTGCTGGCAATGATACTACAGCAGCTGGAGTCCTTGCTGATATTGTTGATATCCAGGATTTATTTCCTGAAAGTAAATTTTCTGTGACTAACCAACCTTGAAGAAAATCAAGAACAAAGATGATGAGTGTGTTACAAGCTGTTGCAAGAAAGAGAGGCCAATTTTTAGGGAAAATAGTCTTGAGATAGTTTTGCCCTGGAAAGATGCTACTTGCTGTTTGGTCAATACGACTGAAATGTGTGCATGCAGAAGAGTTTTTGTGTATCAACTAAAATATGGTGCAGACAAATTTTACTTTAAGGTACGTTTGTTATGCGAAATGATTATTCCATTAGAAAAAGTGAATAGCTTTTATTAGGAAAGGAAGAATGTGGAATAAATTAGTCTTGGTGTTTGAGTATTATATGATAAACATTTAACACGTGGAATAACTATTTCCATTGCTCATGAGAGAATGACTATTTCAAGGTTATTTTATTTTACACTCTTTCATTTTCAATAAAAAAAACTATTTATTTTTTTAACGGAATAGTCATTTTGCGTACGAAGTGTAACCTTAATATAGTCAGCATAATAGCTTGTAATGACACTTTGGTATCTAGGAAGAGAACCCCATCAAAACTAAACATCATACATATCATGCTCATTAGGGTAGTACAAGTAGTTGCGGTTAATGGTTACTGGCTAAAACTGCTAATCGCAGCCTAAGGCAATTATTGCATTTTAATAGCGGCTAACTACTAGTGGTTAGCAGTTCTTTTTATAACAGCCAGTTAGCGGTTATTATACTTATGATCGGTAGTTTGAAAACCGTTTTTTTATGTGGGATTTGGGCTGGTTTTAATCTTTTCTAAAAAAAAATATTTTTCAGACTTTTTGGGCCGGTTTTTCCTGATAAAATTCCAAAATCATTTTTTTTTTTTTTGTCTGAAGTTGCTATCAGTAACACCATTTTTAAACTTTAAGCTATGAAGGTTCTGCATATCATGCGTCCATATGAAACAATATGAAAAACCATGAACCATGAACCACAATCCACAATCAACCAAAACTAAACCATTCGTCCCTACACCATAAAATCAATCCAAAACACCCAACCGGTATACCAGAATTTCAGCACCATCATTCAAGACCCAAACAACTGAAATCCACAAATCAACATAACAGGAACACCCCAATTTCAAACAACAATCGCCCATCAAAATTCAAACCCTAAAAAACCCGATATGATTGAAATCAAGGGAAGATACCAAAACGTTTTCCCCTTTGCTTGGAAATAGAGGAAGCTCAGAGACCCAACTGGTACAGAGCTCGCCGGAGTTGGGCTAAGGTCCACAGCACCATGATGGTGGCTCAACGACCTTGCTCCCAGTCACACCACTCACGGCCAGAAAAGCTCTCCCAAAAGGTCCAACAAACTAGAGATTGCTAAAGGCTGAAGGCAAAAGTTGGGAGTCTAAGACGACAAACAGACGAGAGACTGAGAGAGGGACAAGAGAAAGAGAGACTGATGCACTAAACAGAGACAAGATACTTACATGGCTAGTTGCTACACGGGTGTATCAGTCTCCACTCAAAGGCTATGTGTTGAGACTTGAGAGATTGAGATTGAAAGAGAAACGAGGTCACGGGAGGAGAAGCCAAGAGAGAGAGAACGACGCAAGCAATAGATTTCAAAAGAGAGAATGAGAGTGCATTGGCGCATCTGATATCCATCCTCCCCTAGGGTTTTCCTTCTCCGGAGACCGATAGGAGTGAGTGTTTCAAGTCCCCTGCCGTTTCACTACGTCTGGGAGTTTTGTCCCCGAATCTTCAATGGTACCCAGGTTCCCCTGCGTAGGAAAGCTTAGGTTGCTGTTGAGTCGCCGGGATGGAGAAGTTAGTCGAATGCATGGGTGATAGGATGAAGCTATCAGAGGGCGAAAGGAATGGAATCGCAATTACAGAAGTTGATATTGCAGACTTACGTGCAAGAGGTGAACGTTGTCTGCTGGGTAGATTGATGTCGGATAGGCGCATCCAAAAGGAAGCTTTTAAGGCGCTTATGTCCAGGCTATGGAAGACCCTTGAATCGGTAGTTTTCAAGGAAATCCACGACAACTTGTGGTTGCTAGAGTTCGCCAACATGGCTGACAAACGGCGGGTTAAGGAGGGCCATCCATAGCTCTTTGACCGAAGTATTCTAGTCCTAAAGGAGTTCGATGAAAGTGTACCACCGGTGCAGATGGATTTTTCCAAAGCTCTGTTCTGGTTACAGGTACATGACATGCCTTTAACTTGCATGAACAGGGAAGTAGGAAATCGTATAGGTCAGTCCATTGGCTCGGTGGAAGAGGTAGATGTTACTGGTGATGGAGTTGGATGGGGTAGGTGCTTAAGAATAAGGGTTTACATTGATATCAAGAAGCCTCTGGAAAGGGGTCGTGCCCTTGTTTTAAACGGCAAATCCAGTTGGGTGTCGTTCAGATATGAGAAGCTTACCCAGTTCTGTTATTTTTGTGGGAGAATCTATCATGTGGGTAAGCCATGCACGAACAAAACCAGCCACAGAATAAATGATGATGATTCAGCGAAACCTTGGGGAGCTTGGTTACGGGCAAATGACCAACGCTTTGTGAGGGAAGTTTTACCAAAAGGTAGTTGGACAGAGAACAGAACCAGTAAACAGACCATTGTTACTCAAGAAATGGCAGTCACCGGCAACGGGGCAGAAAGACACCCTCCGACTACTGCAGCAGCATGTATGTCAGCGCAAGGCAAGGAGGGTGTGGAGCAGAGAAGTCGAGATGTCCCATCGGATAAATCCTCAGAAGAAACAACAGAAAAGCCGGCTGCACAGTACATGGCAGAATACATGGATATTAATGCAGAGGATACTGCAGGAGATTCGAATGAGACAATTGGGGCTATCCTCAGGGAGAAGGACAAGGAACGGGGCGCTTGGCACCAGAAGCGGGTTGTTACTGGGAGTTTTGGCCAAGACCTAGTGGTAGATCCGGATACGATGAAGCTGTCCAATTGCATAGAGCCATGGGTTGAGGATCCTAAAATAAATGAAGGGGATCACATGGTCGGGGAGCTGGAAGTCACGAGGCAACAAACTGACCACGTGGCAGGAAAGGAGACACGCACTGCCAACGTGGCTTCTGTCCAGTATGGGCCCCAGAAGGAGGTGGCCCTTACCCCACTGAGCGTCACAGGAATTGAGGTTCCTCCCACTGCCTCTGATCCGCCCTTCTCCACCGCCGAACACATTGGTGCTCAAGGAGCTCCACAGCTTTCTAATGAGGAGGCTTCGAAGGCCCGGGGTAAAACTCGCACGTGGAAGAGGAAAGCCAAGGAGCACACGGTTGGTAGTGTCCAGAATGTCAAAAGGAAAAGAAAAGTCGAAGATGAGGAATGGGTGCCTGATGATGCTCAGGAGGCTCAGACAAAGAGAGGCAGAGTCCGGGGGGAAGCCCTAATCAGTTGGCAATGGCGGTGGCTGATCCTCAGCCCCGCCCGCCACAATGAGGCTCTTATGCTGGAACTGTCGAGGGCTTGGGAACCCTCGAACAGTTCGGGACCTTCACCATATGGTGATTGATAAGAAACCCTGTTTTATTTTCCTTATTGAAACTCTGTGTATGCATAAACAAATGGAAAAGATCAGAAGTCTCTTAGGTTTTGAAGGCCTTTTTGTTGTGAATCCTGTTGGCAGGAGTGGGGGCCTTGCTATTCTCTGGAAAAGGAAAAATTCTCTGGAGATTTTTAACTACTCTCGGTTCCACATTAATGCTGTTATCAGTGAAGAAGATGGCAGTTCGGGCTGGAAGTTTACGGGTTTCTATGGAAACCCTGATGCTACCAAGAGAAGGCCTCCTGGGACCTCTTAAGACACCTCAAATCCTTTCAACCCTCAGCATGGCTCTGTGCGAGTGACTTTAATGAAATTACAGAGCAAGCGGAGAAAGATGGAGCAGCCCTTAGACGTAACTCCCAAATGGACAACTTCAAGATGGCTTTAGCAGACTGTGACCTGTGTGATTTGGGCTTCACCGGGCCTCGGAACACTTGGTGCAATAACAAAACTGATGGGAATTTCACGCAGGAGCGACTTGACCGAGCGGTTGCTAACAGAGACTGGTGCTCTCGTTTCCAACATGTGGAGGTCTCTGTTTTGGCAGCCACCTCCTCTGACCATAACCCGATTCTCATCTCCTACAATGAAGTACCCACTGATCCCCTCACCTACCGTCGGAGCTTTATATTCGAAGCCAGCTGGCAATTGGATCCGGATTACCGCAACATTATAAAAGAAGCTCGGGGACAGAATGTGGCCACCGAGAGCCGGATGATGGACATTCAATCCCGTTTATCAGCTTGCCAAAAAGCCCTTTCCCGGTGGAGCAAACAGAAGTTTGGGAGGGATGCAGAGCTGTTAAAACAGAAAAGAGAGAGGTTACTTGAGCTTCAACGTAGCAGTCGGTCAGAACAGTCAGTTGCCATCAAACATCTGCAGGAAGATATTGACATCATCCTGGAGAGAGAGGATGTTAGGTGGAAACAAAGAGCCAAACAGAACTGGTACCGCCATGGAGACCGCAATACTCAATTCTTCCATGCATGGGCCAACCATCGCAGGAGAATTAATAGCATCCGGTCCATCACAGATGCTCAAGGCAGGACATGGAGACGGAAGAAAGAGGTATGTCGAGTATTTATTGACTACTATAAAGACATGTTTAGTTCTAACCCCCCCTCGGAGTTCTCCCTTTGCTTGGAGCACGTGGAACCCCGTGTTTCAGCGGAGATGAACTCTAAGCTTTTACGGCCCTTCACAGAGGAGGAGGTTGGTCTAGCCCTATCCCAAATGCACCCGCTAAAATCCCCCAGTCCAGACGGTTTCTCTGCTGGTTTCTTCCAAAAGGAGTGGACCACTGTGGGACGTGAAGTCACCAGAGCTACCCTTTCCTTCCTCAATGGAGGGCCGTTCGACCCTGCCATAAATGCTACAAACATTTGTTTCATCCCTAAGGTTTCATCTCCGGAGACAGTAAAGGACTACAGACCTATCAGCCTCTGCAATGTGGTGTACAAGCTAATCTCAAAGGTGTTGGCTAATAGGTTGAAAACGGTCCTGCCTCTCATCATCTCCCCTGAACAGAGTGCTTTCATCCCGGGTCGGCTGATCACGGACAACATCATCGTGGCTTTTGAAACCCTCCACACCATGGATACGCGGCTTAAGGGTAAAGATGGTTTCATGGCTGTAAAACTCGATATGAGTAAGGCCTATGATCGTCTAGAATGGGACTTCTTGGAGGCTATGTTGCGGAAACTCGGTTTTGCCGAGAGATGGATCCAGCTGCTCATGACTTGTGTCCGCTCTGTCTCTTATGCTCTCCTCATCAATGGCCAACCTCACGGCCACATCATCCCCTCTAGAGGCATTCGGCAGGGGGATCCCCTGTCGCCCTACTTCTTCATTATCTGTGCCGAGGCCTTGACAAGCATGCTCAACCACTCCGCCGGGATGGGAAAGTTTCTGGGGGATCCTATCTCTCGAGGCGGAACAAGGATTAATCACCTGCTTTTTGCTAACGATAGTCTGCTTTTCATGCGTGCTAGTTCCCGTGACTGGCAGCATGTTAAAGAAATCCTGGACATCTATGAGAGGGCTTCTGGGCAGAAGGTCAATCTGGAGAAGACCTCTCTTTTCTTCAGTAGAAACACAAGGGAGGAGGTTCGGGCTTCCATTTTGCAGGAAACGGGTTTTAGCCTTACTCAGCAGTATGAGACCTATCTGGGGTTACCGACTCTTGTCGGCCGCTCCAGAATTTCTACTTTCAATTTCATCAAAACTAGAATTTGGAACCGAATGAATGGTTGGAAAGAAAATTTTTTGTCTCATGCAGGCAAGGAGACCCTTATCAAAGCTGTTTTACAGGCCATTCCGACTTACACTATGAGTGTTTTCAAACTCCTTGTAACTCTCTGCCGTGAAATCAACTCGATGTTGAGCAAGTTCTGGTGGGGACATATGGATAACACTGATCGAATGGCGTGGATGTCTTGGAAGGGCCTTGGCAGAAGCAGGAACTCAGGGGGCCTGGGGTACAGGGATTTGGAGAGCTTCAACAATGCTCTTCTTGCCAAGCAAGGGTGGCGCCTAGTCCAGAACACTGATTCTCTGGCAGCTCGAATTCTTAAAGAAAAATATTTCCCTGCTGAGTCTTTCTTGGGAGCTCCTCTCGGCAATAGACCATCCTTCCTTTGGCGCAGCATCTGGAAGGCAAAACCCCTGCTCCAGGAGGGGTTGATTTGGAAGGTGGGAGATGGTTAAAAGATCAACATATGGGGAGATCGGTGGATTTTGTCTCCCTACACCAATACCATCCAATTGCCAGTGAATGTTTTAAGCAAAGATGCTAAAGTGGCGGAGCTCATAGACCATCATAGCCGATGGTGGAACATACCACTTATTGAGCAAATTTTTCCAGCAGAGGTAGTAGAGAAAATCTGCAGTCTAGCCATCTGTCCAGGCGTAGCACAAGATAGACAAGTCTGGGCTCATACTGCTAATGGGCACTTTTCTGTTAGGAGTGCTTATTTTTTGGAAATTGACCGTAAGGGCAGAGCTCTTTGCAGTAGCTCTTTCAGTCCCCAACAAAGCTCTATCTGGAAGACCATCTGGAAGCTTCAAGTGCCCCGAGCTGCTCAGTTCTTCCTTTGGAGGGCCTGCAACGACATTCTTCCCACGAAGGATAGATTACTGAAGAGGAAGGTGGTGTCTGACCCGCTCTGCCCTCTGTGTGGCCGTGAAGTGGAAACAACAGGACACGTCCTGTGGACTTGTGATGCTGCTCGAGCAGTTTGGGCTGAAAGCTCATGTGCTATCCAAAAATGTGCTACTGAAGCCAAGGACTTTCTTTCCATCCTCAACGATCTAAGTGATCGCCTAGCTCAGGAGGAGCTGGAAGTTGTAGCTTTGATAGCTCAAAAATTATGGACTCGAAGGAATCAATGGGTCTTTGAAGGCACCTTTGTGAACCCAAAGTGTCTGATTTCCAGTGTTAGTGACTCCTTGGATTTGTTCAGGAAGGTGTATGCCCCCGTGATGCCGACTGTTCCCAGGGAAGGCCCCTCCCAAACCATTTGGATCCCCCCGCCTATTAATAGTTTCAAGGTGAACTGGGATGCCTCTATTGACAGAAGGAAGAATATAATGGGCGTGGGGATTGTCGTGCGTAACCATGCAGGTCGTGTTCTAGCGGCTCAATGCTTAGTGCAGAAGTTTATTGTGGACCCTTCCACGGCAGAAAATTAGGACTCCATTCAATTCTGTTAGAAGGTGATGCCAGCGTAGTGGTCGAGGCTCTGAGGCGGGAGGAAGAGGACCTTAGCAGATTTGGTAATGTCATTCTAGAGACCAAGGAGATGCTGAAGGATTTCCACTCTTGGAAAGTGAACCTTGTTAGGAGAGAGGGGAACAATGCAGCCCACCTTCGTGCTAGGTTTGCCACTAACCAGGAACTTAACCAAGTCTGGGTGGATTCTTTTCCATCGTGTATCTCATGAACTATTTGTAATGAACTTCATTTGTCTAATATCTAATGAAATTACAAGTTCCTTTCAAAAAAAAAAAATGGAGAGAATGAGAGATCAAATTATGTTTTTCAGGTTTATCCATTTTCATGTAATGAAACAGTGTCGTTTTGGTATTAAAAATACCAAAAAATCGTCGTGCACTGCTGATAGTGTTTATATATATATATAAAAGGGTATACAAGGGTAGGGTGGTTAGCGGTTACTAACCGCCTCAACCTAGGAGGTTACCAGTTATTAATAACCGCATTAAAAAACGTTATACGGTGAGCGGTTACCGATTATAAGCGATTAGCGTTTACGGGGCGATTATAACTGCCTCGTCTATACAACCCTAGTTATTGGGAAGATTTATTTTAGTTTTGAATCAAACATCGAAAAACAATTGATAAATTGGTGTTGTTACTATATAAGTGACGGTAATTTAGTGACCTTTTACATTAACAACGAGAAATAGTTCTAAATTAACGTTGTTACTGTAGAAGTGATGTAAATGAAGATTTTAGGGCCGTTTTTCTAGAACGACGCTAAAACAAAAGCGATGCAAAATAGGGACTTCTTTTTTCTTTTTTTGTTTTGATAGTGCACGGCATATCAGCCGATATGATAAATTGGTATAAAGAGTAGCATTATTCATATTACAAATGCAAACCGAATGACCATTTTTATATAAAAACAAATTAACCACAAGAATCCATTCTATAGAATTCAAATAACAGGGATTGATTCTATAAAAATGAAAACCACAAGGCCTCTAAATTTATTTTTTTGTCTTCCCAAGTTTGTTGACAGAAACAGAAGTAAATAGCAGTAGCTTTCTGCAGGATCAACTGGCGAAATCAAAACTCGGCCACTTGAGTACGATCAAAGTAGTGTCCTGTAGGGCCTCCATCAGGTAAAAGAGAGAGCATGACTGAGCCTCTAGCCCCCTCTTCTAAAGTCATTATTCCTGTGTTCCAGTTCAGATCCGTCTTGACATAGCCAGGATGAACGCAGTTGATGCACATGTTAGGGTACTTTTTGGCAAGAATTCTAGTGTAGGCATTGAGGGTCTGCTTGGAGATGCTATAAGCAGGTAGCATCAACGTCCATCCATTGATTTCTAGAGCATTTTCTTTCAAGTCATGCAAAAATCTTCTTAGAACCGCATCCACTTTCTCTTCTGTTAGAGTCTCTATGTCACCTAGTTCTTTTCTTATTTGCTCACTTGGAATCCTCTGCATAAAGTGATGCTTCTGTTAGACAATCTTATATATGTGAAATATTCCCATTTAGTAACCACAAACAACTTGTATAAATTCACTGTAAATCAATGAAATCTGTGTCCAACCACTCATTTCTAAAATACTTGCTTCTATAGAGCCAAGGATTACATGCCACATGCCTTGTTGCTATCAAATTCTTTAATCCTCTAACTTGAATGAATTAAAACGACTTCCTCCTATATGTATGCCTGAGGTAAATTGAAGTATAGGCCGGCATTTTGGGGCTCATTCATATAATAGTATGCTCATGCTAGAACAGTATAACCGATGAACTTCCTGAAGAAACTCGTAATGAAATGGAAAAAAAAAAAAGACAATAGCATAATAAGAGAAAATAGAGATAAAGAATTTTCGAGTGGTCCGGTGTTAGACACCTATATCCACTACTGGGGGAAGAGTCCAAAAGGGGTATATATTACTCTTATTGATGTCTGTTGGGTGTGGGTGGGTGAGTCAGTTCTTTTTATTATGAATTTATTCTCTTTTTTGGTGGTCACAAAGCCATAGATGGCCAGATGGGTATATGCAAGGAAGCTTCTGGCAATTTGTCGAGGGATAAATAATGTTACGTGTAGTTATTGTTAGGTAGTGGGTCTGTTAGGAAGATAATTATGTTAGGTTAATCATTTTATTACTGTTTTATTGTTTTACTATTGTTGTGTGGGTATGACTCTCAGTGTCAAGAGTGTCAGTAGGAATAGATTTAATTACATTAGTAGTTGAGTTATCACTCATCCAGAAACCTGCACAACAAAATGAAGCTATCTAGGAGATGCTTGAAGAATTTCACTTAAGTTTTCAATTTTACCCTTAGGACAAGGGCAATTTCAAGAGGTGGAGAATAATACGTGGGTTGAGTTATGAGTTTTTCATCCCACGTTACGTATGCACGTAACAAATAATAAGTGGGTAGAGGAAGAGTGGCTTTTACCTTGAGCTCACTTCTGAGAGAGGACACATTCACTATCCTTGCTCCTGCAGGGGAAAGCTGCAATAGTGGGAGGAGAGCCTCTGTGACTTTTTTCACACCATAGTAATTAGTATTCAAGCATTCTTCTGCCTTCTCATAAGTTTGTTTAATCACTCCTTGAACCAAACTGAAAGCCTCGCCTGAGAGCTGCGTCAAGCAGATAGTTATTGGGAGCCTGTCTGAATTACAAAGGCATCAACAATTTACTGCATTAATTTCTATGAACTTACCCAGGATGTGGGATCTATGTTTAAGGCCCTTAGGCCTTCCTCATCAACTATGAGCCCACTAGCTCCAGCATTATTAACCTGCACAACTCAAATCATCAATGCACTCCAATTGAACCCCTGAATCTGAACAAGAGAAAAGTTTGCTCAATTTGGAGCACCAGCTGAGCACTACTCGACTGTGCCCTGCCACTAATGGACAGTCGACACTTTACATCTTGACCTATTTTGCCTGTCACAATGATTCCTGATACCCAACGGCAATGTAGAGGGCTAAAGGCCGGGAGCATAGGGCTGACGATTTTTTATAAGACTTTGCGAACTCACACCAACCTAACACAAAATTAATGAGTTAGGGTTGACAGATCTAACCTATTTAATTAAATAAGTCGGGTTAGGGTTAACCTATATAATTTTATACCTATGCCTTGACACAACTCAAACTCGACACACGATATAAGGGTCGACAATTTTTAATACAATCCGAGAACCCAACACGAAATTAGCTGGTTAGGTTGAGAGATCTGACTTGTTTGATAAAATGAGTCAGGTTACAGTTTGACCTATATATATTTTTATACTCATGCCTCAATACGACTCATAACCTACAGGCAAATACAAATAGCACAAAAGACAACGTACTGAACGATCTCGGAAGATGGACATTGGACGGTGTTGATTCAAACGCTCCCCTATCACCATCATCGTGAAAATTCATCTTTTTGGTGAATGAACTGATTGTGAGGTCATCGCATCTGATTTACATACATCTTTCCCAAAAAAGTAATACCCTAAAAAGAGATTTCAGCAAAACCCCAGTTGCCCTTGAGAATATATATATATTCCAAATAGATTACCAAGATATCGAGCCTGCCAAAGTTGTCCTGGATGAACTTGGCCAAGTTGTCGATGCTGACGGCGTCCAAAACATCAAGCTGATGGAAAACTACATTCGGCAAACCCGACTGGTGGAGCTTCGATGCGGCCTCCATCCCCCTCTTGGCATTTCTAGCTGTCAACACAACCGTGACGCCTTCAGACGCCAGTTGCCGCACTGTTTCAAGCCCAATCCCCCTGTTTGCTCCCGTAACCACTGCATACCTGTAAACCAAAAAGAAACCCACAAATCAAAATGGCCATAAAAACAGAAATCAGTTGAAGAACAAATATATATATATATATATATACATACCTTTCTGCTGCATGCTTTCCAATGCTTTCCATTTTTGCAATGCTTTGATGCTTTGATGAACAGGGAAGTTTGACCCTCTTCAGCTCTCACCAATCTCTCACTACTCTTCCCACTGGATTCCTCAGCTCAGGCTCTCTCTTCTTTTTTTATTCCCACTGACCTGCCATTTCATATTTATATTTATAAGATATGTAACGTTGTCATTGGGTGCACAACAGTGGTTAATTTTATATACATTTATAGGATGAGAGCCCCTTCTATCAGGCAAGGGCAGAAAACCCTTGTTTTCTGCCCACCAATTACATTTTGACACCTCACAAAATTAAAAGACCCTTTTATTAATTTTGCAAGCCACCCAGACTGCCCCTGCCCAAGCAGCATTCCGCCACAGCCAGACCGGGCGCCACCGGCACCGCCCAGGCCAGACCACGCCGGAACCGCCCAGGCCAGACCACGGACCCGCTGCCACCGACCGGGTCGGAACACCAGCCAGGCCAAAACCAACGCCCGTAATGGACCCGCTGCCAGCAGCGCCCAGGCCGGAAGACGCCGCCAACTCCCGAGTCGGAACACGCCACCGAACGCTCCTCCTACGGATCGACGTCCACCCGGGCGACGGAATGGTTGGCCCGAAAGCCACCCCCAGGTTCGGGCCAACCCCATACCTCGGGGGTGGCCGCGCGGCCTCCCCATGGACTGGGGGTAGCCGCGCGGCCACCCCCAGTGGTCGGGGGTGGCCGCGCAGTGCCAAGGGTGGCCATCGGGCCAGCCCTAGATGGATCTAGGGTTGGCCCGAAGGCCACCCCCAGACCCCGGGGATGGCCGCGCGGCCGCCCCATGGACCGGGGGTAGCCGCGCGGCCACCCCCCAGTGGGTCCAAGCAGTTCGTCTTCTCCTTCCCGTTCGTCTTCTCCTTCCCGTACAGGGACTACCCACCACGTTCGTCTTCTCCTTCGAGTTCCGACGCCGTGGAGTCGCCGATCCAGCCGTGGAGCTGCCGCCGAGCTCGAGGACCGGCGTGGCCGCGTGGGGCAGTGGCTGGGAGGAGGGTTTTTGGTTTTTGTTTTTTTTTTTCTAAAGACTAAAACTCTAAAGAGAATAATCCAGTGTTTTTGCCTACACTTTCATTTTTGTGTTTTTTTTGTTTCTTGCTGATATGTCAACTTGCTATTGGTGGGCAAAAAGGTGGTGGTTTTTGCCACCACCGAATAGAAGTTATTCCCTTATAGGATAAGTAACGTTGTCATTGGGTACACAACAAAAGGGGTTATATATATATATTGTTAGGGAAGTTCCCGCCAACACTGTTGAAGGTAGGGGAATGAAGTAGGGTTCCACGGCTACAAGCAAATTAAGTCCCAGTGGGGGGGAGAACTTAAACATTAAATGAAGGAATCATTTAATTAAATGTCTTTGTTTTGCTAATCGATGGTCAGCCGCCGCTGCTCAGGAAAAGCAAAAGCTACAGTAAGAGATGACCACTTGGGTCCGCGAGAAAGAATTAATTAAGAAAAAGAAAGGCATCTGCAGGTAATAAATGACGGTACGGAGGAGAAAACAAGGAAGATAGATAGATAAAAGGGAGGTATTTTTACATATACACAAAAAAAGAACTAATACTCTCTTCCCCTTAAGCTACAAAAAAGTTCTTCTTTCCGGTCAGTTTATCCTAACTTGATCGTCGGAGGGGCGTTGCCGAGAAACCCCCGACAACCCTTTTGTTTTGCAGAATATCTGAAGAACTTCATCGAGCCTTTTCTAATCTCAGACGATCAGAAGCCCAGAGCCAATCTGGGACCAACACGTCATCAGCAAAAATTTGACATCAACAATTGGCACCGTCTGTGGGAACAACGTGGCTACATGTTCCCCTGAAAGCAAGCATACTTGAAACCTCCCATGGTAAGTACGCGGTTAACTCGAAGAGGAATGATTGAAGAAAATATGCGTGAAGAGGCAGGGACTTCACATGATCCTCAGGCGGAGATAGTTCGTCTAAACGAAAAAATAGTGCCACTTGAGAAGGAGTTGCAGGAATGAGACCACACGGAACAACAAAAAACTCAAGAAGACTCGTTGCATGGTGATCAGGTGAATCCTGAGCACGAAGGTGGACGTGCAGAAGAGGTGATAGGAGAAGAGAGTAGTGCCGATGGTGACGTTGAGCTCACCAACCTTATAAGGAAGAATGAAAAAGAGAAAAAGGAATAGGCTGAGAAACTGACTAAATTGGAGCAGCAATATGACTATTTGATGGGTTCTGCTCAGTCGGGAGCCAAGGGGAAAGCTTCGTTGGCTGATAGTTTATTTTCCACCACTGCGTCCCCCTTTACTGACCAGATAATGTCATGTCGACTCCCGAGTAAGTTCAAAATGCCTGAAATACCTGTGTACACGGGACTGGGGGACCCCATCGAGCATCTAGCAAGTTTTCGCGCACACACGGAGTTGCACACTACACCGGACGAAGTTGCATGTCGAGCTTTTCCCCTCACTTTGGCGGGGGGAGCTCGGGAATGGTTCAGGACCCTGCCGCCTCGCTCGATCCCGAACTTCGAAAGCCTCGCTAGGAAGTTCGCATCTCAATTTATGGCCGGCATTGTCCAAAAGAAGCCCGCTCAGCAGTTGATGACTATTAAACAGGGCCCTCAGGAGTCGTTGAGAAGTTATTTGCTCCGCTTCAATCAAGAAAGGTTGACTGCAAAGAGTCAAAGTGAACAGTTCATCCATTGTGCCATATACCAGGGCATAAGGAAGGATGGCAGATTTAGCGAGGAGGCCAGCCGAGGGGTTGCAAGAATTTTTGGATCGGGTGGAGGAGTTTGTAAACCAGGAAGAAACTCTTTGTGCGTTCCGAGGGGCGGAAGAAGTTACGA
Organism: Alnus rubra; assembly: GCA_028654335.1. Lineage (NCBI taxonomy): Eukaryota > Viridiplantae > Streptophyta > Magnoliopsida > Fagales > Betulaceae > Alnus > Alnus rubra. Next base: position 289,375 of record JAJPGS010002452.1, on the reverse strand, counting down.
AGGGGAATTCCGCAACTGGAGGGAAGCCAAAGCAGAGAGCAACCCTATTGAGGAAGGAGATCACGGAACGTAGACCCGTCAAGAGGGTGGAGAATTACAACTGGACGCCTGTTAATGTCCCACAAAGGAAATTCTCATGGAAATCAGGAAAGATCCGGGTTATAAAGACCCGTCCCCAATAAAGGGCAGGCCACTTCCTCATAATCGTCACAAATATTGCCATTACCATGACTCCTATGGGCACTGGACCAATACTTGCGTCGCCCTGAAGGAGATGATCGAGAAATATATAGCTGACGCGCTTTTTGGGAAAGCGCGAAGATCCGATGGGCAAACACACGTCGGACAGGTTAACCAGAGATCAGAGTTCATCCGAACGTGATGTGCGTCCGAGGAGGCAACAATACCATCGGGAAAGGAAGCCGGCTCGCCAGCACGGGGGCGACGCGCAGGCAGAGAAGGCACCCCAACGAGAACGAAGTAGGAGCCGCAGGCGACAAGATGACTCGGGGGACTTCCCCGAAATTCAGACCATTGCAGGAGGCTTTGGAGGAGGGGGCGAAACCTATTCGGCACCCAAATCTTATGCGAAAGAAATGAGGAAAGTATCCATCTATGCGGTCACAAGGCCATTGAAAACTGCAAGGCGGGAGAAGTTGACCATCACCTTCTCGGACGAGGATTACGAAGGGACCATGGTGATAGCGAATCACAAGATACATCGGGTCTTGGTGGACAACGGCAGTTTGGCAGATATTCTGTATAAGTCGCCTTCGATTTGATAAAAATTAGTAGAGAAAAAGTTTATGCCTTCCGATTTCCTATAGTGGGATTCGCAGGAGAGCAGGTGATGCCTCTGGGGTCGATCGAGCTATAAGTTACCGTAGGAAGCCCCCCGGCGCAGAAGACAATTCCGGTGAGGTTCCTCATCGTTGATCAACCTTCAGCTTACAAAGCTATTTTCGGAAGGACGGCCCAAGCCGAGTTAAAGGCGGTAACATCGATACCCCACCTTAGCATGAAATTTCCAACGGAGGATGGAGTAGGAGTGGTCCGAGGAGAACAAAAAGCAGCTCACAAGTGTTACAATATTTCTTTAGGGAATTCCTCCCGATAGGTATGCCCCGACAAAGGGGCAGGCCCTGCAGACAAATAGCAACCACAAACAGGGAGTCTGACCGGGGACCTAGAAGATGTGGTGGTCAGACCCAAAATCGGAAGCTTCGGGTTGGTGCGCAGCTTCTGGCAGCAGAAAAGGAGAAGTTGGTAGAGTTTTTGCGGGACCACGTTGATGTCTTCGCTTGGGAGCACGATGAGATGCCCGGAATAGACCCCTCAGTTATCGAACACCGGTTAAACATTGATCGCAGTTGTAGGCCGGTGAAGCAGCGGATGAGAACTTTCGCCCCTGAGCGCAACCAAGCGATTGCTGACGAGTTAAGAAAATTACTTGAAGCTGGATTTATTTGGGAAGTTGACTACCCGGAATGGTTGGCTAATGTAGTGTTGGTAAAGAAAGCAAACGGGAAATGGAGGATGTGTGTGGACTTCACGGAACTTAACAAAGCTTGTCCGAAAGACTGCTTTCCTCTTCCCAGGATAGATCAGCTTGTTGATTCGACGGCGGGGCACGAGGTGTTGAGCTTTATGGATGCATTCTCCGGCTATAATCAAATACGTATGGCAGAGTCAGACCAGGAGAAAACGTCGTTCACGACTGATCGTGGACTATATTGCTATACAGTGATGCCATTTGGACTGAAGAACGCTGGTGCCACTTATCAGAGGCTCATGAACAAGATGTTCCAGACCCAAATCGGGCGAAATATGGAGGTATATGTTGATGACATGCTCGTTAAAAGCCTGACCTCAGGAGGTCATGTTACAGATCTAGCGGAGGCATTCGAGACCCTGAGAAAATACCGAATGAAGCTAAACCCGCAAAAGTGTGCTTTTGGCGTCGACTCCGGAAAGTTCTTGGGATTTATGGTGTCGCAGAAGGGAATCGAAGTGAATCCTGACAAGGTTAGGGCTATCCGGGAAATGCCACCCCCTCGAACAATGAAACAGCTACAGCAGTTGACAGGAAGGTTAGCCGCGTTGAATCCTTTGTTTCCCGATCCTCGGACAAGTGCCTGCCTTTCTTTAAGGTTTTGAAGAAAGCCTTTAGTTGGACGGAAGAGTGTGAAAGAGCCTTCGGAGAGTTGAAAACCTACTGGCCAACCCTCCACTTCTGAGTCGCCCGGTAGAAGGGGAAATCCTTTATTTGTATCTTGCGGTATCCTGAACTGCAGTTAGTTCGGTATTAATAAGAGAGGAGTCAGGCAAGCAAAGGCCAGTGTATTTCACTAGTAAGGTGTCACATGGGGCAGAGGAACGATATCCACGCATAGAGAAATTGGCATATGCTCTGGTGATTTCGGCGCGAAGATTAAGACCTTACTTCCAAGCGCATGCGATGCGGGTACTCACTGAATACCCCCTCCGAAAAATACTGTAAAAGCCGGATTTGTCGGGAAGGCTAGTCAATTGGGCGATCGAGTTGGGGCCATTCGATATTGAACACCACCCCCGGACGGTTGTAAAGGGGCAAGCCCTGGCTGATTTTGTAGTAGAAATAAATGAAAGTCCAGACACGGAAGATCTCCCAAAGGGGTCAACTTGGATTGTTTATGTCGATGGTTCTTTGGCGGGTGGAAGAAGCGGAGCTGGAATGGTGTTTTGGGTCCTATTCGAGAAGAATTAAGGTACGCCCTTAAATTTGATTTCGCCTCCACTAACAATGAAGTCGAGTATGAAGCTGTGCTTTCGACTATGGAGATCGCACAGGAAATGAGAATAATGAATATGGAGATTCGGAGCGATTCGCGGGTCGTCGTTGAGCAGGTAAATGGAAGTTACGCCGCACAGGAGGCGAGAATGTCTCAGTATCTCGAAAAGGTACACCAATTCTACTCTCACTTTGATAGAGTTGTTCTAACTAAAATTCCCAGGGAAGAGAATGGCCTGGTAGATGCTCTTTCGCGCATTGGTTTAGGAACAGATCCGGCCGTGTCAGTTGGTGGCTGCAGAGTCTTAATCAAAGCTCGCCCGACAGTATCGTCGACCGAAGAGGTGATGCAGATAAGCGAGGTGGAGCCCGAATGGGCTACTGGGGTTATACGGTATTTGAAAATGGGTGAGCCCCCTCGGCCAAGGAGGAAGCTCGAGAGGTCATTCGACACTCGGCTCATTATGTTCTGGTCGGAGGAACCCTGTACAGGCGTGGATATTCCCTTCCCCTACTGAAGTGTCTGCCGAATGAGGACGCAGATTATGTTTTGAGGGAAATACACCATGGAGTATGCAGAAATCATTCAGGAGCTAAAGCACTGGCGAACAAGGTTATAAGGGCGGGTTACTATTGGCTGACGATGAATAAGGACACTGCTGAGCTGGTAAGGCTTGTGATGCGTGCCAAATATTTGTCTGTATCTCAAAAAACCTCCGGAGTATATTCACTCAATTACATCGCCTTGGCCGTTCGCTAAATGGGGGGTCGACATCGTCGGCCCAATGCCGTCGGGCAAAGGTAATAAGAGGTTTGTGGTGGTTAGAGTCGATTATTTCACTAAATGGGCCGAGACCGAGGCACTTGCAGCGATCACAACTGAAAATGTCATCAAATTTCTATGGAAGTCGATAGTGTGCAGATTCAGGATACCGTACGCCATGGTAACCGACAATGGAAAGCAGTTTGATTGTGACCATTTCCGGGAATGGTGTGCCGAACTGGGCATACGGAAAAGTTTTTCAACTCCTGTCTTCCCTAAGTCCAACGGCCAGGTAAAGGCCACTAACAAGACATTGATCTAGATGTTGAAGAAGAAACTCGGCCGGAAAAAAGGGAGCCTTGGTTGAATATCTCCCAAAAGTGCTCTGGTCCTACCGCACTACGGTCAGAACTGCTACAGGGGAGACTCCGTTTGCTCTAACTTATGGAATGGAAGCAGTAATACTTGTGGAAGTGGGATTGCCAAGCTTTAGAGTGGCCCACTATAATCCGGGGTTGAAAGAAGAAGGGGTAAATCTGCACTTGGATTTATTACAGGAACGATGTGAGGACGCCCGCGCAGCTTGTGCAGCATATCAAAGCCGCGTGGCCAGGTATTAGGATAAGAAGGTTATACCCAGGGAGCTTAAAGTTGGTGATTGGGTCCTACGAAAGGTCAATCTAATGACTCGAGAACCCGCCGATGGTAAGCTGGGTCCAAAATGGGAGGGGCCCTACAGAGTTGTTAGCTCCAGCAAGAATGGGGCCTACCGCTTGGCTACAGGACAAGGGAAAACAGTACCAAGGGCCTAGAATGCAGACCACCTCAAAAAATACTACTGTTAGGATTTTTTGTTCCAGTAAAGCAACTTTTCTTATTCGGTTACGTTGAAGCAAACTATGAAAATGAAGTGCTTTATCAACTCTGGAATGTCCGATCTCGAACTTGATGCCCCCCTGGTTCAGGATAGAGGGGTGATGAGAAACCCACCCTTAATAGGGGATTTACGAGGGAATGTCCGATCTCGGACTTGACCCCCCCCCCTGGTTCAGGACAGGGGGTGATGAGAAACCCGCCCTTAACAAGGGATTTACGGGGGAATGTCAGATCATGGACTTGACGCCCCCCCTGGTTCAGGACAGGGGGGTGATGAGAAACCCGCCCTTAACAGGGGATTTACGAGGGAATGTCCGATCTCGGACTTGACACTTCTCCTGGTTTAGGACAGGAGAGTATATCTCTGTTGTTACAAATCCCTCCAGCCCTTTATCCTCGGACTGGACGGATTTGGGGGGTAAAGGACCCGCCGGATCGTTGGATAGTGATACTCTACCCGATTTTTACCGAGTTTTTAGAAAATGCGAGTTGAGTGGTAAGCTCTCTGCCTGTTCGTATATTTCTATTCGACCGTATTAATCAAAAGCGGAAGTCAGTGTTCGGGAGTAGAGTAACTGGTGAACAATCTTTAATGGTAAATTCAAAAAATAAAATGGAAAGAGAGCAAATCTATTTGTAAAGTGTATGAGCGTACATTACAAGACATTTGCGTCAACATACATGGGTGTATATCACATAGCAGTAGGTCGCCGATCTCGCCAATTTGAACAGTTGGGTTCCCATCCCCCTGGCGTGCTAACCCCTAAACGGGGCTGGACAAGAAGCTGAGTTCCCTTCTTCCTTCCCCGCCAGCATCACCATGGAGAGGAACTCAGCAGAAGGGCCAACGTCTGCTTAATGGGCTCCAGCAGGAGTGGAGAAGGCTGCCCGGAACGTCGTGTCTCTCCAACATAAAGCCGGAGATCGCACCTCCCTTATAAAATAAAGCTGAAGATCACACATCCGAACGAATAAGAAGTGAAAGTTATGGACCCAAGGCTTTATGCCTGAGTACCGGTGTTGCCGGATCATAGGGCCTCGTGTGGAGAAAAAAAATGCAAGAGAAAGTGAGACATGATGATTCAGAATGGAAGTACGATTGGCGAAGAGAGTTTAAGCATATATATATAGGCACAGAGCTACTTAATGCGTGCGCGATTCTCGCGATGATCGATACACCTAACTTTGGAGAGTTGGAATAATAGTAGATTCTGGTTGATTGTCATTAGGGGTGAGCAAATCCCCGTAATACCCGCCCTGCCCCGCCCCATAGAGAATAAAACCCGTACCCATGGTGCGGGCCACGGGTCTTCATTTGGCCCCCCCGCACGGTGCGGGGCGGGTTGGGGGGGCGGCCCTTGAAAAATCTTGGGTCCCCGCCCAGCCCCGCACCCGCATATTTAAAAAAAAATTAAAAAAATATAAAATTAAAACTTTCTAACCTAATGGCTAACTTTCAGACTTTCTAAACCTAAGCCCTTTTGCCTCTTTGTCTCTGAGTCGCACAAGCCGCCACCCACAAGCCACAAAGCACCAAGTCTGTGAAGCCTTGAAGAAAACGACGCCGGCCACCTGCTCTTTGTTCAACATCCCATGCATTGTCAGGAGACTTTTTCCCACAAGAAGCTTAATCTTGTTATTAACGATGCCAAGTAAGTAGTTTGCTCTTTGTTCAACATCCCATGCATTGTCACTTGTTATGATATAAAGGAAACTAACTGTATCTGAGCAAATGTTGTTGTTAAAGGGCTGAATTAGAGAAGAGGAATGAGAAATTCGATATCATAGTCGCAAACCTAGTTGAAGGAGGGCCTTGCTATCAACTCTACACAAAATCCTTCTACGACAACATTCTCAAACCCAAGCTCAATGACAATAGCGTCTTTGTGACCATTCATTCTCCTAAAAAAAAAAAAAAAATTGTATAAACCCGCGGGGATCCCTGCCCAGTTTATCCCCGCCCCATCCCCACCCGCCCCGTACGGTATTAGTGGATTTTTCACAGGGTGCGGGGTCAAAAAAACCCCATGCTCAGCCCTAATTGTCATAAATGTGGCAAGACAGTACGAAGGAACTATTAATGGTGGCATTAAGTAAAGCATTTAACTTGATTTTAATTCTTATAGCGAGTTGAAATTTTACATGGAGAATTTGGATGTTACAAATTAAAGAAAAACAGAACTGGGGATGTTAAGAGTTGTCGGGAGCGTTGCCGGGAGAGGGTACTTCTTTCGGGGGCGAGGCCGTTGCAGATGTGGCGGGGGTAGACCCCAAGTCGGAGTTTGCAAGCGGAATAGGTTGGGAGACTCTCTGACTCCATTCGGTCACGTGTGGAAACTGTTCAACTCACAGTCTCGCCATGGTCTCTAGTGCGGCGTCCGGAATCCGAATGGTGCTGATGTCGAGGTCCTTGAAGGACTCGTCGCCGGGCGGGGCACTTTTGGCCACGTCTCTGTAATGCTCGAACCCCCAGTTGTAGCCCACGGCCCACGACGAGTCTCGGAGTTCTGGGACTTGAGAGAGCTCCCTAGTGAGTTCGACCACCTGAAGATGGAGCTCCTCGATCCTCTCCACAGCTTCCCTCCTTTCTTCGATTGCACTGTTCTGGAGACTAATAGCCCACTTCTTCTCCTCAATAGCCTGTTCGAGCTTTGATGTGGCTTGGTCCCTGGCAGTAAGCGCCACTCCTTTTTCGGACAGCGCCTGGTCCCTCTCGGACAAAGCTTGATCCCTTGTCGCCTGGGCCGAGAACAGGTCCGACTTCAATGCCGAGTTCTCGGATTGTAGGGATTGAATGGTCGGTCTCAAAGAGCAGGAAGATTGAAGCTCAACTTCCAGCGTAGCCTCCAGTCTGGCCTTCTCGGACAGTGCAGCCTTCAACCGAGTTTGAGCCGTAGCCATTTTTTCTTCCAAGAGCTCCATGTCCTTGACCATCCTTTCACCGCTGTCCAAGACGCTCTGTAGTGTGCTCTGCTTGAGCTCGGACAGCTTCTGCAGCCTGAGGCGATGTTTCTCGGAGATTCGGCCAGGGATCTCCCTTGTTTTCTCGACGCCTCTTCGAGCTCCTTAATACGAGCTTGTAAAATTTGGATGGATTCGGATTGACCTCGTTCGGAATCTCGGAAACTTTTCCAAGATGTGGCTACGTCCACGGCAAACTAAACAATAATGACAAGTAAACGTGTTGATACACGAATGGGAACAAGGAATGGAACTTTATAGATAGTGAAAGGTTACCCAATTAGGGTTTATCAAATTGTGTACCTGGAGGATTTTTCCGGTGAGCAGCTCCGCGTAGTCCTTCGCTTGGATGTGGCCAAACGTGGGGATATGTTCTGGAGTAACGAGCGAGCTCAGGGCCTCCAAAGGACAACCTATTAACCCCTCAATCTGGAAATCCGACCACGATCCAGCTTGAGGAGGGGAATCGAAGGAGGTGAGGTTGAAGTTCCGAGGATCGCACAGGTGGTGGCCGGTACCGGAGATTCAGGACCCGTCTGTAATAGGGAGACGGGTGAACCCCTCTCAAGCGCTTCTCTATCAGAGGCCACCTCTTCTTGTAGTCGAGTAAATTCAAGGGAGAAATCGTCCTGATCTTCCCTCAACGAAGGGGAAGTTGGTGATTTTCTGGAGGGTACCTCCCTTTCCCCAACGCTGTCAGCAGCAAGAATCGGTCCGGCCTCCGAGGGAGCGACAGGAACGCCTGGGGAGTGTAAGGGCGCTGCAAGCCCTGGAGAAGAAGTAGTTGTAGGGAGATTGTGACTCCTCAGAGGAGCGAAGGCCTTGGCCATAGCTAGAATGCGACTGACCATGAACTCGCTATCACGGTCCGCGTGGAGTTTTTTGTGCGCAGGGCCCTCGTCGGCATCCGGGGCAACCCCCTTCCCTTTTCGCTTGCACGAGGTGGTCTCGAGTTGGGCAGCTGAGCTCTCCGCGGGTTGGGGAAGGGGATCTGGCTGAGCCGGAGAGGTGGCAGAACACCTGACCCCCCCCCCCCCGGCAAGGGTCGCAATAACTGTTTCTTCGATAAAATCCTCGAAGGAAGGAGGGGGCGACCGAGGACCGGGGGCGGAGGAGGAAGTTCCTGCGCGGGGGTCGCTGGGAAGAATCGTCACTGTTGGAGAGGAACTCCCTTCATCCCCTTCAGTCGATGCCTCAGTGACTTCGTCAATTTCCCTCATAATGGTGTCGTCGGAATCGACCGACGAGTCTGTTGCAAGCCGGTCCGGGGAAGTCTCAGAAGACTGAATGGCTGGGGTGGCTTGTTTATGGACCTTTGAGGCTTGTGTCCTCCTTGACGGGGGTTCGGCTTGCTTTCTAGAGGTACTGCCTCTCTGAGCGGCCTGCTTTGGAGCTTTACCTGGGATGGGCCTGCTAGTCGTCACAGACCACCCCAAGATCGGAGCTCCCCTTTTGTCCAAGGTCACTTTATTCTCCGGGATCTGATATCCGAAACACTCGTTCAAGCTACGAACCGAGACGAGGTTCTCGAAGTCAATGGACGCATGGACTGACCTAGCTGAGAAGGAGAGCATATCGTTGACTTCTTTAATTTTGGCGATACTCAGCCTAGGAAGGATCCGTAGGTCATCCACTAGTGGCCTCCATTCTCTGGGAACCCTTTGAGAGTCAGGGAGAGCAGTGTGGGAAGGGCATTCCCATTCCCCAGAAACTCGAAAAATTTGTTGCCTCCAACCCTTATTGTTTCCAGATTTGCGCTGGTCGAGGTAGATGAACATCGGATCTTGGCGGACGCGGAGCTCGACAGCCCCATCTTTGGTAGAGGGGCGGTAAATGCTGAAGAACTGAGTGGGGTCCATGTCGGTTCCGAGGACCTGATGCCATAGGATGGACGAGGCGATCACGTACCTCCAGCTGTTCAGGGCAATTTGACTGGGGGCTACTCCTAGAAACGCACAAACTTCCTGAACAATCTTCGGAAACGGGAGCCGCACCCCCGCCATGAGCATTCGTTCCGTCAAGGTAACTTCGCCCCCGGCTATTCCCAAGGAACCGGGCTCCTGGAAGAAAAGGTTGACAGACGGGCCGATGTCGTAGGCTCTCCTGAGAATCGCCTCATGACTCACCAAGTCGACTCCACCCGATCTTCCGGTGGTACTAAGCGAGCGGCTCCAGATCCGGCATTCGAAGGGAGAACGATGGCCAGGGGGTGGGCTCTTCGGAGGTGCTGGCGCGACCTCTGGCCAGCAAGTCTCCTCTGCGAGTGATAACCATGTGATGTTTGAGGGGAGAAGAAAGGAAGGAATGCTATAGGAAGATGGATGAGCAGAAGCAGAGAGGGATAACAGGAAAGATGACGGGACATAGGGCCGAGGGAAGGTATTTATGATTGAACTAACAGGCTCTGGAAGTCGAAGGGACGTGCGATCATCTGACTGATGAAGGCGGGTTTACTGTTATTATCGGCGCGGTAATCGAAAGGTCGTCTCCCAGTCATTAATTAGCCGTATATGAGGTCCTCTTACCAAAGACGGAATACGGCCGTTCAATGTGAGAGCATTCCAAAGGTCGTCTGTTTCGGGCTGACAGAACTGGTTTCTATTCAAAGCGACGCAAACGCCCAATTCTAATGAGAGTAAATGGCAATTACACCACCCCCCTGCGCCCGCATGATGTAGACACAATGCAAAGCGGTGACTAGGACTGCTAGAACCCATTACCGGAGATCGCAACGGCGAGAACATAGATCCCAGCGTACACAAAGCGCTGAAGGCCGGACACCCCCGGACCATAATGAAAGGGAAGGGTTGTTCCAGAAACCCAAGTATTAGGAAGGAGAACGAACGCAGTGTCCGACTAAGGAAGGGCCCGAAGTGAGCCATTAGAATTCTCTTGCCCTTCGTAGGGAATGGAAAGAGAATTCGGGGGGTAATTGTTAGGGAAGTTCCCGCCAACACTGTTGAAGGTAGGGGAATGAAGTAGGGTTCCACGGCTACAAGCAAATTAAGTCCCAGTGGGGGGGGGGGGGTTCCTTCATTTAATTTAATGTCTTTGTTTTGCTAATCGATGGCCAGCTGCCGCCGCTCAGGAAAAGCAAGAGTTACAGTAAGAGATGACCACTTGGGTCCACGGGAAAGAATTAATTAAGGAAAAGAAAGGCATCTGCAGGTAATAAATGACGGTACGGAGGAGAAAACAAGGAAGATAGATAGATAAAAGGGAAGTATTTTTACATATACACAAAAAAAAAGAACTAATACTCTCTTCCCCTTAAGCTACAAAAAAGTTCTTCTTCTTTCCGGTCAGTTTATCCTAATTTGATCGTCGGAGGGGGCGTTGCCGGGAAACCCCCGACAACCCTTTTGTTTTGCAGAATATCTGAAGAACTTCACCCAGCCTTTTCTAATCTTGGACGATCAGAAGCCCAGGGCCAATCTGGGACCGACACGTCATCAGCAAAAATTTGACATCAACATATATATATATATATGAGAAAAATATTAAAAAGCCCCATTTTGTACATGTAAAATAAAGGAAAGAAGATGGATGTTTCATGTTTGTAAAGGGAGAAGGGTACGTAGAACAACGAAGGTGAGATTAAAGACTACATTTTGTCTTCATTTAATTACCTTTTTTGGTTACAAGAGTGAATAATATATAGGCATGAAGGGGAGCACATTCCATAAACCATATGGATTGATAGGCTGCTTTAATTTGTTGGAGTGAAAGGAGTTGTTGAGTGATAGCTTTGAAGTCCGGGATTGAGTTGCTGCCAACTGTAGTGAAATCTGGAGCTATTGTGGGCTGAGACTTAATTATCTAACCCATGCGAATATCACCTTTTAACTATTTACATTTGTATTCGTGTTAAGATTTTAATATCAAAACGATGTCATTTTGGTATTAAACACCAAAACGACGTCCTTAGTTTATTTGTAAATTTATTATTATTATTATTATATATAAATGGTAAAATCGCTATCTGCATTGACATATGTAGATAATAATTTTTGTTAACCGCATTTACATGTGTAAATAACAGATAGTTATGAATAATGAATACGAGCAATTAATACCTATCCACATCCACGTGTACACTTCTAATATATGGTAGTAGCATAGATGAATGAAGGGCAGGGCGGTGCCTTTAAAGTACTCAAACTTGGTCTAATAATTGTATGCTTATTTTATTATTATTATTATTTATTATTATAATTGACCGAAAATCTTTGATCGATAAATTAATATCTATTCCCAAAAAAAATCTCGTTCTTAATAAACAACTTCAAAGGATCGAATATAGGGAAGTAGAAGAGATTATAGGTATTGATTACGTACTGATAATGTTATAATGATATTGCTCCATTAATTGTGTTTTTTTTTTTTATGAAATTAATTTTATTTATAGTTAATTTTGTGATTTATTTTTCTGTAATGAAATGTGTTTTTTAGAAATTATAGTTATTTGGTTGTTATTTGATACTTGTAGTTTTGTGATTGCAGAGTACAATTTTTTTTAATTGTTATTTGATAATTATGGTCTAGAGTACGTAGTTTTTAGATAATGAAAAAGAACCAAAAGATATTTAAAAAAATGTAAACTAAAAAACCCAGAGAATGGAGAAAAAAATAATACACACCCAATTGGTTATTAGAGTCTAAACAACCAATTGAAAAAAAATACATATGAGAGCTATATATTATACTATGTTGTTCTTCGTGTGAGTCTGTTCATTGCTAATTTGCGCAAATCTTTTTCTTTGTTTTCTAAAGAATCCGATATGACTATGTAAATGTATGCTTTGGCCCCTATCCTAAAACTTTCTGACTTCATCCTTTGTGCTTCATAAATACAACGGATTAGGATTTTCTATAAATTTTTTTTTTAAAAAAAAATAAAATAAAAAAATAAAATACTTAATTTTGGCTATTTTTAGGTATCGAAACGCTTGCAAAATGTATCATATTAAAAATGTGGCATGTAATAGTTGTGAATTAAGTATATTTTCATTAGGTTCTTGCTCTTTATGTTGTAAAAAAGTTTTGAGCTAAAAATTGTATTTTAATCTTATGAAAAAGAAACATCTCTGTAAAAGTGAAAATGAAGAATTTTGGGAGGGAAATTATTTCTGCCTACCTTGATAACATGCCACATTTTTAATAAGTATCATTTTTCAAACGTTTCGATACTTAAAAATGGCTAAATTGCATAATTTGAAAATTTACAATTTCTTTAAAATTGTGGAGGATCTTAATCCACATACAACTCATACAACTTAAATGCTAGAAATTATACTTTATCTCATTTTTATTTTATTTTATTTTGTTGATATGGTACTGTTAATAAGTCTTTGAATCGGTCCTATTTTTAAAAAGAAAAATCAAGGATGAATTGACAATACATATTTCAACTATATAAAAATTAGATTAAAGTATATAGCCTTATTAAATTTAAAAAAAAAAAAAAAAAAACATTCGCAGTTTATATGTAAATTTATTCATCCATATGATTTAGGTGCAGTTTTATTTGTTTTTTTATAGGGAAATAATATTTACACTTCTTGTGTACAACAACTACACTCACACAAGATACATTAGGATGGAGCCTAGTGTATGAGCTCCACCCCAATATGTCTTGTGTGAGTGTAGTTGTTGTGAGGGTGATGTGTAAGTATCATTTCTCTTTTTTATATGCCTGAAGTATTTAAAGTACAAGCCCCACATGCAATCAGTTGGAAACATGCATTTCCCGGCCCTTTAATCTGTTGATCGTGCTTGACCAATATTTAGATCAACATTAATTCTGTTATGATGATCATAATTGGTGTTCTCTACCAGATTTAAGTGTAATTTTAACCATATACATGTATGTAAGTTATTGACGTATTTAATTTCTTTGCAAATCGGTTTACAAGGTGTATTTTACTTAAAATTTGTTCATTTGATATCAGAACCAAGTACTACGTAACGAGATTGAGTCACGAAGAATGTGACCTATGTATAGAGGGTTGTGATAGAGGGGGGACCTTTAACCGGCCCCCCTCCTCCCTTTAATAATAAAAAATGCAATTGTATTGTAAAAGACAAAACAATGAATAGTAAAAGTACACTTTTTTAAATAAATTTGCATTTTCTATTGTAAAGGGGAGGAGGGGGCCGGTTAAAGGTCCCCCTCTATCACAACCCATGTATAGAATATAGTGGGATGTGATCATGAACATCAGCTGTAGAGTGCATGTGGTGATATGTTACGATTTTAAGTATCCTATATATATGACTTAAATGCAATCTTAATAATGTGTATATAAGTTCTTAAGTAGTCTCTTCAAAAAAAAAAAAACATATATTTTGAGCTTAAATTAAGTAGAGCCATAGAATAATATTATTGGTATTAGAGTTAATTAGGAAAGGTTTATGGTTCATCGAATTACCTTAAAATTATTTATTACGTGTTTGAGAAATTATGCTCGATGCGTTAATTTCATGTACACTCATAAATACATTAACTTTAAATCCCGACTATGAAATAAAGAGTATTCATTTTATGTAGAACGGAGAAAATCGTATTAAAAATAGAAATAAAAAAAAGGGGGCAATTACTAATTAGGCATTCATACTTACATGTAGACAATTAGGAGGATGGAGCACTGTTGGTGATCCCAGAGCAGCAAGGAGATCGAGCACTATGAAAAGATTTGTACGCAGAAATATTAAAGGTAAAAGAGATCGAGCATTTAAAGCTCCACTTGGGGTTGCATGATTGGTGATCAGGTCGATCTTTTCTTCTCTTGGAATTGCCGGAAAGCACGTGGAAGATGCGTGCATGGTATAATACCAGTTTGATGCCGCATCCATCACACCCGGCCCCAACCTCATCTTTCATATCTCCACACCTCGCCGGCCACCATCCACATTTTTCTTTTGGGTAACATTATATTAATATTAATATTAATACGGAAAAGATATACATATCTACTCCAACTACCACCATGTAGAACCTGTCGACTTACTACATATTTATTTATTTATTTATTTTAGTATCAAGCTGGACGTGCATGCACGTGCACGTGCTACGCTGACACGTACATGCAACTAATGTCTCGTAACATCATAATAACATTTCATATTAGAGATTACATTCTAGCAGCGACAACGATTAACCTAAAAAAACATCATACATATATCATGATGCCATGAATATTCTCATTCATACATTTCTTTCCAATATCATATTGTTAAGCCATATACTTAATAACATATATCATAAAAACATTAATCAAATCATCAAAGTACCATAAACCATCTAATATCTCAACATATCATCGGCTCAAAGTTTAAACAATCATATCAACCAAAGAAATTCATTTAAGATTCCTTTCCTTTTACTTAGCAAAAGAAAACTCAATAAGCTTTAAAAATATTTAAAACATGGGAAAATATCATTTTATCTCTTCAAATTACTACCCGTTTTGCGTTTAGCCCTATAAACTGCCAACACTCCGACTTCGATCCCTCAAACTATCAAAACCTTTGAAAAATGCCTCATTTGATGAAATATCCTCATATTACTCCTGTCACGTGTCACTTTTCAATTAAAAAATAATAAATAAATAAAAACTACAACAAAATTAAAAAAATTAAAAACTAAAGAAACTAAAATTTTATTTTTATTTTTATTAAAAAAAATAGAAAATATAATGTTTTAGGGTGGCTGCCCTCTTGGGGAGGGGGTGGCTTGCGAGCCACCCCAGAGGTGGCGCCGACCCCCTAGGGTGGCTTTCGAGCCACCCCCAGGCCACTGGGGGTAGCCGCGCGGCCACCCCTAAGGCTTAGGGATGGCTTTCAGGCCACCCCGAAATCCATTTGGGGTGGCCGCGAGCCACCCCCAAAGGTGGCGCCGGCCACCTATGGGGGTGGCTCGCAGGCCACCCCATTTTCCTCCTTTTTTTTTTTTTGAAAATAAAAATAAAAATTAGTTTACTTTTTTTTTTTTTTTTTTTAGTTTTTAGTTTTTTTTAAATATATTTTTTAATTGAAAAATGACACGTGGCAGGGGTAATACAGAGATATTTCGCCAAACATGACTTTTTTCAAAGGTTTTGATAGTTTGAACGACCGGAGTCGTAATGTTGATAATTTATGGGGTTAGATGCAAAACGGGTGGTAATTTGGGAGGCTAAACTATAATTTTCCCTTAAAATATTTAAAGGGTAGTTTCATTATCTGTAAGTATAAACACTTTCCAATTTTCGCTTGACACACTTGAGGAGGATTTCCAACTCAAGCTTGCAATGCACCATTGCATTTCACATTGCAAATATACATTTAGACTCAACCCATAACATTTTTTAACTCTAAATAACTCAAGGACACACTACAAAAAACTTCAATATTAGTTGCGTGTCTACAGTACGTACCTATCTTAAAGACACGCCACTAATTAGTGAGGTGGCAAGTCATAACAGGCCACTATTTTATTTTAGTGGCGTTTATGTTTTGCCACCTCACTAAAGACACGCCACTATTTAGTGAGGTGTCTATCTTCTAGGCCACTAATTTAGTGCTACTAAATTGTAAAAATTTCACAGAAACCCACACGAGGCAATTAATTTTCAATCCATGTCTATTCACTAAGAAATCAATGGCGTGTCTATACTACACGCCACTATTTACTGGCCTTTTTAGATGACACGCCACTATTTAGTGGCATGTCTTTGTCCACACGCCACTAATTGTTTGTAGAACAACGCGCGTAGTTCTAAACATTTAGTAGCGTGTTTGTAAAGACACAGCACAAAATAGTGGCCTGTCTGTATAGATAGGCCACTAATTGTTTGTAGAACAACGCACGTAGTTCTAAACATTTAGTAGCGTGTTTGTAAAGACACAGCACAAAATAGTGGCCTGTCTGTATAGATAGGCCACTAATACAGATTAGAAACATTTGCAGACTTAACTTGCCAAACACACTTGTTATCTAAGGTCTCTAGCTCTCTCTCCAGCCACCAACGTTTCGTACGCCCTCTCGTCTCTCTCCCGTTTCATGTATATAAATTTATTTATTTTATTTTGTGTTTTTTTTTTCCCCCGGTTGCTAGCTCCATGCATTTTGGTTGTTAAGGCATGTAGTTGATTTTTGTCATGTTTGGTAATTTAATTTAATTGTGTGATAAATGGATTTCAAGTTTTTAAACCTTGGGCCTAGGCTTAGGTTTCAGGTTCAAATTTTATCAATTTAATACAAATGTATTTAGGTTTTTCGATATATATTGGTTTATTTATTTATTTATTTTAATTATGTTATTAATAGTTTAAATTTTGGAATGTTTGTTTAAACTATACCGTGAAAAAAAAAATGTGAAATCTTGCCACTGGTTGGCTGAAAATCCAGAACTCTTTCTTTAAAAGGGACTCCCATTGTCCTAGAGTTGAAAATTCTGAGAGGATCTGATGAAGGGTGGATATGCATTTCCAGTGAAAGCAATGCAGGATGTTTGTAGGTTTAATTGGTGGTAAAGTTTGGGGAAAAGATATTATATTCAAACTTGAACTCGAAAAAGAAGAATAGTAAAATAAAACAGAAATTACAGTCATCACTAAATACAGGAACCATAAAGAAGTTTCAAGGATGTTTGTAGGTTTAATTGGTCGCATTTTGTTAATATGCACAGTTATTCATCCTAGAGTGCATGTGCTCTAAGCATATTCTAGAGCTGCTATTCTGGATATAAAGTAATTGCATATTGTATAAAGACCATAAGGATAACAAGTTATAATCAAATCTCTCTCTCTCTCTCTCTCTCTCTCTCTCTCTCTCTCTGTGAATTGCCTAGACAAGCAGACAACAGCAAATGCTCTCATCACTAGTTTTGGTCTGGTGCTACATCACAGATGCACAATACCTATAAAGTTTTTGATCAACTAATGAACCAAGAAAAAAATGAAAATGTGGACAACAATTGTGTGTGAAGCACGTGGATAATCATACAAGCCAGAGGACAGTGACTGGATACCACTTCTCTTCAATTTGGAAAACTCTTCACAGGAATCCAACATTACACTGATAACAGTGTTAATTAAATTAAGACTCCAAAATAAAATCCAAATTTTGGAATTATGTATGCCATCATATTAGTCATAGGACCACCAAAAATCAAGAGTCAAGATATCCAGAAACAAATTACATTGAGGTGGTGAGTGGTAAGGTGGGTTGACAAAATTGCACTACACTCAGATGGCCACTAAAAAATACTTTCACTGAGACCCAAGGGTCAAACATAGTCGAGAATTATGAATAAAGCACAATAGTTGTACTGGGTCTCTCTAATTTATTGTACCAGAAATGCATTTAAAAAAGAGAGGAAAAGAGGTTGCAGCATGATGTGAAGGAACCCCCTCAACCTTACAAGATAAAAGTCATTTATTGCCTAAATGTTTCAAATGCACCAAATCCCAATGGTTCAAGGCCATGATGTCTGCCCTGGTGCACTGCTGTGGTTTTCCTGCCTAAATCATGCTACTTTGACTCTAAGAAGCTCATAAAACAAATGAAATTTTATACCTAAATTATAAATTAAGCCAACATCAAATATCACATTCTATAGGAAAGGAAAAGGAAATACAATCTGTATACTTCAACACTTATTAATGCTGTAAAATAGAACCTTTGGATTTAGTTCACGAGTTGTTGTACTGTCTCTCCCGTGCCAATAATAGCTGCTTGTATCCTTCCCTGTGTTAACAAAGAGAATACTCCAAGTAAATCAGAAAATTGAAAATTAAATCCAATGCAGACAAGCATTTATCTGTAGGGAGAGTTGCATTAGGTAGATGAACAAGGTAAAAATTTTACATATGTACAAGCATATACGTATATACACCATGCCAACAAATGCTACACAGTCTATATCCTAAAATAATAAATATTACACAAAATCATTAAATGTATCATGATAATATTTTAGATGACATCAGGGTCAGAGAAAGGAGGTTGGAAAAGGTAGAAAACATATGGAAAACTTAAAAACATAATAAACACTGATGCCACCAAGATCTTTAACAAAGTTCCCACCCTCAATAAAATTACATACAATCATCACATGTATTATTTACCCCATCCATCCCTGCCCCCATCCTCAGAGAAACAACCAAGAAAAGAAAGAGGACAGAGGACTACTCTAGTTATCTCTGTCCTCGGTTCATACTACTCACATATTGTTTGTACTGTCAGGGATTAATGTCAAACCTATAAGATCAAAATACCTTGTTGGTAATGCATGCTATGGCACTTGCAATGTGTAGAAGCAGTTTCAATCAGACGATTGTTAATTGGGTGATAGCGTGCTGAATTTTAATTTGTTTGTTTATCTAGTAGTAATGATGATGGGAAACGTGCTATTTATTCGTATGGGGGTTGTAATCTGAGTCAGTTAACTTAGCTAATCATTGGGTTTGCGATGAAAGAGACTTGTAATGGGTTCTGCTTGTTCTAATGGATATTATTTCGAGGAAAGTTGGAGACTTTTTGAAGTTAATTGAGAAAAATGGAAAATTGGATGTTTTTGGGAATAAAATTTTTCCGAGAATCATAACATTTGGTGCCCTCATACAGAGCACATAGTATGAATATGTTGTATGTATTAATTTGGGATGATCATGGTTATTCTAATACTGTTCAAATGATGCCTTCAACTATCTCCAGCCTATATTTTCTAACAAACAGATTATGCCATTGTTTTTGGCTCTTGCAGAATATGTACTCATCATGTCACGGCAGCAGTGAAGGAATTATTTAAAGGGAATAACAAATTGAATTCTGGGTTTAACTTGTGGCTTTGCCTACTTTCTTTGCAGATGAAGAAAAAAAAAATGGCCATGAGCTGCTATTTCTGAAGTTTTTGAATTTTTTTGTGTCCTTGCTGCTCATTGTGTAGAAATATAAAAGATATGAAGTTTAATTTGTTAATTCTGTCCAGAATATATTTTCATAGATGATAAATGCTAGACACAACTTGACCAAAATAAATTTGCAATAGATGATGATAAATGCTCATTGTGTAGAAATATAAAAGATATGAAGTTTAAGTTCAATTTTTTATTTTTTGCCTTGTTCTACGTAGGTAATCTAATGGGGTTGCATTAGTTAAAAACATGAATAGATTAGCTCTTAACACTCTGTTTTCTTGATTTAATTTATTGCAGCATTTGTTTTGCTACACACAGTGGACTCATTTGCTGAGAAGGCACATGGTGAGATCAAGAAGAAGAAGAAGCAGTACATAGTTTTTGATGCAAAGGTTCTGAGCAAGATTCCTAGGAAGAAGGATTAGAGTGGCAGACTTCATCACCATTTTCAATTAGTTGACAGTGTGTCATCAAAGGTTGGCTCATTTTTATCCAATGTTGTCTAGGACCCTGTTTTCTTTTATTAGTACTTGTTTTTGCTATATATATATATATATATGGCTCATTTTTAAATGGGTCTATTTGCTGTCGGTTACTTGGTTATTATTGGAAGAAAGTGGGTTTTAGTTTCCCTTGCTCCATCTGTTGAAGTATATTTCTCTAAAACAATTATTGTGGATGCACTCATGCACTAATCCCCCCACCCCTGCATTTTGAACAAAAAAAAAAAAAAAATTAAATAAATAAAAATTGATGCTTCTTTCTGTTGGAGTTGGAACTTAGAAAATAGTGAAATTCTGGAAGTTTGCTGTACTTTAATGCTTTCTCTTCCATCATGTCTCCTTCTCCCTTGATTTTTTTCATTTGTTTTTTATTCTTGATCCATTTTTATATCTGTAATATGTTATTATTATTTAAAGGATTTTGGTGTTGGTCATTGTTGGTATCTCTGGAATGCTTTATGTGGAATGTGAAATTCATGATAAAACTGCACCTAGCAAATTTCACTCTCCAAATCGCATCCATAAAACCTTTTTTTATTTTTTATTTTTTTAAAAAAAAACACTCACTAATTTAGTGGCGTGTTATATTAGATACGCCACTGAAGTTAGAAATAAAGGCCATTGAAATCGGAGGCGTGTCTAATATAACATGCCACTAATTAGTAGCGTGGCAAAAAAGACACGCCACTAAATTCTAATTAGTTGACAACCGGATTAGTGACATGTTAAAAGCATCACAAATTACACGCCACTAACAGTTAGTGGCATGTCAAATCACCAGACACCTCACTAAATGTAAGTCACTAAAAACTAGTTTTTTTTTATAGTGATACTTGAACATTACAGGCATCAACCTCACATAGCAACCCATTGAAATCTAAAGTTCCAGTTTGTAACACCCCCAAAATTAGGTAATTATTTTTATTTAACTTGGAGAGTTATTGACGGTTCCTCAAGATCAATTAACTAGTAAAATGTCTAGTGGAATTTCCCATAACAACTTATCATAGCGAAAATAATGCGAAAAGCAGAAAAATATGATTCTCAAATTCTGAATATGATTTAACTTTAACATAAGTATCATCAATTACAAACCTAGAGTTTTCCAATATCATTTTTATCTCGAACACCCAAACCTACTACTATGAGTCATTCGCTTAGCGTCTTCATCGTAGTGAATTTCACAACTAGATACCGGTATCCTGCTAAACCGCAGACACCGAGGTCTTTAACAGGGAAAGGAAAATACTTAGTACATTTAAAACTTAGTAAATAAATCATTACGAAACTGGTTAAGTAAAAAGCCTTTAAGTGATATAAATAATTTTTGAAATTGTAGACATGAGTTTTCACAAACTGAGTTATATTACCTCCGTTATTATGCCAAGAAAAAATGGTTTAATTTGAAGTAATGTTAGACATAATTCCGTCGACAAATAGTAATATTTTAATGCAAAGAAAAATGTTATACATATATATTTAGCCACCATAGTTATCTTCCGTATGGTCTACCCAGGATACTAACCCCTTCCTGACAAGGTTGACACTGTCTCGAGGGACCTATAATACAACACCAGTACCCCGCATATGTACGCATGCCGTCATATACTAGCAACCTGACCAAGTCCGACCTTGGGTGGCCCATGCTACTAGTAAATTAAGCTATAATTGTGACCCTCATTCGTAAATGGTGCGCTGATCACCATAACAACCATTTGATCTAAAGCCCAACGTAAGATCAAAGTAACCTCTATAATCATAAGGTTAAGCTCGAATAATAAGCTCATAGCCGTTCTAATGCAAGTATCGGTGCACCATGTCATACGATGCAAGTAATATAGTTTGTTTATTCCAAAATAAGAAGTACTTTTCTCGAATCAATTGCAAGAATATTATAGAGAATTAACATGCTTATATCATAAGGTATATCTTCTAGCTCCAATCTCCGTCAAAATTTCTCTGGGTTTCCAAAAATCTCGTTTAGCAAAATTAGGGCGTTGGTCTCTCATTTTACCAGCAAAGAGAAGGGGCGGCATCATCACTGTTTCTCTCGGGTCTTTCTTTCTCTCTCACCTGAAAGTTTCTTATTTTATTGATGCTTCGTTTTACTCTGTTGTACTCCCAAGATAATTGGGAAATTTTCCTATGCATGCATCCTTTTCTCTGGACTGATATCAGAGCTCGGTCAGCATCACCAGTACCGCATAGGACGTTTGCATTAATCCTATGCCTTTGAATTGGGATTCGGATCTTTTATTGTTTTGAGGTTTTTTGTTTATTTTATTTTATTTTAGTGCTTTGGAATTGCACACGGTTACACGGAATATCAATATTAAAGAATTATTTTACTCTAATATTTTATGTTTATATCCAATATCCATCCTTTTGTTTGTTCCTTGCGTTGTCTGTTTTGCCCAGATAGAGGGGATAGTTTTATGGGTTATTTTGTTTAGCTGTAGAGTTGGATGGGATTTTGAGGCTCTCAATGGCTTAATTTCAGCTGCAAAATGTGATGAATTCTGAAAGTTTCACAATAGACTGTGTTATATATATATATATATATATGTAGTCACATGATTTTGATGATTAAAATAACACTGCATAACTCACCAAGAATGGTCAGAAATTGGGTTATTAGAAAGGGGCATATATAGGTTGATCCTGCAGAGAGAGTTCAGTAGAGTTCACTTGTTTGTACGTGTCCATAAGAACTTAAATTTTAATGTCTAATACGTTTTGGACCCTCTTCAGACATGGGCTAGACACATGCAACCAACACCCACAAGAATCTTTTATCTATCTTTTCGATTTTTAAAATAAGATAAGAAAAGAAGTAGAATAGGTTTTAAACTTGATTCATATTATAGTTTTGAACTCAAAACATTGTTGTATATATGTTTTATGTATTATACAACAACTTTTTTCTTTTTAGAAAAATTACAATTTAACCTCTCGACCAAACTCTCAGCAGTTTTACAAGTAGTTCCACGAACTGTCAATGCATGGACTCTATCCCCCAAACTACCAATTTTTTTAAAAAATGCTCATTTTGTCGAAATATGCCTATAATACTCTTGTTATGTGCCATTTTTCAATTAAAAAATAATAATAATAATTAAAAAAAAAAAAAAAAAAAAAGACCGACAGTTTAGAGGGCTAAATTATAATTTTTTTATTTTTTTTATTGGTCAATTTAGGAATTAAACATTTGCTAATTCAAATTACACACATATATGTACTTACACCGAATAGATTGTTGTGTTCCTGTATTTATTTCTGCTTTCTAGCTACCTTGGTTAGTTGGTTCTCCTGTTTGTGCATTTATGTGTCATGGTCAACAAGTGAGATCTTTTAAGAAAGTATCTCTTTCCCAAGTTGATTATTTTTTCAGTACCTTTTCTGCATTTATATGCATCTACCGAGAAGAATGTATTAGGGTTAGAGACGTTGTTTGATTGAAGAAGACCCATTGCGGTCAGTGGCTAGTTAACTAATATAGTTTTGACTTTTGAGGTTGTAAACAATGTTTACCTAAAGCTAAGCTGAAATGTGGAGGCTTTGAGGACTAAAGCTTCGATATAACACTTATAGCCTTTCGTTCTCATATTGAAAAAAAAAAAAAAAAAAATAATTCACATAGAGTGGGTGATTTATAAGAGATAGATGAGTGCTAAGTCCCACATTACTTAGTTACTATGTGAAATTAAATTTTATAAGGAATTTTAAGAAAACTTTAAAAATTAATTAGTTCTTTTAGGGTGATAGTGCAGATGTGGCTAGCGCTTTCTTTTTGGATCGTTACAAATTGTATCAGAGCCACCTAAATTACCAAGGCTTACACTCTAGGCCCCCACAAACTACCATAATCTTTGAAAAAATGCCAATTTTGACGAAATATCTCTATAATATCCCTACTACGTGTCATTTTTTAATTAAAAATTCAACAAAAATTAAAAAAAAAAAAAAAAAAACTAAAATTTTATTTCTTATTTCTATTTTTTTTTAAAAAGAAAAAATAAAATGGGTGTTTGGAGTAGCGTTATTTCCCAACTGCGACTTGATCTTCCCGACACCCCTCCGGTCACCGTCCGTTTGAAACACTGTGATGATCGATTTTATAGCCCGGCTCTGTTAGTTCCGATTCGTAATCATCAGCTCGTTGATCTCGGTCGAGCTCAAGTTCGCCCCACTCTGAAAAATATCCTCTACCTGGAAGAAAAGCTTGTGATCCTTGAGCCCAAAGTAGCTATTGGTCAACGTTTTGAATGCCAAAATATCAAAGAGAGGAAAATAGATATAAACATCAATGAGCAAGCTCACGGCCGTTGATTTCTCCATAAAAAACCAATCGAGGTCTTCTACAACGGTGATAGACTTGCTTGTCGTTTGTAACAAAACAAAATTCAGATTTGAATCATTCATAACATTCGAAAGATCAATATCATAAATATCGAAGGATAGGAAATTAGTCATGTTCGCGTTCAGATAGGTGGGGACGAGTTCGCCGAGCTAGAAGCTGCATCGGGCCTAGGGCTGGCAAAACGGGTTTGCGGGTCAACCCGTGGAGACCCACGACCCGTTTAAGCTAGATCCAAACACAACTCAATTATGTTGACGGGTCGGAGCTCCAGATATGACATGACACACCAATTTCACAGGTCACCCCACACAACCCGTGAAACCCGTTTAGCATAATGAGTCGTATCGGATCGACACAACCCGTTTGACCCGTTTAACTTAAAAGCGACTTTTTTTTTTTGGGGGGGGGGGGGGGGGGTTGTGGGGCCTTGTAATTAGACATTTAAATTGAAATACAAGGTATGAATTACACAAAGATGTCTCACCTAAAGAGATACAATTAAATGAAAAAAAAAAAAAGGCGATGCCAGTAGGAATAACCTTCAACAACAAATTGTAGAATTTGTAGGCACCATCATCCTGTTTTCATATTCATGTAGAGCCTCAAAGAACAACACATAACACTACTTCCACAGGTCATCGATTCCAAAGGGAAAGTAATACATAGATCTGTAAGCTTGTTGACTACATGCTTACTTCAAATAAAATGATCTAACAATATTTTAACATAGCCCTGAGACACTCAACCCAGCACCAGATATGCACAGAGACAGAGAGAGAGGTTTCCACGCACAAATGCACAACTTAGATTACTGAGAGATTTACATGTACAATTTAGATTTCAAAATAACCTCCTCCTCTCGTGTCCTCCGGTTGATCACAATTTTTTTTTTTTAGTTTTAAAATTTTTAAATTTTTTTAAATTTTTTGAATTTTTTTTATTTTTTAATTGAAAAATGACACATGGCAGGGGTATTATGGATATATTTCACCAAAATGGGTCTTTTTCAAAGGTTTTAGTAGTTTGGGGGGCCAAAATGCAAACCTTGATAGTTTGAAAGCCATCCAAAGAAAGTGTGGTAATTTTATAGGCTAAATTGTATTTTTCCCATTATTTTCTTTCTACTTGTTGTCTAGTCATGGTCAACAAGTGAAATCTTTTGGGAAAGTATCTCTTCTACAAAGTTGATTATTTTTGGGTTAAATGTCTTACACACCTGTGGTTTAAAACTTTATTTTTTGCTCTCTGAGTTTTCATTTTTATCATAAGAGGTACCTGTGCTATGGGAAAAGAAGGAAATAGTACCTCCGTTCATTTTTTCATCCAAAACTAATGTCCCGCCATGTCATCGTATACAAGTCGGCATACATGTGCGACATCTGTCCCCAAAGCCATGTCAACGCTGACGTGGCTGCTATATATATATATTAAGGACTTAAAATAAATAAATCTAGGGGTGGCTGACCTTTGGGCCACATAGGGTTGGCTGAGCCATCCCAATGCCAGTTTTGAGGGTGACCAAAACCACCCCCATTTGGTCTGGGGGTGGTTCGGCTACCCTTAAGAGCAAATTTTTTTTTTTTTTTTTTTCACTTTTGCCCCTGGGGTGGCTGAACCACCTCCAAGAGCCACGGGTGGCCCTTAGGGGTGGCCGAACGACCCCCAAGCGCCATGGGGGTGGTTCGGCCACCCCAAACAGGCCAAGGGGGTGGCTGAGCCACCCCTCTTCTTTCTCTCTTTTTTTTTTTTTTTTTCAATTTTTTTATTTTTTATTTTTTAATTATTTTTTAAAGATTTTTTATTTTTTTATTTTTTATATAGTGTCACATGTCAACCTCAGCGGTTGACACGTGGCGAGCCATTAAAATTTGGATAGAAAATCTAACAAAGGTACCAAATGAGTTTTTACCTCTAATTCAGATACCACCTATGATGCAAAATAAAATTGAGGTATTAAATTTAAAAACACTTAAAACTCAAGTACCAATGGGATATTTAACCCAAAAATATATAGTAGCCACGTCAGCCCTGACATGGCTCTGGGGATAGGTGTTACACAAGTAGGCCAACACGTATAGGATGACATGGCGGGACGTTAATTTAGGACAGAAAAATGAACGAATGTACCATTTTCGTCTTTTTCCATAGCACAAGTACCTCCTATAATAAAAATGAAAACTCAATGGGTAAAAAATAAAGTTTGTAAACCACACAAGGCAATTAGGTATTCAACCCTTATTTTTTTTTAATACCTTTTCTGCATTTATATGCAACTACCGACAAGAATGTACTAGGTTAGAGACATTGTTTGATTGAAGAAGACCCACTGCAGTCAGTTGCTAGTTAACTAATAGGAACCTGTTAGAAATTTTGAGGTTGTAAACAATGTTTACCTTAAGCTAAGCTAAGCTGAAATGTGGAGGCTTTAAGGATTAAAGCTTGGCTATAACACTAATCCCATCAAATCTAGTTTTCAACCTTAGAAGTCATAGAAATTGGTCTGAAACATGGAATTACAAAAAAAAAAATATGCCAAAGTGAATTTAAAAGATTGGGAAATGGGTGCAATTCGCTTGGATTAAAGCTTGGATATTGTTTGCACAATTAGTTATGGATGGATAAGCCATCGAAATTGTCATTTTTGATTCATGGTTTTTGTTGCTCATAACTGCCATTTGTATCACATATGGTACATGTGCTATGCGAAAAGACAGAGATGGTACCTCTAGGGATGTAAACGAAGCAAAGCTACCCATGAACTCGCTCGGGCTCGGCTCGATAAATCTCGGCTCGTGCGTAACTCGGTTATTAAATGAGCTATTCGTGGACACAAAAATATACTCTATTATTAAACGATACAAACCCGTATAAAACTCGGCTCACTCGTTTATATAATACTAAATCTTAGAATTTAGGTGATATACTGATAGGGCATAGTGTATCTTCATTATATAATGTAAATTATATAATAAACGTATGATTCATCATTTATATCAACAAGACAATAACACTTATTTTGTATAACTAGTAACTAATTATGATCTAATTATGTAAATTATAAAATATAATCTAACAATTCATATGAATATAATATAAAGATTCACACACACACACACACACAGATAGTCATATAAGGTCACATAAAATTCTAACTCATAAGTATACAATTCATAGTAATGTAAACTATAAAGATTAGAAACTAGTGGTAACTGGATCACTTTACCACAAAAAGTTGGTATTTATTTTTTCGAGCTCGTGATAAATGATGAGCTCAAGAGCGGCTCGAGCTCGTGATAAATTTAAATGAGCCAAGCTTGGACATGCACTACACGCTCGAGCTAGACTCATTTACATCTCTAGGTACTTCCGTCCATTTTTTCGTCCAAAATTAATGTTTGGCCATGTCATCGAACAGGTGTTGGTGTAATAATGCGACACATGTCCCCCATATGCAACGTCAACTCCACATCAGCACTAACGTGGCTACCAATTTTTATTATTATTATTTTAAGGATTTTTAGTTTTTTTAAAAAAAATATATATATATATATATATATATATTGAAGGGGTGGCTTTTTGGGCCACATGGGGGTGGCCAGCCACCCCCATCTCCCAAGGCTAGTTTTGGGGGTGGCCAAACCACTCCCATGGCCCTTGGGGGTGGTTCGGCAACCCCCAATGGCCAAAATGGGGGTGGCCAAAACCACCCCCATTTGGCTTGGGGGTTTAGGGTTTAGGAGTGGTCGAGCTACCCCCATGGCCCTTATGGCTGGTTTGGCCACCCCAAGGGCCAAAGTGTTAAAAAAAAAAAAAGTTTTCGCTCGTGTGGGTGGCCAAACTACCCTCAAGCCAAATGGGGGCGACCAAGCCACCCCCAAGCCAAATGGGGGTGGTTTCGACTACCCCCATTTTGGCCCTTGGGGTAGCCGAACCACCCCCAAGGGCCATGGGGGTGGTTCGGCCACCCCCAACACTAGCCTTGGGGTGGCCAGCCACACCCAAGTGGCCCAAAAGCCACCCCTTCAATTTTATTTTTTATATTTTTTAAAAAAAATGGTTGCCACGTCAGCGTTGACGTTGCATTTGGGGGACAGGTGTCGCATTATTACACCAACACCTGTCCGATGACATGGCCAAACGTTAGTTTTAGACGATAAAATACATGAAGGTACCATATCCATCTTTTCGCATGGAACAAGTACCATCTATAATACAAATGAAAGCAGAGCAGGCAAAAAATAAAGTAGTCAAACAACATATACCAAAATGGAGTTTAACCCTAAAACTTAACTAATACTCTAAACACCTAATAACAACATGTTAACATATATCAATGTCATCAATCATGAAATCTAAGGGTGATTTTACCATTTCTTTAAAAAAAACAACTAGTTTTAAAGAGATAATAATTTCTCTGGACGTTGGCATGCTAAGAACTTGTAAAAACATGATAAATTATTATGACATAAAAATGGGCTTAGGACTAAGGCTTACCCCAACAAAGTGAAGAAAACCTCAAAATTCCTCCTTCTCCCTCTAGAAATTCCTTCTCTCAAGAAATGTGGTGAACACATGCATAGAAGGGAAATTGTGAATGGAGGATGTATATGGGAGAGGCTATTTTATAGGGGAAGGAAGTGGATAAGATTGGATTAGTAGGATTTTATCCTCCAGAATAGATCGAACGTTCATGATGTACATCGAATGTTCGTAGAAACGACACAGCGAACGTTTGTCAAGAGCGTTCGAAAATTCCCTTAGAGGATGAGGATAAGGGCTGAGTTAGCCTAGGACAGATAACAAACATTCATGATAGGGTTTCCTCAAACGTTTCAAGGATCATGGCAAAATTTTGAAGTGGTTATAAATTCTGCATAATTGTAAGTAAATACATGTTGTGAATAATTTGTGTGACGTAAATTTGGTTAATTCTTGTTTCTTTTAATTTTGCAAAATTTTTGGTATTTAATTTGTGTGGGGCAATATACATTTGACATCCTATTAGCTATTAACCTTAACCCATAGAGAAATTCTAGGATTAGGCACCAAAACCCCCAATTTACAAGACTTAGAGAAAATCTTGAGTTTAGGACCTCACCTTCATTTATGAAGAAATTCGAAGTTTCATGCCACAAAACTCCTACTTGTAGTTTGAATGAGGTTTGGAACTCTTCTAAACACGAAATCCCTAAAGAGAGAAAAATCAGAAGTGATGGGGAAAATGTGGGAGAAATAGGTTAAAAATGTGTTTTAAAACTCATTTACGCGTCAAATACAATGCGCATTAGAAACAGTTTGAGCTACCGTTCCAATGGGCCTCTCAGTAAATGAATAAGAACCCACTCAAAGGATCTCGCTTGGACGTATTAGTTAACGGATCACCCTGTCCATTCCGTTCTTCATCGTTTGTTACGCCGTTCAAACACCCTAGCCTAATAAACGACACATTCTGCCTCACCATTGGAACGTATTGTTCGAACGGAGAAAACCTCCCGTTTGAACGCCCATGCAGTATACTGCAATTTTCCTAATTTCTAAGGCTTTTTTCACTTTCCAAGTGTTTAAACTTAATTGCTAAATTACTAAATTCTCCAATTTATTTCTTGGCCGGGGGTTACACACCCTATCGTCAATGTCCTCCCAAACTATCAATTATGCTAATGTACCCTTAAACTACCAAAAAAATGTCATCTTCTCCGGTTAACAAAAATACTTTTCATTAATTTTATTTATTTATTTTTTAAAAAAACAAAAAAAAACAAAAACAAAAACAGAAAAACATTCAAGGAGCCACCCCCTTAGTTTTTCATTTCTTTTCGTTTGTTCATTATCTTTTTTCTTTGTTTTTTCTTTTTTAAGTAATTTTCAGTTAGGCCGAACCAACCCCATTTTTTTCATTTTTTTTAAAAAAAACTTTTTAAAACTTTTTGTGAAGTTTTGCTTTTTAAAATTTTATAGTCTTTTTTTTTAAAAAAAAAAAAAATAGTTTTAGACTTTTTGTTTTGTCAAATTTAAAAGGATGTTTTTGTCTTATTGAAAATTTTTAAGGGTCATTTATGTCTTTTTGTTGGCCTCAGTAGACATTGATATTCTTTGGTAGTTTAGAAAGGACATTGACACAGTTGATAGTTTGAAGAGGATATACGTATTTTCCCTATTAATATTAATGATTGAGGGCATGTTTTTGGCTCCTTAAAGTCCCACATGAGAGTAACACTAAAAGGAAGACTCATGTTCTCATTGAATTCTTCTAAAATTTATGTGGTTTTTAACATCACCATTAGATGTGTGATAAATCACTATTAAATTTTGATCCAATAATGATTTTAAAAGCCACATCAATTTTAGGAATACTCAATGAAGACATGGATCCTCCTTATAGCATTACTCTCCACGCTTAGGGTCTGTTTAGGCTTGCAATTTAAAAAAGTGCGATTTGAAAAAGTGATTTTTACGCAGTTAAGCATTTGGAAAAATCGCAGTTTGACCTTTAAAATCGCAGATTAGCCTATAAATTCTGCGTTTTCAAAAAAGCAGTCGTTTGCATACGTGAAAATGTAGAAATGCAATTCCGAAACGATTTATTTTTAGCGATTTGATTTAAAATCTCACTTTTTGTCTACAAAATTGCAATCTCAAACGCACCCTTAGAGTTGGAAGAAAATTCTTAAGCTTAGGGTTATAGTTAAGAGCAGGGATGGAACTAAGGAGACCGGCAGGGGCCATGACCCCCCTCAATTCCAAAAAAAGAAGAAGAAGAATTAGCCTACTGGTCCCTACCAACAAATTTTTTCTGCCTCTGGCCCCTACCCATAAGAGCTTATAGCTCTGTCCCTTATTAAATATGTCGTCTTTGTATCGAAGAAAATTTCGATAGCCCTTTAACTTTGGTTTTACCCGTTGATTTACTTCCCTTATCATATTTTTTTTACCAACAGAATAGTGTTGATGTTTTCTATTTTATTTCACATTTTTTATTAAATATATTGCAAAACAAAAACATTGTTTTAAAATTTAGGATTTTTTTTTTTAAAAAAAAAAGTTTCCAAACAAGGCCTAAATCATTCAATTAAATGAAAACCTTAATCTTTTATATATAAAATATATTTCTTAATTATTTGAAATGCCTTTTATTTTGTTTTAAATAAATCTAATAAGAGAGATCCTACAAATCTAAAAGTTGATTTTTTATTTATTTTTTTAAAAAAATGGTTTGAAATAGATGTGAAATGTACTATAGAATATGAAATAACATTTCTCATCTAACAAAAATGAGGTGGCAACGGTAACATTAAAGAATAAGCATTTTTTTTTCTTAACAAAAGATGGTAAAAGGGAGTGACCGACTATGACTATTCTACTTGTACGAGACCACAGTAGCATCTAACCAATGATAGAAGGGTTATAGACGGTAAAAAATTGCAAACGCTCCTTCAAATCCGATTGAATCATAGAATAATTCAACTTCATCGAGATTTCTATAGGGGCGTGCTACACGGAATAATTGGAAAGTGTAAAAAGTGAAGTTAATGTAGCATTTTATACTGGGGCCTACCCTCATATGAGGAGTTATTGTACAGTTATTATATTGGTGTTGTACAAGAATCAAATCCCTTTGTAAAAAAGAATTAGTGGCTTTGAAGAAAACTTGTAAATTGTTCACTCTTCACGAGAGCTTTTAACGTTTTTGGCAAGCCAGTCAACTGCCAACCGTCAAGAAAAGAAACAGACACAACACGTGGGCACCGCCGCCCCTAAAAGTATGCTGTGGTGGAGCCGTGGAGGGCTCCTTCTCACATGCATGCGCATTCGTCACGCTCTGTTTCATTATTCTCACAACTTGTCGTAAACAACATGGCGGGGCTTACTTGTATGCTGACCTTTCTTCTTCGTGTGTGTGTGTCTTCTTCGAGGTATGTTAATTCAGAATATTACATTAATATGGGTGAGATAATTAATTGTAAAAATAATAATAGGGTTAAATATTATCTAGCATTTTAAATTAACAATCAATTTTTACGGAGCACCATAAACTGACAAGTATCATGATTTAGTCATTCAAACTGTCAATTTATTATTATTTAACTTCATCTGTTAGTCTTGATCGTTATATTGAATGGAAAATTAAATTTGACCAAAATGTTTCGAAAATATCTTTATTTTGACCGTTAAAAAACCAAAATTACATTTTTTTTTTTTTTTAGAAATATATATATAATAATTTGTTAAGAGTAATTTTTTTTTTCTTCTACTAATTAACAAATACAAAGGGTAATTGTGATTTTATAAAAAATGACTGATAGTTGAGGGGGCTAGATAATATTTAACCCATTTTATTTGTAGCTTGAATAATATTATCTAATAAATTTTTACATGACTGTCATACAACTTAAAGACGTAACAATTAATGAAAATCAATGACTGTTAAAAAATAAAATTAAAAATTAATTTTTATTATCATCCCATTCTAATTGTATAACAATTATAGGGTTTGTAGTGTCGAGGTGTTGCCAGGCTGTAAGTTAATACTTGGTGGTGGGTGTGGGGACCAAATAGGAAGAGTCGTGTAAATAAAGTACCAATTTTTGAGGGCCATATAAATAAACGAGGCTTACTTCCAAAAAATGAACATGTATTGTCTCCCAGCTGGCTGCTAGAAAAAACTATACTATATATATTCTAGGTTTTGTTTTTTTTGTTTTTTGTTTTTTTTTAAAGTATTTATTTCTGTATAATGCGATTATCATTTTTAAATATTCTCGTTCGTATCACGTGATTACTATTCACATTTGTATAGTTATTGTGGTTATTATTTGTTAGTTTGAAATGTTAAATTGTTTTTTTAAAAAAATAAAAAGAAAGAAAAAGGAATTGGAAAGTGTAAAAAGTGAAGTTAAAGTAGCACGTGTAAAAAGTGTAAAGAGAATCGTTTTTTAATTTTTTTAATTTTTTACTACGGCACTTAAGCCATATTAGTATAATTAGGGAATAGCTAGCCCCCCTCAAATGGCAAAATGAGGGGGGCCGAAACTACTTTTAATTTTTTCTTGATTTTTAAATTTAATTTTTTAATGAAATATATGACACATGACAATGGTATATTATATGAATATTTTGACAAAAATGATATTTTTGACACACTTTAGTAATTTAATGAATCACTTTAGCACACTTAAAAATTTAATAAGCTATTTTAGGTAATTTAATGGCAAGGGTTTTTTTTTTTAAATTGTCATGCTGTATGAGAATTGTTTTTGTATTTTTATGATTGTTTTATGTTTTAGGTTGTTTGTTAATATTTTTATTTTGAGAACATAGACAAAATTTTTTAAGTAAAACTTCACTTATCATCACCGATATTTCATCATTTTTGTAATCATACCCTTAGACTTTAAAAAGTGTCAATTTAGTGTACGTATTCATCTTTAAATTTTTTTCAATTTAACCAATCAATTAGGATTTTCCGTTAAATCTTGTCAAAAGTCCCAAAATACCTTTATTTTTCTTTTTGTTTTTCTTTTTTTAAAAAAAAAAAAATTCAAAGATTCAGGCATGAGTATTTTTGTAAATTCTGTTAAATCATGACCAACGTCTAAATCCTTACAATTTTTTTTCTTAAAAAAAAGGAGGAGTATTTCAGAAATTTTGCCACCCCTCGTTATGATTTAATAGAAAATTCTAAAAGATGGTTAAAATTGAAAAAAAATAAAAATAAAAGGCAAATACACTAAATTGACCATTTTTAAAATTTAAAGGTATAATTATAAAAATAAAAATAAAAAATCAAGAATAATAATTGAAGTTTTTTCAAAATTTAAACAAATAGAAAATATATAGATTGGATAATTTCGAAAACTGAGCCAGAAACTGAGACATCAGATATAAATGGTTCAAGGGTAGCGAAGGATTTTGATGCTCTATTAAATTGTCCATAAATAAATAAACTAAATTTATTTTTCCTTGAGTTGTTGTACTTGTACCCACATTACCCACATTAGAGTGGGCCCCAGTGTGTGGGGTTCACCCTCATGTGAGGGGTTGTTGTGTGATTGTTGTGTTGGTGTTGTAAATTTAACATTTTCCTTTAAATGGTGGAAGTGAGAGATCGCTCCATACCATACCCACGAGCCACGAAGGCAAATTGAAAGGACGAGAGAGAGAGAGAGAGCGATGGGTCCCACACGGAACCTAAATATGTGAAAGCAAACTCAAAAGTATGGGCTTCTAAAAAAATTATTCCAACCTAATTTTTAAGAGTTTTTGAAATTGGGGTTAAAAAAATTATTTCATACCCACGTTCAAATTCTCTCCGGTTATGTGAAATTATAAAAATGTTCCTAAGCATAAAAAGACCGGCTCGTCTCCAATTCTTTTCAACTTGAAGAATCTTAATGCGACCCAAAGGGCGCGGTGGCTGATGCAATTCAAAAGCCACCCCTACAAACTTTTTTCTTTTTTCTACTCTTGTTTTTTAAAAAAAAAATAAAAAAACCTTTAAAAAATAAAAATTTAAAAAAATTGCACAGCTATGTGTCGCAATTTTAATAGTGTCACATACCGTTGACATAGAAATTCGTTAATTTTGAATGAAAAAAATGGACAGAGCAAAAATTAAAATTGAAGGAAAAAAATAAAATAAAATTTTTAAACACGGAGAAAGAAGCATTTAACCCTAAATAAAATTCCTGGAGACAGTTGGAAGGAAATTTATGTCCAACTAAAAATGTGAAAGCAAATATATTGCAATAGGTTGGTTGGCAGTTAACTCTATTAATTTCAGCCTCCAATTGTGGGCAACCTTCTTTCCCACTCAACTATCTATATTAGTATATTGTTAACTCCCACAACCACTCGCTATTCACACACTCTTGTAGACTTGCTTTTTGCCAAACACAGATCAAAGCGACCACAAAAATGACCATGGCCACCACCAGAGTTGCCGCCATGGTTGTTGCAGCCGCCGTATTCTTCTCTACATTTTACAGCGTGTCACCGCAGGCGGAGGCACCGACTCCGTCAGCTCTGGGGAAGGCACCGGCTCCGTCGTCAGGGCTGGGGGAGGGGGCACCGGCTCCGTCAGTTCTGGGGGAGTCACCGGCTCCGTCGTCAGGGCTGGGGAGGGGGCACCGGCTCCGTCGTCAGGGCTGGGGGAGGGGGCACCGGCTCCGTCAGCGTTGGCGGGGTGCATGGACAAGCTGCTGAACTTGTCGGACTGCCTGACGTATGTGTTGAATGGAAGCAATCTGACGAAGCCGGATAAGGGTTGCTGCCCAGAGCTGGCTGGGCTGGTGGAGAGCAACGCCATCTGCCTCTGCGTGCTGCTTGGGACCAACGTTTCTGAAAGCACTGGGATCGCCATTGATGTGAAAAGGGCTCTCAAGCTTCCTTCTGTTTGTGCCGTTAAAACACCCCCCGCCAGCACCTGCTCAGGTTCCTACTTTTCCCTCCCACCTCGGTTATACATACATTTTCTACAAATTTTCATATAATATAATTTTAGATTTAAAAATGAGATGCGTTAGCTAGACATGTATTTATATCATTTTTTGCGTTTTTTTTTAAAGTAAATATAGTTATTCACTTGGCCTGCATGTGTTAATTTTCCCTTTTAAGTGTTCATATTGTTTGATAAACTACGTACTCTCATTTTCATTAAAATTAAAAATATTAACAAAAAACTTAAAATATAAAATTTTTAGTTAATTTTTAATTTTTTTTTATATATTTATGTTAGGTAAAAACAAATTAAAATTAAAATATAAAAAAATATAATACAAAATACATTAACAAATAGATACTATAATTTTTGGAAATGCTCTCTCTCCTTTTATTTTGTACGAGCTACATATTTCTATAAGATAAATAATTCATTTCCTTTTCGTATCTTTTCACTTTTTTAAAATTATCATTAAATCGATAGGATCGATGCATACTGACCATTAATTACAAAGAAAAATAAATAAATAAAAACTTAGTTTGACCACTCCCTGTCATAGACAGCTGTTATACCATAGATGTAGACTCATGTAGTGGATTTGTCACTCCCGCAGTCAGCGCACGGATGATCTCATTACGTCATTTTTCTAGCTAAGCCAAAGATTTATTTTTGTGTTTAGAATGTTTTATTTTTTTTCCTTTTTTCTCGTAATAAAAGCATTTTTATTTTTGAAAATGTACAAGTACCTCTCTCAAATTATTATTTTATTGTCAAAGTGCTTTCAAACTACCAATTATATCAATATCCCCTTAAAGACAACAAAAAGACAAAAATAACCCTAAAAAAGTTTCAATAAGATAAATATATCCTTATAAATTTGAAAAATAAAATAAAACTAATTTTTTTTTTAATTTAAAAATGTAACCATTTTTTTTTTTGAAAGATTGAAAAAAAAAATTATATATATATTTACAAAAAACAAGAAAAATGAAAATTCAGGGGTGGTCCAAACTGAAACCATATAATACAAAATCTAAAAAATAATTTTTCTTCTTAAGAATTTTTATAATTTTATAAATGATATTTTTGTCATTACGAGGCACATTGACATTGTTTAGTAATTTAAGAGGTACATTGATACGATTGATAGTTTCGGGAGCATATTGACAATTGGTGGTAGTTTAAGAGGCCAGGGGTATGTGTATTTTTTTTTTCTTTCTAGACAACTCATTTAAAGATTAAGTATTAATTACAGTCTAGCCCTCTAATTGGATTGGATCTACAATAATTATATATATCCGAATTAACAATTTAGACAAATAATATAAGGTAAGAAACCTTGTGTTACTATTGTCCATTCATCACTAATTGTCTTCCTTAACCTTGTGTCTCCGACCGGTATCAATTTTTAACTTCTTCTTCTATTTTTTATATTTTTTGCGTTTGATCCCCCATAAACAATGCCCTTAAAGGCATTCTTTGATAAGCTTGTCTAGTTTATTTATTTTCTTTTTCTTTTCTTTTCTTTTTATTTTCGTTATTATTATTATTATTATTATTATTATTATTATTATTATTATTATTATTATATATGAATGTTATCAATAAGCAAACTGCATTAAGAAGCATGTTAGTTCTTTCTTGAGTCAAAATGGGCTATTGAAGTCTAAGCCGTCTTTTATTTATTTGTTTTTTGTACTATATATAGTTCGACTCATAAATGGTTTTATTTAATTTCTATGTAATTTTTATTAGAGTTTAATGTTTTCCATTTTATTTATATATGCAATTTTATATTTCATGGCTAAATTTTTGTAACTTAGCCATGTCACTTTATTTCCTGCGTTTCATTTCCATATAAATTGGGTAAGCTCCAAGAAATTCCAACATGATCTAGGGTGGTGAATGCGGTTAGCAAAACTCACTAACCGCATATGCAGATGCAAATCCCGGTTTAGAGTAAGCGGATGTGATTAATAACGCATCCACATACCTTTATATATAAACAAATTTATCAAAATGATATCGTTTTGAACTTTTGATAATTGGTATAGTGTTTAGTTTATGTTTTTAAGCTGGAACGTGGAATCAAGATATGGATTTCATCTAAAATACTTTGGTTAAAAAAAAAACTAAAATAGGCTAAAAATATTTTCAAAATCGCTTAAAATAGGTCATAATAGATGTTCAAAGAAGGCCCAACAAACTCAAATAGGCTAAAAAGGTTCATTATCTAATATGCAGATAGCAGTTAATAAATACAATAACTGCACGGATAACGGTTAGTAACTACATAATACAAATGCAAATTAGGTTACCTAAATGTGATAAACGCATAATGCGGATGTGAATGTAGTTAGTATCAATAACCATATTTACATCTGCATGTACAAGTTACGGGTGAAGATTCGAATGCGGATACGGTTGTTAGCAATATCCACATCCGCGTAATGCGATTTTTACTTTTAGGTATCCGCATCTGCATCACGCGATTACTATTCGCATTCTTACAGTTATTGTGGTTATTATTCGCTATTCGCATATGAAGTAATTAACGTTTTGGATTACTATCTAAACATATATGCATAATTAAATAATGTGGTTATTACTATATGCAAGCTTAAATAAATTAAAATTTCACTTGTTACACAATTCATGATTATCAACCATAGATGGTCATTGTCTCATAGAGTAATCGGGATTTGAATTACCCAAAGTAAATGTAATGAGATATGACTTTGATGATAGAAAAAAAAAAAAAAAAAAAAAAAAAAAAAAAAAACTAATATAACCTAAAGGTTCTAAACTTATCAAATTCAAAATGACATCGTTTTAGTTAACTTATCTAATATATTATATATAAAGGGAATGCAGATACAGTTATTAACCGCATCCGCATATCTTAAAACTACCATCCGCATCCACATATATATGTGAATGATATTTTTTCTAAATGCATTTACATTTGCATATGCAGATAGTGATTAGTTACATATAAATGATGCAGGCTTATAATAACCGCATGTGTTTTCACCCCCAATGTACAACCTTTACATAAATGGCTTTAAAAAGATGGTAGGAACCACACACTTGTACTAGCTAGCTAGAATGTATCAAAATTACGTCCACGTGGCCTCTTATTTTCATTTTTTTTTCTTCTAATTCTTATTTTCATTTTGTTGATATGATATATAGAACATGATTTAACACGTTTGAATTAGCAATCATGTTTCCTGTGGGCTATTCACCTTCAATATATGCAAACCTATATTTTGGGGGATCCGGCTTGTGCTGTAGTTTAAACTACAGTAAAAAAACAATGAACGGCTCAGATTTAACTAAATGATTGAAGGGTTTAGATTTTTTTCAAAAAATTTGTCAACGTCTCTTCCCTCTATCACTGCTTCTCCTTCATTTTCTCCTCTGTAAAACGTCTCTCTCTTCCATCCATCATCAACGGAGCCGGCTGTGACAGTCAAGACCCAAGGAAACCCGGTGTGTACTGTCCCAAGGGCTGAACCATTATTTCCTGCTGAAGTTGAAACCACCACACCCTTCTTCACAGCTCGAAATGACGCTATTGCGAATGGATTGGTTTCTAATGGCATATCATCAAATCCCATGGAGATGTTAATCACATCAATGCTGCAAAACTTCTTCAAAAGCTTGAAGAGTCTCTCTCTCATAGACACAATTCTTTACCTCCTTAAAACAGTCTAATCCTCTGTTATTTCACTTCCTCTCTGCAGTTTTCAATCTTAACCCAAAATTTTGTGATTGTTAGAGTTGATGAAGGCATAAAGATTGGTTGATGAAGGCAAGAACATGGTCCAAGGCCGTTAGGGTCACAAAATTTCAAACTTCTTTTTACAAAATCTCATACCCATCTGGTGGTTCTTTGCAAAATCTAATCTTTTTTTGCTTCATTTTCTTTAGGCTTTGCTGGTAAGAAAAATGATGGACGGAAGAAAGAGAGGTTTTACAGACAAGAAAATGAAGAAGCAGTGATAGTGATAGAGGAAAGAGACGTAGACAAAAATTTTGGAAGAGATATTCAATTATTTAGTTAAATCTGAGTCGTTCACTGTTTTTACAGCATGTGTTAAACTACGGCACACAAGCCAGATCTATTTTGGGACTCCCCGTCAAAGGCATGATATATATATATATATATATAGTACTGAAATCATTTATTTGTTTGTTTATTTATTTATTTGTGTTTTACAGCATTCGGAATCCCTGTAGGAGCTCCAACAGCGAGTGAGGGGTCTCCCTCACCAGGTAATTAAATCCTTCCTCTTTAAACGTTTTTATTTTTTATTTTTTAATTTGTTGAGTTCCATTTCTATTGCTGGATGTTGCAACTGGGGTTTTCATGTTATAAGAATAAAATTAGACATGCAAGAAAATTAGCATATATATATTAACAAAAAAAAAAAAAAAAACAACAACAACAACAATTTCAAAGATCAGAAATACTTGTGATCGAAAGTCATTTAATCAAATTTATTGTAAAATTTATTAAAAAAATAAAAATTAGTGTAAAGTAATACTATATAGTAGCAGGGTCTTCCTCTTCACCCATTACATAGTACTCGTAGCCCTAATAAGGTTAATTACATGCCTACACCAGGAGCAGTTGGCGCCCCGCCACCGTCACCCGGAAACAACAACAGTGAAGCTTCAAGCATTGCAGGGTCTGCTCTCCCAATAACTTTTGGCATAGCCATTGCATTTCTTCCAACATTCTTCTGATTATATCGATCTATCTTTTCTGATTCAATTTCATATTCAGATGTTGTAACCAGATTTATTTAAGAAACACAAAATGTTGTAACAGTGAGTCCTTTAATTTGCTTATTAATTAGCCAATAATATATGTCGGATCAGTTCCTTTATTGATTTCGTGAAAAGTGGATATATATATATATATATATATATATTTAGTTTTTAAATTTATCGATCGTAAAAACCTTGCATTTCAGATTAATGTAAAAAAGAAAAAACAAAACAAAAGAGATGATTAATAGATCGAATAAAGCCAATCACAAAACACATCAAAACTTACGTGGTTCGACTTGACAGACCTACATCCAAAATCTCAATACACTTAAAGCTTCAAAGTATGATAATCTATATTATTTCCTTTATGAAAGCAGTTCTAGCTAGCTACTTGGGAATTATTGAATCTTTAGAACCAACAATAATTGATAGGGTTCAAATTCCTGTTTCTTGTTGGACAAAGAATGTTGTATTGCTTAATTATGTATCTAATTATTATTTGTATTAATTTAGATAATGAATATTAATTACTTATATATATGAGAAGGAAAATACTTTCCTTTTACAATGACTCTAAATAAGTATTCTACTAAAAAATAAAAGAGAATTTGAGACAACTTTATGTGGAACAAATTATTCTTTGGTGATTTTTAGGATCCCTGTTCAAATTTGTCTTAGATCTACATTTAATCTTAACAATAAGTTTTTTTTTTTTTTTTTTTTTGACATGTCCACACAAAAGGGGGAGGAAGGGATCCGAACTACTGACATCCGCTTCATGAGGCATGATTCCCAACCAATTGAGCTACCCTTTGAGGACAATCTTAACAATGAGTTAATTAATCATATTTGAACCACATATCAATAGAGCCTACAAAAAGGACAGAGAGTTAAGCACAAGGGCGGGGTGATTCTTCTACAACCCATTTTGCACAACTTTAATTTTACACAATCAAAACCCATTGGTGGGACCTATGCATATGGATCCCACCATGCATGTGTCACACCCAATGTGTCTTGGTTGTATGAAAATTATGCAAAAAGGCCGTAAAATAATCATTTTTCTAAACACAAAGGGTCTTTCGGTGTGTCAATGGAGGTTAGACTCAAAGAGAGGAATGCACTTAAAGAAGGCTCCATTGAAAGTATTGCGTACCTCTCAAATTAATGATCTACATAAAAGATAATCAAGCCGGCCATTAAAGGAAAAAAAATCAAATCACTCTTAAAATCTTCTCTACATGAAAACCGTACACTCTCATAGATATTGATCCACATGATAACTCACACCAATCCAAAAAATTACCTCATTGGTATAATGCTATCATATATATTGAGCAAAAAGCCCATCCCTCCTCTCTCACATTCTCTTTTCAATTTTCTTAAAAAAACTGTTTCTGATTTAAGCATCAAAGTATCTCTAGAAATCCACTTCAACCCCATTTATATATATATATATATGGTAAAGAGGCACTCAAATCCCCACCAAAAAAAAAAATGATCACATAATAATAATATCAAAAAAAAAAAAAAAGCTTAGAAAATGGCTCAATTAGTAAAACAATTTATATATTTTTTGAAATAATTCTAAATACTCAATTCTCATCTCAACTAGCTCGTAACCCGTGCTATGCGCGGAATTCTTCCTTATAATTTAGTTTCATAATAATAAAAAAAAATGGAAAAAGAGAAGCATTGAAAATATAGA
This sequence comes from Alnus rubra, assembly GCA_028654335.1. Classification (NCBI taxonomy): domain Eukaryota; kingdom Viridiplantae; phylum Streptophyta; class Magnoliopsida; order Fagales; family Betulaceae; genus Alnus; species Alnus rubra. Next base: position 247,311 of record JAJPGS010002452.1, on the reverse strand, counting down.
TAAAAAATGAAAACTGAAAAATACTAATATAATATAATCGGGACAAAAAAATTTTATAAATTGGTTTGTAGGAAATTTTCTTCAACTCACATTTAAAAAAAGACACGTATCCTTTAAACATGTGAGAAGCACATGTTTTTTTTATTAATGTTATTAAAAAACATGTACACAGTACATGCTATTTAAATAACATGTGCTTCTCACATGCCAAATGACACATGTCAATCTTATGTGTGAGTTGTAAGAAATTTTCTACAAACCGGTTTGTAAGAAATCTCTGTCCATATAATATTGTTATCTTTTTTGTATTTCACAAAGTAATAAAAAACTACTCAATAAACATAATACGCTAAAAAATCATCATACCCCGTACAAAAAACAACCATAGGAAACTCGCTCTTACCATCATTTTCTTGAATTTAGTGTAAAATTTTCAAAAGATAAAATAAGCAATTTGAATGAAAAATAATATATTAATTACATAAAAAATAAAGGAAAAAAAGGAAAAAAAAAAAAAAGAAGAAGAAGAAGAGAGGAAATGAAATAAGAGAACCATAGAAAATATAGACAAAAAATGAAAAATAAAAAATACTAATAGAATAAAATAGAGTTTTTTTTTCCATATACTTTTCCGGTTCATATGAAACCTTGAAAATCAATATTGTCTATCAATTAAGGACGTTAAAAATTTGTATTATACAGGGAAAAAAAAATTCAGTGAACAATGTAAATTAAAAAATTGTCATACCTCGTACTCTAAACAACAATTAATGTAAACTCTCTCTCTCTCTTCATGGTTTCCTTGAATTCAATGTAAAATTTAGAAAATGAAAAAGAAATAAAATAAAAATAAATAAAGCAATTTAAACAAAAAAATATATAAATTAGGAAATAAGGACAAAAAAAATGTAAAAAAAGAACAAAATCATAGAAAATAAAGTAAAAAAAAATGTAAAACAATAACCACTAATATAATAGAAAATAACTATTGTTTTTTATATACTTTTTCCAGTTCCAAAGAAATTTATAGGTATAGGAAGAAACTACGGTCAGATAGATGTTTTTTAATTCGACCATCATTCTTATATATAGCGTAAAAGAAACTATTTTTTCAACAAAACTAAAAAAATATTATAAATTATCAATGCAAAAATAAGGATAGAAAATCAAATAAAAAAAACAGAAGCACATAAAATAAATACAAACATATTATTTACAATTCTATTGAATACTGCCCCGACAAACTTGAAATGCAAACTAACAAAAAAAAAAAAGAAGGCTATAACAGTATTACAAACAAAAAGCTTCCAACAATAGCAAAAACTTTATTTTCTTTGCTTTGAGCACCACTCTCCGGTAATGTAAACAACATTGAAGTTTTGTATAGCCACAAAACATTACTTCTCCATATATTTATTTGAGAAAGTGAGAGATATTGGAGTGACTTTTGACATTTCCCAAAGAAAAAAAAAACTGACGTTTGACCCTTTGAAGTTTAGTTTGTAACGGACATTTAGTAGGAGGGGAAGCGGTGTTGGAGTAAAAAAATTTACTTAAAGGAAGAGAGAGAGGGGTAAAAATTAGTGAGAATTTAATGACAACAAAATTAAATGTTTCTATTCATTTTCTATTCAATGGAAGAGATTTGATTAGGAATATTAAGCGCACCGTTTATTTCACTTGAAATTCATGGAGCTGTTCAATTTTACTTTTTTTTTTTTTTTTCTTCAGTTTTACTTAAAGGAAGAGAAAGAGGTAGAAATTAACTAGTGAGAATTTAATGATCTATTCAATTTTTATTCAATATAAGAGAGTTAATTAGTCATATTAAATGCACCGTTTATTTTACTTGAAATACATAGATCAGTTTAGTTTTACTAAAATTACCAGTTTTTTACTCAAATGACTGGTTCAATATTTAAAAAGTATGGATTCATGCCACGTGTCCTAATTCTAGGCCAACTCTAAGTCGGAACTCGGCTTATATATATATATGATATGTTTAAAAAAATAAAAATAAAATTTCAAATTTAATGCTTAATTAACTCTTTAGTTAGTGTTTTAAAATCATTTATATTCCTTTTACGCATAATAATCAAATAAAATTTTGCTTTTTTTGACTTTCAAAAACAGAATAACACTTACAAAAAATAAGTGAAAATCGTAAAAATCACATAAAAGAAAAACAAATATCCCATAAAACATTTAAATGAATTAATACATAAGACCCTTATTTTTAGTTTAAATCATATAAATTAAAACATGTTAAAATATTTATTCTCATAAGTGTAGTTTAGAATGAAAATAAGTATGAAGAAGAAAACCACGATTTTGATTATCAAAATATAAAATAGAAAATTAATATAAACTTTTTTTAATGTCGATGTGATACCTATTATATTTAAATCCTATATAATTCTGAATATTCGAAAAAGCAAATGAACAAAAAAAAAAAAAAATCTCATAAACATTCAAAGGGAAAAATACAAAAAAGCCCCCCAAACTACCATCGATTCTCCGGATGGCACCCCAAACTACCAAAGCTTGGATTCTGGCCCCCCAAATTACCTGACCCTTGTATTTTGGCCCCATCCGTCAGCTTCGGCCGACTAACTGGACGGAAACCGAGTCACGTGCGAGTCACGTGACTCATTTTTCCAAAAAACCCGAGTTTACCCCTCTCCCCACGGACTGAAATTCCGAACGTGCTCTGTTGTCTTGTCTTTTTTTCCCAATATTTTTGCAATACAGGAGAGGAGAGGAGGTCGCATGGGTTAGGGCTCAGATACATCGCAGGTCCCAGATCGAACTTGCGGTAGCAGCTAGTGATCGAACTCGGCTTTCATTTATTTGTTGGCTTGAATTTATGGAGGTAAATTTGGTGGCTTTACAAAGTTTTTGAAAGCGATATACAACATTTTCTTAATTCCAACAATATTTATTATGTTAAAATTGTTCGTCAATAAAAGTACGAAAATCTATTTCAAAAACTTGCAAGAAGGGTTGTTTTGTATTTGTTCTTTACAGGATGGTGACTACCCTACTTCTATTTGAGCACAATAAAGACGACTTGGTGGCCATAGCATATGTATCCTCACGTACTGTTAATTTTATTAATAAAGAAAACTATAAGAAGAGGGTTTTCTTTTCTTTTTTTTTGAAAAAAATTCCTATAATTCTTCAAATTTTCTAGAATATATAAAAGGATTGTAAATTATTGTGCTTTTAAATATGATTTTCCATTTCATTAGTCAAAAGAACCTTTTTCTTAATTATATTTTTCTTCAAGTGGCCGGATCTAAACACCAAAGAGACATCTGCATAAACTTAGAATCACTGAGAGACAAGCCTTGGATTCGAGTCAGACTTTGTTTCTCTATTACCTTAATTTTTGGTATATATATATATATATATATATTATTTTGTTACCAGATCGAAGACACAGAAAAAGAGAAGATAGTCTTGTTGTTTAAAGATGAACAATATCTTGTAAACCTCACCTAACTTTTGTTTAATTATTGAAATACGTTGAACCTTTACCATCTTGTAATCACATGGGAACTATAACTAATAATCTTTTATATATAAGAAGGGAAGGAAAGGAAGAAATTTATAATCTAATTAAAGTTCTAATCTCTTTTAGATTAAAGAAAATAAAAGTAGTTGTACATTTGCTTCATGTCTTGGTGCTCCTAACTGATCACCCTTTACTAATATAATATTAGTTAATTAATATAAAGTTTACAAAGTCCAAAATATTTTCTCATTGCTCGATACGATTCTGCGAACAAAAGTATCAAAGTTACTGGTTTCTGACGGCCACAAATTGAATAACAGTAAGGTTAATTAGATAGGTTTTATAGGTAGCTAAAACCTGAAAAAAGCTTCTTAATTAGAAAAATTAAAGGAGAACCAAACCAATAATGTTTACCACATTAATTTGTTTACTAAGCATATATATATATATATTGATCTTTATTAATTAGCTGAAGTTTAAAAGTGTTACTAGATCTCGATGCACCTTTTACCAAAAAATAAAAATTATTATTTAAAATATATTTGTAATTTAAAGTAATTGTGTTATATGGTACGTACAATTGACACGTGATAAGTCAAATGAAAGTTACGCGCCATTAATTAATGATTGGTTTAACGTGGTGTATTGGTAATTAATTGGACGCCAGGTGGACGGAATGACTAGCTGGTTTTTTGTTGTTGATGGAATTCAGCTAAATGGTTTTTTTTCTTTTTTTTGTTGGCTTGAATTTATGTGCTTGAAAATGAAGTGGTAGTTAACCAAATTTTAGAGCAAACCATGTGTTGTGCATAGTGGGTGTTTGATGAAATGCCTAAATGGTATATTTTGCAATGTTTTTTTTTTTTTTTTTTTTTGCTTGAATTTGTGAATTACCGAGTCGGTATATTTAGGCTTTGTGGTATATAGGTTTTTTTTGTTTTTTTTGTTTTGCTTGAATTTGTGAACTACCGAGTTGGTATATTTAGGCTTTGTGGTATATAAGTTTTTTTGTTTTTTTTGCTTGAATTTGTGAACTACCAAGTTGGTATATTTAAGCTTTGTGGTATATAGGTTTTTTTGTTTTTTTTTGCCTGAATTTGTGAACTACCGAGTTGGTATATTTAGGCTTTGTGGTATATAGGTTTATTTTTATTTTTTTTTTGCTTGAATTTATAATCTTAATTGTATGGATCTATTATTGTATTGGGTGGAAATTCGAAACTTAGGTTGCTCTAACTTTACCTATAAAAATATGCTATCATTGGTCACTGCCAATTACTGGGTTTGTGTATATTTCACTTATTTGAGGACTTTAGACCATTTCTGTGGTTAAGCTTCAGTACCTAATGTTTCTTGTTGTGATAATTCAGTTAGATTATGCAAGCCATTTGTTGGTATGTTATAGAATTTTATTATGAGTGATATAAGATTTGATTGATTGTCATGTGCTTTCTAATGTACGTACGCGTAAATGTCTACAACGAGTAACTTATCAAGTGATCCGCCATTATGTAAATGTGGAGTACCTGCACGAGTGAGGTACTCTTGGACCTCGTCCAATCCCAACAGGAAGTGGTACGGATGTATTAACTATAAGGTAATTTCTTTCTGAAAGTAGCTTTGTGTTATATTTCATCGTTAGTAGTTTATGACATTTTTTTATTTTTTAATGCAGAAAGTCAGCGGTTGTGTTTATTTTTTTTGGGCTGATAATAAAATGACCGCATACGAGGAGGGATAAATGAAATATTTGAGAGGAATGGAGGAGAGAAGGCTTGCTGAGAAGGACAGAGTCGATGATTTGATTGATAAAAAATGCAAGGAACATGCCGATAAACTACGTCGAGAGTTAGGGTTGGGCCAGAATAATGGCCAAAATAACGGGAAGATGTTTAGGGCTGCGTTGTTGTTGGCATTTTGGTGTTAGGCTTTTATTTTATTAATTATAGCGAACCTAGAAGTACTAAGTTGATGTTAAACTGACAGTTGTGAAAAAAGTTCAATTGTATGTTTTCATTTTGGATGTTATGCATGTATAATTTTGGATGCCTATTCGTTTTGAATGTTAGGTATGTTTCTTTGTCATGGTTTTATTAATGAGATTGAGCATTGTGTACTTTATTTGAGAATCTTGAGCATGGTGTTATTAATTAATTGCATTATTAATTTTTCTGATTTTGGTTGAACAAAAACTTGATCAATTCACAATTTCAACATAATTAATTGGATGGTATAAGGGTACATACAATTTAACCACGTGACATATGCCAGCAGGGAAGGAGCAATTGCAGATTAGAGAATTGTTGTACAATGGCCTCAAACCCGATTTTGGTGTTTCCCCACTTGAGTACCTATTTCACCAAGGGCTTCCACTGCATTTATAAACCAACCTCATCAATTTTTCCCCCATTAAATTTGCCTTAAAATGCTCAATAACTTCATTTCTATTAAAACAAAAACTCAATCATAGACTCTTTTCCAATATTCTGCCCACATCCTAATCCGAATAACTGTTACTTGCCCACCTTCATACCACAAATTAGCCTTAATCATCCGCTCAAAAAGTTCAATATTGACCAAAAAATCACTTTCACAATTAATAATGTGTAATGTGTACACAATACCTACTCAACGAAAAATGTTCAATATCTATCTATCTTTAATCCATTACAACCCACCATAACAATCACCCAAGTCATAAAAAAAACACCTCCTTGTCAAAGAGTTACTTACATCCAAACATTTAGGCATCATCCAAATCATCAAAACAACACCTACAACACCTACTTTTCATCAAATTAGGTTCAAATACATCCATCATCTAAGTCATCAACACAATTACATAATTATACATGTTTGTCTAATCAATTACATCCAAACATATCATTCACATGTATCATCAAAACACCACTTGCTTGTCATCAAAACATTTCTACAATAACACATCCAAACACATCCATAAATTGTTTATCACCAACAAAACCACCCTAATATTTTTGCCATTCCGGCTTCTTCCTCTTTCTCTGATTGGCCTCAAGTACGCCAATTGCCTTCTCCACTGTTGGAACAATCTTTCGACCTCTAGTAACAGGCTTTGATGAAGACCCTATTGGCTGAGAAAATCCTCCTGGCTGAAAAGATCATGTTGGCTGAGTAGACCCTCCTAGCTGAGAGCTCCCTGATGGTGTAGGGGGTCCATACAATCTGACAGTGTTGACAGTACCTTGAAACTGTAAATTTAAATTAAATCAGAAATGTGAGTTAAAAATTTAAATAAAATTCAAAACTTAGAGAACGATTGTTTTGATTGCTCACAATAGTTGTTGGCTGTGACTGTGATGGTGTAGGGGGTCCATATAATCTAACTGTGTTGACATTACCATAAGATTGCAAAATGTTGTTAATTAGGTTATACCAAAACTGTCATAAAAAAACAACAGATATAAAAGAATGGTTAATTGAGGGCTTACAAAAGCATTAGTCTGAGGCTGAGGCTGTGACTGAGAATGCGGCTGTACTGACGAGGGTCCATACATCCTTACTGTGTTCACAGTTCCTTGAGACTGTAGAGACACAGTAATTAGTGTTGAACATAATGCAATATAAAAGTAAAAGTTCTATTATAGAAGAGTGCTCACAATAACATTGGCATGGGTCCGAGGCTGTGACTGTGATTGCGGTCCATACCCCCGGATCGTGTTGACGGTACTTGGAAACTGTCAAGACAATAAGTTAACAATAAGTTTGGGTGGGGTTAACAATAAATAAACACGTAAATTATGGGTGTTGCCAGTACTCACCCAAGCATTGGTATGAGGCGAAGGCTGCGGCTGATGCTGGGGCAAAGGCTGAGACTAACACTGAGACTGAGGCAGAGTATGTGGCTGTGGCTGTGGCTGTGGTTGTGACTGACCGGTTCATCTACCTCTACCTCTACCTCTACCCCTACCCTTTCCCTTACCCCTTCCACTAGACGATGCAACAGTGGTTTGTGAGGTGTGATGGACAATTGAGGGCTGCAAAATGTAATGTAAATGATAGAAAAGTTATGACATGAAAAAGTTACCGGTTCAGAATCAACTGTAGAATGGGGATTCGGTTCAGTAGATTGCACCTACCACATTAAAAAAACAAATGTCAACATAATGATTAAGCATCTCATTGAATACCAAGAAATAAACCCTAAAACTGTCAAAGGAATTTACCTCACTCCTACAAGGTCCCCGAATTTGTACCCATATCTTTTAGCAATATCTTCTACAACTAAAAATGACACCCTATCATGTGGAATGGCATCCGTGTACACATCAACATCTCCCCCAACATATGAATTCATGAACCTCCTATCTGTATGACCTCCATAACGCACCTCAAATACGAACTCTCGTGTAGCCATCTTCATAACAAAACATAATAAATAAATAAACAAGCAAATTGAATATCAAGTGAAAAGATGTGCACATGTGAGTGACAAGATATTTTTCAAACTATTCTAAATCAAACACATTGAGTTATTATTATTTTATTTATTATGATTTTTTTTCCTAAGTCTTTTTTTCCTCTTTTTTGTTTTTTCCCATGTGTTCACTGTTTTGGTAAAAAAATTCAAATCAGGTATCCTAGACTAGATATCAGCCATTTAACCCAATTTCATAAAATACAAGCAAACTTATTTTAAGGAAACCAAGAGTGTGTGTACAGATTTTAAGGAACCAACAGTGTTCGTAAAAACATGCTCAATTTTCAATCACAAGCCCATAACAACTGACCCATTATTTTCGCATTTACAAAAGTCAATTTTCAATCAAGGGGACAGGAAAGTGTGGACAAGGGGACAGTGGACAGTGGACAACTGACCCACGACTGTCTCTTAGGGGACCACTAAACCCTCAAAACGATTTTCTTAATTCAATTGGGACCAAATAAAAAATGGGACCAGTTAAACAAACAAATCATATGCAAAAAGGGTCGGCTCCCAATATACAAACAAGAATCATAAACACTACAAAAAAAAATTGTTTTTTGCCACTTGCAGTTCGCCACGTGTACGGTCACTGTACACGTGGCGAACTGTTGGCCACGTGCAAGTGGCCACGTAAATACACGTGGTGGATCTGGATGACACTAATTGCACAATTGGCCGCGCGTACATTAATACACGCGGCCAACTGTGAAATTTTTTTCTTAATATTTAATTCTGTTTTTTAATTTCTTTTTATTTAAAATATATATATATATTTACTAAAATTCTCCAAATTTATTTTATCCAAAAATATCACAAAATCAAATTAAACAAATTAATCAAAACAACAATATTTAAAAATTTGAATACCATGTACTAATAAATGTATTCGTTACTAACAAAAAAAAAATACACAAAATATCTACAAATCTGGAGGACGTCGCTGCTGATCATGAGGTGCAGTCCCGGGCGTGAACTCGCCAACCGGCGATTGTCCCGCAAGAGATGGTGTAACGGGCGATGGAGTCCCGAGAGGGGATTGTTGGCTCAGCAATTGTCCAACAGGCGACAACGGACCAACCGTTGTCGTATTACCTGCAAGTAATAAAAATAATTAACCTATATAATATTATATGCAAATTTAAACAAGTAATGAGAACAAATTAAAAATAAACCTAAGTGTATACATAATATGAACCATACCTGCAGGCGCACTACTAACAGACGACGTACTACCTACGTGTGCAGGTGAAGACTGCTGAGCACCAGGGCATACGAACGATAATCCTGTAGAGGACATGAATGCCTCAAACTGTCGCATGCGCTGCTCCATAGCATCAAACTGTCGTATGCGCTGCTCCATGCTGTCAGCCCGCTCTCTCTCGGCCCGCACTATGCCCTCCAACCCGTCATTCCTCTCTCTCTCGGCCCGTAACATGATATCCATCTCCGCAATTTTGTGGGCAGCCCAATCCTGAGACGTGCCTTCAGCCGGTCCCCCCGTGTGCGGGCCCTATACGAGAAACAAGTCCTGCGAACAGATGTAACGTTCGGCCCAACCTGCCGAACCCTACCCCCATACTCGGGTCGCCCAACCGCCTGCTCGTACGCGTCGCCAGGTGCCCAACGCACCGTATCTGATGAAACGGGATCCGTGGCAGCAGGATCAGTGGACAAACTCTATGTCATCTGCTCCTGTATGTCGTCAACATACAATACACTGGTAATTAATAAATACTTTATCACACGCATAACTAATAAATATTAATAACATAGAACAGTAGCATACGCATAGGTTCGTGTCTGCTCGTTCAGATAAGTGCCGTCTTTCCTTGTGTGCGTCTTCACAAACGACTCGACGCGAGTGGGGGGCGTGCCAGATGTAGATGCCTGTCGCCATACAGTATAAATATATAACAAACATTGGATATTCATTTAATGTTAAGAAAGAACAATTACGCACAAATAAGAATTAAAACATTTACATATTGTTTCATACCTCATCGTGATTAGTTTTTAAGGTTAGGGTTTAGGTTTTTAAGGGTTTAGTTTTTAGGGTTTAGGGTTTAGGGTTTAGGTTTTAATATTTGTAGAGTTTAGGGTTTTTAGGGTGTAGGGTTTTAGGGTTTAGGGTTTAACTAAAATAAAATAGTAAAAAAAAAAAAAAAAAAGATCTCGAACCTTTTTCTTTTATATTTTTTAATATTCTTCTTTCTTTTTTTAGGGTTTAGGTTTTTAGGGTTTAGTTTGTAGGGTTAGGGTTTTAAGGTTAGGGTTTAGGTTTTTAGGGTTTAGTTTTTAGGGTTAGGGTTTTAAGGTTAGGGTTTAGGTTGTTAGGGTTTAGTTTTTAGGGTTAGGGTTAAAAAGGTTAGGGTTTAGGTTTTTAGGGTTCTAGTTTTTAGGGTTAGGGTTTTAAGGTTAGGGTTTAGGTTGTTAGGGTTTAGTTTTTAGGGTTAGGGTTAAGGTTAGGGTTTAGGTTTTTAGGGTTTAATTTTTAGGGTTAGGGTTTTAAGGTTAGGGTTTAGGGTTTAACTAAAATAAAAAAGTAATAAAAAAAAATCTCACTCTTTTGTAGGGTTTAGGGTTTTTAGGGTGTACGGTTTTAGGGTTAGGGTTTAGGGTTTATGGTTTTTTCTTGTTTTTTAGAGTATAAAGTTTAGGGGTTTGGTTTTGAGATTAGAGTATAGGGATTTTTGTATTGGTTTTGATTTAAGGTTTAGGGTTTATTGTTTAGACCTTTGTTATAAATTGAATAATAAAAGAAATTATTATAAATGGTAGACGGTGGCCAAATTTAATTTTCTGTATCTATCCAATAATTGTTGGATACGATCATTTTATTATAAAATGATGGCGAGTTTGCTTTGAAATGTTTTTTTTTTTTTGTAAAAAAATTACCTGAAAATGAACAATTAATTTTTTTTTTTGTTCTTAAAAAACCCAAAAATTGTTGAAATAGTACCGCATACTTATTTATATTTTATTGGTTTGCATCATTGATTTTATGATGAAGTTAATAAAATAATGGCGAGATTGTTTAATCTGTTCAAATGTTTTAGCATAAATTGCCACAAATAATAATCCCCACACCAATTCGTAGTACAGTAAAACATATTACAAAAAAGAAAAATAACATAACTGTACGAATATTTTCCATGCATAACGACCAACTACATCAAAACACATAAAATTACACAACAATAGATATTCAAACCCAACAAAATTAACAGCATTGCATGGACCATTATTAATTGCTAAATCTACAATTATTATATGAAACTATTAAAACAATTAGAAACAGATTTTAAACAAATTAATTTAAATGCACCAAGTTTATTATAGCCAAAAATAAAGAAAAAAAATTAATGCCAAAATTACTCACAAATATTTTTTGGGGTGTATTTTATGCTCCTTAGCCAAAATGTACCTGCATTAAAACATATTAGTCCCAAAACAATATCCCAAAACAAGTCCCAAAATAGCAATCACGTACAAGGCAGAGAGAGAGAGAGAGAGAGAGAGACACAGACCGGGAGAGGGGTGGTCACCGGTTTAGGGTTCCGGCCGGCGAGGATTCAGAGAGAGAGAGAGAGAGAGAGAGAGAGATGTAGAGAGAGATAGAGACAGAGAGACGAATGTAGAGAGAGAGAGGTCCGGACTTAGGGTTAGGGTTCCTACTGTGGTTCGGTTAGAGAGAGAGAGAGAGAGAGAGAGAGAGAAAGAGAGAAAGAGAGAGAGAGATAGAGAGAGAGAGAGAGAGAGAGAGCTAGAGAGAGAGAGAGAGAGAGAGAGAGAGAGAGAGCATGCACCTATAGGTTGGTGCACGCGTGGTGCAGTGACGGCCGGAGAGGGAGCTGGCCGGAGAAGACAGCGGAGGGCGATGGTCGGTGCGGACGTGCGTGATCGACGGAGACGGAGAGGGAGAGGGAGAGAGAGAGAGTAAGAGTGAGAGCGAGAAGCACTGAGAGAGCTGAGTGAGAGAGTTGATTGAAAAAAGGGTAGCTTCCAGAGGAAGCTACCCTATTTTTTTATTATTACATTTTTTTTATTTAAAAAATAGGCCAGGTGGCGCGCGGGAATTGTCCCGCGCAGGTCACCTGGCCAAAAATTGGCAGTGTGGCGTAATACCACGCGGCCGTATACACGTCTCTATCTGTTATTTTATTTTTTATTTTTTTGAAAAACGAAAAATTATATATATATATAAATATATATTTGTATTTGTAAACGCAAACACAAACACAAACCCTAATCCGACCCTAAGTGTATGTAATATATATAGTGTTAAGGTTTACGTAAACTCTAACCCATAAAACTAAACCCTAAACGATAACCCTAAAACTAATTCTTAAACCCTAAGTCTGTGTTAAGGTTCATATATATATATATATATAGGTCCTATATATATATAGGGTTAGGGTTTTATTAGATTAGTATTCCATTAACGCAAATCCTAATTAGAGTTAGGGTTTACTTATAAGTATACCATATATATGTAAAGTACTCAACACGTAAAACGTAAATATACTATAAACATATTGCACGTAGCCCATAACCCCTAACCCTATGTCTATATACTATATATAGCCATAAACCCTAACCCTAAGTGTATGTACTTTGTTATGTTGCATATTTTTTTTTTTGTTCCTCGCCGTATAATTATGCATATATATATATAACACAAATTTGGTTTAATTATGCATTTAGTACTCTATATAAACATAAACCTTAACACTAAGTGTATATACCTATTATATATATCTATAAACCCTAACCCTAAGTGTATATATATATATATATATATATATATAGCCATAAACCCCAATGTTAGGGTATATACAAGTAACTATAAATGTATATAGTTTCGGCAAGCCGTTTACATGCATGCATGCATGCATATATTATATATATGTATATACAAATATGACAAGATAGTTTTGAAATACAAATACAAATACAAATACAAACACAAACACAAACACATGCAACCCTAAGTGTATGTACTGTACACATTGCTAAACCCTAAGCCATAAAACTAAACCGTAAACTATAAATTAAAACTAAATCCTAACCCTAAGTATATATATATATACTATACTAAACCCTGACCATAAAATTGAACCCTAAAACCCATAATCTTAACCCTAATCTTAAGTGTATGTACTATATGTAAGCCATAAACCCTAATCTTAACCCTAATCTTAAGTGTATGTACTATATATAGCTATAAACCCTAACCCTAAATATATATACTATATATATAGTTATAAACCCTAACTCTAGGATCAAATGATAGTTCGACAAAGTTTTGAACATTGAACTGGATCAAATGATAGAGGCATGCAATTTTATACTTGTGTAAGGTATGCTATAATGATCGGGACCACAAGGCCAAGACATTCAGATGGATGTTCTACGAACCCTAACCCTGAGAGTATGTACTACACATACAATAAATTAAGTCCTAACGCATAAACCATATTCAAGAAACTCAACCTGCATGTAAACCCTAAAACATAACCATAAGTACAATACATATTATATATAATTATAAACCATAACTAAATATAGCACAAATTTATTGTTGGGGTATATAATAAGAATTTTTTATAAAAATAAATTCAAAAAAATTTAAGGGATAAATATATTTTAGCCCCCCAAACTACCACCCTTTCTCCGGATGGTCTCCCAAACTACCAATGCTTAGATTCTGGCCCCCCAAACTACCACTTTCTTATTTTTTGGCCCCATCCGTCCATTTATGCCGTCAATTTTAAACAAAAATCCGAAAATACCCCTCTTACACTTTGAAATTCTCACGGTTAAGGGAGGGGTATTTTCGGTTTTTGGCTAATTTCTGTTAGAATTGACGGCATAAATAGACGGATGGGGCCAAAAAATCATAAAGTGGTAGTTTGGGGGCCAGAATCTAAGCATTGGTAGTTTGGGGGGCCATCCGGAGAAAGGGTGGTAGTTTGGGGGGCTAAAATATATTTAACCCAAAATTTAAATACAAGTATTGTACAAAACTAATTAGTTTATAAACTCTAATTTGGTATAGGGTACATAATAATATTATCATGTACATACTATTTGTTTGTTTTTTTTTTTAAAAAAAGAATTCCAAAAATATTTTTTCAAAAAACACCTGTTGGCCACGTGTAATTTATACACGCGGCCAATTGTTTCTACGCCGCATATGGCCACGTGGCCAGTAAAACACGCAGCCATCTGGCCGCGTGTCTACAGTAACCGGTACTGTAGACACACGGTGATTTGCAGTGTTTTTTGTAGTGAAAGTGTGGTAGGTCCAACAAGTCCAAATTTCGATCCTTAATTGCAATAAACAAACAAAATGCCCATCGTTTTCTATGAAATATAAATAAGGTGTCGGGTGTCGGCATTTAGGTAGTGGGTACCTATATACAATATTCGGAAGAGATTTCGCGCACGAAACACCCGTCCACATACAATATTCGGAAGAGATTCGGCAAAGTCCCTTCGAGAATCGCTCTTCTCCTCCCCTCTGACAGTGTCGACCAACGTAGGAATGGCGTGAGCAGCGGCGTGAGCGTGAGCAACGTCAGAAATGAAGCAAACCCTAGGATTTGAGAATCTTGAATCCTATTTTTACTGAGTGGCATAATCGTAATAAATCATATTTTTATTTATGATTTTCTCAGTTAATGAGTTAAAGGACCAAAGGCCATTTTCGGAATTTCAGTCCGTGGGGAGAGGGGTAAACTCGGGTTTTTTTTGAAAAAATGAGTCACGTGACTCGCACGTGACTCGGTTTCCGTCCAGTTAGACGGCCGAAGCTGACGGATGGGGCCAAAATACAAGTGTCAGGTAATTTGGGGGGCCGGAATCCAAGCTTTGGTAGTTTGGAGTGCCATCCGGAGAATCGATGGTACTTTGGGGGGCTTTTTTGTATTTTTTCCAACATTCAAATGAAGAATTGTTCAACCACAAATTTCACAAACAAAATGGAAACATATTTAGATTTCAACCAAAAATATAAAAATACCAAAAAGTCATACTTATATCATTAATTGAGAGAGAAAGAGAGAGATGCTACTTGTATCATTAATAGAGAAAGAGATTAAATAGACCGATTCAATTTTATTTAAAAGATAGGTTCAATACTTAAATGACCGGTTTAGTCATTAAAAAATATGGGTTCATGCCATGTGTCACTATTCTATGACATTTAAAAGAAGAATTCGACTTTTATATATATATATATATATATATATGATATATGATTAGATTGATGTGATAGTTTCATCATTCCTTCAATTTTTTCTTTTTATAATAGAACCGATAAACACATAATTATAAAGCATGCATGTATGAATACTACTCTTCTACTTGTGTTGTACTGTTTGTTCTGGAGGCAGAGACCACGGTAAGGACATCAGAGTTATGAATATTATCGGTCGGATCAAAACACTCGACGGGCTCCATATCCATCTTCCCAAGGCTAAGCAGACTTCCGGTGGCCAACATAGCCCTAGGATTGATATCATGCACAGACCTCGCATGCAGGCTCCTACACGCCGCCCATGCCGCATCAAACACTTCCTTCTTCTCCCTTTTCCCCACAATGCAGTGACCCAGGATTCTCAAGACCGGTGTCAGCAGCTCCCATGGCAAAGGAATCCTCCCCTCCTTCCCCATCCTCTCGCTGACTTCAAAGTCGCTCTCGTCGTACGCGTGGCCAGACCAAACCACACAAAACTCACAGAAATCAATCTTTGACCCATCTGGCATCTGGCATATCTTACTGTAATACAACTCCAACGCCACCCCAACAATCCGAGCCCGTTTCGTAGATCTCACGATTCCATGAGGCTCCAAAGTCGGGGAAAGAACCGCAAGATTAAGCTCTGCGGCGTTGTTGTTAATGGGTGCTTTAGATTCGTGGTAAACGCTCGGGTGCGACAAGTCGGGAACGCTCACGGTTACGGGCTGGCCGGCGCGTGAAGTGGTCTCGTGCGCGTAGAGGGCCAGGAGGACCGCCTCAAAGCCGGCGAGGGGTTTGCGGAGAGTGACACGGGAGAGGTATACGCCTGCCATGGTGGGTACAAACCGGAGGGCGACGAGTTGGAGGTCCGGGTCGCCAGATTGGAAGGTGTCGTAGAGCCAGCGGCAGAGATTGTTGTCGCCGGCTCCGGAGTTTGGGTGGCGGAGGAGGGAGGAGATTTGGGCGGCGACTTCGGGGTCATGGAGAAGAGAGAAAGCGGAAGAGAGAGGAGGAGGAAGGGTTGAGGGGAGGATGGAGGAGAGTGATTGGATGGCAGATTGGGTTTTGGAGAGGGAATCGGACGGTGGAGATGTGAAGGGTGTGAGTTCAGATGTGCCGGCGGGGCTGGTGGTGGTTTCTGAGGTGGGGGTGTCGTCGGACATTGAGAGAGAAGACCAACTTAAAAGGAAACGCGTTGGGTTGATAAATAGGGAACCAGGTCAAATGAATGTGAATTCTGGAGGGAGATAATTGAGGAAGAAAGGTAGATTCATTCTTAACTTCTTCTTTTTCTTTTATTTTCTTTTTTTATTTTTTATTTTTAAAAAAATTAAATTAAATGATTTTTTATTTCAATCATTTTTCTTTTTTTAACACAAAAGGGAACACATTGTAACCCCAATAATAGTTTGGAGGACATTGCATATTACTTGGTAGTTAATATGGGGGTAAATGTATTTTTCCCTTAAAAAAAACTTAATAGTTGCCGTGCGTACCAGCATGTTGTAAAAAAGTTGTAAGTATAGTATTATTCATAAGGAAATACTAGGATGTCCGATGTATAGTTTCACATGTAATATTTTGGTTTTTGTTTATAAGAATTTAAATTATTCAATAGATTGACTAAGTACTATTTAAGAGATAAAAAATACCATATATGTATATTCATGCTTCTCTTCACAAAATAAAAATGTGCACTTTTTTAACAACACAATTACCGTTAAAAAATAGGAAAAAATATACATATCTCATTCAAACTACCAATTAATTGTTAATATTCCTCAAATTACCAATTGTGTCAATGTCTCCAGACTCTCCACTCAAATTACCAAAACATGACAATGTCCCTCTTAGGACTCTCCACTCCTAAGACCAACAAGAAGACAAAAATTATCCAATTTTTTTTTTTTTCAATAAGACAAAGATGTCCTTATAAATTTGAAAAATAAAAAATAAACATAAAAAATAAAAACAAAAAACTTAAAAACTGACCTTTTTAAAAACAAATTAAAAAAAAAGAGTAAAAAACGAAAAAAATGAAATTATAAAAAAATAAAAATAAAAAACAAACGAAATTTTTTTTTTTTTTTTTGTATAACTTTTTGTTATTTTAATTTTTTTTAAAAATTAATTTTCTTAGTTTTTTTTAAAAAATTAATAAGTTTATGAAGGGTATTTTTGTCATTAATTAGGGTGGACATTGACTTTTTTGGTAATTTAGAGAAAGAGATTGACACAATTAGTTATTTGGAAGAATGACATTAATAATAATGTGGTAATTTTGTGAAATTATGTGTATTTTTTTCTAAAAATATGAAGACAGAAATCTGTAATAGTTACAGCTCAAAAAGAAAACGCGTTTGGTTGATAAATAGGGAACCAGGTCAAAGGAATGCGAATTCCGGAGGGAGATAATTTAGGAGGAAAGGTAGGATTATTCTTGACTTGGCACCGCATGCATTAGGTTGTCTTTTTTACCGTTGCCTTATCATTTTAAAAGGAAAAATAAAATAAAAGAAAAAGAAGTTAGAGATAAACCTTTTTTATTTTATTTTTTTTTTTACAATATTTTCACACGTTAATATGTAATTGAAAAATGAATAGTATTAAAATTTTGGAGAAAGTACATTTATTCTTTCTTACTACCAAATAGTTTGCAAATTTTCCTAACTTTTAATTTCATCAATGGTTTGTGCAAAAATGACATAATTATCCTTTATAAACAATTTTTTTTTTTTAAAAAAAAAAAACCCAAAAAATTCAAGAAAATGATTTTTTTTTATTTTTTATTTTTTATTTTCATTTCTCGAAATTTTCATGAAGAGTATAGTTATAGTGGTTGACTATAAACAATTTTTTTTTTCTTTCCTAAAATATAATTAATATAGTGGTTGACGTGCGTAGCAACGTGTTGTAAAAAAGTTGTAGTTAGAGTGTACATATGTTATTCAAAATGAAATAATAGGATGTCAATAAAGAGAAATGATCCCTACACTCATTTCTTACAACAGTCCCACAACAAGCTGACATGGCTGGTAATATTTTATTATTTTTTTGTTTTGTTTTCATTTCTTTTTGTAAAAAAATAATAAAATATTACCAGCCACGTCAGTTTGTTGTGGAGCTGTTGTGAGAAAGGAGTGTAGGGATCATTTCTCGTCAATAAATATTTCCACGTGTACTATTTTGGTTTTTGTTTATAAGAATTTAAATTATTCCAATAGCTTAAATAAGTCGTATATAAGAGATAAAAATACCAAAAAAAAAAAAAAAAAAAAAAAAATTCTTGCTTCTCTGCACAAAATAAAAGGTGCACTTTTGAACAGTACAGACAATATCATTTACTGCTCAAATATAACCAAATATATCAATTATTTTGCTTAATTCACTAATTTATACGAAATGTCAAAGATCTTTATCTTTACTAATCTGTAATGAACGTTGAAGTGACATAATCCCAACCATTTTATTTGAAAATAATGGTTAGGATTTAAAGAATCGTATATAATATAGAGTACTTAAGAATTTCACAATATATTGATAGATTTAATCATATAGTTTATTTCTCAAGTAAACTAGATGAAATCAAAATAAAAGCTTTTCCATATAAACTTAGCATAAAAAAAAAATTAAGGAAAAACAACTTTTGTTTGTAATTTAATTTTTATTTATATATTAGATATCGGTAACAATTTTATAAAAATGACGTCTAATGGAGATAGGAAAACTGAAATTCATAAAATAAAAATATCATTTTTCTGAAAAATATTGATGAATTATAAAAGAACATAATTAATATATATGAAAAATTAAAATTAGACAACTAAACCACTTATGAATATATATATATCTAATTTGTTGTTAAGGTATTCACTTGGCACGGATGGCAAAAACTTGTGAAGCAATGAAAACGACAAGCTTAATTGGTCTTGAGGAAGTGATTGTGGCTCTTCATCTTCTAAGCTAATCCTGAACAATTTACAGCGGGTAGGTGCTACCATGGTAACATCGACAGTGACAAAGTTAGGAATTCATGCTTGAGGAGCTGAATTGAAACACGAATTTCTGGTTTCGCCACTGAAATCACTTTCTTAGAAATTGATATATACAAAATTCTTCACTAACATGGTAACACCATTGTGACTTACAAAGTTACTCCACATGTTTCAAACTACATATATAATTAAATTTATATTATAGTATATAGTATCTACTCATAGGAAGAAAACAACCCAATAAAAAGAGATGTACTAAAATTTTTAAAGTCAAAATCAGGTACTTATTAATATTAATGATTAAAAAATAAAAAATAAAAGAAGAAACGCAATATGAGAGATAAGGAGGGACGAGAGAAAGAGAGTGTGTTTTTAAAGTTTTTGGTCTTTTACAAAAGAGGTTATTATGAACAATTATTATATAGTAGAAATAATTTATATGAAAAAAATGAAAAAAAAAAGTGATTTTTTATTTATTTAAATAGTAATAAATAATTATTGATATAATATAAAAAATAAAAAAATTAATATGTTTTGAAGTTAATGGTTTTTTTTTTTGAGAAAAAAAATAAAAGAAGAGAAGGGGAAGGTGTTGCAAACGGGCCTACATATCATGTTATAATTTGTTTGGATTTCACAATTGAGGTACATTTTAAAGTTATTATTAAATTTGTAATAAATGATAATTTAATTTTTAAAAAAATGTTATTTAGCCACTTTGTATAATTATGGACACAATTATTGAATTTTTTTTTATTAAAAAAATCACAAAAACATATAAATGGGTAGGAGTCTAATTTTGTAGTTTATTAAAAAAATAAAAATAAAAATAAAAATAAAAATAAAAAGTCAATTATAATGTTATGTGGTAGGTAAATATCATTTTTATTTATTAGACAAAATTTGGAACAATTATTTTTGGAAATGCAAACGTGACTGACGAAAATCATACCGTGGTTTACGAGACAATCAGGTGTTCACATGAATAAGCTGTTGATGAGTAAAATCGACTACTCTTCTTTCTCTTCACCTGATGCTTTGGCTTTTGTCTTCAAACGTCATCTTATCTTCAAACCTCCCCAACCTTACCAGAAAACTCCAGTCCTCCACCATTTTCTCTTTGATTTTCTGACATTTTTTTTTTCCCTTGATGGGTATCAAAGGTTTCACCATTTCTTTCATGCTATTCTCTTTTATATACATTCCGACCAAACTAACCCTTCCCATCTCAAACTTTCGGCCTATTATGAACTACCCGAATGTACATAAATCCAACAAACAAGCCATATCCGGCGACGTTCGCCTACGTGATCTCAGCGTCGAAAGGCCACGCCGGGAGGTGCTATTTGATTCACATGAATTATGGTGCGCCAGCG
Source organism: Alnus rubra (assembly GCA_028654335.1). Classification (NCBI taxonomy): domain Eukaryota; kingdom Viridiplantae; phylum Streptophyta; class Magnoliopsida; order Fagales; family Betulaceae; genus Alnus; species Alnus rubra. The sequence goes on along the minus strand of JAJPGS010002452.1, from coordinate 226,715 downwards.
ACGGAGCATAGGGAAGGGAGCCAGGGAGGTAGCCAAGTTTGTGGCTGGGGACCCGGTTTTCAGCCAAGCTGGGTAATGTCTGGGTCTTTTTTCTTCTTTTTTTCTCCTTTTCTTCTTCTTTTTTTTTTTAAAAAAAAAAATTAAAATTAAAATTTTATTTTCATACAGGTTGATCAATTTTTTTAATTTTTTTTTTTTCTGAGCGAATGCTTGGGAACACCCATAACAGAAAGCAGGGACACGTGTCATAATCTCCGAACCCAAGTGGAATACGCTTAAATACGCGTGGCAGGCTCCAGGCTGGGAGCAACAAGCACTCACTATTTGCGCATAAAGAATTGTTTTCTTCTGAGAAGCTCTCCAACGTTCTTCTTTCCCGCGCAGAAACAAAACCGCGTTCACCATCGCTGTTCATCGGAAATTTGGAATCGCTACTCATCGGCTGGATTCTTCGATGGCCATTTCGTCGGAGGCTACGGTTTCGGCCTTCGGGGTTGGTTGAATTTTCCATCATTTTTCTTTTTTCTTTTGATTGTTGTAAATTCTTGATGGTGGGTTTTTCTGAGTTTTAAAGGGTTTGTGATTTGTGTGTGATTGATAAATTATATTGGAGCATATTCACACGATCGACGGCGATGGTGGCCTCCCCCTGTCTCCGCTGTGGGGTTCACCGCCGTGGTCTGTGATTTGTTTACTTTTTAGCACTTTGACTAATTGAGTGTAAAAGTTAATCATTTTTAAATTAAGAAAAGGAAACTTAATTATTTATTACATTAATCATTATTAATTAGTTATATTTAGTATTTCTAGGGTTTTTCTCTAGAAAACTTCCGTTCCAAGTTTCCAACCCTAGGTCAGTAAAATTCTTCCTCTCCTCCCCCTTCTCGCCACCCTTAAGCGTGCCCCCACCAGCATCCCTTCTCCGGTTTGCTCTCTTCCATTCTCTAGCCACTGCCGTCCCCCGTGTACCACAAGCACCGCATGTAGCGCGTGAACAACACGCACCTCCTCCACTATCCGTCTCTTGCAACATGCACGGATCTCTTTTGGGGTTCACTGGAAATCTCATATCCGAATCTGGGCTTGAAAATAATCTGATCTTTGGCTTAAAAGCTTGCCCATTCGATCTATTTGGACAAAGTGTTGAATTAATTATTCTTAGCTATACTTATCAAAAAAATTAATTATTCTTCACTATGATCAGTTGAATCAAACATTTGGGTACGTAGCTTCTACGATTATGCCATTGTTGGCTGATTTTTCAAGCAAAACACACTTCAAAGGGCAACTGATTATGACATGGAAACACAAGATAATAAGAGAAGGTTGCTGCAGAATTTTTGCAGAAAAGTGAACAAAACAGAGGTAAAAAACAGAGCTGAAAACAGAGAAATGGAATGGGTTTTTTCTGCAGAATCTTTCTTCTTCTATTCTCGGGAGTCTTTCTTTTTTCATATATCATCAGTCCATACATAGCTTCTTTTTCATTTACATACAAAACAAAAAGAGCCTTTAACAAAACATGTTTCTAGAAGCCTACGTGGATACATAACACCCACTTACTTTCACCTACTACAAACCAAGGTTTAACAAAAAACACAACCAAGGTAAACAAGTAACTAGTCAAAGCACATTAGTAGATAACATTCTCCCCCTTAATGTGCTGTTCTTGAACTCCTAATGCTTCTCTGAGTTGCTGGAACTTTTCCTTTGGCAAAGCTTTGGTGAAAATGTCAGCTACTTGCTCTTCTGACCTGTAGAATTTCAATTCTATTTCTCCCTCATCAATTGCTTCTCTAATGAAGTGATGCTTGATTGCAATGTGTCTGGTCCTGCTGTGATAAACTGGATTCTTTGCTATTGCTATAGCTGATTTGTTGTCACAATACAAGTATACAGCCTCTTATTGTTTCTCACCAATATCTTCAAGGATTCTTTTCAACCAAATAGCTTGAGACGTTGCCATAGCTGCTGAAATGTTTTCAGCTTCTGCTGAAGATTGAGCAACTGATTGTTGCTTCTTTGAGGACCAAAAAAACACACCTGATCCAAGTGAAAAAGCATAACCTGAGGTGCTTTTCATATCATCAACACAACCACCCCAATCACTATTACAAAAGCCAATCAACTTCACAATGGATTTTCTGCAATATCTAATTCCACAACTTGTGGTGCCTTGAATGTATCTAAGCACTCTTTTTGCTGCTGCAAAGTGAAAATGACTTGGAGAATGCATGTACCTTGATAGCAAACTTGCTGCAAAAATGATATCAGGTCTTGTTGTTGTGAGATATAGCAAGTTTCCAACCAAACTTCTATAGAGTGTAGCATCCACCTTTTTTCCTCCATCTTCTTTAATTTCTTTAGTTTTTCATTAACAGCAAGGGGTGTAGCCATTGGTTTGCAACCAAGCATTCTGAACTTTTTCAGAATTTTTTCAGCATATATACATCTTTTGAGAAATGAACAGCTCTTCTTTGTCTTGATACACTTCAATACCAAGAAAGTAATGTAGCAGCCCCATATCACTCATCTCATACTTTTTCACCATATCTTTCTTGAATTCTTCAATCATTTCAGTACTACTTCCAGTCAAAATCAAATCATCAACATATAGTGCAACAATAAGCAAATTCACATTACCTTGATGCTTTACATACAAGGTTGGCTCATTCTTGCTCCTTTTGAAACCACTTTCATTGAAATAGTTGTCAATGTGGCTATACCATGCTCTAGGAGCTTGTTTTAGCCCATACAAAGATTTTCTCAACTTGTATACTTTTTCTTCTTCTCCTTGGATGACAAATCCTTGAGGTTGCTCAACATACACCTCTTCTTTCAACTCTCCATTTAAGAAGGCTGATTTAACATCAAGTTGGTACAATAACCAACCATTTTGAGCTACTAGAGAAATTAGAGCTCTCACTGTATCCAAGCGAGCTACAGGAGCAAAAGTTTCATGAAAATCAACTCCGGGCTGCTGTGAATACCCTTTTGCAACTAGCCTTGCTTTGTTTCTTTGAACTGAACCATCTACATTGTATTTTACCTTGTAGATCCACTTCACGCCGATAATTTCTTTGTCTTTAGGTCTCTCAACCAGCTTCCATGTTTTGGTTTTTTCAATAACTTCAATCTCATCTTCCATAGCTTTTTTCCAACTCTCTTCTTTCACTGTTTCTTCAAAATTTTCAGGTTCAACAACACAAAAGTTACATCTTGCATAAATATCATCCAAATTCCTTAATCTCATTGGACTTGAACTTGGAGATGTTGAACTTGAGCTTGGAGATGATGGTGAGCTTGGTGATGAAGTTGAACTTGATGATGGATGAGTGTTGTCATCATTGCTTTCATTTTCTTGAGCTGGTCTTTGTTGTAAAAAAGTCACGGGAACAAGTTGATCTTCAACTTGATCTTGCTCCCAATTCCATTTTGCTTTCTCATCAAATAAGACATCTCGGCTGATGATTACTTTGTTAGTTTTCAAGTTGTATAGCCTATAGCCCTTTGACATTGAGCTATAGCCAACAAATATGCACTTCTCACTTGTCTCATCCAGCTTGTATCTTTTCTCCTTTGGGATTTGAGCATAACAAATACAACCAAATACTCTAAGATGCTTGATTGATGGCTTTCTTCCACTCCAAGCGTCAAATGGTGTTTTACCCCACACGGCCTTAGTTGGACATCTATTCATCAAATAAACAGCTGTGTATACAACTTCAGCCCAGAAGGTTTTTGGTAAACCTTTCTCATACAACATTGATTTGGCCATTTCCATTACTGTTTGATTCTTCCTTTCGGATACCCCATTTTGTTGGGGAGTATAAGAAACTGTCAATTGCCTTTCCATGCCTTCATCTTCACAGAATTTATGAAATTGATTTGAGGTATATTCCTTCCCTCTATCACTTCTCAAGACTTTAATAAGACAACCACTTTGTCTTTCAACAAGATATTTAAACTTTCTAAAGATATTGAAGACTTCAGATTTTTGTTTCATAAAATAAACCCAAGTCATGCGACTATAATCATCAATAAAGAGAATAAAGTACCTGTTTTGAGAATGAGAAGGAGTTTGCATCGATCCACAAATGTTAGTATGCACCAATTCTAACATCTTCTTAGCTCTCCATACTACTCCTTTTGAAAATGGTTGTCGATGATGCTTCCTAAGAGCACAAACTTCATTCTTTTCAATGATAGTAGGAAGCCCTTGTACCATATTTTTCTGATGTAGTAGCTTGAGACTTTGAAAATTCAGATGACCTAATCTTTTATGCCACAACCATGATTCATCAAGTACACCAGCTTTTAGAGTCACATCTTTTGTATATTTGAAAGTGAGTGAAAAGCTTCTATTTGGAGCCATTTTAACTTCAGCCACAATCAATTTTTCTTTCCCTGCATCATACACTGTACAACTACGTCCTTTAAAGTAAAGAGCATAATCATGCTCCATGAGCTGTCCAATGCTAAGCAAGTTTTGATCTAACTCCGGAACAAACAAAACATCATGAATTTGCTTCAGTCCTCTCTTGGTTTCAACTCCAATGCTTCCTTTTCCTTTAACATCCACCACAACACCATTTCCCATCTTCACTTTGGAGTTGAATGAGGTGTCTATGTCAATAAAGATTTCTTTTTCCGGGGTCATATGATTGCTACAACCACTGTCTAAGAACCATGTATCATTCTTCTTCTTGGAAACATGTTGGCATGCATAGAATAAGCTTCCTTCACCCTCTTTCTCCTCGGTGAAATTTGCTTGTTGATTGTTCTTCAATAATCTACAATCTTTTTGCAAGTGGCCAAATTTTTGCAATGAAAACATTGTGGCTTTTCCTTGAACCGTAACATTCAACACTTATCACACCCCCAAACTTACATGTTGCTAGTCCCTTAGCAATGCAGAATTGAAAAAAAATGAAAACTAAAACAATAACTACTCTACCTCCTCTGTCGCGGGAAACACGATTGCATTTAGCGTATGCAATAAGCCTTTTAAACCCCTAGGACTCCCTAGTGGACGAGTGAAGTCTCGTGAGGGTTTGCCATGAATGATACCCACAAACATTATGCCAAAATTCATGTTTATTCCAAAGAGTTAAGTGTCACCAAAATTATGATTCTCATTCATTAGCAAGCTTAGAAAGATAAACTCCTTCAATATAAAATAGAATTCCAAAGTCTAACCACTTACAAACGACAAGCTCAGGCATCATAAGTTCAATTCAGTGTAAGGTGAACTAACACATAATCATGAGGCTTCAAATTAATTCCAATGTGCAATGATTCAATATCTCAAAATTCACTGGGGTCCCCATCAAATTGAATAACCAAGGCATAATAGCAAGAGCTTTATTTATTTATTTATTTATTTTTTTTTTTTTTTATTTTTTTTTTATTATTATTTATTTTTATTTTTATTTTTTATTTTTTTCAGACTGTGCAATGCTTAGTTCTCTTAAGCTTTCTAATTGACCCATGTAACGAGTGTTAGGCTAATGCTCCCAAACCAGATGGTTTTAAGGCATTAAGTGTTGAAACACCCCTAAGAGCTTACTAACTCGAGTCAAAAAGGCTACAGAACTAAACTAGTCATGACTTTAACCAATCTGAATTTCTCACTTTTTGACGTGAACATTCACTGCTTAATGAGGCAAGAAGTCCAGTTACTCGGTGAAAGCTTCAAAAATGGTTATTATTATTATTATTATTATTATTATTATTATTATTATTATAAATATGCCAAGGTATCCATTTAACAAGTCACCCAGCTTCACTTAAGACATTGAAAAATACACAATCAGGTTCATATATCATACCTCAAAAATTATATGCTAATGTGTTTGTGATAGTTTAGATTGAAACAAATGAATCCTTAGATGCCAAAAGTAAGTAGTAGGACTTTAGCATCAATTTCAAATGATCATGTGTTCAACATTCTAAGCTCACCAATGAAATTTAAATCACAATTTTTAGATCAACCAAAGTCTTAAAAATAACATGAACATGCAATTTCATTTTTTATTTTTATTTTTTTTTAAATTAAAAGTGTGTGTGTGTCCCATACCCCCAAACTTAAATTACACATTGTCCTCAATGTGTAGATAGAATGGAAAGATCATACCCGGGAGATGAGAAAATTGGTTGGACTAGGTATGGCTCGTAGCACACCCCCAAACTTGAATGCAGAGACACTTTTCCTGAAAAACAAAACTAGGAAGGGAAAAAAAATTATGACAAGATGGGTTGCCTCCCATGAGCGCTAAGTTTAACGTCTTCAGCCAGACAAAGGAAAACCAAAAAGAATAAACAAAAATCAAAACAAACAAAAAGTTTAAAGGATATGGCAGTGTCAGTGCATGATGTGGCCTTAGTATCACTGATCGAGGTAGATGCGCTCGAGCCTAGTCTAAATTTCGCTCGAGAGCAGGATAGGCAGTGTTCAGAACTGGATGTAATTCCAGATCTTCTTCTTGAGGCTGAAAGTCGGTCTCAAAGTAAGGTTTCACTCTATGCCCATTCACCATGAAAGTGTGATTTTTTTCTTTGTTATGAACTTCTAGTGCTCCATGGGAGAAAACCTTAGTAACAATGTAAGGGCCATACCACCGAGATTTAAGCTTACCTGGAAAAAGTCGTAATCTGGAATTGTATAGCAATACCTTTTGGCCTACATGAAACTCTTTTCGAACAAGTTTCTTGTCATGATATGCCTTAGTCCGTTCCTTGTAGATTCTTGCATTTTCATAGGCATCATGTCTCAATTCTTCAAGCTCAACTAGTTGCAATTTTCTCTTTTCACCTGCTTGCTTCATATTGAAATTGAGTTGCTTTATGGCCCAGTATGCTCGATGCTCTAACTCCACAGGTAAATGGCAGGCCTTCCCAAAGACTAACCGATATGGTGACATACCAATTGGAGTCTTGTAAGCAGTTCGATAAGCCCATAGTGCATCATTTAAGCGCAAAGACCAATCCTTTCTGTTAGTGTTCACCGTCTTCTCTAGGATGCTCTTGATTTCTCTATTGCTAATCTCCACCTGTCCACTGGTCTGGGGATGATATGGAGTACCTACCTTATGTGTGATCCCGTACTTCTTTAGCAAAGAAGCAAAAGGGTGATTGTTAAAATGGCTTCCTCCATCACTAATGATCGCTCTTGGGGTCCCAAATCGAGTGAAAATATAATCCTGCAAGAACTTCACAACAACTCGATGATCATTAGTTTTAGAGGGGACAGCCTCGACCCATTTAGACACATAATCAACCCCCATTAGAATATATAAAAATCCACAGGAGTTAGGGAAAGGGCCCATGAAATCAATACCCCATACGTCAAAGAGTTCGACCTCTTGAATATTCTGTAATGGCATTTGATTTCGGGAAGAGATGTTCCCTGTTCTTTGGCATCTATCACAAGCACTGCAAAACCCAAAAGCATCTTTAAATATAGTAGGCCAAAAGAAACCTGCTTGTAATACCTTCAGTGCTGTCTTCTTTGCTCCGAAGTGTCCTCCACAAGCAAGCTGATGGCAATGCTGTAAAATGCTGGTATGCTCTTCCTCGGGTACACATCTCCGAATGATTTGATCAGGACAGAATTTGAATAGATAAGGTTCATCCCAATGGTATTGTCTAGATATAGATATTAATCTCTTCCTTGCTTGACTAGACATACTTGGGGGAAAAACCTTTGTAGTGATGTAGTTCACAATGTCTGCATACCAAGGAGGGTGGACATTGACGGCAAATAATTGCTCGTCCGGAAATTGTTCGCCTAAGGGGAGCTCACTCCCTTCTTCTTCATGAAGCAACCTGGACAAATGATCTGCAACCACATTTTCACTTCCTTTTTTATCCCTTATTTCTAGATCAAATTCTTGCAGTAGTAAGACCCATCGAATCAATCTAGGTTTTGCATCCTTCTTTGCAAACAAGTATCTAAGAGCAGCATGATCAGTGAAGATGATGACTTTAGATCCAATCAGATATGATCTGAACTTTTCCAATGCAAAGATGACTGCTAACAGCTCTTTTTCAGTGGTGGAATAATTTAGCTGAGCATCATTTAAGGTTCTAGAAGCATAATAAATAGCATGAGGTACCTTATCAACTCGCTGGCCTAAAACAGCTCCCAAGGCAAAATCGCTGGCATCACACATAAGTTCGAACGGGAGGTTCCAATCTGGTGCCATCATGATTGGTGTGGATGTAAGTAGTTTTTTCAATAAATTGAAAGCATCCATGCACTCGTCAGTCCATACAAACTTTGCATCTTTGGCCAACAGTGCGCAGAGGGGTCTAGAAATCTTGGAGAAATCCTTGATGAATCTTCTATAAAATCCGGCATGCCCCAGAAAACTTCTTATACCCTTTACCGTCATAGGCGGAGGGAGTTTGGAGATGATGTCAATCTTTGCCTTATCAACCTCAATACCTTTGCTAGAAATACCATGACCCAGCACGATGCCTTGTTGTACCATGAAATGACACTTTTCCCAATTAAGCACTAGATTGCAGTCTTCACACCTTTTGAGAACAATCTGTAGATGATGGAGGCATTCATCAAAGTTAGAGCCAAAAACACTAAAATCATCCATAAATACCTCAATGAATTTTTCCACCATGTCTGAAAAAATGCTCATCATGCATCTTTGGAATGTAGCGGGTGCATTGCATAATCCAAATGGCATCCTCCGGTAGGCAAATGTGCCAAAAGGACATGTGAATGTGGTTTTTTCTTGATCCTCCGGAGCTATGGCAATCTGATTGTACCCACTGTACCCATCCAAGAAACAATAGTAGTTGTGACCAGCTAACCTTTCTAACATTTGATCAATGAAAGGTAAAGGAAAGTGATCTTTTCGGGTCTCCTTGTTTAGCCTTCGATAGTCAATACATACCCTCCATCCGGTGGTAATTCTTGTAGGTACCAGCTCATCTTCTTCATTCTTCACCACTGTAATTCCACTCTTTTTCGGCACTACTTGAACTGGACTTACCCATTTGCTATCTGAGATGGGATAGATAATGCCAACATCTAGCAATTTGAGAACTTCATCTCTAACCACCTGCTTCATGTGTGGGTTAAGTCGTCTTTGTGCGTCCCTAGTTGGCCTTGCTTCATCCTCAAGGAGAATTTTGTGCATGCATTTGGAGGGGCTTATGCCTTTAATGTCGGCAATAGTCCATCCTATTGCAGTTTGATGATCTCTAAGAACCCTTAAAAGCTTCTCCTCTTCCCCGAAACTTAACTCTGCAGCAATTATTATTGGTAGTGTCTCATTGTCTCCCAGATAGGCATATTTCAAATGGGTCGGAAGCTGCTTCAACTCTAAAACTGGGGCCTGGACAATAGATGGAACAAGAGTAGTATTAGTTGGCTCAAGCATTTCAAAGGGAGGTGCATACTTACTTGAATGTGGTGGAGATGCATCAAGGAATTGCACGGCTTCAATGATGTCATTAGAAAAATCCTCAGAATCGGGCTCAATGTCTTGTATCTTGAAACTGTGAGTGAGAGTGGCCTCCAATGGATCAATATGATGGATCTGAAAAGCTTTCTCCACAACAATTTGAACTTCACAAACATTAAAACAATCAAGATGATCCTGGGGTAATTTTAATGCATCAAAAACTTTGAACTCTATTTTCACCCCATTTACTTTCATACTTACAATGCCCTTTTTCACACAAATTTTTGTATCTGCAGTTCTCATAAAGGGTCTTCCCAAAATAATAGGTAAAGGCAATGGCATAGGAGATTCTTCCATATCAAGCACAATAAAATCAGTAGGTAAAATAAATTGATCTACCTTTACGAGGACATCTTCCAAAATACCTCTCGGCCTTTTAATGCTTCTGTCTGCCAATTGTAAGGTGATTGAGGTTGGTTGGAGCTCCCCTAGACCCAATTTCTCATATATAGTGTATGGCAATAGATTGATACTTGCTCCCAAATCCAGTAATGCACGATCAAAAAGTTGGTCACCAATCCTGCAAGGAATAGTGAAACTACCTGGATCTTTCAATTTTGGTGGCAACTTTCTCAATAGCACTGCACTGACCTCTTCTGTTAAAGCAACTTTTTCATGAGCCTGAAACTTCCTTTTATTAGTGCAGCAATCCTTTAAAAATTTAGCATAAGAGGGAATTTGCTTAATTGCATCTAGTAAAGGAATATTGATTTCAACTTTTCTCAAAGTCTCAAAAATATCTAGGAGTTGCTTTTCTTTCTTTGGTTTTACTAACCTCTGAGGGAAGGGTGGTGCACTCACCTTCTCTTTTTCACTTACCTTGGAGGTTGTGGCTGCAGTTGGAGATTCTGGTATTGTCTCCTCAGTTCCCACCTTGTTATCAATGGTCTTCCCACTTCTGAGGGTTGATACAGCCTTGAGTTGCTCATGACCTCCTGGATTGGGTAGTGTTTGGGATGGAAATTCACCCCTCTTTCTCTCGCTCAGCTCTTTGGCCAATTGCCCCACTTGTGTTTCCAACCTTTGAATAGCTTGATTGGTCTGAGTATTGGTTTGCTGTTGTGAAGTTATAAATTGGCATAGAACACTGTCGAGGTCATTCTTCTTTGGTTCTGGATTCGGTTGGACTACTTGTGGTGGAGCTTGATAGTTATTTCCTTGGTGGAAATTTCTTTGCTGCCCTTGTGGATTCTGCACATTCTGATTGTAACTCCATGAAAAATTGGGGTGGTTTCGCCACCCTGCATTGTAAGTGTTGGAGTATGGATTGTTCTTTAGAGGATAGTTATTCTGTCCCACATAGTTTGCTTGCTCTTGATCTGTAAAAGAAGACATGGGGCAAGTCTCAGTGGTGTGGTCAGAGTGAGAACATATGGCACATACCTCAATTTGAGCAATCTGTTGAATGGGAGAGATGTGATGAGTAGTCATGGCTTTTACTAGCATGTCCAGTTTCCTCTCCATGGTAGCCATCTGAGTTTGAACGCCATTATTGACATTTACTTCATAGACGCCCTTTCCTTTGAGTCCTTGTCTTTCTCGGGATGAAAACTGTTGGGAGTTTTCGCTTAGAGTCTCAAAGAGTTCGATGGCCTCTTCGCTATTTTTCTCCATTAGCACGCCTCCACAAGCTGAATCTACAAGACTTTTGTTAGAATTATTTAAACCTTCATAAAAAGCTTGTACCTGATCGTCTTGAGATAGATTATGATGTGGGCATTTGAGAAGTAGCTCATTGAAGTGCTCCCACGCCTCAAAGAATAGGTCTCCATCTTTTTGTTGGAAGGTTTGGATCTCCCTCCTCAATTGCCTAGTCCTTTGGGCTGGAAAGAACTTTTTCAAGAACTTTGTGGCCAACTCCTCCCAATTATGAATAGACCCTGCAGCCAAAGAGTTTAACCATAACTTAGCATTATCTTTCAAGGAAAACGGAAAAAGAATTAACCTGATTCCTTCCGCGTTTAAGCCATGGATGTTTTGTGTCTTGCAAAGATCAAAGAAGTCTCGAATATGAAGATAAGGATCCTCTGTAGGTGTGCCTCTGTAATGTGGAACCATGCTGAGCAGGTGGGGGATAAATTGAAATTGCTTTGCACATTCGGCTGGAAAGTAATGCAAGAGGGCTGATCTAGATTCTGTGGTATGAAAGAACTCTTCATGGGCTTCCGCTCTGGTGGATTCTCTACAGGTTCTTCTGCCATCTCTTCCTCAACTTTGAATATATTTTCTAATTTTGAGGTGTCTCTTGGCTGTCGAATGGTGCGTTCGATCTCTGGATCGTATGGAATAACGTCTGAATTCTGAGATCGACGACCTTGCATAGACAGAAAATTCTGTAACCGTGGATAGCAGCTTCAGTACTGCTATTTGGAAGAACTGTGCTCGAGCGTATATGGCTTGTGCGCTCGTCCACAATACCAAATTCGAAATTCTGCAGAAAAGAACTCAGAAACGGATGAGAATTTTTTTAATTTTTAATTTTAATTTTTTTAATTTTTTTAATTTTTTTTTTATGAACAGAAACAAAAATACGAAAATAAAAGGAAAGACTTTTAAAACACAATTAACACAATCCCCGGCAACGGCGCCAAAAACTTGTTGTGCAAATATCTACCTAAATAAATTGGCAAATACTTGTACGTTTTACTCGCAAGTGCACAAGATCAAAACAATAGTATAGCAGGCAAATACGAGATCATTCCCACGAGGATTGGTATAAATTGTCTTTAAAGAGAAATTTCTAAAAGCGATATGTTGAATAAGACAGGATAAAAGATTGAATTAAAAATACTATGAAGAAAAGGTAGGGCTTCGATATCCACCGCTAATCATACTCAAATAAGATTTGCAATATGCACAATACTACAATCATAACATGATGCTTAATGCTTACCAGCCACAAGGGAATGGTATCTTCTCCTAAAGCTATTGATTTCCCTAAACAACGAGTTAGGCATGGTATCTACTCTAACTCTTTTCTTCCTTGAAGGATTTAGCATGGTATCTACTAAGTTGTTCTTCAAGAAAGCATAAATCTATGGAAATCGGTAAACACACTCAGATTGGAATATGGTATCTATTCCAATTGTCTTTATGTTGATTAATTCAAGAACCTGTGTCGGGGTTCTTCCGTTACTCTATTATGCCCAGGACTCGGTCATCCAAATTGACATAAATAACAAATCCATACCGCAAGAATATGCTAGCTAAACATAAACATGCGAGGAATTCAAGAAACTAGAATTAATCAAGTTAAGCATCAATATATAAATTGCAGCAAGGCAAATTGAAAAACTTAAAAAGACATGATTAGGGCTTCAATCGAGCCCTAACTAAAGTATTAGTTACACATAATTTGGATGGAAATCATCCTCATAAGAAATTAATAAAGGAAAAGAAAGAAAATAAAAACTATAAAAAACCTCCTTCTTGATGTAGCCTTTGATTCTTCCTCCAAGTTTGTGTCTTTCTTCAAAGGCTAGAGGCCTATTTATAGGGATTAGAGAAGCTTTAGAAGCTCTAGAATTCCTATTACAATTCTAAGTAGGTTTTCTAGTCCAAAAAGAATAATTACAAGTCTTCTCCTTTTTCTGAAATTTCTATCCAAGTAGGAAAAGGATTCCAAAATTCGTACAGATTTGCGGTCTTTTATTGCGGGGCGATTTTGGCATGGAAAACATCCGAATCAGAAAAAACCTATTTCTGACATATTTGTTTCCTTTATTATTAGCTTTCCAACGCCACCAATTTTGTTGCAATCTGATACTTGAACCGAAAGTTATGATTAAATTACTGAGACGTGCTCATTCTGGATTCTTTCCAAAGATAACGAATTTTTGCCAACTTCTCTTTCCTTAAATTCAAAATTGATTTGGAGTTTGAATCTATCCAAAAGTGAGTTTGCTGACTTCATTATAATCTTGGAATTTGATCGGTTTTTCTTCTAAAACCTGTAAAATATAAGAAAACACAAAAACAACACAAAACATCAAATTATAACAAAACTAAGAACATAACATATGTAAATTAAGGGGCTTGAATGTGTAACATTCAACACTTATCACAGTCTTTCTCAACATGACTACTGTTCTTGCAAATATTACATCTTTGTGAAGAGCCTTCATCACTTGGCTTTCTTTCATAGCTTCCTCTACCTCTTCCTCTTCCTCTTGCTCTAAAACTTCTACCTCCTCTAGATAGGTTCCCTTCACTTTGTTAATTAGTTAATGCTTTCTTTCTTTTTTAGCATTAACTGTGAGCTTAGATTGAAATGCACTCTCTATTGATTTTTCGGAGTGTCGTTCCAACCTTTGCTCATGAGATTTCAATGAACCCAACAACTCTTGAACACCTAAACTAGAGAGGTATTTAGTTTCTTCAATAACAGCCACCATAGGATCAAATTTTTCAGATAAGCTTATCAAAATTTTCTCAACAATTCTACGATCAGTCATATCTTCTCCATAAGATTTCATTTGATTTACCAACTCCAAAAATCTAGTGGAATATTCTTTCACACTTTCATTTTCTTTCATTCTCATATTTTCAAAATCTCTTCTAAGAGTTTGGAGTTTGATGGCTCTTACCTCTTTGTCTCCTTGAAATGCTGCTTGTAGAATATCTCATGCCTCCTTAGCTCTTGTTGCTCCCATAATCCTTGGAAAAATAGTTTCTGAGACTCCCCTTTGAATCATTCCTAGAGCTCCAGCATCTTTGCTTTTGTTCTCCTTCAATTCCTTTTGTTGAGCTTCAGTCAAACTTGATGTTGATTCAGGCATTTGATATCCTGATTCTACAATGTCCCATAAATCTATAGAGACAAATAAGGTCTTCATCTTTATACACCAAAACTCATAGTTCTCACCTGAAAAAACTGGAACTTGAACACTACTCCAATTCAAATTGCTTGTGCTGGCCATGGCTTTTTCTTCAACAAATCCTCTGCTTTGTCTTCAAATTTTCTGCCAAAAACTCTTTCTTTGAACCAAGCTCTGATACCAAATCTGTTGGCTGATTTTTCCAGCAAAACACACTTCAAAGGGCAGCTGATTATGACATGAAAACACTAGATAATAAGAGAAGGTTGCTGCAGAATTTATGCAGAAAAGTGAACAAAACAGAGGTAAAAAACAGAGCTGAAAACAGAGAAGTGGAAGGGGTTTTTTCTGCAGAATCTTTCTTCTTCTATTCTCGGGAGTCTTTTTTTTTTTTTTGTCATATATCATCAGTCCATACATAGCTTCTTTTTCATTTACATACAAAACAAAAATAGCCTTTAACAAACATGTTTCTAGAAGCCTACGTGGATACATAACACCCACTTACTTTCACCTACTACAAACCAAGGTTTAACAAAAAACACAACCAAGGTAAACAAGTAACTAGTCAAAGCACATTAGTAGATAACAGTCATTGTGCTCTGTATTGTGGGGTTGTGGGGTTGGGCTTAGGCTTTTGTCGCAATTGATTATTGCTTTCTTTTTTCTTTTTCATTTTTGCCCTGTGCAATAGTAAGTATTGAACAATCTCTGTGTATAATTTTGCAAAGATCCAGATGCTGACTTGATGTTTCTGCCATTTAGTTGTTGCAGGAAGAGAAAGTTTCGAAGTAGACAAGATGCAGCTCTATCAGTAGTTGAGACCCTTGCCAAGTGGGAAGAGCATAACGTCCAGCTCGACTCTTGCAATAATGAGACTAAATCAGCTCGTAAAGCTCTAGGTATTGGGTCGAAGAAGGGATGTATGAAAGGAAAAGGAGGTCCTGAGAACTCATCATGTAAATACAGAGGTGTTAGGCAGAGGACATGGGGTAAATGGGTTGCTGAAATTCGTGAGCCAAAGGGAAAAAGGCTATGGCTTGGTACTTTTGAAAATGCTGTTGATGCTGCCTTGTCTTATGATAAAGCTGCAAGGGCAATGTACGGTTCTCGTGCTCTCCTCAACTTTCCAGATTATTGTTCAGCTACAACCTCATCAAGCATCTGTTTGACAGCAACTCCGTCATATTCTGATTCTGTCATTACGTCAAGCTATTATGAAGCCTTTGTAGCTGAGGATATAAGCGTGAGAAACGAGGATGAATGGAGAAGTAATACTTTACATGCTGCAGTCACTGAAGCTGCCATTCCAAGTAGTACGCTGCAGTCGAAAGCAAAGGATGGGTGCTATAACATTGAAGAAGAGTCTGAAGCCATTTCAAACTGTTTTTGGGAGGATGACGGGTTGTCTTTGGAGGAAGTTAATGCACTCTTTGACACTAGTCCTCTCCCTGATATTGAATTAGTATTGGGTTATGATGCTGGTCAGCTTTGGTTCTCTGCCACTGAGACTCTGAATAATATGGCAGCAGACACCTTCCAGAGTTAATACACAAAGGAGTATTAGAATTATTAGATCAGTGGAAGATTTCACATTTTTAGTTGAGGGGGATAATGAAATGTTAGTTAGGAGGCAGAGCAGTCTTGAATTCTTTTTGGACATCTCACCACAGGCCACTGGCGAAGATTTAGATGATGACTTCGTTTGCTTAAAAATAAAAAAATTCGACCGTAACTCCAAAAAAAGGAAGAAGTTAAACATGGTTTAAGAACACAAATTATTTATTCCACGAGAAGCTTCATTCCCTTTTAAATCTTGTAGGCAACTTGATGCCATTTTGTCTTATTTTGACTTCAGTTACAAATTGTGTCTTTGGGGTTTAGTGGCATTGACATAAACTTCCGTTAAGTTTTTGGACGGAAGTACTATCTCCATCTTTAACCATAACCAAAGTATCATCTGTGAGACAAAATAAACCATATGGGGTAAAAAAAATAAAGTCTTTGAACCATAGAATGGTCAAAAGTATTTAACCTAAAAAAATTAAAAGTATAAGCCACTTAAAACACTTCATGTCAATAAATGTAATATAAGTATGATAAATAGATGTGAAGAGTAGCATTATTCATTTTTTTAGGGTTAGGGGGTGAGATATGGGTATGGGTGATTCATTCTGTAGTATTTTTCTATTATTTTCTTGCATCATTCACTATTTCTTCAATTCTTTTATGTTAAAAAAAGAAAAGAAAAAGAAAAATAGGGCAAGTCCTCTAAAAGAGATCTTCTCAGCCATGCCAGAAAGTGCACTTGAGAGTACGAGAGTGAGAGTGTATGTAGTATTTCTCATTTCTTTGTTGATGATCATCACTTTAACGCAAAATGTTAGCCTTCTATCTGATTGTTTTTGTACAAATTAATTAGTTGTTGTTAAAGTTGAAACTGAATGTGCTGCTTTCTCTGGATCTTGGGTTTTAGTGTGTTCTGCATGCCCCTCTTATCACCGTTGATCTTATCGTCTTTGTTTGTAAAATAAGGTGGTAAGTAATGGTACAAACCATATTTTTATACAACCATTATCTCACCTTGTTAATGTAATCTTAAGACTGATTAATACTACGACATCAATATTATATTTGGAGATACTATTATACAATAGAAAAATGAGAACCATTGCAGCTAAATAAGAAAAAATTAATGGATGAAACTAACTTAGCCTAATCCAAAATGGGTCTACCAACATAGAGCATATACTTAAATATGGTTTAACTTGTGCATATGCAAGCGCACACGTATATGCATACGGAGATCAGACTATAATAGAGCAATCTTATGTGAGAGTATGAGCAAGCTTCACTTGTCCAAATTATTTAAACAAGTGGGGCCTAAATTGTCTAAGCAAGTGCGGCAGTCTATGCTCTTACATAGGTTGCCTTATTGCAGTATTGCACTAGATTAGGATTCGGCATATGCATATTCTTTTCATAAAACAAAATATTAATTGTTAGTATACATGCTCTATTTTAAGATTTTTAAAAGGGAAAACTAAATTTACCTTCTACAATCTAACACTATCAATGTTGCAAGAGTAATGCTACATATCGTCCTCCTTTTGTCCACACATAATTGATGTGGCTCTTAAAATCACCATTGAATTTATGATAAACCACTATTAGATTTTGATCTAATGGTGATTTTAAGGGCCATATCAATTATGGGAGCACAAAAGGTGGACATAAGTGTAATATGTAGCATTACTCTTTTTTTTACCATTAGAGTTGCAATATCCCATTCCACCCTCAAAATGACAAAAATAGCTTGCATTAAAGGGGAAAAAAAAAGGGTAAGAAAAAAGTGTTATTTTATTTTATTTTATTTTCTGAATTTTCATCACTTTTTTTTTTTCAAACTTTTTATATTATGAAGGGTATCATTGTCATTTTTGCTCACTAAACCAAATTGAAAGATGGATCAGACATTGTAGATTCAATGGAGTAAGAGTCTTATTATGTTTACGATTTCACAATGTGTGATTTTAAAATGCGATCTTAAACATAGTTACTTTAAGTAAATGTCATTTGAAGATATATATATATATTGTTAATATTTTAGCTTTAAAATAATTTTAGTATTTTACTAAGCAATTATGCTCTTCCTAACTAAACGGACTAGACATACAAAATCTGTGAGTTTTAATGTTTAATAAAATGTTTACAGTTTACAATTTAGAGATCATTTGGGTTTGTGATTTCAAAAGGTGCAATTAAAAATGACGATTTTAAAATGTGCCATTTGAAAATTTTGATTTTTAAAAACGCAGTTAAGCATTTGACAAAATCGCAGTTTAACCTTTAAAATTCTGCGTTTAAAAAAAAACGTCATTTTACCTCCGATTTGAAAAAACAGATTTTCTGCATTTTCAAATCGCAATTTTTAAAAACTCAGTTCCCAAACAATTTATGTTCTGCGATTTGGTTTAAAATCGCACTTATTATCTATGAAATCGCAATTCCAAACACACCCTTAAGTCCATATTTCTTTTAATAGATTTTCTTTTTTAATTTTTTTAAAGCTTTTAAAATATTTTTTTTAAGGTTTTATTATTTTAAGTTTTTTAATAATATCTAAAAGTAAACATATAGACTACCGTTAGTTTTTGAACGGAAGTACCATATTTGATTCTTTGTCTTTTTTTAAAGTTAAAGTACTATTTACAATACAAAATGAATAATAGGTTGACAAGGGGCTAAAAAATAAAAAAGTTAAACCACTTAGAGCTAAAAAGTGTTTAATTCTAAAAAAAAATACTTACCGTAACTCTAAAAGTCAAAATTAGCTACAAATTAACATTAATGATTAAAAAATAAAAAATAAAAAATAAAAGAAGAAACACACAATATGTGAAAGAATAAGGGTCCGGAAAGAGAGAGAGAGTGTCCTTTACAAAAGATTTATTATGAACAGTTATTATAAAGCATAAAGAATTTATATGAAAAAAAAATTATATTGTAGGAAGCTTTTATTTATTTAAATAATAATAAAAAATTATTGATTTCATATAAAAAGTGAAAAAAATTAAAATATTTGAATAATGTTTGAGTAATTCTTTTCGTCTGGTACAAGTTCATCAAATATCCATCTTTCGTTGACATGGTATTCCGCGATCACACCACGGTAACCCTTATTTAAAAGGAAAAAAAAAAAAATTCAAATGGAGATGAACATTTCACGGTTTTCACCCCCATGAAATTTAGCCACCCTATACATTTATAGAATATTAAAAAAATTATTGTCTTTTTATTTTTTTATTAAAAAAATCACAAAATCATGTAATGAGTTGAGATTTAATTTTATGAATTTTTTTTTTTAAAAATAAAAATAAAAAGTCAATTATTATGTTAGCATTCCTAGTAGCCTCACCAAAATAGTTTTTTAGTTATTTTGGTGAGTCAATTTGATAAAAGCACGAAAAAATCACTCCCAGCAGTCTCACCACTTTAATCAAAAAGTTTTGATGAGTGAAATTACTCACCAATTCTGATGAGTAATATTCACTCACCAACTCCCTTACCAATTTTGTTTCTCCTTTCTCTCTCACATGATCAGTACACATTTTTCCTTTTTTCTCTCATTTTCTTCTCTCATCTCACATCTTTCTCACACGATGATATCCTTATTTCATGGACATGAATGTTTCTTTATCCCTACATAAACTTTGTGGTTCTTTTCATAAAATAAATAAAATAAAATAAAAAATAGTTTTTCATTTATCTTTATTTTTTCTTTTTTTCTTTCTTCTTTCTTTCTTGAATTTGGTTGACAAGCAAATGAAAACTTCTGCGAATTTCTTACCAATAATCTAATCTCAAGCTGAAAATGTATGATAGCTTGTTATATAAAAAGATTAAATAGAAAAAGAATAAAGAAATCTGAAAAAATATTATTTAAATAAAATAATTATAGTGAATAGTTAAAATGGTGAGGCTGCTGGGAGAATTTTAAAAAAGTGGCTCACCAAAATCGAGAAAAGTGGTTTTTAGCTACTTTGGTGAGTAAAATTTCGTGAGGATAATAAGAATGCTCTAAATAGCCTCATCAAAATATTTTTTTAATTATTTTGGTGAGCCAATTTGATGAAAACATTAAAAAATCATTCCCAACAGCCTCACCATTTTAACCAAAAAGTTTTGATGAGTGAAATTACTCATCAATTCTGATGAGTAATATTCACTCACCAACCCACTCACAAATTTTGTTTCACCTTTCTCTCTCACATGATCAGCACACTTTTTTTTCTTTTTTTCTCTCATTTTTTTCTCCCATCTCCCATCTCTCTCACACGATAATGTCCTTATTTCTTGGACATGAAGGATTATTTGTAAAAAGATTAAATAGAGAAAGAATAAAGAAATATGAAAAAAAAATATTATTTAAATAGAATAGTGATAATAAATAGTTAAAATGATGAGGTTGCTGGGAGAATTTTAAAAAAGTGGCTCACCAGAATAGAAAAAAGTAATTTTTAACTACTTTGATGAGTAAAATTTAATGAGACTACTAGGAAAGCTCTTACGGGGAGGTAGATATCATTTTAATAAAAAAAAAAGAAATATTTTTTCTAATTATTATTAGACAAAATTTGGAGCAATTATTTTTGGAAATGCAAATGTGACCGACGAAAATCTTACTGTGGTTCAGTGTTCACGTGAATAAAGCTGTTGATGAGTGTAAGACTGGTACTCTTCTTTCTCTTCACCCGGCCCGATGCCTTTGGCTTTTGTCTTCAAACCAAACCTCCTCCAACTTACAGAAAACTCCAGTCCTCCACCATTTTCTCTCTGATTTTCCGACATTTTTTTTCGCCTGATGGGTGTCAAAGGTTTCACCATTTCTTTGATGCTACTCGCAATACTATTCTCTTTCCTATACATTCCGACCAAACTAGCCCTGCCCTTCTCAAACTTTCGGCCTATTATGAACTACCCGAATGTACATAAATCCAACAAGCCATATCCGGCGACGTTCGCCTACGTGATCTCAGCGTCGAAAGGCTTCGCCGGGAGCCTAAAACGTCTGCTATTCGCATTGTATCATCCGGGGAATTACTATTTGACTCACATGGATTATTGTGCGCCGGCGACGGAGCACAGGGAGGTAGCCAAGTTTGTGGCCGCGCTGGGGACCCAGTTTTCAGCCAAATGGGTAATGTCTGGGTCTTTTTTTCCTTTTTTTTTAAATTTTAAATTTTAAATTTTATTTTCATACAGGTTGATCAATTTTCTTAATTTTTTTTTTTTCCTTTTTTCTGGAAGCGAATGCTTGGGAACACCCATAACAAAAAGCATGGGACACGTGTCATAATCTCCGAACCCAAGTGGAATACGCTTAAATACGCGTTGCAGGCTGGGAGCAACAAGCACTCAGTATTTTGATTTTTTTGCGCATAAAGAATTGTTTTCGTCTGAGAACTTCTCGAAGGTTCTTCTTTCCCGCGCAGAAACCAATTGCGTTCGCCATCGCTATTCATCGGAAATTCGGAATCGCTACTCATCGGCTGGATTCTTCGATGGCCATTCCGTCGGAGGCTACGGTTTCGAGGTTGGTTGAAATTTCCATCAATTTTCTTTTTCTTTTGATTGCTGTAAATTCTTGATGGTGGGTTTTTTTATGGGTTTTGGGGGGAAAAAGCCAAAAAGGGTTTGTGATTTATCTGGTTTGTGTGTGATTGATAAATTATATTGGAGCATATTCACACGATCGACGGCGATGGTGGCCTCCACCTGTCTCACGCTGTGGGCCTCCTGGTAGAAGCCCGGGATAGGCTTTTCCCAAGGGGATCCCTCGGTTACATGACCGTGAACATGGACTCGCCGTACTTGATCCCCACCTTGTTGGGGTTCCCCGCCGTGGTCTCTGATTTGTTTACTTTTTAGCACTTTGACTAATTGAGTGTGAAAGTGAATCATTTTTAAATTAAGAAAAGGAAACTTAATTATTAATTAGTTATATTTAGTATTTCTAGGGTTTTTCTCTGGAAAACTTCCGCTCCAAGTTTCCAACCCGAGTTCGGTAAATTATTCCTCTCCGCCCCCTTCTCCCCACCCTTAAGCGTGCCCCCACCAGCATCCCTTCTGCGGTCTGCTCTCTTCCATTCTCTGGCCATTGCCGTCCCGCGTGTACCACACGCGCCGCATAGAGCGCGTGAACTACACGCGCCTCCTCCACTATCCGTCTCTTGCAACACGAATCTCTTTTGGGGTTCACTGGAAATCTCATATCCGAATCTGGGCTTGAAAATAATCTGATCTTTGGCTTAAAAGCTTGCCCATTCGATCTGTTTGGATAAAGTGTTTGAATTAGTTATTCTTAGCTATACTCATCAAAAAAATTAATTATTCTTCGTTATGATCAGTTGAATCAAACATTTGGGTACGTAGCTTCTACGATTATGCCATTATGCTCTGTATTGTGGGGTTGTGGGGTTGGGCTTAGACTTTTGTTGCAATTGATAATTGCTTCTCGTTTTCTTTTTTCTTTTTTCCCCTGTGCAATAGTAAGTATTGAACAATCTGTGTGTATAATTTTGCAAAGATCCAGATGCTGACTTGATGTTTCTGCCATTTAGTTGTTGCAGGAAGAGAAAGTTTCGAAGTAGAAAAGATGCAGCTCTATCAGTTGGTGAGACCCTTGCCAAGTGGGAAGAGCATAACGCTCAGCTCGACTCTTGCAATAATGAGACTAAATCAGCTCGTAAAGCTCCAGGTATTGGATCGAAGAAGGGATGTATGAAAGGAAAAGGAGGACCTGAGAACTCATCATGTAAGTACAGAGGTGTTAGGCAGAGGACATGGGGTAAATGGGTTGCTGAAATTCGTGAGCCAAAGGGAAAAAGGCTATGGCTTGGTACTTTTGAAAATGCTGTTGATGCTGCCTTGTCTTATGATAAAGCTGCAACGGCAATGTACGGTTCTCGTGCTCGCCTCAACTTTCCGGATTATTGTTTAGCTACAACCTCATCAAGCATCTGTTTGACAGCAACTGCGTCATATTCTGATTCTGCCACTACATCAAGCTATTATGAAGCCTTTGTAGCTGAGGATATAAGCGTGAGAAACGAGGATGAATGGAGAAGTAATACTTTACATGCTGCAGTCACTGAAGCTGCCATTCCAAGTAGTACGCTGCAGTCGGAAGCAAAGGATGGGTGCTGTAACATTGAAGAAGAGTCTGAAGCCATTTCAAACTGTTTTTGGGAGGATGACGGGTTGTCTTTGGAGGAAGTTAATGCACTCTTTGACACTAGTCCTCTCCCTGATATTGAATCGGTATTGGGTTATGATGCTGGTCAGCTTTGGTTCTCTGCCACTGAGACTCTGAATAATATGGCAGCAGACACCTTCCAGAGTTAATACGCAAAGGAGTATTAGAATTATTAGATTAGTGGAAGATTTCACATTTTTAGTTGAGGGGGATAATGAAATGTTAGATAGGAGGCAAAGCAGTCTTGGATTCTTTTTGGCTGACTAAGCTGATTCTTTCAGGGTTTTAGATTGGGGAATTGGCTTTTTTATTTTTTTATGTAACAATTATACCACTTTAGGATACACTATGACACCATGTTCATTTGAATAATGATCAATAAAGTTTATGTTTGAGTTTTTTTCACAGTGGTTCTTGTACTAAATTTATTGAGGTTTGAAATTTTTTGATATGGATGTGATTACAGATATAGATAAAGATAAATATATTTCTTCTCATAAATGATTTGTATGATATCAGTGTGTTTGATATGAAGAACAAGAACGCTAGCTATGACTTAGCTAGAGATCTTGAAGGCATGCATATCCAGGACCTTCAATTCATTGGCTGTAGAATCTATCCTTGACTGTACATATATAAATGAGTGATTTGAAGTAACGAGAAAACCTGTAAAAAAAAAAAAACACACACACTATCGTTGATTCGCTTGGAAGTGGAAGGCTTTCCACATTCAGTCAATTTGGTTTATATGTGCCCTTCACTGCTTTTCTCAAATCGAGTGCAAAGAAATTCTTTTAAGAGTTTTCTTCGTAAAATTTTCATTGCAAATAAGGGTACCAGTACCTCCCCAAACCAACATGTGGCCATAATCTCCCATTGTCGAACCATTCATGTCATGTACATCCTTTAACCCAATTCTAGTGGAGAACCTAACAAGCTGGGACATCCAAAACACAAACTCAAGTGAAGGAATGGTGGGGATCTCATTTCAGCGTTTGGGAATTTATAAATAAATAGAGTACTAAATTACTCTTTTTATATATATATATATATTATGATTGACACGTAAGGGAGAAATTTGTTATTTATGTATATCCCAAAGCTGTAAATCACTATTTTTCCTATAAATGTCTTCTTCCTTCTTTAGATGCTTGATGAGTTCCATATGTTTCTCATCTCCCTTCTACATGTGCTTACCCCTTTCGATGCAACTGTCACTTTCATTCTCAAGGTCTTTAATCATGAGTTCCATATGTTTCTCATCTCCCTTCTACATGTGCTTACCCCTTTCGATGCAACTGTCACTTTCATTCTCAAGGTCTTTAATCCTTGCCATGCAGCTGTCATTTTCATTCTCCATGTCTTTAATCCTTCACATGTAGTTATCATTTTTATCTTCCAAGTCCTTTACCTTTTTTGTAATCTTAGCTAAGACCTTCATACCCAGTGACGGAGATAAAGGGGGCGGGCACCCCTAAATGTCTGAATATATATATAAAATAACAATAAAAAATCCTGTAATTTTTTAACCCAAACTCTATTCTGCCGTTACAATAATGCCCCTATAAGGCTACAAGTCCGTACAAATTAAATCAAAACATTCATTCCCCTGTATTTGCTAAGAAAAAAAAAAATCTTAGCCCAGCCTCAGCACAGCAGCAACAGCACCCTTAAAAAAATGAAAGTTACCTTCAAATTTTGGTTGATATTGAACTAAGAAAACTCAACCCAAAACCAAAATTAGACACCATGAATGATAAAAATATAGTATATAAAAAAAAAAAAACAAATTATTTATCATTATATTTTATTATTTTAATTCCGCTCCTACTAAGACAAATTCCTAGTTCCGCTATTGTTCATACCCTTTGCACAAATTGGTTTGTCAAGCCATTTGAAAAATCGGCATGCAGCTTTTGTCTGCATGTTAGAGTATGGCATATCGGTCAATAAGATAAGGTAAGAACTCATTCAAAGTGGATTAGGCTTCGTATAACGATTTTGTCAAAGTACTTCAATCATAAAACTAATCACTTCGAATCAAACATGGCGCAATCCAAAAATTGTCTGCCGGGGTTTTCCTTAGTCAAGGAGATCTTCAATGATTCGGGTAAATCGCAAAAACATACCCAAGACATCTCACCACGGGCCACCAACGAAGATCTAGATGATTACTTCGTTTGCTTAAAAATAAAAAAATTTGACCGTAACTCCAAAAAAAAAAAAAAAAGTTAAACATGATTTAAGAACACAAATTATTTATTCCACAAGAAACTTCATTCCCTTTCAAATCTCTTAGGCGACTTGATGCCATTTTGTCTTATTTTGGCTTCAGTTACAAAATCCCTTTGAAAATTGACGGAAAAATCACGGAATGATTGATTTCAAATTTGCAAAAAGGTAAGCAGCGAATGTTGATTTTTAAAATGTTAGGGATTGATTTTAAATGATGCTCCGACTCAGAGATCTATTATACATTTACCAAAAAAAAAAAGTATACATACCACCTTCAAACTATCACCCAATTGACAATGTTTCCCCCCCAAAAAAAAAAACTTTCAATTGGGACATTAATTGTTTCCCCTCCCCAAACTACCAAAACATTGTCGATGTACCTATGCCTGAATTTAGGCGCTGGTCAGTATTTTATGAAAAATTATAATAGAGCGGTGAAATTAAAAAAAAAAAAAAAATAGAAATAAGGATACACTAAATTGACAATTTTCAAAGTTTAAGAATTGGATTACAAAAGTGATAAAAATCTTCAACATAATGATTGCAACGAGGTCATCATTACATAATCGCTCCATTGTTGAATTTATTGAGCATGGTTTAATTATTCTGTGAGGTTTTGAGATTTTATAATTAATGTTCTGTAAATCACTTTTTTTTTTTTTTTTTAACAAATAAATCACTTTTTTTTAATTGCATAGCTAACAAGTAATGGCTATGCATATTATGCGGAACTATGTGTCCTAGTTGGCTGAATTCTGAGATGGCTAAAAGAAGTTGATCTTTGAGAGGGAGGCTTTCTCAAGATGCCTTCGACAATCCTGCAACGTAACATTTATATATAATTGCAAAAAGTAGTGAAAATGCAGATTTTTGTGAAATAATCTTAAAAATAAGGTTATGCTAGGTTAGCACATAGACCTTAATTAGAAGTCGCTCATCGCTTAAATAACCTTTTTGACCTTTCCCCATTTTTCTTTTTTCATTTTTTTGAACTTGGTCTGAAATTAGGGTTTCTTTTTCAAAATATATATATATATATACACACTAGTCTTGATTATTTTAATAATATTTTCATATCCTTTGAAGGGATCAAAGTATGGTTAGTTTTGAAATTTCATTTAAAAAAAATAAAAAAATTGTTGAGTTTTTATTTCAAAAAATCTCAAACTTGTTTTTATAGAGACTTGGGTCAGAAATGAACCATTTGGACCTCCTCCTAATTAGGTTAACCAACTATGGCCCACAACTCACTAAATGGGCTTAAACTAATGCATTACACTTAGCCCACTTGGCCCATTGGCCCAAAACACATCTAAGGTTTAACTCTTAATAAATTTTGGATAAAAAAGCCCACCCGAAATATGCCATGAACATAAATTTTTCAGATTTAACTCAAAACTTTTCTTGATGCCATATATAAGAATGGATTTGATTCTTGCACTACACCATCACAACAACTGCACAACAACCCTTCACATGAGGGTGGGCCCCAGTGTGTAGGACGGTTGTTGTGCAGTTGATGTATTGGTATTGTAAATCTAACATTTTCCATATAAGAAATAACTAATTTTCTTGCAATAGTTTTTTTTTTATTATTATCTTTGAAAATTTCTTGCAATAGTTTTAACACCACTTTAAGGGCTAATGTTTAGAAATGTTTTACCACTCAAAAGAACCATATTATAAGAGGTTTTTTTTTTTTTTTTTTTTCTATAAAATTTTATGACCTAGCATAAAATCTATGCTTATGAAACATTTTAAAAATGTACTTTTCACATCAATAATTACTATGAGCTTTAGGAGATGAAATCCTATGTCTTTTTCTTGAAAGAACATTATTATAAGGGTTATAATGAAACTCATTTTTAAATGACAAATATTTTCTACGAAAGAGCTATGTATATATATATATATATATAGATTATCATCTTACAAAGGCATGCATTTTGGCTATTAAATGACCTTACAAGTTTTTTTTAAAGTATGGCGATGCTCATACGTTCATACATGGTATCATTTTCATAGTTTAAATACCATTTTCATTACTTAAGCAAAGAAACCTATACACATATTATTAAGCATAAGATAGACAATAACTTTGAAAGAGGAGATAAAGAATTACTTACAAGTGGTAAAATACACTAGAAAACTCAAAGAGCTTCTCCTAAGAAAATGATGTGAGACCTTATAAGTTATAAGCGAGCGAGGAGTAGGAGGTGATTTTTTTGGCTCTTGGAAGCTGAAGGACTTGAATAAGAGTGTGAGGAAAAGTCAAGAGAACATGAAAGAAATGGGAGGAATTAGAATGAAGGGATTTGTCGTGTGATATGGGGGAGTTGGAGTGTAAGAGACAAAGTTGCTTTCCTTGAGAAGCCAAAAGGCAACCATGTCCCTCCCAAAAATGAAAATTACCTATTAACTAGTCCATTATATGCTAAATTAAAATTATAAGGTTTTAATTGAGCTGAAGTCAACTCTTTGGTAAAAATATCAAAAGGAGTAACATATCCAATAATACATATCCTTGTTAAAATCTTTTTCACGAATAAAGTAGTAATCCACTTCTATGTGTTTGGTTCTAGCATGAAATATAGGATTGGAAGCCAAAGCTAGGGGTCCCATGTTATCACACCACAATTTTGGTGGGGCCATTGAGCGGAAGTTGTAATTCTTGAAAAAGCATGCGAAATGAAACGACTCACTTCCAACGACACAATATTGTTCGTTTTTTGCTTCCCTAAACCAAACTTATCAGGAGGTCATTCATCCTGGGACTACTCTCGCATAAGCACACTTAACTGTAAAGTTTTGAGAAGTGTTCATGGTCATCACGGCTTTAAAACGCGGTGTACCAAGAATGGTGCGAATATATATACATATAAGCACATCCTCATTTCCATTCTCATTCCCATACCCAAGCGATGTGGGACTTTACACGTAACGTACAATATTTTTGCAGTAGCAAATTAAAAGCCATGGACCTATACTCAACTTCTGTGCCTAACCTTGAGACAACATGTTGCTTCTTGGCTTGCCAAGAAATAAGACAATTACTAAGGAATTGTGATTATTGGGTGTAATTTGATTTGTTGTATTTATATATTATTGTGATTATTGAGTGTAACAGAACACCTTACAAATTGTTGTTGAGTTTTCATGTCAAACAAATACTTCTGAATTTTCAATTTGAAAGATTGTGAGAGGAAGACTTGATAGTTGTTTCCTCGTGCTCAAAGGGGGGATTGGCTTCCTCCAAAGCGCAAAACCATTTCGGTCAAAGGGTGCAAGAAGAAGTAGACGAGGAAAAATTGGTGAGGAATTTGGGGTTTTGGACTATTTTGAAGTGTTTCATGGCATGTGAAAGTTGGGTTTGCTAGTATTTATTGTCCTTAATCGAATGCATATTATCTGTTTGTGGAAATGTCTGTTATGAATATGAAGCTTGAAGTTCAAGATGTTTTCCATCGATGATCAAAATATAAATTAATAGAAGCTTACAAAGCCCATGCATGATCCCTCTTTCATTTCCTGCTGTGGCACTCACAGTTGCCAGAGATTCCACAAAATCCTGACCACATTTTTTTGTGCCATTTTTCATTCCATAGTAGGAATGTAATTGAGAATTATACTCCCAAAACAATTAGTACAAACACAAGCATTTATAAGCGTGAATTAGACCAACTTTTATTATAAGCCCCTTGCAAGCTGATTAGCAATTCATGTAACACTTATCACATTAATCATGTTGACCCAATAATCGCAATCTCCCCCTCTTTTCTTCAACAAAAATACATAAACAAAACAAATCGAAAAGCACGAAAATGACAACTTTTGAGGAATGTGTGCCTACCAGAATCAGGAGTAGCAATTGGTGGAGGGGTGATTGAAGAGTGTGGTGTATATGTGTTTGTGTGAAGACGTTGAGCTAGGGCTTGTGGAACGAGCAGCGACCTTCCTAGTGGTAGTGGAGCTGACGATTTGGGGGGAGGGGGCAGAATAAAGAGGAGTGGTTTCAGAAAGCTAGGGAATAGTCGATTGAAGCATGCCCTCTTTTCAAAATTTCATCTATGAGTATGAATTTTTTATTTTTTTTTAATCACGTGGGTATGTGAGTGTGTATATATATATGGAGAGTAGCATTAATTTTCTTTTAAACAAAGTATTTAGAGCTTGGTTGGGATTATGTTAAAGGGATGTAGCGTCAATGCTATAGTTAAAACTACAGTACAATCTGCTATAAAAAAAATTAGGGTTAAATAGCTTATTAGTACCTGAGTTTTAAGCTTTTTTAAATTTAGTATCTGAGTTTTCATTTGCTTCATAGGTGATACTTGAGTTAGGGGTAAAATCTCGTTTGGCTCAGTCACCCCTCTTATTTTTCTTTTTCTTTTTTTCAAAAAAAAATTATTATTTTAAATTAATTTTTAAAGATTTTTTTTTTATTATTTTTTTTTATGTAGTGTCACTCGTCAACTTTAGCGGTTGACACGTAGCGAGTTGTTAATATTTGGACGGAAAATGTAACAGAAGTACCAAACGGATTTTTACCTCTAATTCAGGTATCACCTATAAAACAAATGAAAACTCAGATACTAAATTTAAAAAAGCCTAAAACTCAGATACCAATAGGGTATTTAACCCAAAAAAAAACGAAAACTAAGCCTAACAATAATTGTGGAAGAGACTAGAGAGCATGCGCAGTGCAGTTTTTTTTTTTTTTTTTTTTAAGGGCAGTACAGGTCTTTTGAGTTTATTAACTAAGCCAGGCAATTTTATTTTATTTTTTCAAAAAAACGTATGATTTGAGAACTAATTTATATATTTTTTTTATGCTTATAGATTATGGGTGAAAACATAAATTACATTTAAACAATAGTTAATTAAATTATTTATGAATTTTGTTAGTTATATTTGTTATTATTTGTAATCAATTTTTTCTTAAAAAAAAAAAAAAAACTCTTTTTAATCTCGCTCCCTGAGTTGAACTTGATCTCCGAAGCTCTCTGTAAGGTTAAAGACCTCAAATGGCGAAAATAACAGTTCAATAGGATGGAAATGAAGTGATTTTAAGGAAGGAGATGAAGAAAATGCACTAGATAGTCGCTATTGATAGCTACGGGCACTTGAAAGAGGTCCAATCTCTCAGAAAATAACACTGTTCACTATTTCTTTTCTTACATTTCTCCTCAAAGCTCTCTTCTTAAATACCCGCTGGAAAAGCATCAACCGAGAATCTATCCTCAACCAAAAAACTATAGCTGTCCTAACAGCAAGGCGAATAATAAAACGGTCTACAGCTGGACGAATGCTATACAAGGTATCAAACGCCCATAACCGAAACATGCAAGAAAACAATTAAAACGACTGCTAAAATACCCAAAACGAAAAGGGAAAAAGCCAGCTCACTATTCTACTAGAAGCTTCTGCACTTTCAACTTCACCATACACGTCATTCCTATTACCCCACCGTATTCCACCGTAGGTAAGTGGCACCACCACCCTTACATTGGCAGGCCCATAACAGGCTCCCCCCCCTCCCTCCCTTCAAAGCACCGTGCCCGCAAGGTGGGGATATTGTTCCTGTAAGCGGTGAAGGAGCTCCCAGGAATCATCTTCCGGCAAAGCACCCTTCCAGCGAACCAAGACTTCGGTAACAGCCCGATTCTGACGTTTAACCACCCAGCGAGACAGGAGAGTCTCGAGTTCCGGCTTGAGCTCCGCATGACAGTCCACAGGGGGAAGTGTGGGCAAGACAGTGATGTTGTGACCCACCTTGAGCTTCAAGCAAGACACATGAAAAATGGGTGTATCTGAGTAGAAGAAGGAAGGTCCAACCGATACGCCACAGTGCCAATTCGCTGGAGGACTTTATAAGGACCAAAAAATCGCGGTGATAACTTCAGACTCTTCCGCATGGCCACAATCTTCTGTTGATACGGCTGTAGCCATAAATAAACCCAATCCCCTTTGTCAAATGTTTGCTCCGTGCGGTTTCGATCAACATATACCTTCATCCGATTTGAGCCTGCTGCAAGTGCTCCTTAAGAAGATTCACCATGGAGCTACGATCCTTAAGCTGGGAGTCAACGGCTAAGTTAGCCAAAATGCCGGGAACATAAGAGAGCAGGGATGGCCGAGGATAACCATACACAGCTTCAAAGGGAGTAATTCGGGTGGCAGAGTGATGGTTGGTGTTGTACCACCATTCCGCCAAAGCCAACCAACGACTCCATTCTTTGGGCTTGGACCCGAAGTAACAACGGAGGTACGTCTCCAAGCATTTGTTTAAGGCCTCCGTTTGACCATTTGATTGCGGGTGATAGGCGGAACTGAAAGCAAGCGAAATGCCTTGCAATTGGAACAATTCACGCCAAAACCTGCTAGTGAAAACAGGATCGCGATCAGAGACGATGGACTGTGGCATGCCGTGAAGTTTGAAATGTTGGAGAGAAATAAATGAGCAACCGTAGAGGCCGTGTAGAGGTGAGCTAAAGGGAGGAAGTGGCCATATTTTGAAAACCGATCAACAACCACCAAACTAACAGTGAAACCATGAGAGTGGGGCAAACCCTCGATGAAATCCATGGAAATGTCAGCCCATGTTTGGGTGGGAATGGGCAGAGGGTGGAGAAGGCCCTCGGGGTGAACAGTTTCATGCTTGTTAACCTGACAAGTCTCGCATTCGCGAACAAATTTCTTAATATCATTGCGTATTCCCTTCCAATAGAAATCACGTTTGGCACGATTAACCGTCTTATGGTAGCCCGAATGCCCAGAAGAAGGGTTATCATGGATATACTCAAGGAGCTGAAACTGAAATGAGGAACCCTTTACAATCCACAAACGACCCTTGTATAAAATAAGACCCTGCTGAAGAGAGTAGCTAGGGGGAGCCAAGAGGCCCTGTTGAAGAGCTTCCAAGAGAGCAGAGGTCTCTGGGTCCAGAAGATAAGACGCTTGTAAGTCCGGAATCCAGGAAGGAGTTGGAAAAGAAAGCAAGGACAGGGAGAAATCCTTAGCATCCAAGTGATCTTCATGTTGCCGAGACAAAACATCAGCGACCCGGTTTTCTTTTCCCCTTTTATACTCGATAACAAAATCGTATCCCAGCAATTTGGACAGCCACCGTTGCTGAGAAACTGTGCCCACCCGTTGCTCCAACAAAAATTTCAATGCCTACTAATCCGTTTTAACTTTAAAGGGACGGCCTAAGAGGTAGGGACGCCAGCGTTGCACAGCTGTAACCAAAGAGAAGAGCTCCTTTTCATAAGTGGAAAGGTGCAAAGCTTGTCCCTTCAAGGCCTGGCTGAAATAAGCAATAGGATGACCTTTTGCATTAAAACAGCGCTCACGCCAGTAGCACATGCATCACACTCTATGGTAAACGTCTGAGAGAAATCCGAAAGAGGTAAAATCGGAGGAGATGTGACAGCATATTTAAGCTCTAGAAAAGCTGCAGTAGCAGCCGGAGTCCACACAAATGAGTTCTTCTTGAGAAGGGCAGTGAGAGGAGCTGCAATGATCCCATAGCTGCGTATAAACTTTCTGTAATAGCCTGTAAGGCCAAGAAACCCACGAAGTGATTTAATGGTGGTTGGGAGCACCCATTTAGACATAACATCTAATTTGGCGGGATCAGCACGTACACCCTTCGCAGGAATTATGTGGCGAGGTAATCAATCTCGAAGACCCCAAACCTGCATTTGGAACCTTTAGCAAATAATTGATTAGTTTGAAGTATGTTCAAAACAGTATGCAAATGAGCTAAATGATCCTCCAAGTTCCTGCTGTACACCAGAATATCGTCGAAGAAAACCAAGACGAACTTTCAGAGGCAAGGTTTGAAAATGTCATTCATTAGAGCCTGAAAAGTTGCAGAGGCGTTAGTTAAGGCAAACGGCATAACAAGAAATTCGTAACGCCCCTCGTGCGTGCGAAATGCAGTTTTGGAAACATCCGCTGGGTGAACCCGGATTTGATGATAACCCGAACCTAAGTCGAGTTTGGAAAAAATGGTAGCCCCATGCAACTCGTCTATTACCGGAATGGGATATTTGTCTTTAATGGTGACCTGATTCAGGGCCCTATAATCGACGCACATGCGCCAACTCCCGTCCGGTTTACGAACCAACAACACCGGAGTGGAAAAAGGACTTTGGCTAGACTGAATCACACCAGACTGCAGCAAATCTTTCACAATCTTTTCAATTTTCGACTTCTAGAAGTATGGATAACGGTAAGGACGAACACTGACCGGCTGATCAGTTGTTGTTACAATTCTATGATCCTGAGTGATGGAGATCAAGGCACCGCTTCGAAGGACCTCGTTCAAGTACCAATTGGGCCGGTTAGGAGAGCACGAGCAAATAAGTTCAAGGGTGTACTCAACGGACTCATCCAAGAGTTATGGGCTCAAGCAAATTCGTGGAGGCCCATTGAGCAAGATCCACGTGGGCAACAAAGAATCGTCACCTTGATTCAAGTTCTAGAAGGATCCGGTCAAGGCTAAGAATTGGCAAGAAATATTTTGGGGTCTATTCTAGAAGGATAGGATTGCATGGCTATTCTAGGCGCCATTTTCTTTCCTTTTATGTTGTCTTTTGTTTCCTTCTATATGCTCTAGGCGCCCAGCTCTTCTTTCCCATTTTAACGTCTCTTCTTTTTAGGCAAGTAGGGATTTATTTTAGCTTTGATTAGGAGGATGGGTGTCCAGCCTTTATTGCCTTATATGTCTTGTGTGTTTTAGGAAGGAAAGGATTTATTTCCTTATCCATTTTCAGCTTTAATTAGGTTTTCTATGTTAGGGTTTTATTCTTGTAATGTTCAGCCCTTTAAATAGGTGCATAAGCAATGGAAAACGGAGACATTGATTATTCATAAAACTTGTGAGGTTTATTCTCTTTGGTTCTTTGAAGAACTACTCGAACTTATCGGGATTTCCCGTGGCGTTCATCTCGACTTATCAAATGGAGTCTCCACCACCGTTTGTGGCGTCTTCCTTATACCGAGGTTCTTGTTTGTCATAAACAACGGGTCGAGGTCTTTCATTCGAATCTGTTCATAGAATGATCTTGGGTTCCCTTTCGTTGTTGGGTCTCGTTATTCTTGACGGGGTTCACATCATTTGGTATCAGAGCTCAGTTTCTAGTTCAGGTTTGCATATCCCTTCACATCACTATTTCGAAATTTTATTTCATTATTCTTAAAAGCTATTTGCTGATCATTAAAAAAAAAAAAAATCGCGTGTCAAAATTCAGATTTGTGATTTTCGCGAATCTTTGCTTTAATTTTTCAGATCTAAAATTTTCAGATTTGAATTCCATTCTTAATTGATTACGCGAATCTTTGCTTTAATTTTTCAGATTTGAATTCCATTCTTAATTGATTACGCGAATCTTTGCTTTAATTTTCAGATCAATAATTTCAAGATTTGGATTTTCTTTCCATATCTGCAACTTCCATCTTTGAATTACATGTCATTATCAATTGTCCTTTTGTCTATTTCCATGTCCTTGTTGAAATCTGATCAATAATTTCAAGATTTGGATTTTTCTTTCCATATCTACAATTTCCAGATTTGATTTACACCTCGCTTTCAATTGTCCTTTGTATAGTTCCATATCCTTGTTGAAATCTGATCAATCGTTTTTGGCAATTACAATTATTATTGCTGCTTGTGACTAGAAAAAAAAAAAAAAAAATCCGGACAAAGAAAAAAAAAAAAAATTCACTATTCTGTGCTTCCAAAATTTCAAACTGTCATATTTCTTCTTTTCTAATCTGAAAATTTTTGTATTCCTTGTGTTCAAATCTGAAATTCCTTGAGTAGTTCTGGGTGAATTGTTGCTGGAAATTTTGAGTTGTTTGTTTAGTTTCAAAAGAACTAAGAGAGAATTATCGAGTGGAAAAAGGCAAGAGTGGTGAGAACATCAGAGGGTAAAAACCATATTATTTTGAGTGAAACACGAGTGGAGAGTGATCCACCTTCTTGAGTGTAAACACGTAAAGGAGTGCTTCGTGAGGTTCTTTTTTTCTTTCTAACCTTGTTTGCATCAATCATGTCTCACGATAGTGGTAAAAGCATTGCCGAAGGTTATACAAAATTGGCTGATCCGAAAGTGTTTATGGAGGCCATGATGAGAGAGATGAGGCGTGTGATGAAGATGGAGATGAAGCAGGTTCACGAACGGATAGATCAGATGGAGAATAGACGTGAGAAGCAACCACAAAACGGTCGTAATTTTCGTAGAAGGGAAAGAGTTCCACCGAGGGAGGAGGATGAAGAGCGTTATGGGTCTGGTTTTGATGAAGAAGGAGATCGGGGTTCCATTGTTAACAATAGGAGACCTGGAGGAAGATTTAGAGAAGCTAGGAATTGTGAAGATAACAACTTGGGTGGTATTAAGATGAAGATTCCGTCCTTTCAAGGTAGATCTGATCCTGAGGCATATCTTAAGTGGGAGAAGAAGATGGAGTTCGTGTTTGATTGCCACAACTACTCCGAGACAAAGAAGGTAAAATTAGCCGTGATTGAATTTTCTGAATATGCTATTACTTGGTGGGATCAACTTGTGATAAACAGGAGGCGGAATAGAGAACGCCCAATAGACACATGGGAAGAGATGAAAGTAGTGATGAGAAAGCGGTTCGTTCCAAGTTACTACTACCGAGAGTTGTACAAAAGGCTACAAGGTCTTAGACAAGGGAGTCAAAGCGTAGAGGACTACTACAGGGAGATGGAGATTGCTATGATCCGTGCTAATGTAGAGGAGGATCGGGAGGCTACAATGGCTAGATTTTTACTTGACTTAAACCGGGAGATCCATGATAAGGTAGAGATGCAGCATTATGTGGAATTGGAAGATATGGTGCATATGGCTATCAAAGTGGAACAACAACTCAAGAGAGGGAGTGGGACACGTGCAGGCCATAACTCTAGTTCTACCTCTTGGAAATCGAGTCATGCCAAGCCGCTGGACAAGTCACAAACGCCCAAACCCGAGCCCAAGTCCGCGGCCACCAGCCACGTTCCTCAAGGTAAAACCAAAGCCTAAACCTCTAGGAATCGTGATATTAAATGTTTTAGATGTCAAGGCAGGGGCCACATAGCAAGTACCAACGTCCAAACAAGCAAGCCATGGTGTTGCAAGCCAATGGAGAAATTGTGACCGATAATGAAGATTCCGACACCGACAACATGCCGCCATTGGAGGATGTTTCTGATGAGGAGTATTCCCCGGCAACGGCGCCAAAAACTTGATGTGAATTTTAAATGTACTCGAAAATGCACGAATCGTTTGCAGTTAATGGATTGCAAGTGCGAGGTCGATCCCACAGGGAATTGTGTTTTTGAAAAACAAATTTATGTCTAAACTAATTAAATCTTAACCTAGTTCCAAAAAAGGTTTGATTTTTGATAAAAAGAAAATAAAACATAAATAAAATAAAACCAAAATAAAACAAAAGAAAAGGTACTAAGGTTTTGGAATCCACACCCACCAAATCATAGCAACATATTCTCATGTTCATCAATACACATCCGAAGTTCTCACCATACAAATCTTATGTATGTTCTACTATGCTTCAAAAAATCATTAAATCATTCAATGAATCCGTTCTTTGCACAAATCACAAAAGATATCCGGTTTAAACCAAATCATCAAATGTATCCGTAGAACGAAACACAATGAATATCCAACGTTTTGATAAATAAAAACCGAAGCAATCAATTATGTGAAATTATCTCAAATCATCAAATGTATCCTTGAATCACAAAAGATATCCAAAAATCATTCCACACATTGAAAAGAAGTAAAACATAGGAAAAATTAAACCAAATAAAATCGGATAGTATAAACTTACATGAAAATATTGTTGCTCTTCAATGGTGAGGCTTCATCCTCAACCTTAGTTGAAAAATTAGCTACACATGGCTATGAAAAATAAATACTAAACTAAAGAAAAGCTAAACTAAAAAGAAAAGAATATTTTGGTCTCTAGCTTCTTCCCTTTTCTCTTAAGCCTTAGAGGTTTATTTATAGGGAGAAAACAAATCCTAGAAGCTCTAGAATTCCTAGAAAAATTGGTGGTTAGTCTCCTAGTTTGAGTAGGAAACTCAAAACACAATCGAAGAAGGAAAGGGACTCCAAAGCCGTCCAGATTTGCGGCTTTTTATTGCGGGACACTTTTGGAATATCATACGTCCGAATTAGGAAAATAATATTTCATAAGGATTTCTATAAAATTGAATTAGCTTTCCAACGTATCTTGATTCACTTCAATCGGATATTTGAGCTGAAAGTGATGGCCAAAATACTATGACATGTGCAGAATTTGAATTCTAATCCGATTTTGACTCCAATTAGAGAAATTCCGAATTAGTCCTCTCCTTGATTTGGTTGAACAAAACCACATCTTCTAGGTCTTCTCAAAGTGTGCTTTCTTTCACCATAAAGCTATTGTTTTCTCTCAATGACCTGCAAAATACTAAAATACCAAAACTAACCAAAAACATTAGAAAATAACAAAACTAAAGGTTTAGTAAATGCAAATTAAGGGGTCCACATATGCAATATTTGACACTCATCAGACTCCAGCCTGATTGCCTACCAAAGGAAGTAGAGGTAAGTTGTGGTTTGAAAGGCTTCCAGCCACTAACCAAATATTCCTCCTGGAGCTTTGCAAGCCCAAAAGCGGCCACTAAATTTCGAGGAGCAAGCATCCGTAATGGTAAACGAATTTCATCCTTGAGTCCACTGAGAAAACAACTCAGTTTATACTTATCCAAGAGACCCCGGAGGTGGTTGGATAATGACTGAAACCGGGAAGTATACTCGATCACTGTGGACGACTGTCATAGCTTCACCAACAAGATCGTCATACACAGGCCCAAACCGAACCAACAAAGCCTGAGTAAAAGCCTCCCAAGTAGGAAACTGACCATCCTCATCTGCATCTTGAAACCATACGAGGGCCTTGCCATCCATATGAAAAGAAGCCATGCAGACCCGCTAGTAAAGGGGAGTATGATAATAATCGAAAAACTGGTTCACCTTATATGTCCAAGCTGCAGGATTATCCCCATCAAAGCGAGGGAAGTCAAGACGAACAGGGCGGGGGTGCATGGGACAGTCATGCCGATGATTAGCAGCAAAATCATCATCTTGGAACCAACCATCCTCTCGGGCATCACGTCGATCCTGGTCAAATCGTTGTTGGTCCTCCCTATTGAGATGGTCATCATGACGACCATGCTCAAAACGACGACGATCCTCCTGATCATTACGTCGTTCAG
Organism: Alnus rubra; assembly: GCA_028654335.1. Classification (NCBI taxonomy): domain Eukaryota; kingdom Viridiplantae; phylum Streptophyta; class Magnoliopsida; order Fagales; family Betulaceae; genus Alnus; species Alnus rubra. Next base: position 188,123 of record JAJPGS010002452.1, on the reverse strand, counting down.
GGCCCCGAGGTTCCTGTCTTCCTGGCAAAAGATGAGGAGGAGGTCCCCCTATCGCGACCCTCCGGAGGGCGGTCAGGAGGCTGACCATTTTGGGTCCGGAGAACGGTATGGAGAAGGTCGGTGAAGTTGTCAAGCTTTTGTTCTAACATCACGTTGAACGTTTGCTGCTGGGCATTAACAGCCTGTTGGTGGGTATGAAAATTGTGGAAATCTTTGATGGACTCCTGGAGTTGTGCTAAATGGGTGCCGTCGGCCATGGAAACAGAGAAAATAGGGCCAAAAAACGAAAGAGAGAGAGAGAAAAAAAAAATATCTAGAAGCGGCAAGAAAGGGATTTTGATACCACATGTAAGGTTAAAGACCTCAAATGGCGAAAATAACAGCTCAATAGGATGGAAATGAAGTGATTTTAAGGAAGGAGATGAAGAAAATGCACTGGATAGTCACTATTGATAGCTATGGGCACTTGAAAGAGGCCCAATCTCTCAGAAAATAACACTGTTCACTATTTCTTTTCTTACATTTCTCCTCAAAGCTCTCTTCTTAAATACCCGCTGGAAAAGCATCAATCGAGAATCTATCCTCAACCAAAAAACTACAGCTGTCCTAACAGCAAGGCGAATAATAAAACGGTCTACAGCTGGACGAATGCTATACAAGGTATCAAACGCCTATAACCGAAACATGCAAGAAAACAATTAAAATGACTACTGAAATACCCAAAACGCAAAGGGAAAAAGCCAGCTCGCTATTCTACTAGAAGCTTCTGCACTTCAACTTCACCATGCACGTCATTCCTATTACCCCACCGTATTCCACCGTAGGTAAGTGGCACCACCACCCTTACGTTGGCAGGCCCATAACACTCTCGTTTAATATTTCTTGGAATACTCTTTTGTGTTTTATGGTTTAGTTTTATAGACAGTATGCAAAGAAGATGAGGACTGTCGATGTGGTGAAGTACTGGCCTAAAGACTCGGAGGAAGAGATAAAGAAGATATATCAAGTCCTTCATCGCTTGCTTCATTTCTTCATTCTCAGCTTCTTTGATGTCGCCTGCTTCATTGCCCATTGGATTCCAATGAAGGCAATGAGAAAATGCTGTCTCGTTGATTTCGATACCTATCTCGTTGCCCAAATTTTTGAGTGTACACTTTCAAGCTTTTCTCGTTGAGCATGCTGAGGAGCGCTTAACAAGATGATTGTTAAGTGAATATGTAATTGATCTTGTAACGCGCTTTTCAACATGAAAAAAAGCCGGATTCAGATTTTTCTTTCTACCTATATTTATAAATTGTTAGGTTCTGAGAGAACTTAGACCTTAAATTCAAAGGGAATCTAGACTTTTTAGATTTTAAGGAAACCTAAACCTTTTCAAACACAAAGTTTGTAATTAATTTTTGTATGCCTTTTATTATTACATTCAACTCTTTAAATAAGAAAACTATACGACTTGGAGAATATCACTTACAGACTTGGTGATAACGTCTCCTACGAGGGCGACAAAGCTTTGGAGATAAGTCTCTAGATACTTGGATGTATATTGATTTACAGAACTCTAGAACTCTTCTCCTACTCTATGTAAAATAACAAAATCAATTGAAAGACAACTAATATGCATGTTAATGCCCTACTCAAACTATATGACCAAAACAATTGAAAGACTATAACTTATCGATCACTACGGTTTTGTACTCTAACTAGAAGACTGCATGCAAACGTACGTGACTTCATAACAATGATGGACATAAGTGTTTTCTTTCTCCAACATGTTGAAATCATATGGAAGAAAGAAAGAGGCATAGTTGGAAAACAGAGTGAGGAGAGCTCCCGAGATCATGTCAGGTTAGAGCACTAGCAGCAGCTTCCCAACTATTTTTCCTATATTTAGGGAACAAAACCACTTTTTGTTTCCCTAAAAAAAAACACCCCACAATAGATTCCCTTAACTTTCCCTATATCAATTAAATACTTTTTTTTACTCTTATTTTATTATTTTTTTCTCTTTCTTACTTTTTTGTACCAACCAACTCCCAACTAACTCTCAACCAACCCTCTCAACCAACCCTTCATATCTTTGTTTTTATGTTCATAAAACTATTTAAATGACCATTTAAATTGTTTGATCAAAATAGCTCTGAATGAGATTTTTTTTTTTCAAGGGAAGGTTCTAGGAAGGTGGGTTGATTTATTGTGGATGATACCCAACACAGGTGGTGGGGAGATTTGTTGAGATTCCATCAACTTAAAATGACGTACAGGAACATGCAAAAAATCCAAAAAATTCAATAGCCAAATTCAATAGTCATTAAATTGCATCAGGTTCTTGTATAGCCAAATTCAATAGTCATTAAATTGCATCAGGTTCTTGTTGCCAACTACCATCAACTTAAATCAATTGTGCGTACTCCACAACTGTGAAAAGTGAAAACGATTTATAGCCATTAAACTAGTCGGCAGTTGGCAGTTGGCAATGGTGGTTGTGAATTAAATTTCCATTAATGGTTTGTAGTTAGCAACGTGAAACACATACGAACCTGAGTGTTCAAGAACAAATTTAAATAGACCAATTGCCTTATTGTTTTCCATCCATTTTACAACCAAGCATTTTGTGTTCTTTCAATTTAAATAGATTCATTGCCTCACTGATTTTAATCCATTTCAATACCCTTTCCCTCTATGGATAATATTCTTAAACTCGATAGCCTTCAATATGATTCTTCCTCCGATGATGAGTTGGAAATAATTTCAACTTTTGCTATGATAAAAGAACGATTGGATGGCGAAGGAGGATCAAGATCACGACGTGTTTCTGGTCGACGTCGCAATACTATTTGGCGTAATTCTTTGCAAGGCCAAGAAAACCTATTCCGCGATTATTTTGCGGAATCGGCGGTATATCCTCCCAACAAATTTCGAAGGAGGTTTCGTATGCGCCGTGACCTTTTTATGCGCATTCACGACGCAATAATATCTCATGACAGATATTTTTTCCAAGAAAGAAATGCTGCTGGAAAACTCGGACATTCTTCTCTACAAAAGATGACTGCCGCAATTAGGATGCTCGCTTATGGAGTAACTGCAGATTTGATGGATGAATACTTACGGATTGGAGAAAGGACCGCAATGGATAGCTTTATACATTTTGTTAAAGCGGTAGTTTCAATTTTTTCTGCTGAGTACTTGAGGTCACCAAACTCAGAAGACATTGCTAGATTGCTAGCAATTGGCGAAAGTCGTGGATTTCCAGGGATGCTGGGAAGCATCGATTGCATGCATTGGAAGTGGAAGAATTGTCCAAATGCTTGGAGAGGTATGTATTCTGGTCATATCCGTGAACCTACAATTATTTTGGAAGCAGTGGCGTCCCATGATCTTTGGATATGGCACGCATTTTTTGGGTTACCAGGGTCTCATAATGATATAAATGTGTTAGAGCGATCTGATGTATTTGCCAATCTAGCTGAAGGGCGTGCTCCTCCGGTCAACTACTCAGTCAATGGTCATGATTATACAATGGGATACTATCTAGCCGATGGAATATATCCTTCGTGGGCAACATTCGTAAAAACAATTCATGCTCCACAAGGAAACAAGAGAAAAAATTTTGCTGCAGCTCAAGAGTCAGCAAGAAAGGACGTAGAGCGAGCGTTTGGAGTGCTTCAAGCACGATTTGCAATTGTGCGTGGACCTGCACGGTTATACCAACCTGAACTTCTTAAAGATATTATGATTGCGTGCATAATATTGCATAACATGATCGTTGAGGATGAACGAGATTTATATCTTGGAGCAGACGAATTCAATTATGAGCAAATCAATGATATTCCACTCGAACCACCGTCACACGAACTTACAAATGAAATTGTGGAGTTCATGCAAAATCGTCATCGTATTAAAGATCAAGAAACACATTTGCAACTTCAGTCAGATCTCATTGAGCATTTATGGCAAATACATAGTCAATCGTAAGAAATTGTTCTCTCTAAAATTTGGTATCATGTTATTTAGTTTGGTATCATGTCATCTATCTATGAGTTCAATTTGAGAACTATAAAATTTCTATGCCTTTCTGGAATGGCAGCTATTCATTTTTGGTGTGTGTCATCAATCATTTTTGGTGGGTTAGTTAAAAAAATAATTTTTGTTGATTGAATTGGTTATTCGTCATTGCAAAAAAGAGTAACTTTGATTCAATAACCATTAAGAGGACTTGCAGATATATCATATATATATATATATTTAGTTAAGTCAGCCAACACAACTCCAAAACTAAAAAGAATAAGTAACTCATCAAAAAGCCCCACTTGACTTGATTAAAGGCAAACCACAAACTGGTACATTCAGGTCACACTCGCTGGCTTCAGGTCTGGAAAATTCATGACGTTAGTAGCAACAAATGTGGCGGCACGGGGTTTGGACATCAATGATGTGCAATTAATCATCCAGGTTTGTGTCTGTATGTGGGCTAGTGTGATATACTTTGTTATGCATGTTATTTCAAGTATACTGAAATTGGTGTTTGTACCTTAGTGTGAACCTCCACGTGATGTAGAGGCCTATATCCATCGTTCTGGACGTACAGGAAGAGCAGGTAACTAGTGAAAAGTTGAAACTTCCTTTGGTTTGAATGAATGGAGTTATTATGTACTGAGACGTCTTATTCTATATTTTTTCAAAGGTAATACTGGAGTGGCGGTAATGCTTTATGATCCAAGAAAGTCCAATATATCTAAAATACAAAGAGAATCTGGTGTAATGTTTGAGCACATATCTGCTCCAATATCATATATGTAAACTTTGATTCAATAACCATTAAGAGGACTTGCAGATATATCATATATATATATATATAGTTAAGTCAGCCAACACAACTCCAAAACTAAAAAGAATAAGTAACTCATCAAAAAGCCCCACTTGACTTGATTAAAGGCAAACCACAAACACGTACAGGTGCTACATGTAAGCATCATCTTAATTGACCACAAACCATAAAACAAATCTGCCCCTAATTAAAGTTTGACCTATGATTCACATATTCAATCAACTGCAGAAGCTTCAATCTCCCTGTGTGATGGCATAAACAATCCCAATAAATACAACCTAGGCATTCACAAAAGCCAAAATTACAACCATCTAAGAGATTTTCCAGTCTAACTGACAAAAAACCAAGGGTATAAACAAAAAGCCAATGGCATAAACAAAAAGCCAATAGCATAAACAAAAGCCAATTACCAATGACTAGGTAGTCCTACGCTTCTGCATGATTTCCATTTGGAGAGATTGAATATATTCAAGCTGAATTGATGACAAGTAACTTGTATCCATCATCATAATTTCTCTTTCCTCTTTCTTTTGTTCTCTTGCCTCTTTTCTAAGTTCAACCTCAAGCTTTTGTTTCTCAATACGAACAATCTCTTCCTTTGCCGTATCAATATTTTTCATTCTCTCCTCATACGATCTTTTCTTCACTTCTGTTAATTCAGCCAAAACCTCCATCATAATCTCTCTATCTCCACAATCTTTGCTCTTTCTTTTTTTCTCTCTCTCTTTCGCGGCCTTCTTGCCTATAGGTCTCTCCAAGTCTACAATAACATCTTCATCATCATTGTCAACACCTAGATGTATCACAGGTTGAAGAGAAGGACTTATGGATTTCTTTTTCGGCACTACTGGCTTCAACTGCTTCCATTTTGGCAAGTTCTTCAACAACTTCCAACAATGTTCAAATTGAAATCCGATAGAGTATTCGTCTCGGTACATATCCTTTGCCAAATTAATCTGAAAAAAAAAAAAGAAAAAAAAAGAAAAATAATTAGAATCTTCAAACTATATAAGGTTAATTTACTCTACTAATAACAATTCATTTTTACCTTATCTTGCTCAGTAGCACCACTTGGATTCTTTGTTTCAACTTGTGCCAAGTACCCACAAAATTTGTTTGTAAACTTTTGGATTGATGACCATCGATTTGATAAAGAATGAGCGGAACGTTCCACCGTGTCTTCTTTCTTGTTCTCATGATAGTTCATCCAAATTCTATCCCAAAATTTGTTGCCTTTTTGATCAGTCCCTTGAATTGGATCAATGCTAGTACTGATCCAAGCATTTACTAGTAGAATATCTTCTTCAATAGAGAAGTTTGTCTTCTTAGTAGATTTCATTTTAGGTTGGGATGGAATTTCTTGGTAGTTTTGCAACCCTGATTGTAAGAGCATAATGAAGCTTTGGTTCTCATCTTGTGAATCCATGAGAGTAGGCTACCAAACAATAGGAAGCTAAAAAAGCAAAAACATGAATAAGTAAAAACAATCTGAATAAGTAATCCATTTTTTTTTCTTCAATGAATAAGTGATCTTTATAAAACTAATCAAAACTGAACAAACCCAGTCCAACAAGAAAATTGAAAACAAAACAAAAGAGCAAAACAAACCTCTAACCAAATTCTCAAAACAGAGACCAACAAAACCAGATATTGTACATTTCTGGGTTCCCATTATTTGTTTTGAATTATAAGTATGACCCTACACTACATGGACACAAAAGCAACGGGCAATCAAAAATAAAAGAAAAACTGAGCCATGTTTCCCAAGAGAAGCGGCCTTGCATTTAAGGTGCAGGAGGTTAGCATGTATCTATCTGTCAGATCTGTGTTATCCCCAACGCTTAGGATGCAATGATAGAGTAAAGACATGAAACATGTCTGACTTCTATTCTTTCTAGACCTGGTGTTAACTGCATAACTAACTTGAAACATGTCATCTTCTATTCTTACTTATTTGCATTGTAGGACACAAAGTTCATGTCCACTAGCAAGCACTTCCAATACATAGCTTATAGGTTATAGCCATAACCAAGTTTTTGGGTCTCACAAAAAAGTATCATTCTTTTCATCTGTTCGTTTAAAACAAACATGTGCCTTCTGGCCTAGAAAACTAAATTTGGTACATCCTATTTTAAAGGCAATTAAGTTTTCGAATCTGCCCTATAAGGCAACCTTCATATGCTAACTACATTTTTCATAGATCAAAATGCCCCAAACCAGACATGTTTAGTGACCACAAGATCAACCCACTTTATAACATGCCAAATTGTGTACCCATAGGATTTCTTATATGAAGTCTGCCAATGGAAACTAGAAAATATTAAGATCACTGAGGCTGTTCTCTTGATAAATCAGTAGCTTGCGCAAGAACCACCTTGTATGCCATTGAACTAGCAGAATCAACGATGGTTGGCTTGCTAAAATGGTGAACAATACATTTACAATCTGTAAAATGAAAAGCAATTTAAATATAAAATAGTATAAATAAATAAAGTGAATGAAAGATACACAAAACAAGGACACTCAAGGTAACAGTTTTTAGGAGTTTAATCAACATCTTCCAGTCGACAACCTAAAAAGTTTATTCCCATTTCGCCTTCAAGTCCCATTTCGCCTTCAAATCCCCATCGTCTCTGAATGTTTCACTTTCATTTGCTTATGATAGAGAAAAAGATGCTACAGAGGCCAAGCAAGAAGAGCCACCGGCTTTGCCCACTGGGGTTCAAGGACTGGGCATGGGCTTGCCCGACCTCAGAAGCAAGAAGAAGGGAAAGCAAAAGGTTTCCAAGGAATCCCATGTTTCTGAGGCTCTTGACAAGCTCAGAGAACAGACGAGGGAGACTGTCAAGGGTCTTGAATCGGTGAGTGGTGCGAAACCTGGTGGAGGAGATGATTTGGGAAAGGATGCTATGATGGAGGATTGGGTCAAGCAGTTTGAGGAGCTTGCTGGCTCTCAGGTAATGTGCTTGAAGTTGTTGTGAATTGGGGGTTCAATACTATAAACTGCCATAAATCCTTTCTACCTCCAAAGTGAGTGCAGATTAGGTAGGATTTAAGTTTAGAACTTTGGTTGGAATAGGATAACACTCCAGCAAGGAGTTGGATACCAGGTTCAATACAGAACAACAAAACACACCCTGTACTACAAAACGAAAAACCAGGGAACTAAAAACACTCTACAACAAACTCAACAGAGATTACAAACTCCATAAATGAACTAAATGAGCAAGAGCCAGGAATGGGGATTTGCCAAAAACTTCTATTCTCATATATATGTTGTAGATTCTAAAACAAAAATCCATAACAATTAAAATTTTGAAGAATCCGGAAATGTTCCAGAAATAGAAACTCTCATCCCTTGATTTACAACATGTACAACAAAAATATTGGAGATAATAAAAATAACCCACATTATTTTTCAACATTTTCTCGTGATAATCATGAAATAGGAAGTGTACCTCATGAAACAGCTCGAAAACACGAAAGAACCGTCGAGTTGGAAGAGTGATGCGAGAATCAACCCATCGACAATAGAATGCAAGAATCAACCAGAGACTTGACTTCAACTAACAAAGAAAAAAAGCCACAGCAACGCACAACAACAAGTTGTTTAAAAATTAAAGAAGGAACACAAACAAATAAGTAGAAACAAAGAATGGGAAAGAAAAGAACGAGTCTGGGTGTTCACCGGCGCTGCTCCAGCCACACATCAACTACCGCAAGACCTGCAACTCGTGTTTCTCGCTCCCGCTGTGCAAAAAGCTAGTGAAGAATGAGGGTAGAGGCGTCATGGAGGAGTTGTTTTATGGGTATGACGCGAGAATGGGTTTCAGATGGAGGGAAATGAAAGCAACAGTGGGGAAATGAAAGCAGAAATGGAGGGAAGCGTGAAAGATGAGAGATATGGCCGATTTTTTCCTATTAAAAAAATTGATTGGGAAGCTACAGTGCTACCCAATGTATTGGGTAGCACTGTAGCTACCCAACCAAAATGTGTAAAAATAGGGAAGCTATTGTGGGTCAATTTTTTATGTTTTTTATCAAATTTTCCCTAAACATAGGGAAGGGAACCATTATAGGGAATCTGCTGCTAGTGCTCTTAGAGAGAGAGTGTGAGAAAAAGTGTGTATGTATGAGAGAGAGCTTTTTCTTTTGTTCTTCTTATTTTCCTGAGTACTTTCCTTATCCTTAAAAGGCGTGATGTTTGCTTCATATATTACGGTTTGACTCAAGTTAAATTTGGGTTTTTAGCCGTTTGGTTTGTAGAATGATAATTTTGTTGGGGGAAGAGAATAGTTATTATTGAAAATAAAATATTGTGAAATGGAATAGTTATTTCTACACATTAATTTGGTTACAACACATATACTTGAATTGGAATCGATGCAAAATTACTAAAAAGTAAATTCCTTGTAATATCTTTTATTTAAAAAAAAATCAATTTTTTATGTTTTATTTTTAAAAAAACGTGGAACTGGTGGGTGGCTGCGACCATCTTTGGCTCTTCTATGGGTAGCCTAGCCATCTCCAAATTCAACAGGAGTGGCCGTGGCCCATCGATGGTGACCCAGGCCACCCTAATAGGTGGTCGACTAGCCACTAAATAGGTAAGTTTCTACTCTATTCTGTTTTTTCTTTTTCTTTTTTAAGTTTAAGAGAAAATAGAAAATAATATGAGTTTTTTTTTTTGAAAAATTTTCTTTCGTAAGGGAATATGTATGCCAATGAAAATAACTATTCTAAGAAATAGACCCTTACCAAATAAAAGAATGATTATTCATATGTCTATTCTATGAATCAAACAAGACCTTAATTTTTTAACAGCAGATTAAATTACAACACTAAAGCTGGATCCATGTTAAAGAGCATACTTTAAATTAACATTTTTTGTAATTTAAGTACAAAAGTGATAAAAGATAGGGCTATAATTGAATTTCTTTCATTATAAAATTATAATCCTACGGTCCTAACCATTTTATGACGTCCACCGAAACCTAGATTGATCGGCCCTCCCAAACCCACCTCTTGGACCAGAAAAAGACTTTCTTCCCGAACGGAGGATTCTTCTCCATTTTCGTATTCTCTACTTGTCCCCGAAAAATCCCTGACGCAAAGCATAACTCTCCGATTCATCTATCAATCTTCGAAGGCTAATTTTTATAGTCTCCGAGGTACCTTTCGCTGATTTCAGAATTTTATGTCTAATTTTTATAGTTTATTTCTTTCACTTATTAATTCTCCTGGGTCTTTGAATTTGATAATTTGTCATTTTAATATTTTTTTTTTTTTTTTGGTTCTTAACTATCCCAGATCTTCGATATTGTCTTTTTGTTTAGTTCAATTTTCCAAATATATAGGGTTGACTTCTAGGGTTTCTTTTTACGTTGCTTCGTTTTCAGTAATTGAGTTGTTATTGACTTCTAGGGTTTCTTTTCCTCCATTCTTTTTCAGATTAAGATTTTTGGGTTGGAATTATTTCAGAGTTTTCAACCCTTGAATTCAGGATTTTCGGGGGTCAGATTTATTTTATGGCATTTGAATGCCAAAAGGGTACGGAGGTTTCTAAGAAGCTAGTGGATTGTGTAGAAAATTCTTGTGAAGAACAAATTGAATTTAATCAGTTCAATTCCGAACAGAAAACCAAAACCACAACAATTTTAGATCTCACATCCAAGAAAGGCATTATAACCTCTGCCAATTCGAAACACTTTTTGGGTAATGATGTTTTGCCCATTTTTCGTCCCTCATTTACCGACCTTCCTCCCGCATTGATATCTGAAATCCTTAACAGCCTTGATCCGAAAGAGCTTGGTATAGTCTCATGTGTCTCGGCAAGTCTCCGTAGGATTGCGTCTGACCACCATGTCTGGAAGAAATTCTATTGTGAGAGGTGGGGTCTTCCAACAGTTCCAACACCTCTGGGTTCGGAGTATTCAGATGAGAAGTCATGGAAGGATTTATTTGTGGAGAGGGAGTTTGGGAGTAAGACTTTTATGGGACGTTATAGCCTGGATGCTATGTATGGCCACACTGAAGCAGTTCGCACTGTTTTCCTTCTGGCCTCTGCAAAGCTCATATTCACTTCAGGGTATGACTCGGTTGTCCGAATGTGGAACATGGAAGCAGGTTTGTCGATTGCGTCGTCACCACCACTTGGCTGCACTGTCCGCGCAGTTGCAGCGGATACGAAACTATTGGTTGCTGGTGTTACCGACGGATTTATCCATGGTTGGAGGGCAGTGGAGGGGCTTCAATACTTGTTTGACCTCAGGGGTTCTCAGAGCCAGAACACAGAGTTCCGACTATGGGAACATGAGGGACCTATAACCTCTCTTGCTTTGGATCTTACAAGGATGTATAGTGGTTCATGGGACATGACTGTTCGCGTATGGGATCGTTTTTCATTGAAGTGCTTGAAGGTTTTGAGGCATAGTGATTGGGTATGGGGACTTGTTCCTCACGATACTACAGTTGCTAGCACATCAGGTCCGGATATTTATGTTTGGGATTCCAGCAGTGGGAATTTGATGACCATTATTCGTAATGCTCATGTTGGTCATTCTTACGCTCTGGCGAGAAGCCACACTGGGAATTTTCTTTTCACTGGTGGAGAAGATGGTGCAATACACATGTTTGAGATTGCAAGTCATTGCGCTGAGACTGCTGTTTTTAAGGTTGCTACATGGATTCCCCACTCAGGTCCTGTGCATTCCCTTGCATTTGAGTTTCCATGGCTTGTTTCAGCTTCTAGTGATGGGAAGCTGTCACTAATTGATGTAAGAAAGCTGCTAAAGACTAACAGAAGTGCTTCAGGCACGCGTGTTTCAAGGGCTAAGCATGTGAGCCGGAATAGTGTGGAGCCCCCACAGAGGATGTTACATGTGCATGGGAAGAATCTGTTCTCAGTTGACATTGGAGCTGATCGTATAGTATGTGGAGGGGAGGACGGTACTGTTAGGATGTGGAACTTCTCGCAAGCATTGGAAATTGAGCAGAGGATTCATGCTTTAAGAGGAATACGGTTGGAGAACAGGATGAGGCGGCGCAGGCTCCAAATAGAGATGAACAGTAAAGGTGGTTGGACTGATCAATGTTCAGTTGCAGCCAAGAAGAACCCAATTAATGGTGACAGGAGTGTTGTTTGGCACAATAAGCGTGGGATGAGCAGCAAGCTGAAGGCATAGAAGCACTGACATTGTTTGCCTCTAGGCACCACTGCCCTTTTACTCTTTGGGTATCTAATATCGATGTAGTTTTCAATTGATGGGTCCAAGCAGGTCAGCTGACTCATTGTAGTTTTTTCGCTACATATTTGGATTATAACCACATGGTTCATTTAGTAGCAGACCTTGGATGCCTTGTATTATGTTGGTTGCTTTACTAAAATCATAGTTTCCATTCTTCTCTGTGTGCATGCTTGTCTCTGTTTGTGTGTGAGTCCAATATGCGGCCAATGGTTTCGTTCTGTTTGACAGTCCTTGGACCTTTTAAAACTATGTCATGCATGTGTGTATGTGTGACCCAAGATCTCCACTCTGCTTTACATTCGTCCAATATTTGGCCCAAAGTTTGTATTGTGTTTTGACAGTCATGGAATTTTTGCGAAATACGTCAATACATAAAGTGGTGTTTGTGTGGGTGCATGTGACAGCCTGAAGTTTGCATTCAGCTTTGATATTCGTGTTGACTATGTAATATGTTGGCTGGCGGCCCTCTCATGGGATCCCGGAACTCTTCTGGAACGCATCGCATCAGGACGCGTAGCTGACGACATTCTCTGTATGTCTCTTCTTCAATTCGCATGACGGACCCGCTTATTGAAGTGCTTGCTGACAAGGCTCTCGGTGGCTCACTATCTCGTCACGTCAGGACGAGCTTGCGGACTCCAATGTAGTGACTTCTCTCGTTGGGGAAAGACAATTACATCGTCCTCTTCCTCTGCAACTCCTCTTGCGTGATGCTCAAGTTTAGCAGCCAAGAATTTGCTCGCATTTTGGTGAATCAGATGGTAAATCTAGAGTAGAAAGAGGATAGTATATTGCTACATTTTTCCAATGGATTAAGTATATATATATATAATCAAAATCCCAGTCTAATGACTAGGGGTGACAATTCATAAGTATTCGCGTGTCGGGTTCAAATGAGGTATAAGTATAAGCAGAGACGGAACTAGTATTTTGTGAACAAATTTTGAGCGGTTGGTAATAATATAATGAGAGGGAAAAAGCCTACAGCACGTTCAACCTCCCATCTAATTAACAATATTTTTAATTTTTAAATGAGACAATATCCTATAAATTATTAAAAAAAATGTCAATGTTTTAAGGCCAACCAAAAAAGATAAAAAGGATCATAAATTTTTTCAATAGAATAAAATTATTCCTATAATTTTTTTGTTCTTGAAATTAAGAAAAAAATATTGAAATACCTGATTGCCTGCAAGAGGGGTCTGATGGATCCTTAACCTAAGCATAAACACAAATAATCTAAGTTTCTTTCCCGATGGTCTTTAATGGATCCATAACCACTATTTTAAAAAAAATATTAGTAATTATTAAGGGGACACTCGCACCCAATTTGCGAAAAAAAAAGTGTTCATATACATAAACACCCCAAACATGGAAGTCTTGCGCTCGCAAGCATCATATCGCAGCAGATTATTTACAGAGTGAGAGCTTTTGTTCAAAAAGAATGTCAGCATGCAGAATGAAATTTCAGATGTAGAGATTATAGAATATATATTAAACAAATTTGCGAAGAAATAGGAGTTATCCATTTTAAAAATCTACCGTTCCACCAAATAGCAAGTCTCTTGAGGGAAGTAGCTGGGGTATTGTCATATCAAAGGGTTAGAGCATTCACTATCGAAAACCCACTTTTGTTAGTTTAGTTTTCCATTTTCTGTACCAGAGTATGCCGATCAGTATACAAATTCGCACCGTTTTACCACCTCACAAACTTTACGAATCTAGGGTTTCGATTAGGAGAAACCCATGGAATTCGACGCTTACGAGTACTTGGAGAAGACAGTGGAGGAAAACGACGACCGAGACTCGAATTAAGAGGAGATACAAGAAGCGTGACATGGATGAGGACGATCCCGCTCTGGCCGATGGCGACAACCGCAAGAGCAAGAGGGCCACTGAACCAGAACACAGCACCCACCGAACAGAAACCTAGAGTATGCCGCCGACAGCCCAGGACCACCAAACAATGGAGAAAAGAAGAAAAAAAAGAGGGAAGAAGAAGAAAAAGGGGTTGGGGGGGGAGGGGGGGGGGTGAGCTTCAAATACAGGCTTTTATCGAGAGTTCATTAACCTATAGTAGAGTAGTACCTACTTATATCTGGTAGCTTAAAGAGTGCGGGAGGTAGAGAGAGACGCCTTTTTCGCCTTTTTGTCGTCCATGAGAAACAATAAAATAAGGATGCATTGGTGACCAATGCAACTCCACATGTGGAGTTGTACTGTTCACCAATCTATCAAAACTCTAGTTTAGCGTTTGAATACATGAGTTGATGGAGTGTCTTTTTATCACTTTTGTTATCTATTCTAACTAAAAGTGAGTTTGACATAACCCACTATGAGTGCTCTTAGTGGGGGGTTGATGCTCTTCTTATTAAAAGTAGCTGGTCAAGGGTTAGTGGGGGTTAATGCTTTCTTAATTTTCTTTACTTTTAGAATGACAAAATTGTTATTTACTTTCTTTCTTCTTCTTCTTCTTCTTCTTTTCTCTTTTTTTTTTTTTTTTTTTTTTTTAAACACTTTTACCCCTATAATATTAAAAAACCACTCCTCTCTATTTGTAGACAACATGTCTCTGACGCCTATTAGCAAAATGGATTAAATGTCATTTTCTCTCGTAGTGTTTGTTAAATCTCTTTCTAAGAACTCATCCCCTCTCCTTCCCTCAGCTCTCAAAATCTCGTAGTGTTTAAACGTCTTTATAAAGGACCCAACCCCTCTCTCCTTCCCTCACTTGCAAAATCTGCTCTCAAGATGTATAACGATTGCCTCATTTTGCCTAATATTCCAACTAAAATTTCATCTTAGTTTTCAGCCACCAACCCTCAATCTGCCCAAAGAGGAGAGGTTCGGCGCCTCCGTCAATCGATGGTACATTTTTTCTTGCTTTTCTTTTCTTGCTTATTTTTTTTTTTCTTTAATGAATCAAATGATTTTTTTATTATTATTATAACTTGAATTTTTTTATTAAAAAAAAAAAAAAAAACTTGTATAGAGCTTTGCCAAATTTCTCTTTGAGCTCGGCAAAATGGATGAAGCAAGAAGAGCAGCATTAAATATATGGGAATTCGATGAAGATGAAAATCTTCTCGGTTTGGGCGAGAAGGGCAAAAAAGTTATGCGAAACATAGCCAACCACCTATACAAACTTCACCACGCAGGATATTACTGTGGGGAGCTGAAGGATCGGGTGTTCATCGATCCCAGAAATGTATATCACATTTCCATATCCTATGAAATGTCTAGAGAACGAGTCAATACTTTGTACATGTATCCAAAACGACAGCTTTCAGTTTCGATCCTTTGTGGGTATGTTGTTATTCAATGAGCCGCAGATGTGGAGAGTTGAAGACAATAAGATGAAATGTTTTTCGATAGATATTCAATTATTTCTTTCCAATGTCTTCTTACTCGGTTTGAGTCAAGGTGATTTGCAGACAGTAAAAGATCATAGCTTTTTTTTTGTTATATTACCTTGCAACCTTCAACGATGTGGATAAAATAAGATTCATCCATCTAATCATAGAATTCCGTAACAGAAAACGTAGGTATTTTCAATTGCATGTTGGGTTGGATAAATCTGCTTATATGTTAAGGGACTGGAAAGCGAAATTATATCCCGACTCCTGTTTGCATACTACTATGGAACAAACCATACAATCTCTTCCAATGAGTGATGTTGATCATTAATTGTGGTTATTTCCTTGGATTTATTCAGAACGTCCATCATCACTTCGTATAAAATTGTGGCTGATGAGTGCAAAATATTGCATATTTAAACCCTTAATTTACATTAGTTAATTCTTTAGCTGTGTTTTAATATAATGTTTTGTGTTACATTTGTGTTTTTAGTGTTTTGTAGGTTATTAAAGAAAAACGGCAACTTTAAGGTGAAAAATGCAAAGCTTTTGAGAAGACCTAGATAATATGATTACGTTTAACCAAATCAATGAAATGATTAAATCATAATTTCTCTAATTGAAGTCGAAATCGAATTAGATTAAATTTCAGATTCTGTATATGTCATAGTATTTTGGCCATAACTTTTTTCTCAAGTATCGGTTAAAGGTGAAACTAGCGGTGTTGGAAAGCTTACTTAAAATAATACAAATCATTGTGAAACAAAATTTTCCTATTTCAGACTTCTGCTATGGCAAAAGTGTCCCGCAATATAAGAACGCAAATCTGGACGAATCCTATTCCTATTTGTACTAGGATTGCTTCCTAATTTCCTAATTTGACTAGGAGATTGAAGTATGATTTTTATGGGATCTCTAGGGCTTCTAGGGTTTGTTTACACCCTATAAATAGACTACTAATCCTTAAGAAAAAGATGAGGGGAAGCTAGAAACCATAAATACTTTCTCTTTTTAGTTTAGTTTTTCTTTAGGTGTAGGTTTTATTTTTCATAATCATGTGTAGCTAATTTCTCAACTAAGGTTGAGGATGAAGCCTCATCGATGAAGAACAACAATACTTCCATGTAAATCTTTATTATCCAATTTTATTTGGTTTAATTTTTCCAATGTTTTACTTCTTTTGATGTGTGGAATGATTATTGGATATCTTTTCTGATTTAATGATACATTTGATGATTTGAGATAATTTCACATAATTGATTGCTTGGTTTTTATTTATAAAACAATTTGATACCTCTTGTGATTTATTCTACGGATACAATTGATATTTTGATTTAAATTGGATATCTTGTTGTGATTTACGGATACACTTGATGATTTGATTTAAATTGGATTTCTTTTGTGAATTTTGTAAAGAATGAATACATGGGATGATTTTGATTAAATATTTGAAGCATAGTAAAACATACATTAGATTTTAATTGTGAGAATTTCAGATTAATATTGATGAACATGAAGTATGTTGTTATGATTTGATAAGTGTGGAGTTCAAAACCTTAGGTTTGGTATGGTTCGCGGAATAAGTCTTTGGAATGGAATGACTATTCTATTGGAATAGCTATTCTTTTATTTGGTCGGAACCTATTCCTTGGAATAGCCATTCCTAAGAGAATAGACAACATTTTTTTTTCTTTAATTTTTCCAAACTAAACTTTAAAAAAATTAAAAAAAATTAAAAAAAAAAAAAAAAAACAAAGAATTTAGATCAGATCTGTCACCCATAGATTTAAGGTCTAATATATACATTTTTAAGATATGAGTTTTTTTTTTTTTTTCGAAAAATAAGAAATTATGTGGGTTTTTTTAGTAATTTTGGGTCAATTTCAATTGTGGTATATGTGTTTCACCAAACTGAGGAATTGGAACAATTATTCCATTCCACTTTTCCTCATTCCCAGTAATAAATATTCATTTTCCTAATGGAATACCCATTCTGCAAACCAAACGAGGCCTTAATACATTTTCTTTTGTTTTATTTTCCTTAATTTAATTTATGTTTTCTTTTATTCACAAACAATCTCTCAATTTTTTTGGAACTAGGTTAAAATTTAATTAGTTTTAGACATAAATTTTGTTTTCAAAAACACAATTCCCTGTGAGATCGACCTCACACTTGTAATCCAATAACTGCCACCGCCTCCGCATACTTACTTGGTAATATTCCTTTTTTACCCCCTCCAGAAACTTCTGGATTTGGGATCTCAGCTGGCTTTAGATTGTTGACTTTCTGCTTAATAGGACAATCACGAAACTCCTGTGCGTTTTTAGCCAAATTTATGAACGTTGCAGAAACTTCCTTCAATAGCTGATCTCCCTCATTATGGTTTCCCCGTAACGTATGCTCAACTAATCCAACGATCGTAATTAAATGATAGAATGCCAAATTTTAATCAATGGCCAAGATTACGAATTTGCTAGCTTGGATTAGATTTTACCATAGACGCGCATGGAGGACAAATTTTTAACATTTCTTGTTTTGCTTTTACAATTGTATGTCTCTTGACTTCTCACTTTCATTCGCATACAGCCATATGATACAGGTATACTCATTAGTCATTAACATCTCTTTGAGTCTTTGCTCTGAGTTGTTTCTACTTTCTTCTCCAAGCTTCCTTTATTAGATTCCAGGCACTCTCTCCAAAACCCTGCGCCTCTTTCTCCAACATTTCAACAATCCTAACTATGGCTGAGTGCAGTGGAGGTGACCGATTGACTGTGGTGGATTCAGGTCAAGCTTCGGTGGTGGTCGCCTGAGGGGAGACCGTGGCTAGTGCAGGGGATGCCGTGACAACGATAAGTGGGTGCCAGAGACAAAGCTGGGTGCCTTGTTCATTTACACACAACCACTTCATTACTCCAAGATGCAAATTTATTTAAATTTTATTTGTAAGTTTAGTCGATTATATTGTGAAAATTTATTTGTAATTATTTTTGAAGAAATTATCATTAATAAAATTAAACTAACTTTTTTTTTTTTTTTTTTTTTTTTGTACTTGAATAAATTTTTTAAATACTTGTATAAAATTTGGTCAAATAGTCATTCATAAAATTAGTTAAATTTCTTTATTTTTTAATTTTTAACTTCAATCGTTAAATTAAATAACCCTACTCAGTTCGGCTCGTTTACGCTCATATCAGGAACATACTTAGAGCCACTACAAGTAGTTTGTATGATTAATTTACATTTTATTATTATTACTATTTAAACTTTTATTTGCTTTATGTGACAAACCACTTATTATCTGAATTCGAAAACGGTGACTTGTGATCAAGAATGAAGAAGAAAGGGATTACCAAGACCAAAGAAGCATAAGTTCTATTTTGTTTTGAATTGGGTTTTTTGTTATGGACTTGAATGTAGTATAGTCTTTTTTATAAATTTGATAGTAGTATGGTCTTTTGTTATATATTTCTTTTTAACATATATAATATGTAGATATCTCAATATTTCTCCTATACTTACATAATTTATTGAGATTTCATTATTTTCAAGTACCTATTTCTCTTCAGGGGTACCTAAAAATAATGAGATCTCAATAAATTATGCAAGGGTCCGTTTGAGATTTCGATCTTAATAAGTGCGATATTTAAAAAGTGCGATTTCAAAATGCAGTTTATAAAAAAACGATTTTTAAATTCACGCTTCGCATTTGGTAATATTGATTAAAAAGTGTTTTTTCTATCAATTGAGTGTTTGGATAATATTAATTTAAAAGTGCGATTTCATAAACAAATCACCAACAAGGACTGTTCACTGAACAGTGATCTAATAAAAAAAATTAATTCATGATTGATTAAAAAAATTTAATTCATGATCGATTAAAAAATTTAATCCGTGTGGACCATGTTCAGTGTTCAGTGAACAGTGATCTATTAAAAAATATTATTTCATGATCTGATCGATTAAAAAAATTAAAAAATATAAACAGTGATCGATCACTCTCTGCGCAGTGACCCATCAACAGTCACTATTGATTTTCAAAAAAAATAAAAAAATTGTGTGATCACTGTTCACTGGACTATCTATTAAAAAAAATTTAAATCGATCCATCACTGTGCAATGATCGATTAAAAAAAAAAGTGATTGATCAATCACCGTGCAGGCGTGCATTGTTGTGCACAGTTATCAATCACACTGTCTATTCAATTTTTAAATGTTCACTGATCTATTAAAAAAAAAAAAAAAAAACGCGTAGTGCTTCGTCAAACGTTCACTAGAAACCTGTCTCTTCAAGTTTAAACATTCACACATATTTAACACAAAATACACTTATATCAAGCAAATTTCACCTCCCTTTTATCTTTCTTTTTCATCATATACACATATCAAAGCACATATAAGGTACCATCTACCCTACTTTCTCAACATATATCTCTGAAGTTTATCAAACCAAAAGAACATATAAGCTACCTTTTAACCTTTTTTCTCAATGTAAATCTCTGAAGTTTATCAAAGCATTTTCATTTGTTCAAACAAAACCACATAAACGGGCAAGACAGTACAAAACTTTGCAAAAGCAGAGTATCACCGATCATAAGGTAAGATGCTTACCTGAGATTTGGATACAAGATGCAGCAAAGAACGGTAGTCTGGAGCAGGCCAACGCCAGTGAGAAAGAGAAAAGAGGCAGAGAGAATAACAAGAAGAAGAAGAAGTAATAAAAAAAAAAAAAGGTTTTAAGATTTTAGGTGGGTATTCTTGGAATTTTTTTTTCCTTCCTGCTCGAAAATTTGGTAACTGTTGCACCAAATATTTGCTATGCAAACTCGTAATTTTGGTTTAAATTCGCACTTTTTCAATTAAGCACCTCCTAACTCGCTGCCAGAAATCGTTATTTTTTCCATGATTTTAGAAAATGCGATTTTAAATCGCAATCCCAAACACCCCACATTTTGCAATTTCCTTTAAAATCGCAGATTATTCTTGCAAATAAGCAATCCAAAATGCACCCTAAGTATAGAATAAATATTGAGATCTCAATAAATTATACATTTATTGAGTGTAACCCTGAAAAGGAACAGGTACTTGAAAATAATGAGATCTTAATAAATTATGTAAGTACAAGGGAATCAATAAATTATGTAAGTACAAGAGAAATAATGAGATCTCAATAAATTAGTAGCTAAGAAATGTGTAATTTTTGGCTTAACAACAAAATTCAACCACTATGATGACTTCATAAAAGTAGAGGAAATACTGGTACGTAATCACTGTCGGACAATAAACCACCATAAATGGCTTTTGTGTTAAATATATTTCGTCAGTAGTAGAGTGAGTCTTGAGATCAAAATGACAGAGGTTGATGCATTGATGAATCAAACACTGCCACAACGTACATATATGTGATCTGTTGAAGCATTCAATAAATAAATAATGGAGAAGGATCCTCCCCATTTCAAATTGGTTATACAAGAAAGGTAAAATTGTTTAAAAAAATAAAATAAAAATAACAATTTTATCCCTATTATTATAACCAACCGACTCTTGAAAGAACACTGAATAAGGTCCTTACTTTTAGAAGAACAAAATTGTTATTTTTTTTAATTTTTTTTTAACAATTTTATCCCTCTAATATTTAAAAACCTCTCATCTCCATTTCAAATCATTCTCTGTGAACAAATTACTTTCTAATAAGCCTGATTGCCATTAATTGCATCACTCTTTAAGCTTGAAGACTCTATGGTCAAAATATACAACTGTAGACATCAAGTCTAAAACGCTATTAGCAAAATGGATTAAATGTTTTTTTCTCTTGTAGTATTTGTTAAATCCTTTACTAAGAACACATCCATTTCTCCTTCACTCAGCTCTCAAAATGTAGTGTTTAAACGTCTTTCTAAGAGGCCCAACCCCTCTCTCCTTCCCTCATTCGCAAAATATGCTCTCAAGATGTATAACAACTACTTCTTTTTGCCTAATATTCCAACTGAAAGTTTCCAATTTCAGCCACCAACCCTTAGTTTGCTCAAAGAGGCACAGCGCCTCCCTCAACCGATAGTACATTTTGTCTTGCTTTTCTTTTCTCTCTTGGTATTTTTTTTTTAATGAATCAAATGATTTTTTGTTATTATTAAAACTTGATTTTTTTTTTTTCAAAAAAAAAAAAAAACTTTTATAGAGCTTTGCCAAACTTCTCGCTGAAGTTGATGAAATGGATGAAGCAAGAAGAGCTGCATTAAATATATGAGAATTCGATGAACACATGAAATCTTCTCGTTTTGGGCGAGAAGGGCAAAATAATTATGCGAGACATAGCTAACCACCTGTGCAAACTTCACCTCGCAGGATATTACGGTAAAGAGCTGATGGATCGGGTGTTCATCTATCCTCCAGACCACAAAAACATACAGAACAAAAAATTCGCACTCAACCAACCCGTCCCAATCCATGTCAACCATCAACCAAGGCCCGCACCAGCTCTCATTACCATCCCACCACAACCTACCCCAACACCTATTCCCATTACCACACCTCCACAAAACTCTCAGAACCACGCACCAGCCACCATCACTATCCCTAAACCTTCACCTATCGTTATCTCAATCCCACCCTTTTCTATTTTCTATAAGTAAGGGAAGGTAAGGCTTTCAAAGGTGCCTTGTATATCAAATTTTCATATCCTGTGAATGTCCAGAGGATGAGTCAATACTTCATACGGGTATCCAAAATGACAGCTTTCAGTTTCGATTAGGGGCAGAGCCAGGGGGGTCGAGGGGGGCACATGCCCCCCCTCAACCTCCAAAAATATTTCTTACTCATGGTAGAAAATCTTCTAAATGCCCTTTTTGCCCACCCTTAATTGCAAAATCAGGGACAATCGAAACCAAGTCACCAAACTTTAGGGGCAAACTTTAGCTACGGGTACGTCTTGAAATTTTTCTGAATTTTGCGTTTAGGTTAGAACCAGATGAAAATGGGGAAGAAGATGATGAGAATGACAATGCCCCTTAAACACACCGTTTTAATAAATTTGTTGGACTGTTTTGTTTGTGGCCTTGTGGCCTGTGGGCCACTGCCTTGACTAACTTCTTTCTTTCTTTAGTTTATTTTTGCTTTTGTAAGTTGCGTTAGTGGGCTAGGAAAAAAAAACGTTTGTGGGGTGGGCCAATGGGTCGTGCTAACTTAAAAACAAAAGGTACAAAACAATGATGTCTAAACTCTAAATATATACTTTAAAAAAAAAAAAGAAAAAAAAAAAAAGAAGAAGCAAATAGTATATTAAGGCCGAAATTAGGAAAAGCTGAGCAAAAAATAAGGTCATTGACAGTAAAAAACAAATTTACAAATTGAGAATTGCGATTTAAACTTTTTAGAAATTCTAAAGTTTTTTTTTTTGTTTCCTTCAATTTGTTAACCAATTATGAAGACTCGTCAAAGATAATTGAATAAAGTAACAGGCTAGGCAATACGTAATAGAATAAATTGTATGTTACATTTATATGTTTTAAGCAATAATTGAATTTTTTTAGTTATATTTATTTAAAAATTAATTTCTATTTAACTTTATTCTTTTTTTCTTTCATAAAAATATATAAAAATAAAAATTAAATCTTGACCCCCCTGAGCAAGAATCCTGGCTCCGCCACTGGTTTCGATCCTTTGTGGGTATGCTGTTATTTAATGAACCGCAGATGTGGAGGGGTTGAAGACAATAAGATGAAATGTTTTTCAATAGATATTCAATTCTTTGTTTCCAATGTCTTCTTACTCATTTTGAGTCAAAGTGATTTGTAGAGATCATAGCTTTTTTTTTTTTTTTTTTTTGTTATATGACCTTGCAACCTTCAACGCTGTGGATAAAATAAGATTCATCCACCTAATCATGGAATTCCGTAACAAAAAACGTAGGTATTTTCAATTACATGTCGGGCTGGATAAATCTGCTTATATGTTAAGGGACTGGAAAGCAAAATTATATCCCAACTCTTGTTTGCATACTACTATGGAACAAACCTTACAATCTCATTGTGTTTATTTTCCTAGATTTATTCGGAATGTCCATCATCACTTCATTGAAAATTGTAGCAAAACGGTATTTAGTTTCATTTAAATTTGTCGATTTGGATAATTAAATAACTTGTATATATTAATACTTTTTTTTTGTTTTTTAGACAGTTTAAATTTCACAAGGAGTTTGATTCACAAATCGATATTTTATATCCGGCGTATTGTTTAAAGATCTTAGATACAACTATGAGAGCTTTTCACAACACTGAGAAGCTGTTTGGTTGTAGATTGTTTGACATGATTAATTAATTGTCGTTCGGGTTTAAACCAGAAACATACTTAGAGCCACTACTGGTAGTTTGTATGATTAATTTACAATTTATGATTATTATTTTTTAAACTTTTATTTGCATTCTGTGACAATCCACTTATTGTCTGAATTCGAAAAATGGTGACTTGTGATCAGAAATTAAAAAGAAGGGAGTTGACCAAGACCAAAGAAGCGAGGTTTGTGTAAGTTCTATTTTGTTTTAAATCGGGTTTTTTGTCATAGACTTGAATGTATGGTCTTTTTTATAAACTTGACAGTAGTATGGTCTTTTGCTATATATTCCTTTTTAACTTATATAATTTATTGAGATCTCATTATTTCTCCCGTACTTACATAATTTATTGAAATCTCATTATTTTCATATACCTGTTCATCTTCAGGGATACATGAAAATAATGAGATCTCAATCAATTATGTAAGTATATAAGACATATATTGAAATCTCAATAAATTAGTAGCTAAAGAATGTGTAATTTTTTGCTTTACAACAAAATTCAACAGCTGTGATGACTTGATGAAAGTAAAGGAATTACTGAAAATACTGGTTCGTAGTCACTGTCGAACAATAAACCACAATAAATGGCTTTGGTGTTAAATATATTTCGTCAAAAGTAGAGTGAGTCTTGAGATCAAAATGACGGAGGTTGACGCATTGATGAATCAAATCCTGCCTACATACAAATATGTGACCAATTGAAGCATTTGATAAATCAATAATGGAGAAGGATCCTCTCCATTTTAAATTGGTTATACAAGAAGGGTAAAATTGTTTTAAAAAATGAAAATAAAAAATGACAATTTCATCCCTATTATTATAACCAACCGACTCTTGAAAGAACACTGAACAAGGCTTTACTTTTAGGACAAAATTGTTATTTATTATTATTATTTTTTTAACAATTTTACCCTTCTAATATTAAAAAACCGCTCCTCTCCATTTCAAATCTCTCTCCCTGAACAAGGTCTTTTCTGACAAGCTTGATTCCCATTAATTGCACGAGTCGGCACGACTCTCTAAGCTTGCAAACTCTATAGTCAAAAGGTACAACTGTAGACAGGTGTAAAACGAACGCCAATTAGCAAAATGGATTAAATGTCATTTTCTCGTAGTGTTTGTTAAATTCCTTTCTAAGAACCCATCCCCTCTCTCCTTCCCTCAGCTCTCAAAATCTTGTAGTGTTTAAATGTCTAAGGAACCCAGCCCCTCTCTTCTTCCCTCACTCGCAAAATTTGTTCTCAAGATGTATAACGACTGCCTCATTTGTCTAATATACCAACTAAAAGTTTACGATTTCAACATAGTTTTCAGCCACCAACCCTTAGTCTGCCTAAAGGGTTTTGGTGCCTCCCTCAACCAATGGTACATTTTTTCTTGCTTGTCTTTTTTTTTTTTTAATGAATAAAATGAATTTATTATTATTATTATTATTATAACCTGATTTTTTTTTTTTGAAAAAAGAAAAAGAAAAAAAAGTGTTCATTGATCCTCCAAAAATGTATATCACATTTCCGTATCCCATAGAATGTCCAGAGGACGAGTCAATACTCCGTACATGTATCCAAAACAACAGCTTTCATTTTCGATCCTTTGTGACTATGTTGTTATTCAATGAGCCACAGAAGTAGAGGGTTGAAGACAATAAGTTGAAATGTTTTCCAATAGATATTCAATTCTTTTTTTCCAATATCTTCTTACTAGGTTTGAATCAGGGTGATTTGTAGATGGTAAAAGATCATAGCTTTTTTTTTTTGTTATATCACCTTGCGACCTTCGACGCTGTGGATAAAATAAAATTCATCCACCTAATAATAGAATTCTGTAACAAAAAACGTAGGTATTTCAATTACATGTCAATCCTGTAACAAAATCTGCTTATATGTTAAAGGACTAGAAAGCAAAATTATATCACAGCACTTGTTTGCATACTACTATGGAGCAAACCTTACAATCTCTTCCAATGAGTGATATTGATCATGGTGGTTATTTTCCTGGATTTATTCAGAACGTCCATTATCACTTCATTGAAAATTGTGGCAACAAGGTATTTAGTTTTATTTAAATTTGTCAGTTTGGATAATTAAATAACTTGTATATATTAATACAATTTTTTTTTTTGGTTTTTATTTAATGACAATTGAAACTTCACGAGGAGTTTGATTCACAAATCGATATGTTGTATTCGGCGTATTGTTTAAAGATCTTAGATGTAGCTTTGAGAACTTTTCACAACACTGAGAAGCTATTTGGTTGCATATTGTTTGAAGTGATTAATAAATTGCCATTTGGGTTTAAACCAGGAACATACTTAAAGGCACTACAGCTAGTTTGTATGATTAATTTATAAGTTATTATTATTAGTATTATTTAACTTTTATTTGCATTATTTGACAATCCACTTATTGTCTGAATTCGAAAATGGTGACTTGTGATCATGAATGAAGAAAAAAGGGTTGACCTAGACCAAAGAAGCAAGGTTTGCGTAAGTTCTATTTTGTTTTGAATTGAGTTTTTTGTTATTGACTTGAATGTAGCATGATCTTTTTTATGAACTTGACAATAGTATTGTATTTTTTATATATTTCATTTTAACATATATAATTTATTAATATCTCAATATTTCTCATGTATTTACATAATTTATTGAGATCTCATTATTTTCAGGTACCTGATTATCTTCAAGGAATACCTGAAAATACTGAGATCTCAATAAATTATGTAAGTATATGAGAAATATTTAGATCTTAATAAATTATATATTTATTGAGAGTTACACCTGAAGAGGAACAGATACCTAAAAATAATTAGATCACAATAAATTATGTAAGTACAGAAGGAATAATGAGATCTCAACAAATTAGTAACAAAAGAATGTGTAATTTTTCGTTCAACGACTGTGAGAATTGATGAAATCGAAGGAAATATTGGTATGTAGTCACTGTCGGACAATAAACCACAATAAATGGCTTTGGTGTTAAATATATTTCGCCAATAGTAGAGTGAGTCTGGAGATCAAAATGACCGAGGTTGACGCATTGATGACTCAAACACTACCACGCGTACAGATATGTGATCTGTTGAAGCATTTAATAAATCAATAATGGAGAAGGATCCTCCCCATTTCAAATTGGTTATACAAGAAGGGTAAAATTGTTTTAAAAAATGAAAATAAAAATGACAATTTTATCCCTATTATTATAACCAACCGACTCTTGAAAGAACACTGAAAATTTTAGGAGAAAGGGAGGACAAAAAGAAAAAGGTAATATTTGTAGGAATAAAAGTAATTTTGGAGTGTCCATTTCATAAAAATAAAGTCATAAGAAATTTTCAAAATTTATAACATTTTAAAATTTCGCAGGGGCCTAAAATCCCCCAAGGTTAGGAGTAGTTCTACTTCTTATTATAAGACTACATAGATCCACCTTAGTCCGGCATATTTAATTAAACGATCAGAACCTTGAATCTTAATGTGTTAATTTCGTATCGCGTTCGCGGGTCATGTAAAAAATTGGCATCCCTTCTATACAGTGTCGGGTTCACGTTCTGTCGAGTCATGTGTGTTCGACTATATAGATCAACCCTGACTTATTTAACTAAACCGGTCATCTGTTAATTTCATGGCGGGTTCACGAGTCGTTTTAAAAATTTGCTTACCCTACCTGTAAGTATAATAATTGGTCATCATGTTGTTTATTTAATGATGCACTCGTTGAGGATCTATCCAAATCTTATACAAAGTAGTTATGATCATTTGAAATGTAGTTAAGTTATTTTATGATGCACATGTATGTTTGACAAATACAAATTCCAGGATATGAGGAAAGCATGTTGCGGGGCAGGCTTGCACAGAGTGACAGAGAGATGATTGAGTGTCTGTCACCAGATATGGCGTGCAACCAAGCTTCAAATTATGTGTGATACTGGGACTTGTACAACCCTATACGGGCAGTTGACTCCTTGTTAGCCGATTTTATATATATATATATATATATATTATTGCATGTGTTGATATATATATATATACCTTCTCCTTATAAGCTCCCAGGGATTGATGTCTATCAATTTTTCCCGGTTTTGATTGGGATGAAAACTTTCCTCGCCCATCTCCGATGGCACCCCGGCCAAACTACAGGCTCCTGTAGAAGAACAGCTGAAAGTGAAGGTTGACAAGGATGATGATGATGGGGTCGTCGATCAGGTATTGTGTCAGTCTCAAAGCCAGGGTTGTCTGGGATTTTGGTGTGATCAGCTGTCGTCGAAAGTGAAATACGTAACTCGAATTCCTCAGACTCCCCATCTTCGTCATTACCTAGCGCTATTTCGATGTATGATTCTTCATCATCATCATCATCGGCACTTGCAAAATCGTCATCCTCGGAGAAAACTGCCGGAGCGGAATTGAAATCACAGCAGGTGAAGGAGAAACTGTCTTCGCAGTCTAGCTGATCTCGCGACTAATTGATGCTCATGCCCATCACAATACCAAGGACGAATTAACGAAGCTGTTGAAGCAATTAAAGTTAGCTATTCCACAGTACTTGTGAATTGTGATTTGTGAAGGTTGGTGCAAAAACAACTTTGAACAGTCAACATATTTATAAGTCATCAATTTGGATGGTCTAGTCTAATTAAGATTATTGGAATACTTTATTTTCTGTTGGACCACGGCCCACTGGACTACTCTACTATAAACTCTCAAGGCGGTCCAACCTTTGATTGTAAGCATGCGCGTTCACAACAGTATCCACTCCAGAAGTAGGGAAATTTTTGTTGCCTTCGGCTCCGCCCATTTATATATATATATATGAGATAATTGCATTATTGATTTTATGTGGTATGCTATAATTATTTTTCACTCCCTATGATTTAAAAAGTTCATGGGAGGTCCTTATAGTAAGCAATAATTACAAATCGATCTCTGGCGTCAAATTCCGTTAAAATTTTTGATAGATTATGTTAAATGCCACGTCAGCGCCACTTCAGACCAATAAGAATGCGACACGTATCCATCTCAATAAAAAAAATTATTAAAAAATAAATAAATAAACTTATTTTTTTTAAAAAAAAAAATCAAATTCAAATTAAAAAAAAAAAAAACTAAAAAGCAAGAGGTGGCTGGGCCACCCCCAACCTATGGGGGTGGCCGCCGGGGGTGGCGCACGGCCACCCCCAGTGGCCATGGGTAGCGCGCAGGAGTGGGGCGCGGCTACCCCCATAGGCCATAGGCTAGGGGTGGCTGGGATTTTTTTTTTTTTTTTTTTCTTTTTTTTTTTTTTTTTTTTTTTTAAAAAAATAAATATATATATATATATATTTTTTAATAAATTTATTTTTTTATAAAGATGGACACGTGTCGCATTCTTATTGGTTTGACATGGCGCTGACGTGGCATTTAACGGGAGGGAAATGATACTTACACTTCTTGTACACAACAACTACACTCACACAAGACACATTGGAGTGGGGCTCACACACTGGGACCCACCCTAATGTATCTTGTGTGAGTGTAGTTGTTGTGAGGGTGATGTGTAAGTATCATTTTCCTTAACGGAATCTGTCAAAAAATTTAACAGAATTTGACGCTAGAGATCGATTTATAATTATTGCTTACTACAAAGACCTCTCCCATGAATATTTTAAACCATAGGGAATGAAAAATAATTATAACATACCAGAAGGACCGATGGTACAATTATCATTTTATATATATATTCAAACTAGTCCTTTCTCAATTCTCACAACTCACAAGTAACAACGACGTACGAACCCACCCATATATATATATATATATAAACGATCTAAAAGAAAAGTATTGCACCAAATTCAAATATCTTAAGAGTCTTGAGTCTCCCTACTATGAAGTTGAATTTTGAATGAAATTGGGGCGGTCTATCTTAATCCATCGTTTTCTCCAAGGAATAAAGATCCACAGAAATTTGAATCACTAATGTACGTGAGAAAACCTATATAAAATTCATATGATCTATATAATCTTACCATTCGGACAAATAAATTAAATCTCAAATTAACTCTCTCTCACCTCTAATTTCTACCCAACATTGCTAATAATTTGAACAACTAAATTTACAACAACCATTCGCTGGTAGACTCCCATTTTGATTTTGTCCTTTTGTAAAGCATGGTAAAATAATAAAATAACAAATTTAAAAACACGGAAAACTGGAATCCAATGTTAAAGTTGTCTGATCGGAAACGAAACCAAGTAAAATATTATTCAAATATTGCATCCATCACTTCACTTTACTAAACCTAATGCACGAATTCAAAAAACTTCACCATCCATCTCCAGCTTCTCCGCAGCTCGCGATTGCATTGCTTTCTCGTAATCAAACCCTAGAAACTCAGAAACCACCCCCCCAATGGCGTCGCTATCCCACCCATTCCACACCAGCACCACCTTCTATCTTCCCCTCCATACCAAGACTAAAACCCACTCTCGCTCTCTCACCATCAAGGCCTCCAAGTCCACCAACCCACCCCTCCCCGGCCGCAAGCTCCGCGCCGCGGTCATAGGCGGCGGCCCTGCTGGATCCTCCACGGCAGAGGCCCTGGCGCCGGCGGCGTGGAGACCTTCCTCTTCGAGCGCAGCCCACCCTCGACCGCCAAGCCCTGCGGCGGCGCCATCCCGCTCTGCATGCTCAGCGAGTTCGACATTCCCCCCACCTCATCGACCGCCACGTCACCCAAATGAGGATCTTCTCCCCCTCCAATCTCTCAGTGGACTTCGGCAAGACCCTCAGGCCCAACGAGTTCATCGCCATGCTGCGCCGCGAAGTACTGGATTCCTTCCTCCGCTCCCGCGCCGAGTCCCGCGGCGCCAACCTCGTCTCGGCCCTCGTCACGAACCTCGAGGTCCCCACCTCTCCTGCCGCGCCGTACGTCGTGCACTACACGGCTGACAACTCGCGCCGCTCTCTGGCCGTGGACGTTGTGATCGGCGCAGACGGCGCCAATAGCCGAGTCGCCAAGTCCATCGACGCCGGGAGCTACGCCTGCGCCATCGCGTTTCAGGAGAGGATCAAACTGCCGGACGAGAAAATGGAGTACTACGAGAATCTGGCCGAGATGTACGTGGGGAGCGATGTCTCGCCCGATTTCTACGCGTGGGTATTTCCCAAATGTGACCACGTGGCAGTGGGCACGGGTACGGTGTGCGCGAAGCAGGACATAAAGTTGTTCCAGAGGGGAATCAGAGACCGGGTGAAGCCTAAAATCAACGGTGGGAAGGTGATCAAAGTGGAGGCCCACCCGATACCGGAGCATCCGCGTCCGGTGAGGGTCCGGGGGCGCGTGGCGCTTGTGGGCGACGCGGCGGGGTACGTGACCAAATGCGCGGGCGAAGGGATTTATTTTGCAGCGAAATCAGGGAGGATGTGCGGCGAAGCAATAGTGAAGGCATCCGAGGGCGGGGAGAGAATGATCAACGAGGATGATTTGAAGAGGGAGTATCTGAGAGCGTGGGACGCGAAGTACATTAGCACATTTAGGGTTATGGACCTGCTGCAAAGGGTTTTCTACGATAGCAACGCGACTAGGGAGGCTCTGGTGGAGCTGTGTGGGGATGAGTACGTGCAGCGCATGACGTTTGAGAGCTATTTGTATAAGAGGTTAGCGGATGGGGATAGGTGGAAGGATGCGAAGATGGTATGGAATACCGTTGGGAGTCTGATTAGGTGTAGGATTGTAGGAAGGTAGTTTGAAGTGTGTAGTAGAAATGTTATTTACTGGACTAATATATGTTTGGGTGAACGTCAATAACAAAATCAAGTGGAAAATATCTACCCCTCTTTGTACAAATTAAATAGTTAATCTAGCTAGTACCAAAATATCAACGCACCCAAGAACAATGCAGAAAAATAAATTCAGCAACCACCACAAGCAAGACACTAAAATTTTTACGTGAAAAACTCTCCGGTGTGAAGAGAAAAACTACGGGACCTAATCCAGTTAAAACTTCCACTATCAACAATAATGGGCTTACAAATTGTCTTCTCTAGAACAATATCTAGAGGTTATCACCACATCAAGAATACACACATTCTTGGATTAAAACATAAATTCATCACTATAAAGTGGATTCCATCAACAACAAAGAAAAGTCTCACCAAGTGGGGATGAACAACCGAGCAACTGGAGAGGAAGTCCAACAATCGACACCAGTCAATGCGTAGCCCTCGTCGTCAGGAACAACATATTAAAATTTCATCAAGATCGGACCATAAATGACCCTCTAATCTATGACGGAAATGGGTATGTGTAAAACACTATTTTTCCTCTCTTCCCTCACTGTTTGCTCGAGACTCTGTTTTCAAAAACTAAGTGCTTCCCTCTCTGTTTCAGACTTGAAAAAAAACTGCAAGCCTTTTTTTTTTTTTTTTCTTCTTTGCTGGTCGCAAGTCACGCATTGTGCGTGACTTGCTTGCTGCCAACAGAAACAGGGGTTGTCTCCCCTGTTTCTTTGGCCTAGGTTGGTCCCCCACGTTAGAGGGACCACCCAACAAATCTCCCCCTCCCGACTACGCTCCACCAAGCCCGCTTTCCTTCTGTAAATTTCAAGATTTTGCACAGGCAACGTTTTTGTCATCATATCTGAACCATTATCATCAGTATAGATTTTCTCAATTTGCAACAGTTTCTCATCCAGTACATCACGAATCCAATGATACCTAACATCAATATGTTTGGATCTTGAGTGGAAAGTTGAATTCTTACTGAGATAGATGGCACTCTGACTGTCACAATAAAGCAAATAACTCTCTTGTTGTAGACCCAGTTCTTGTAAGAACTTTTTCATCCATAACAATTCTTTGGCAGCTTCTGTGATAGCAATGTACTCTGCCTCTATAGTAGACAAAGCAACACATTTCTGCAATCTGGATTGCCATGACACTGCTCCCCCTGAATAAGTAATCAGGTACCCTGAAGTAGACTTTCTGGAGTCAATATCACCGGCCATATCTGCATCTGTAAACCCATCAAGCACCTGCTTATCGTTACCGAAGCACAAACATACCCTCAAAGTACCTCTGAGATACCTGAGAATTCATTTCACAGCTGCCCAATGTTCTTTGCCGGGATTAGAAAGGAATCGACTGACAACTCCAACAGCATGAGCAATATCAGGCCTCGTGCACACCATGCATACATCAAGCTACCTACGGCTGAAGCAAGAGAATAATAAATTCTCCATTTGAGAACTTCTTCACAAATACACAATGATCAGAAGTAGTTTTGTCATACCCGTGCTCAACCATGAAGGAGTCAAATTTCTTGTACCACTGTCTCGGTGCCTACTTGAGTCCGTACAAGCTCTTTTTCAACTGACACACTAGATGTTCCTTACCTCTAGTTGTAATCTGGTTGCTCATATATTTCCTCCTCCAAGTCACCATGAAGGAAAGCGGTCTTCACATCAAGCTGTTCAATCTCCAAATTCATATTGGCAGCCAGACCTAGAACAACTCTGATAGAAGACATCTTCACCACGGGTGAAAAAATTTCTTCAAAATCAATACCCTTCTTCTGACTAAACCCCTTCACAACCAGCCGTGCCTTGTACCTTGGTTGTGATCTGTTTGGTTCAATCTTGCATCTGAACACCCATTTATTCTTGAGTGCTCTTTTGCCCTTAGGCAGATCCACCAAATCATATGTGTGGTTCTCATGCAAGGATTTCATCTCTTCTTCCATGGCTTTTTGCCACTCATTTTTCTGGTCATGTAACGTAGCTTCCTAATAACTTTCTGGCTCTCCCCCATCAAAAAATAACACATACTCATCAACTGAATATCTTCTGGAAAGTTGACGCTCTCTGGTAGATCTCATCAACTGAATCTCAGCGGATGGCTCTAAGGAAGCTTGCTCTAGGTGCTCTTCTGACTCCACATTATCAACTGCGGGCACACCATTTCTACCAACTGTGTCAACATGTTCTTCTTCTACATCTCTCCTATGTTCATCATACGTCACACAAGGAGGAACAACTGGACCCAAATCAACACGTTCTTCACAGAGAGACTTTGGCTTTTTAGTTTGCTCCATGTCTTCAATGGTTTGATCTTCAAAGAAAACATCTCTGCTCCGTATGATTTTCTTAAAAACTGGATCCCAAAGTCTGTAACCAAACTCCTCATGTCCATAACCCAAGAAGATACACTGTTTAACCTTGCTATCAAGCTTGGACCTCTCATCTCTAGGAACATGAACAAACGCCATGCAGCCAAACACTCTCAAGTGCTCAAAAGAAACATCTTTCCCTGTCCACACCCTTTGAGAAAAGTCACAATTCAAAGGAACTGATGAAGAAAGATTGATCAAGTCAACTGCGGTCTTCATTGCCTCACCCCAAAAGGATTTGGGCAATTTTGCAGAGAGAGCATACATATGATTCTTTCACAGATAGTTCTGTTCATTCTCTCTGCTACGCCATTATGCTGCGGAGTCTTGGGCACAGTTTTCTCAAGCCTGATGCCATGGCTTCTGCAGTACTCTTCAAACGGACCTCTGTATTCACCACCATTATATGCTCGAACACATTTCAACTGCCTCCCAGTTTCTCTTTCAACTTTCGTGTGAAAGGCTTTGAACACATCTAGCATCTGATCTTTAGTTTTCAAAGCAAAAACCCACACTTTTCTAGAGTGATCATCAATAAAGGTCACATAATAAAGTGCACCACCAAGACTTTTAGTATTCATAGTGCAGACATCAGTGTGAACTAAATCAAGAATATTAGTCTTTCTTGATTGTGGGGATTTATGAAATGAAACTCTTCTTTGTTTTCTAACAAGACAATGAGTACAGGGCATTAGTGACGTACCTTTGATATTAGGTAGGAGCTGCTTCTTGGCAAGAACTTGAAGTCCCTTCTCACTCATGTGACCAAGCCTCTTGTGCCATAGCTCAGTGGAAGTTTCATTCTCAACAACATTCACATCTCCCTTGACTAATCTTGCTTCAGTCTTGTAGAGAGTGTTAATCTTCTTTCCCCTGGCTAAAATAAGAGAACCCTTGCAAAGTTTCCATTGTCCACCTCCAAGGTAATTATGGTAGCCTTCATCATCAAGCTTCCCAATGGAAATCAAGCTGAAGCGCATCTCAGGAACATATCTGACATCTTTGAGAAGCAATTTGCATCCAATGCTGGTTTCTAACTGTATATCTCACATGCCCACAATTTCACATTTTGCTTTATTTCCCATCCTGACCCAACCAAAGTTGCCACTGGTGTAGGAAGAGAAGAAATCTCTATGTGGTGTAATATGAAAGGAAGTTGCCGTATCAACTATCCACATAGACTCATGACATGGGAGATTAACATAAGCATCTTCACAAACAACTAAATCATCACCATCAGATGCAACTGCTGCAGTGTCTTTTTCTTCTTTTGATTCTTCACCTTTTTCTTTCAATTGTTCCTTTTTAAATTTTCTGCAATGTCTTTTCATATGTCCAAGCTTGCCACAGTGAAAACATTTTATCTCTTTTCTTGTCTTGGATATTCCCCTTGACTTGTCACGACTGTCATCACCACGAGGTTTTCTGCTTTTACTTCTCCCCATGCTTTTTTCTTCTTGCCTCTTCATTGAACATGCTGTCTTTTACCATACCCATAGTCATTACACAGTTGGGAGCCGAATTGCTGAGTGACACTACCAAGGTTTCCCAACTGTCCGGCAAAGAATCAACATAAGTAATGCTTGCACCTCATCATCTAGTACAAGTTTCATGGTAGACAACTCATTCAATAATCCTTGAAAATTACTCAAATGCTCCGTAACACTTTTCCCATCTTTGTACTTCAAATTCACAAGCCTTCTTATCATAAAGGCTTTGTTTTGAGCAGTCTTTCGCTCATAAAGACTCTCTAACTTCAACCAAAGTAAGTAAGCATCAACTTCTTTGGCTACATGATGGAAGACACTTTGATCAACCCATTGCCTAATATGTCCGACGGCTTTCCTATTTAATTTCTTTCATTCATCATCGGTTTTGGCATCCGATTTAATCCCATTTAACTCAATAGGCTCAAACAATTCTTTACAATACAAAATATCTTCCATCCTAGTCTTCCAAATTGAATAATTGGAAGCCGTGAGTTTAACCATGCTATTAGATGACTCCTCCATTTAATTTAACAGCAATTTCACAACCAAAGCTCTGATACCACTTTGTTGGGGTGAATGTCAATAACAAAATCACAGCGGAAAATATCTACCCCTCTTTGTGCAAATTAAATAGTCAATCTAGCTAGCACCAAAATATCAACGCACCCAAGAACAATGCAGAAAAATAAATCCAGCAACCACCACAAGCAAGACACCAAAATTTTTACGTGGAAAACCCTCCGGTGTGAAGGGAAAAACCACGGGACCTAGTCCAGTTAAAACTTCCACTATCAACAATAATGGGCTTACAAATTGTCTTCTCTAGAACAATATCTAGAGGTTATCACCACATCAAGAATACACACATTCTTGGATTAAAACATAAATTCATCACTATAAAGTGGATTCCAACAACAACAAAGAAAGGTCTCACCAAGTGGGGATGAACAACCGAGCAACTGGAGAGGAAGTCCAACGATCGACACCAGTCAATGCGTAGCCCTCGTCGTCAGGAACAACATATTAAAATTTCATCAAGATCGGACCATAAATGACCCTATAATCTCTGACGGAAATGGGTATGTGTAAAACACTATTTTTCCTCTCCTCCCTCACTGTTTGCTCGAGACTCTGTTTTCAAAAACTAAGTGCTTCCCTCTCTGTTTCAGACTTGAAAAAAAACTGCAAGCCTTTTTTTTTTCTTCTTCTTCTTTGCTGGTCACAAGTCACGCATTGTGCGTGACTTGCTTGCTGCCAACAGAAACAGGGGCTGTCTCCCCTGTTTCTTTGGCCTAGGTTGGTCCCCCACGTAGGAGGGACCACCCAACAATATAAATATTTATATAATTATATTGACGTGACAGTGAAAATCAATTATCGATTGTTTCTTTCTTTTAAAAAAGTTTTTATTGATCTAAAAGCTGATTTTTATTGTTATGTCATCTTAATTGTATGAAAATAGTATAATAGTCTACTAAATAATATTATGTTATTTTGTTTCATGGTTTTCAAATTTCTAGGTATATTTTTCTTTTTCTTTTTTGTACTTGGATGATAATAAAAATGATGGATGTTAACCATTTTTGACCATTTTGCTAATTAATTTGAAGGAGAAGAATAGAAGTCTAATTAATTGAAAGAAGTGCAATTGTTTTTGCCAATTGATCCATTAACCATTAGCACGTAAGATACGAGTCCAAGGGCATGTTTGAAATTGTGTTAAGAAGGTTTAAAAAATACTTTTTAATACATAAAAATTGTGTTAAGGGAATTATATCTCTTCTTTCGCACTCTCTTTGACACAAAATAATATTTAAAGTTTTTGATTCTCTCTCTAAAGCCTTTCCTAGGAGGCTTACAAAGGCGCAGCACACCCTGGCAACATTCCTCTCCGAGAAATCGCCCTCTAGTAATTGGCATCCTGATCCTTAATGATGTTCAAAAGCCCACAGCAAGCTCGTAAGCGTCCCCGAGTTCTTGAATATTTGACTGCCTAGACAATTGAAGCCATATTTAAAGCTCTCTACTGATGTCAGTTAGGCACTTTTTATGGACTTGCAAGTGCAGTTGAAGTTCGACGTCGATCAAGTTGTTTGAGCACAAATAAGTAGTGATAATACCATATGTTACTAACCAGATGTTCAATACCACAATACACTGAAAGTTCGAATACTCAGTCAAGGAACGTTCGACGACTTGACAAAAGTTACTATTCAAACATCAGCTTTGTGTCAGAAGATACACCGAACTTTCGACTAGGGATCACAAATGTTCACTCAACCCATAACTGTTGGGTAATATAGTACACCGAACGTTTGACTAAAGTGCTCGAACGTTCGACAATCTGTTATGATGTGTAATAACCAGGTCATTCTTATCTTCAAATGACCAAGCTCTATAAATACCCACCCTTACGCCCCCTCAGCTCACTTACACGCCCTTTTGCTTAGTCTATCTCTTGAGAGTGTTTGTGTAGTCTTTTGGAGAAGGAATGACTCATTTTCATCTTAAGAATATAACCTTTACAACCTAGTTCATTCTTAGTAGAGTTGTTATGTTACTTTGTTATTGTTTAGTCATATCTTTAGCTACTTATGCATCTTTGTTTGGTCTTGATCTTAATAGTAGTTTAGTGTTGGATTACTGTTTTGGTGATAGTTTAACGTATCAAGTTTTGTATGAAAGTGTTATTAAGGTTTAGAACTCTAGTAGAGATTATATTAAGACCTTAGGGCTTGCTTAGAAGTAGTGTAATGACTTTTAGGTTCAGAAATTGGATTCTGCCCCAACACCAAACGTTCGACTAAGCACTGGACGAATGTTTGCTGTCAAGTCCGAACGTTCGACCGTCGGGCAGAAAATCTATTTTGAGATTTAAGGTTAAGATTTGGGTTTAGAACTAATATTAGGTATTTCTCAGATTTCGAGGAGCCTCAGGATGATTTTCTGAAGCACCCTACGACTTAAGTGAGTAAAAACTCACATGGACACCTGTTATTATTCTTCCCGCATAGCATGACTATTTTGAGTACCAAAACATGCATGTTTACAGCTCATATAAAATATATTTTTGATTACTGTGAACTCTATTTTTGTGAAAATGAGTGATTAATGACAAGATAATAAAAATGATGAGTTATAAAAAGTATGCATATAAAAGACAGTGACATAGTACACCGGTACGTGCGGGATAACAACCAAGGGCTTACTATTATACCACTACCAAAAAAACTAGAATTCTGGACCCTTTTTTTATAGACGGTTTTAGAAACCGTCTATAAAAAAAAATTATGGACGTTTTTTTTTTAAACTGTTGGGAAAAAAAAATATGTATGGTTTACTAGAACCGTCCTTAAAAACACAAACGGTTTGAATAAAACTATCTGTAATTATAAAGTTACAGACGGTTTTTTTCAAACCGTCTAAAAATATATTGACGGTTTTTTTGAAACCATCTATAAATAGATAGACAGTTTTAAAAACACCGTCTGGAATTTTCTAATTCTGGAAGATTTTTTTTAAAACCGTCAGGACCTAGTTCTAAAATTAGTAAAAAAATCGTGCAGTACTGGCCAAATACAGAAACTTCATCCATATACCCTCTCTCTCTCTCTCTCTCTCTCTCTCTCACTCACACCCGGTCGGCGGCCCTCTTCCTCCATTTCTCCGGCGCTCTCTCTCACTCAGTCCGGCACTCTCTCTCTCTCTCCCTCTCCCTCTACCTCTCCCCCTCTCTCGCTCTCTCTCTAGCTCAATACTCCCTCCGCCGGCTCTTTCTCTTTCTCTCTCTCTAGCTTGTACTCAATCCATCTGGCCCCTCTCTCTGGAAGTTGATCCTGGCCGGCCCTTCCTCATCTTCTCCGGCGACGTCCTGACACGTCTCAGCTAGCCTGGGAGCCACACCTCTGTTTTCCCGACGTACGCTAGCCGATGCCCGATTTAAAGGTTTTTTTTAATTTTTCCTCACTTTTTGCAATTTTTTTTTCCTTTTAAATTTGTAATTAGTTGATGATTTGCATATTATGGACTTTAATTTGTGTGAATTTTTTTTGTAGTTTTAATTTTTATAATATTTGATTATTTGGTTGAAATATTTATTTTTGATTTTGATTTTGCAAATAGTTTTAAGAGTTTGTGCAATTTTGGTTTATGTAATTTGATTTTTGAATTGTTTGTTTTAGGGTTTTTTCTAGGGGCACTCTTGTCGTTAATTTCATATGACTACCTAGTTCTTAGTTTTTGAAATACTCTTATTTATTTATTTCATTAGTTTACTGGATGCATTTTTTTTAGTTAATCAATACATAAACCATTGCAAATAGCCAATAGATTCATCCCCATGCCAACTATTATTACTATTAGATACACCAAATCTCTTTATTTAGCTCCATATATTTGACTTGAGCTATGGTTAGTGTTTGTTGTTTACCAAAAATACTCTTTTACCCTTCCTTTTTTATTTTTTTTCCAAGTCATATCAAGTTTTTCAACGAAGAACACGGCATGCTAGCTAGCAACAAACATAGACGTACATGGGGGGCATCAAATGTAAACTCTAGCTCTATCGATCAAGATGGGATCTGCTTGATAGAGAGTTTAATTTAAGAAACATAACCTAAAGGTACTCCAAGTACCACCATCCAAATTTATTAATATATCGAAACTTTGAAACTTCTTTCAAGGATATATAGGGCATTGGGTCATTAGTTATCATATGTGAAATGACATCTTTTACAATTCATTTGAGGGCTGGGATTAATTAATTAGATCATGAATTTGGAATAATATTAATTCTAATTTCAATTAATTGATCCAGTACTATCATCAAAGTGCCATCAGATCTCTGCCTAAACACATGCATGGGCAGCCATACATGCGTGTTAATTTTACTTTCTTGTAAGCCCATACATATCCACATGCGTACATGTGCATGCATAGTGCACAAATCTATATATATACAATTTGACATTTAATTAAATGCAGGTTATATAATTAATGTACAATGTTCTCACTGTATAGGCAAGCCATGAGAAATTTCATCCTCTATCGTACACTTTTTTTTTTTTGGAATAATATTAATTCTAATTTCAATTAATTGATCCAGTACTGTCATCAAATGGCCATCAGATCTCTGCCTAAACACATGCATGGGCAGCCATACATGCGTGTTAATTTTACTTTCTTGTAAGCCCATACATATCCACATGCGTACATGTGCATGCATAGTGCACAAATCTCAACACATAATATTGTTCTAATTAATTAGGCTCTCTATACTACCAAGAAAATCGATCTTTATTATGATCAAGCTCTATGCATATATAAGAAGTTGATTCATGCATCTTTTGAGCTTTTTGATGGGCTATATATCTATATACAGGAGTGGGAGAGAACATATATATATTACAAAAAAGAGAAAAGACAAGAAAAGAAAGAAAATAGATGGATCCTTGCAACATCTATATATTATTTTACCATATATCAAACCTTATTTGGACCAACATGCATGGAGATTGGTAATTAAAGACAAAACGACATATAATTAGACAAAGAAAAGACAAGAAATTAAACACGTAGTGATGAAACAAACTAGCTAGTGTATTTAGAATCTATCATGTTAAAATCTAAATGGTGTATTCCTTCCTTCCTTCTCTGTTTTTTCACTTTTCAATATCTTTTTCTTCTTCACATGATTTGACTAGTGCTTGCAAAAATAATGCATCGCTACTACTACTAGTCTTTCCCACCAAGTCTTTGGCTTTTAGAGATTCTCTTTCCCAATCTGTCTTAGGAGTTAATAAGTACTCTTGAATTATCTTATCTTGAAATATTTGGACTATTTTGTGAAGTAGTTAGAAAGATAGACAAGAGTTGGATGAAGTTGTTGAGAAGTTCGTGAGAGTATATTCGCAGGGTTATGGCCTTTGTGAAATTTTAACATGAACATTCGAAGAGAAAATGGGTCATTGTGTGCCCATGTAAGAAGTGTTTGTTGGGCAAATGATGGTCCAGTGAAGTTGTATTTGCCCATTTAACGTCAGGTGCCGAGATTATTGAAGGTTGCACTGAATAGATAATGCATGGGGAATCACTTGTCCCTCCCGTTGATAACGAGGCAATATCTGAAGTTCTCAGGATGGTTCAAGTGGATAGCATTCTACTACATGGGGGGTCCAATGGGATACAAGACATGTTTAATGACGTTTTCGCGATGCATGATGTTTGTGTAGAAGCCCGTGGGTCTCAAGTGGGAGTTGAAGCCGAAGCCGAATCTGTGGATGCTGAAATTGAAGACTCTAACAGGGGGCGAATAAGTTAAAAGAATTACTAAAGGATGCCGATACGCCACTCCATGGAAATACAAAACATAGCAAATTGGGAGCTATTGTGCATCTATATAGTATTAAGTGTATGGGCGGTTGGAGTAATACATCATTCATCAACGAGCTGATGCATCCGGATGCAAGTTTGCCTAAAAACACATACGAGGCAAAAAGTACTTGAGGGATTTGGGCCTTGAGTACGAGAAGATATCGGCTTGTCGTAAAGGTTGTATTTTATTCTGGAGGGAAAATGAAAAGTTGGACAAATGTACATCGTGCAATGAATCTAAGTGGAAGGATAACATAACTAATGAAGATGAGTCGACAAAAAGTTCAGAAAAAAAAAAAAGCTGGTCAAAGTGTTGCGTTGGTTTCCTCTGATACCAAGGCTGCAGAGGTTGTTTATATCACATCATACATTGCCACATATGAAGTGGCACGCTCAAGGCCATACAAAAGACAGTGTGTTGAGGCATCCGGCTGATGGATAAGCATGGAAGGCATTTAATTCTCGTTACCCCGACTTCGCATCAAACCCGCAAAATGTGAAGCTAGGTTTAGCGTCAGATGGCTTCAATCCTTTTGGGAACAAGTCCTCTAGTCATAGTACTTAGCCGGTAATGTTAGTACCCTACAATTTGCCTCCCTAGATGTACATGAAACAACCGTATTTTATGTTAAGCTTGATTATCCCTGGTCGAGTGCACTAGGACAGAATATAGATGTGTACCTAGTGCCCCTTGTAAGTGAGTTGAAGGAACTACGAGAAGTAGGGGTTCAAACTTTTGATGTAACCTTGAAAAAATATTTCACAATGCGTTCGGCCTTGATTTGGACGATAAATGACTTCCCGGCATACGGTGATTTGTCAAGCTGAAGTACACATGGACGGAA
This sequence comes from Alnus rubra, assembly GCA_028654335.1. Taxonomy (NCBI): domain Eukaryota; kingdom Viridiplantae; phylum Streptophyta; class Magnoliopsida; order Fagales; family Betulaceae; genus Alnus; species Alnus rubra. The sequence continues at coordinate 145,511 of JAJPGS010002452.1, read as the reverse complement.
AGCATGTCCTTGTTTTAGGCATGAAACGCAATCAACGTGGCTAACTTATGGTAAAAAATGGTGCTTTATGAGGCATAGGTGATGGTTGCCTCCAGATCATCCATGAAGAAGAAACAAGAGACAATTCAACGGTGCGCAGGAAATGGTTGGTCCTCCCGAAGTGCCGGATGGCGATGAGATCATGAGACAATTAGAATGTGTTGTCAATCGGGTAAGGACCAGACATAAGCTGCCCAATGGGGAAGTTGATTGGAAGAGGCGAAGTGTATTATACGATTTGCCTTATTGGAAAGATCAATTACTACGCCATAACATTGATGTGATGCACACAGGAAAAAAAAATGTCGTTGATTACTTGGCACGCTATTGAACATGAATGGTAAAACCAAAGATAACCTCGAAGCACGTCAAGATTTGCGTAAGATAAATTTGAGACCAGAACTTCATCCCTTTACCACGGAAAACGAAAAAACATTTTTGCCCGCAACTGGTTTCACAATGACAAAAAAAGAGAAGACTGACTTCCTACAAGTGTTATATGATGTTAGAGTGCCAGATGGATATTCTTTAAATGTGTCACGTTGTGTCAAACTCAAGGAATGTACTGTTGGGGGTTTGAAAGTCATGACAATCACATAATCATGCAACAACTCATGCCAATTGCACTTCGAGGAACCTTATCAGATGATGTTGTGAGGCCTTTAATCGAGCTAAGTGGGTTCTTTAGGGACATTTGTTCAAAAACACTACAGGTGGAAGATATGGATCGTCTAGAGAATCAGATACCCAAAATCTTGTGCAAATTGGAACGAATATTCCCTCTGTATTTTTTTACATCCATGGTGCATGTAATCATACATTTAGTACGTGAATGCAAACTGGGCAGACCGGTATTCTACAGGTGGATATATCCGGTTGAGAGGTAATGTTAAAATTATGCTAACTAGTTATATATTCAATCGAATGACCTATTACTATATATCTTTCATATGTTACGGTTTTATGGTCTAGCTTTAATGTAGGTGCCTTGGTAGATATAAACGTATCATTCGTAATAAGGCTGCACCTGAAGGGTCTATTGCAGAGGGTTACATTGTAGACAAATTGTTGACGTTTTACTCGTGTTATTTAGTCAACGCGCAAACGGTCCACAATTAGGCCCCAAGACACCAAGATGATTCGAGAGGGGTGAGCAATTGGATAAAACTTGATAAGATCACGTTTGTTCAACTCTGACGATTTCCACCAATTTCGCTCGTGAGTTGCATTATTAAATACATATTGTACGCCTCTAAATACAATGAAAAGTAACCGAATACATCTTTTGTTGACGTATAAGATGCACATGGAGTCGCTAATGGAACCAAACAATAGGCAACGTACCTCGCATCAACAGTTGGTGAAGCAACACAGGGACCAATTCTATAGCTGGTATAAGTCACACCTAAGAAAAATGTTGGTTTGAATAATTGTTTGCCTATAAAAGTATCATGAAATCATTTTTTAAATAAGGTGTCTAAATCATAGGTTGATAAGTTGGCCGAGGCAGGTAGAATGGAATTGGGAGAGAAACCTGTAAGTCATACCAAAGGCCCAATGTTCAATGCTGTAGAATATAAGCGGTATGTGGTTAATGGCGTGTTGTACCGCACCCTGGATGTCGACGAAGAAAAAAAAAGTCAAAACAGTGGGATGTGTGTCACCACTGAAGATGGTCCTACCTACTACGGTAAGCTAACTCGAATAATCGAGGTTACATACTACGACTTGACGCGGTATATGCTTTTCAAGTGCGATTGGGCCGACATTCAACCGAATAAGAGATACAAAAAGAACGAATATGGATTCGATCTTGTAAATTTCAAGAACCTAATACACATGGGTGCGCGAATCACTGATGATCTGTTCATACTACTAAATCAAGTATCATAGGTATATTACGTCCAGGATCCCAAAAATCCAAATTGGGTTATTGTTGTAAGGACAAAACTAAGAAACGTGTACGATGTTGGCAGTGGTGAAAGTGAGGATTATGCCGAGGCTTATAGTTATCATGAGCACGAGCCTTTCAAAGTCAACGTGACGGGAGACGTTGGTTTTGATGACATTGATTATGCACATACTAATGTACCGGCCACCAAAGCACCATAATAATTGTATGTAGAAATATGGTAATTAACCTATTAAATAGAATCCAAATATATGGTCTCTAGAATGATTTACTTATAGTCGTCTCACTTTTATTTTTTAAGCATGTCATTTCTGTTGTTGCATATTGTATATTTTATTTACTATTAAATGTGACCCATTTTAATGTGTTTGCAGGTAGACATGGCCCCTAAACAAAGGACGCCGCAACCGAGAAATGATTTTTGGACACCTATAGACCGTACACCGGTTGAGTGACCGATTGTAGGGTCATAAGATACGACACAAGACCCTAACGAGACACAAGAGGGCGTAGATTCTCATATAGTACATGAGCGACTGGTAGTAGGGTCAGACGATACGACACAAGACCTTAACGAGACACAAGGGAGCGTAGATTCTCAACATGTACTATATAAGCAACCGGTTGTAAGGTCAGATGATATGACGTAGGACTCTAACGAGACACAAGGGGCTGTAGATACTCAACAATGTGTAGCACCTGATATGGAGTTTGGATCATCAGCACAATCAAGACCTGAGACTTCACATCATAATGGTACTACCCGGGTGCTGCATATATTACGGGATGGGAAAGTTCACACAATAGGTATGAACTATTTTAAATTTGATGATAGTCAGTTACTTTGATAATCTTCTACTAATTTAATAATAATCAAGTGTGACGTAAATTTTTTTATGAGTTGCAGATGAGCAAGGTAGAAGGAATGTTAGGACTGTTGGTAGTCCTATGGACATATGGCACATACCTAAAGGGGAAAAGGTAGTGATCTAATTCAACCCTGCCTACCAACCAACCGGCCTGGGGGTCGAGAAATTTAGAAGGATTTGTGAGAAGATCATACAAAATGGTCGATTTGTGCAGTTGAATTGTAACTAGAGGAAGTTACCATCGGAAGGGAAGGAAGATATGTGGCGCACCCTAATGGTATGAAACTTTTTATTGACATGTCAATCACTTCTTATTTATAGTTTTGTAGCCTTACATTTCCAATTAAGCTATGGGATTCCATTTTTGGTGTAGAAAAAATTTTATTTTGAGCCTGTTCACGACTTCGTGCACATAAAAAGGTTAACGTTGATGGACCTAGCAAAGAAAAGAAAGCAATACAGGTATGAGGTCAAGAGGGGTCTAAATTTGAAAGAAGGTGATACCGTAGAGTCTATGGTTAGTAGGGCTTCGACAGCGCTAGTCTTCGATGCAGAAGACTTCGAAATGCAAGTTGATACGTGGTTGTCTTCAGCTGATAAGGTAATATTATTTATTTATTTATTTTGTTGAAGAAATCCACATATTAACATTACCAAGTTTATAGGAGAGAGTGTTGAAGTCCAGGACAAGCCGTGGCCGCAACGCATTTCTTCACATTCTGGGATCGAAGAGCATCACACAGGTTGCACGAGAAATGATACGTATAATAGAAAAACGTTCACAGCTCGTACGCACTGTAGTAAGTAATAAGCTTATAACTGATAATGTTAATGATATTGTAGGAGAAAGACTCTGGAGAAACCCCGAACTGAGACAATATGTTCATTGTCTCACTTACCAAGAAAGATGGGAACCTTGTGAATGCAGCGGCTGGGGAAGCTATCGTAAGTGCTAAATACGTAATATTAGTTGTATATTCAAGTTTTCACCCTTGGATGTTTTGTGCAGGCGAAGATGAGAGAAATTATCGATAATCAGTCGCCTGCAGAATGAGTGTGTTCACAGGGGTCAGTCTATTGGTTGCATAACAATGCGTGTGCCAAGTGCTAGGACAAGAACATTTTGGTCGTGTACGCGGGGTGGGGCTAGGACCGACTCCCAGTAAATCCACCTCTTATACTGTAAAGACCAAAAAATTTAATAGGCGATTTATCAATTAATAATTGTATTTATTAAATAGATAGGAGTAATAATTATATTTTAGGTAGCAATAATTGCGTTATCAAAATAAAATAAGCTTAAGATAAAATAATTGAAAGAATAATAATTATTATAGTGGGTCCTAGTTGAATAAATAATTACTTGCATTAATAAAAGTGTGGTTTAAATATATGTGGGGTCAAATGTTAATTATTAAATGAAACGGTTTTAATAAAATGGGGTCCCACTTTAATTCACATAAGTTGGGGGTTTTAAAAACAAAAGAAATCTCCCCCTTGCCACGTGGCAATACCCGGTTGGTTGGGAGGATTTCATTATCTCCTATCAGCCACTCACATCACGCCACGTGTCCCCACCCTATCTCTTTTCCTTCTTTCCTCTTCTTTTCCTCTTTTTCTCTTTCTCCCCCACGCACTAATCTGAATCTCCCTCTCTCACGCTCCCCATTTCTTTTCTTCTTCTCTCTTCTCCTCCCCCACCCAGAGGCGGAGCCAGGAATTTATCCTAGTAGGGACGAAATTCGAATAATAAAATATAATGATAAAATAAATTTTTATTCTCATTACATACTTCATTTATAGTATATATAAAATTATGGTGAACACAATTCAAAATAAGAATAATAACACAGTATGTGAATCACAAAAAGTATATATATCAGACTTCATAAATATGTCATAATTAATATATTAATAAGTTGTAATGTAGGCAATAGTACAAAATTAAACAAAAATACAAAGTGGCTAAAATTGCATCCTACGCGTTCTCAGAGAAACAAAATCATCAAGTATCAAATCTGAATTGAAGCTCTCAGAAATTTCCCTCTCAATATAGACAACCAAACTATTTGCGAGAAACTCATCGTCTATTTTGTTACGAAGTCTTGTTTTAATGACTTTCATAGCTGAAAATGCTCGTTCGATAGTTGCCGTAGACACTGGAAGAGTCAAAACAAGACGAATCAATCTGTCAATAAGATGATATCTCTCTGATTTTTCTGTCTCTATCAATCCTCGACATAATTATGCAATGGAAGACAATTTTTTTAATTTCGGATCATGAAGCATATCAAGTTGAAAATGTTTCAATTTAAATCCCAGATTAATTTTCTCTTGCTCTAAAAAATCAAGAGGATAATACTTTTCTGCAAGCCTACATATATCATCAATGTTAAAAGACTTATAGGCATCATTTAGATCCAAAGCTGAACTAAGTGTCAAGAGTTCCATTGCCCATTCACTAAACCTATTATCGAGCTCTTGCAACTGAAAGTCTATGGTAGCATTGAATATGTCAAAATGATAATGATGCTCCATTGTGATGTGATCTTGTTGGTGACGACCTCGGCGTTGAACATAACGAGCACCCAAATCTGGAATGTCAATTTCAAATTTCTTGCAGAAAGATACTACTTCCTCAAGCAATCTATCCCAATCTTCATCTCTCAACTTTTTGATAAGTTTTTTTGTATTATCAACCAAGTGCACAGCAGTCAAGATATCTTGAGATTTTTGTTGCAAATGTTGACAAAGGCCATCAGTGATACCCATGATTTCCTTCATCAAATGTAAAATGAATATGAATTGAAATGAAGTAATCATTTTATAAGCAGCATTAGCATCACCACGTTGAGAGTAAGTGGATCCTTTATTTATAATATTTTCAAGCACTGAACAAGTAGCATTAAACAGCCTTACTAGGCTACAAATAGATTGAAAATGAGAACTCCAATGAGTATCACCAGCTCGTTTCAAAGTGCCAATTTGGTTAGCTCCTTTTCCAGTTTCAAGTTCATCAATAGCTAACAAATGTGCAATTTCTGCTGCTTGAGTAGCTTGTAGTTCATCATGACGTTTACATGAAGCACCAACAACATTGATAGTAAAATTCAAATTTGAGAAGAACTCATGAACAGAAACTACCTCTCTAGATGCAGCAACTAATGCTAATTGTAATCGATGAGCGAAACAATGAACATAGTATGCACAAGGACAATCATTAAGAAATAATGATTGTAATCCTTTCCATTCACCACGCATATTACTAGCACCATCATACCCTTGTCCACGAATATTTTGAATATCAAGACAGTGTTGAGAAAGAACAATAGATATTTCATTCTTTAAAGTCGATGCCGATGTATCTTTAACATGGACAACATCAAAGAAACGTTCTTGTATAAAACCATCTTTGTCAACAAATCTTAAAACAATAGCCATTTGTTCTTTCTTGGACTCATCTCGTGCTTCATCAACAATAATACAAAATTTTGAATCACCAATTTCTTCACGAATTGCATTTCGTACCCTCTTTGCCAAGACATGTAAAATATCTTTTTGGATATGATGTGAAGTATATTTAGCATTTTGTGGAGCATTTTCTAAGACAACCTTAGCAACTTTCTCATTGTACATAGATACAAGTTCTATCAACTCAAGGAAATTGCCACGATTTTTTGAATCTGAACCCTCATCATGACCTCTAAGAGCACATCCTTGGGATGTTAAATAACGAATACAATCGATTGAAGTCTTCAATCGCAATCGATTGTTTAATTTTTGTTCCGAAGTTTGCTTATCAATCACATTTTCAATATGTTGAGATTGATTCTTCAAAGTATCACAACACTTAACAGCATTATTATGAGGTAAACATGGATCCTTTCCCATATGGACCAAAAAAACACACTTTATACCATCATTAACCTTTTTCCAATTACGAAATCCTTCAATAGTAAATGCATTAGCGCCGGGTCGTCCCGTTGGCTTTTTACCGAAAAGATAGCAGGGCAAACAATAAGCAGTATCTTTTGTAGGAGAGTATTCTAACCAATTAAACATCTTGTACCAAGATGATTGAAATCTCCGACGATTTTTTTCAATTCCCGAAAATGGATATCCAGAACTGTTAGAAGGAATAAATCTATATGAACCGTCTTTAAGATAAGCACGCCTAATTTCATCCTATTGATTAACTGGATATTCCGATATTTGAGGACGTAACCCTGGATCATGTTGTATAGCAGAAATGTCAACTGACTCAATTTGAGATTCAATTCTTAGCATCTTAGAAGGGCGTTGCTCAGGAGCTGAAGCTTGAGGATTAGATGTGGAAGAAGACATTTTAGAATTTGAATCTGCATCTTTTTTCTTAAAAAATGCATCAATTCTTTTTGGCTTGCCCATGATGTAATCTAAGATTTTTCTGAAACCTGAAAATTTATTTATCTATTAGTTTTAAGTGTTTTTACACTAAAAAAATTCATGACTTATGACACATATTCCAATAATATTATAATTAAATTATTACAATATAATGATCACTATTAATCTAACAAATTTTTAAAAAATAGCTTAATAAAAGGATCAAACAATAACAAATAACGTACCTGAAAGTGGCAAAAATCTACTGAAACTTATTGACACTAACAAAATCCCAAAGTATGAAGAAAACCTTCTCCAAAGATGTCAATGTTATTCTTGTCTGAATAAGAAAACAATCATAATAAAAAATAATAGTCAATAAATTTATTTATAATCATATAAATGTAAAATAAATAATCCAAAAAAATTTAGTATAAACAAAATTTTAAATTCATGACACACCACAAGTGGACAACATTAAGATTATTCAAATAATCACTAAATCTCTACATCTACAACATAGACAAGACTACACATAAAAAAAAAAAAAAAAAAAAAAAAAAAAAAAAAAAATTCACATATGTAATTAAACATAAATAATTACCCATTAAACATAATCACACACATTTACATATTTGTAAATTGTAATCTCACAAAAAGAAAAGAAAAGAAAAAAATTAATTAATGTATGATGAGTGTGGTATGACCGTATGGGTAATGGTGTTAAACAAAAAGATAAGTTTTAATATTTTATATATTTGACACATTGAGTCAATGACACATCTTACAAATTGACAAGTGAACAAAGACAAAATATGACTTATATATTCAGTATTCAACCACTCTTATTTCAAGACTCATAGACTCTATGATGAGTCTGACTGCCGATGAGTCACATGACAAATGAAAAATATAACTTTTTAACATTAATCAAGGGTTTGCACAGGCAGCAGTAGAAGACAACACCTTTTCAACAAAAAAGAAAAAAAAGAAAAGAAAAAAAAAGCAAACAGCACGACTCTCTATGACAGATCATTATGACTCCATACTTTTTTCTGTATTTCCATCTCCATCTCCATAAACAGATAAACTCAAAGACTTAACTCACCAGTCGCAGTCAGGCAGTCACCACAGTTTGCCCACTGCCCAGGCTCGGCGATACCAATAGGCAAAGAAGAAGAGCGGAGCTGCGGAACAACCAATTACTTGAGCAATTTTCTTATATTTTCAGTCCAACGGTAGCAGTAAAGGCTTACAAAAAGAAGATTATGAAAAGGTTTAGGTTTGTCTCATATCTTTCATTGTTTGCTTCGGTCTTCACTCTTCAGATTGGTGTAAAAATTACAATATTATACGGTTGTAGCTAGGTAAAAAAGTTTGGTTGGATACTTGGGTAACTTGTGTTTGATTTGTGAGAGATCAGCCCAAATACTTCATTTTTTAAAAGGCTAGGCCGGTTGGTTGGGCTTAAATTTGGCTTAAATTTGTAGGGGCGAGAGTGCTAATGGACCTAAATTAGACATATAATTTTTTTTTAAAAAAATAAGATGCAGGGGCCGGCGCCCTTGCTCTCCCTCCCTTGCATCCGCCCCTGCCCCCACCCGATCCCCTTCTCTTCTTCTTCCTCTCTTCCTCTCGGTTCCAGCTCGGCACAGCACCCGAACCCCTTCATTTTCTTCCTTCTCTTCTTCCCTTCGTCTTCCAACTCTCTTCACTAACCGTCACACACACCCAGCCAAGAGAGAGATGAATCGAGAAAGAGAGAGCTACTAAGAGTGAAAACCCGTGAGTGAAGGGGTGAATTTTTGGCTGTTGGGTGGAGCGGTTTCTCAAGTAAAACGCATACTTGTATGAGTGTTTCTAATATAGAATGCATGCTCCTATGTGTGTAAAGCGATTTGATGTCCAAATTTCGAGGACGAAATTTTTATGAGGGAGGGATGTAATGTCCGGGAAATTATTTAGTAATTAAAGTATAAATTTGAGTAAATAATTGATTAAACTTAATTAGGTTTAAATAAAATGCAAGATAATATTTTTAAAAGAACAAAGTTTATAAAATGGGTTTATCAGGATTAAATAAAAATAAGTTTATTTAGTGTGGTAAAATAAAACAAAGTGTTTTATTTTTATCCTATGGACTTGTAAATGGTAGCCAAGAAAATAAAATACAAAAGAATGTTGTTAAAGTCCAAATATTGAAAAATAGAAACTAAGTAAAAGAAAAGATTAAAAGGAAAATAAATTAGAAAAGAAATATAAAACAAAATTAATTATAAAAGAAATTAATTAATTAATTAATAAAAAAAAAAAAAAAAAGAATTAAAAAAAAAAAAAGATTCAAAAAAAAAAAAGGAAAGAAAAGTCAAAGGAAGAAAGAAGTAAAATAAAAATAATATGCAACATGTGGGGCAACCTGCGCCCACATGTTGAAAGAAAAAAAATTGAAGGGCCATTCACAAAAAAAAAAAAAAAAAAAAAAAAAAAAAAAAGAAAGAGAGAGGAAAGAGCCATCAGACCCGAGAGATAGGAAGGAAAAGGGTGAGGGAGGATTTTTCGTAGAAAACCTTTGATCTAACCGTCCAAACTCAAATCCGACTTCGATAACATGATCTACGAAGCCCGATCTACGTTTCTACCGATTGGTTTTTGGTATTTTTGCAAACTCTTGGTCTTTGAGATTTTAGATTAAATCTAAAGATATATGAGTTTAATTTTATGTGTTCTTAGGATTTGTAGTGTACGTGGAGCTTGCTAAACACTCTCCAAGTGTTGGATTTACATTTGGTGGAATTTTTGGTGAGTTTCTTTAAATCCTAACTTTTGGGTATTTAATTTTAGGGATAACTACACTTAACCCCCCTGATTTATCTACGGTGTGGCGATTTACCCCCCAATGTACCAAAATTGGTACATGATCCCCCCAAACTTGACAAAGTGTGGCAAAATCAACCTTCCGTCCAATCGACCGTTCGTTTGGACGGAAAATCGATCAAGTGCAAGTCACGTGACCGTTTAAGACAGAGACCCTCCCCAAGTCACGTGACTTGCACGTGACCAACTTTCCGTCCAAACGAACGGTCGATTGGATGGAAGGTTGATTTTGCCACACGTTGGCAAGTTCGGAGGGGTCATGTATCAATTTTGGTACATTGGGGGGTAAATCGCCACACCGTGGATAAATCAGGGGGGTTAAGTGTAATTATCCCTTAATTTTAATTGAGTTTTTATGTGATTAACCCTTAATAAAGCTATTAGTTTAATAAAATTGTGTTTGGGGTAGCATTTTATAAATTATGATTTAAAGTTAGAAACCTTAATTTGATGGGTTAAATTAATTTGGAAATTTTTAAGTGATTAAAATCTAGATCGTTAAATTATGTTAATAAGTTGGTAATTATTGTAAAAAGATTAGTAAACGTAATTTTAGGGTTAATGCTATGGAGAAAATGTTAGTAATTTATGGGTTGGTAGAAATAATGGTAAGTTAGTAATTAATATTTTGAGTAAGTAGTTAAATAGTTATTTTAATATTTAACCCTTAGTAAATACTTTGGGTTAGTATTGTTTGAGTTTTAGTTAGTGTCTAGGATTTATGGTAGACAATTGGAACCATTAAAGATATATATATATTATGGGTTTTCCAACGATTTAGCCTTGAGCAATTCAAGTGCTAATTAGGGTGTTAATTATTTAAAGTACTAAATAGTGCAATGTGTTAATCCACAGTGATACATTGCAAGATGGTGTTTGGGAGACCTAAGCTTGATATCCGCGCAGCCAGGTAAGTATTCTACTCACTGAGGGATCTTAGGAATTTAGATATATGAGTTGCTATGTTTAGTTTAATTTGATGTTAACTCTATGATGATGATTTGGAATATGTAATTATGAATTATATTGTGAAAAATAAAATATGTTGATGAATTGACATTGAAGAATGCAAAAGATTTGTGTTGTGAATATGATATATGTTAATGAATTGATATTGAAGATATGCATGAAAATATATGTGAATGAGTTTGTGAGATATTTGGATTGAGAATTGTAATGATAAATGGACGTTGATGAAATTGGTTGTATTTATGATTATGGAATAGTAGTTAAAAATATATGTGATTGGGTTGTGAGAATTGCGATGATAAGTTTATATTGATATGCTTGAAATGGCTTGGGGTTGAATAACATGAAGTTGGAATGATGATTTGTGTAGTATGAGATTATGTGTTAAATATGAGTTTGTTGTGGAATGTGGTGTGTGTTGAAAGAAAGATGTTTGTGAATACACATGTGATGATATGTATATAGTGTGGATGCTTTGGTATTATGAAAACCCGGTAATTGATAGATGATAAGTCTAATGTTGTAGTATATGGCACAGTGGTAGGCCATAGGGTAGCAGCTCTTGGCTGAGATGAGTGGTAGGCTAAAGGGTAGTAGCTCTTGGCTGAGATGTGTGGTAAGCCTAGCATTGAAGTACTAGCACTCGTGAGATGTGTGTCCTGCGGGTTGAAGCTTTACGGGCAGTGTTGACGATAAGCCTAGCATTGAAGTGCTAGCACTAGTGAGATATGTGGTAAGCCTAGCATTGAAGTGCTAGCTCACGTGAGATGTGTGCCCTGCGGGTCGTAGCTTTACGGGCTGTGTTGATGGTAAGCCTAGCATTGAAGTGCTAGTACTTGTGAGATATGTGGTAAGCCTAGCATTGAAGTGCTAGCACACGTGAGATGTGTGGAATATTATTTATGGTATGCGTGGAATATTGTTAGTAGAAACGGTGATAATATAATGTGTGATGAACAACGTGACTTGTACTTGATAATGTGTTGTTATGTGAACTTAATAATTTGTGAATAACGCTGTTGAACCCTACATGCATTTATGTTTGTGTATGTTGTATACTTAGTGAGTCTTATATTACTGAGGTGGTGAACTCATACTTTCACATATACGGATGTGGTTAACCCCACAACCGTACAGACTCTAATGTTTTGACTGCAGGTTCAATGGATTTAATGAAAGACGTCGTAGCATAGTATTTGGGATGTTATGACTGAAGCCCGACGCGACAGTTATAATGGTTGGACCATGGGTTGTCCCCCTTTTAGTAGATTTTGTTTATGGCTCGTGTCGCATGTGACAATTGTATTTATGAGCCAGACTTTTAGTATGTATTTAATAGCTATATAGAAGTCTTAAACAGATAGACATATTAATGGCTCTTTTGTTGTAATTAATTGTTGTCTATAGATGTATCTTCCGCTATGTTGATAATATTATTATGTGTTATCCGCTGCGTAGATGTAACTCTGATTATCAAGTACATGTTATGGAATGTGTACCGTATATTGGTTGAGCGACATGTAGTCGTGCCACTGTGATGACTCATTTTACGTTTTCAAAAAAAAAAAAAATCTAGTCGTCACAGAAAATGGTATCAAAGCAGTTAGTTCTAGGGACATAGGGAAAGCGGAAGTTTAGATTGGTGCTAGAGTCCAAGTGAAACAAAAGAGGCCTTAGGACTTTAAAAAAAAAACTTATAACCAAGACTTGACCTTTCAACAAGATTTATTTTGTGCACTACATGATTACTGTAATGCATTTGTTATGACTTGCGTTTGTTTGTATAGCAATATTTATATGCTTGCATGTAGGCTAAACATTTATGTTGTTGCGCAGAACTATGCCACCTAAACTAAGACCTCCATCGCATAATGAGGTAGAGGAATCCTCTGTGGGTGATAGAGATGACAGTGACTCACCTCCACCTCTATCTCCTCTTTCCTCCTTGTCGAGGAGACAGTTCTTTGGTACTGGTTCCCAGCCCTTCGGAATGAGGAAGTGCCATTTTTGGTTCATGTAACGAACGAGAATGGATTCATAGTCATTAGTCAACACGTTAGAACAAGAACATGTATTTATGTCTGTGCTTAAACTACTCATTAAAAATTGTGGGGTATGTGGCTTGCACAGATACATCGCGACAGGGCAAAGATGCACCCTTGTGTAACAACAAGGATGCAGCCTAAGCTACTTGTCAACTATGGATCATGAGTAGCGTCACTCTCCTAATGGTTTGGAGTTAAGAGTAGTTGCCGATACCCTATCATTTTGTGAACTATGTTTCTATGTCGAAGTATGTGGGATTCGCACTTGTTGCACAAGTCTTGATGCACCCAGATGTTGAGAGACGGAAGTGTAAGATAACAATGATGGCTTGTTGTGCTAGGAGATCTTAATAACAAGATGTCATGTTGTGCAACTGAAGCCAATATCACAGCTAATACACTGTGTATGAAATCTCATGCTAGCAAGATTGACTCTAAATGTATTTGGAATGTTAGTTCAACGTACCCTCCGCATGCGGACGGCTGATCCGACAGATCTATTTAGACACTTGAGGATACGCCTAAGTTATACGTGTGGGAATCCATAGAGTTGGTTATGATACCCGCCATTGGTTATGGCTACTAGTTATGGTAGTTTACAACTACTGACGTTGTACCGCACGTAACATCATATAGACGCAAGCATAGAACGCCATTTCATTTGGCATGAAGTTGGCGTTAGACGATCAGTGAGCTTTAAAGTGGTGCATGATTCTAGGAAAAATTGCACTAATTCAAAGTGGATATTCACTACATAGTGATGGATATTCACTACATAGTGATGGTAACCTATGTGGATAAACATCGCCGCAAATTTGTGTTTCAAACTGGTGATCGTGTGAAATGCAAGGTGTCGCCAATGCGAAACATGTAACGCTTTGGGCAATATGGATGTGCTCAATATATGATATATTGAGTCATCTTTAATGTTAAATGTAAGTCCGTTGTGTATTCGATCATGATGTCTTCTAATTTTAGAGAGCATCCATGACATTTCCTCGTATTTCTCTGTGGCAAACGTGTTTGCGACCCTTTACTTGTGATGCGCTTCTTCATATTCATTAGAAATTGAAATGTGAAAGGTTGCAAAACGAGTGATTGTTTGTAAGAAAACACTAAAACCATTATGTTAGTGAGAACTATGTGGTGAAATCACGATGTTGAGGAAGCCACATGGATGTATAATCATTAAATGCGGGAGCGATTCCTCATTTTAGCGAATAAATTCAGGTATGATTGTTATGTCATACCACTTTCGCGAAAATATCTCAAGTAAAACGCATACTTGTATGAGTGTTTCTAATATAGAATGCATGCTCCTATGTGTGTAAAGCGATTTGATGTCCAAATTTCGAGGACGAAATTTTTATGAGGGGGGGATGTAATGTCCGGGATTTATTTAGTAATTAAAGTATAAATTTGAGTAAATAATTTATTAAACTTAATTAGGTGTAAATAAAATGCAAGATAATATTTTTAAAAAACCAAAGGTTATAAAATGGGTTTATCAGGATTAAATAAAAATAAGTTTATTTAGTATAGTAAAATAAAACAAAGTGTTTTATTTTTATCCTATGGACTTGTAAATGGTAGCCAAGAAAATAAAATACAAAAGAATGTTGTTAAAGTCCAAATAATGAAAAATAGAAACTAAGTAAAATAAAAGATTAAAAGGAAAAGAAATTAGAAAAGAAATATAAAACAAAAGAAATTATAAAAGAAATTAATTAAATAATTAATTAAATAAAAAAAGAATTAAAAAAGAAAAAGAAAAAGAAAAGTCAAAGGAAGAAAGAAGTCAAAAAAAAAAAAAAAAAAATATGCAACATGTGGGGTGACCTGCGCCCCACATACTGAAAAGAAAAGAAAAAAATTGAAGGGCCAAGTAGCCTTTCACAAAAAAAAAAAAAAAAAAAAGCAAAAAAAGAAAAAAAGCAAAAAAAGCAAAAAAAAAGAGAGGAAAGATTCATCAGACCCGAGAGATAGGGAGGAAAAAGGGTGAGGAAGGATTTTTCGTAGAAAATCTTTGATCTACGAAGATCTAACCATCCAAACTCAAATCCGACTTCGGTAACATGATCTACGAAACTCGATTTACGTTTCTACCGATTGGTTTGAGGTATTTTCGCAAACTCTTGATCTTTGAGATTTTAGATTAAATCTAAAGATATGTGAGTTTAATTTTATGTGTTTTTAGGATTTGTAGTGTAGAGCTTGCTAAACACTCTCCAAGTGTTGGATTTACATTTGGTGAAATTTTTGGTGAGTTTCTTTAAACCCTAACTTTTGGGTATTTAATTTTCTTTGAGTTTTTATGTGATTAACCCTTAGTAAAGCTATTGGGTTAATAATATTGTGTTTGGGGTAGCATTTTATAAATTATGATTTAAAGTTAGAAACCTTAATTTGATGGGTTAAATTAATTTGGGAATTTTTTAGTGATTAAAATCTAGATCGATAAATTATGTTAATAAGATGGTAATTATTGTAAAAAAAATTAGTAAACGTAATTTTAGGGTTAATGCTATGGAGAAAATATTAGTAATTTATGGGTTGGTGGAAATAATGGTAAGTTAGTAATTAATATTATGAGTTAGTAGTTAAATAGTGATTTTAATATTTAACCCTTAGTAAATACTTTGGGTTAGTATTGTTTGAGTTTTAGTTAGTGTCTAGGATTTATGGTAGACAATTGGAACCATTAAAGATATATATATTATGGGTTTTCCAACGGTTTAACCTTGAGCGATTCAAGTGCTAATTAGGGTGTTAATTATTTAAAGTACTAAGTAGTGCAATGTGTTAATCCACAGTGATACATTGGAAGATGGTGTCTGGGAGACCTAAGCTTGATATCTGTGCAGCCAGGTGAGTATTCTACTCACTGAGGGGTCCTAGGAATTTAGATATATGAGTTGCTATGTTTAGTTTAATTTGATGTTAACTCTATGATGATGATTTGGAATATGTAATTATGAATTATATTGTGAAAAATAAAATATGTTGATGAATTGACATTGAAGAATGCAAGAGATTTGTGTTGTGAATATGATATATGTTAATGAATTGATATTGAAGATATGCATGAAAATATATGTGAATGAGTTTGTGAGATATTTGGATTGAGAATTGTAATGATAAATGGACGTTGATGAAATTGGTTGTATTTATGATTATGGAATAGTAGTTAAAAATATATGTGATTGAGTTGTGAGAATTGTGATCATAAGTTTATATTGATATGTTTGAAATGGCTGAGGGTTGAATAACATGACGTTGGAATGATGATTTGTGTAGTATGAGATTATGTGTTAAATATGAGTTTGTTGTGGAATGTGGTATGTGTTGAAAGAAAGATGTTTGTGAATACACATGTGATGATATGTATATAGTGTGGATGCTTTGGTATTATGAGAACCCGGTAGTTGTAGTATCTAGCACAGTGGTAGGCCATAAGGTAGCAGCTCTTGGTTGAGATGAGTGGTAGGCCAAAAGGTAGTAGCTCTTGGCTGAGATGTGTGGTAGGCCAAAGGGTAGTAGCTCTTGGCTGAGATGTGTGGTAAGCTTAGCATTGAAGTGCTAGCACTCGTGAGATGTGTGCCTGTGGGTCGAAGCTTTACGGGCAGTATTGACGATAAGCCTAGCATTGAAGTGCTAGCACTAGTGAGATATGTGGTAAGCCTAGCATTGAAGTGCTAGCTCACATAAGATGTGTGCCCTGTGGGTCGTAGCTTTACGGGCTGTGTTGATGGTAAGCCTAGCATTGAAGTGCTAGCACTTGTGAGATATGTGGTAAGCCTAGCATTGAAGTGCTAGCACACGTGAGATGTGTGGAATATTGTTTATGGTATGCGTGGAATATTGTTAGTGGAAACCGTGGTAATATAATGTGTGATGAACAGCATGACTTGTACTTGATAATGTGTTGTTATGCGAACTTAATAATTTGTGAATAACGATGTTGAACCCTACATGCATTTATGTTTGTGAATGTTGTATACTTAGTGAGTCTTATACTACTGAGGCGGTGAACTCATACTTTCACCTGTTCGGATGTGGTTAACCCCACAACCGTACAACTCTAATGTTTTGACTATAGGTTC
The DNA here is from genome assembly GCA_028654335.1 of Alnus rubra. Lineage (NCBI taxonomy): Eukaryota > Viridiplantae > Streptophyta > Magnoliopsida > Fagales > Betulaceae > Alnus > Alnus rubra. The sequence goes on along the minus strand of JAJPGS010002452.1, from coordinate 128,335 downwards.
AATGAATCTAATGAAAGACGTCGTAGCATAGTACTTGGGATGTTATGACTGAAGCCCGAGCGCTACCGTCCCAACCACTGCAGACAAACGTGAAACAAAGGTCGAAGTTCGTCCCGCACATCACATTTTGTGTCGGGGTTGAGCTTTTGCCTCAAAAAGGGACGTCACTGTGATTCGTCACGCACGCCATCAGATGTGTGCCATCGATAGCACCTATACAATACTGAAATTGTATAATGGTTAAAATTTGAATAATAACGAACAAACACACATAATAAAATTCGACTACCTTAAACCACGGGTAAAATCGCAAATTACGGGCTACGTAAGGATGAGGAATCTCGGTGCTACAAGGTTGTATGATTGTCTTTCCCAACCTGCAAAGTGCCCTGCATACGCGATGACAATATTTGCTAATTGTAGCAGTTGATCGCTGCAGCCTGTCAGACACAGTCCTCTGTGACTGTGCCTGTGCAACTACAGGCAAAAGGCTGCTACTTGCTTTGTGATTTTAAGATAGCGGCTACTTCTGAGATAGCCATTATGTTTTAAGGTGCAACATAGTTTCATGAAGGTGGGGGGAAACATTCTGAAGCGCTCGTCTCATGTATTCGGGTTAGGATTGCTCAAAACCCAATGGATACACATTGGACCCGTCAAGGGAGACGTGCATTGCGGAATGACAACTCGGTCCATGTGTTGCATCGTATAATTCAATTCTTGATGCACACTAAACAGTCTATGAAATGAAGTCTCTAACTCTTCAAGGACCTCTTGCGTGTACCTTTGCCCATCGTTTTCATCTTCATCTTCATCCATGTTGTTATCCAAATTGGGTTCGTCATCTATAATATCTACCTAGTTTACAGCGTCGAAGTTCGAGCTCGATGTACCAGGGTCATCCATGTCAACTAATCGAATCAAATAATATCACCTACATGAGGATACTAACAACTTATTAATATAACTAAATATGAACAAGTACGCTAGATAAATATCATAAAGTCGGAAATATCACTACATAACCAAGGTAATAAGTCATAACATATCCAAACTACAAACAACTCTAAAATTTAAAAATGTATAGTGAAATGCCAACAACGAAACATAAATAGGGTTCAATCGTCATCGCCCCGAACAAAACTCATCAGCCAGTCTCTCTGGCAAGCATCTGTCATCGCTACGAAAAGCTTCCTGTAATTGTTGACGGACATGGCTTCACACGCCTTACGTTGTTGACGGGCATCCAATCCAAACTCAGAGGCCAACGTGTTTACTATGGCAATTGCGTCAATGAGCCAATCTCGTCCACGCCCAGTGCTACAACCTACATTCCCAACAGATCCAATGGTCTCGGTCTTGATCAGCGTACGCTCAATGTGATCTGCGATTTTGTAGAATTCCTGGTTGAGGTCATGCATAACCGCCTCTGCTTTCAACGACCTTTTGCTACTGTGTGGCAGCTGGTCTGTCGGAGATGCAACCCGCTTACCCTTCCTCTTGTGACTCCGCGGGGGAGGCTGTTAGGGTTCGGTGAGGTCAATTATGGCCGGTGTGAGGTTCAGGTCAACGCATGCAATTTCGTCGATGTCCGAACTTTCCGGGGGGGACCGTGTGCTAACATGTCTATACCGACCAGTTGCAGTTGACCCTCCAAAGATGTTGTTCAAGAGGGAGTAGTTTGCCGGAGCTCTATTCCTGAATTTGTAATATTTACTTGTGTCGTATTGCTGCAACACATTGTGAATCTGTTAGGGGATGAATAGCATTTGTCAAGTTCATAGAGTAATTGTACAAATGATAGTGAGAGACTTACCAATTTCAGTTGTTCCCATTGACGCTCATCTAGCGCGACCGTGTTGTCCACCTCGTTCCAACCCGCCCCAGTCGCAATGTGGCCGGTAAGGAGGTCAGTGAAGTCCTTCCAATTTGTTCTCAATTTCTCTATCTTCTTCTTAACCTGATCCTGACTGTACTAGACGCCATCCCTTTCAACAAGTTTGTTCAAATTAGCAGTGATGTTGGAAAAATGGCCTTTGAACGACTGCCGCACACCTTTTGTTGCGAAATCCAACAGATCATAAACTAGTGCCAACTCATTCTCTTTGGTCCATTTTACTTTACGGGAATTCGACTGTGTGGTGGATGGGGTTGGTACAGGGTGCTTCCTTGGGGACTTTCGTGGGGTAGTGACATATGACATTTATGAAAAGGTTTCATATGCATGTACAACAATTTTATTCACAATATATGTTAAGGTATATAAATGACATTTAAACACCTCACAAAGTTTAAAACGGATGACCAATCGTTGAAATATTGAACAGCATCATACCTTTTTAGTTGTCGGACATGGTCGTAGGAAGTACCGTGGGCGCTGGAGTGAACAGTCACAAACACAAGTATACAATTAATTACGAATCACAAGTGTAATTGTTTTACGAAGTGGAAATAGGGTAAAGGAGAAAGGAAAAAACATATAAGAGAAAATGGCATTTACGCCTATATTGCGGAATATATAGAATGATGCTCTGATGGCCTGTCTGAGAATTTGGACCTACTGCTTTCGATTTTCCTCTAATAATCTTCAAAATTTTCCTTTCGTTTATAGGTAAAGGCTGAGATATTGAAAGTCGAGAAATAGGATGAACCTATTCAAAAGCTCATTCTAGAGGACACAATTTCTGGCCTCCAAATAACCAAACTAGTCATGGGGTTTACATTCATGAAGTCCTTATCATGGTATGCATTTTTTTGTTTAAGTTTCATAATCTTATATATGTTTTGGAGATTCCTAGGTGAATTTGTTTGATTTGGATCATCTGTCTTTAAATCTTACCTCTTTGTGAATTTTACATAATTTGTGGAGGAAAGCAGGTGAAAATTGAAATTTGACTTCAAATATAAAATGTGTGCATAAGTGTCAACAAAAATTAAAGCACAGCAGAAAGTAAATGACACAGATATTTTTGTTGACGAAGTGGAAACTCAGTTAAGAGAAAAACCACTCCGGGGCAGCCAAACCCAGGAATTCCACTATTCAGAAGACAAAGCTAGATACAAGATAGTAACACTCACATGTACCGATGCAGTGGTCGTACCTTGATCTCTGACGTGTAACCCAACACGAACGCTTTCCAACCAGGTTCACCTACCTGAAGGGGTCTTCAATGGAACTCCTTACCTTAGAGCCGACCTCTAAGATAGACTTCGGTTTACAGCACAGCACACTTGAAAAACGGCTTCAGAGGAGATATCACGTCTCTGAGCTCTAATGGAATTCACACCGAATTCTTGCAGCTCTAAGTGCCCAGAGGCCCCTATTTATAGGCTAGGGGTCAGAATGAGCGTCAGGCAAAATAAGCCTGTGAACCGTTTGGACGGTGGACCATGACCGTCCGGACGGACAACTGTGCGATAGGATTTTCCGAAATTTTCGCGGAGAAATCTATCCTGTATAGAACATCGTCCAGATGGGATGGCTCGATCGTCCGGACGGACGCACGTCCGCTGCAAGTAATTTCCATAACAGGCTTCGCGCGTCTGAACCAAGGGGCAGGAGCGTCCGGACGGCTAAACTTCAACACGCAATTTCCATATCTAATACGCGTGCGTCCGGACCATAAGGGGGAGACGTCCAGACGGTTGAAGTCGAATCGTCAGTTACCATATACGATGCACCAGCGTCCGGACCACAGCTGTCAGATGTCCGGAAGGTTCATTTTGAACTGCGATTCTTGCCTTAAGGAGATACGCACCCGGACAGGATACCACATCGTCCGGACGGTTGATTGATCTTCCCTTTCTTGAACTTGGAAAGAATCAGTGAACCGTTCGAGAACTGATAAGCGTCCGGACGTGCTGCTGAAACGTCCGGACGGAGCAAGCTGGCACAGAAGCTTCTCGATACGATGTAGGTGTCCGGACGGAAGAAACACATCGTCGGGACAGATGATGCTTGTCTGTCTGACGTCCGGACGGAAAGACACGTCGTCCAGACGGATGGAACAGTAGACAGATGGACGTCCGGACGGGATGACACATCGTCCGGACGGCTGACAGGGAACTTTGAAATTCTTCTGACTTCACTCTGAACAGTGGAATCCCTGTTTGCAGCATCCTTACATATAAGTGATTTTGTCCAAACACAGAATGATGCCAAAATACTAACAGCAGGTGTTACTTAGAGGACACAACGATGAAGGAACCATGGAGGATGATGAAGGAGTTATGGTTGCAAATATGAGGGAAAAGGCTTATCTCAGAGGTTGGCTTGGGAAAATGTTTGCCGATTCCCTAGAAAGACATTCTCGTATCTCATCCACTTTGCGGCTACCCAATTCACAAAATCGGTGGGAAAACCATGTCTAAGAAATTGAAAGTTATTTCTAGCAAATGTTGTCTTCTTCAGATTTCGATGGAGATGATCCTGCCCAGGAGAATGACGATTTTCAGACTAGCCCATAATCAGATATGCTGGAAAACACTGATGCCAATATGGTAACTAAAATATCATAGATATTTTTTCTGCAATATGTGGCTATAATTACTATTCTTTCTATTTTCGTTCGGGTGTGGAGTAGTTGCCTAGAAAATGATGTTATTGTTCAACAATTCCACTTCGCTTTCTCTTCTTTCTTACTCGGATGAAATATTTTACTCGCTTATCGTTCTTTTGACCCATCATCGATATGATAATGATGGGATATAGGGAGTGTTTGGCTGCCAGTGTACCCAAGCCATTATCAAGTGCCTTTCCTGTCCCCAGAAAGTGGGGTGCTCATTACATCTGACATCTACATCGTACCATGTTTTTTAAAACTTTTAAATAACGTGGATTAGTTATATATACTGATTTCTGTTACATTTATATAAATTGGCAAACTGTTAGAGTCCCACAGAAAAAACCGAATATTTAAGAAGTAAAATCAGTGAAGCCCAACCGGCAATGTGACGACCCGTTTTTTTTTTTTTTTTTTTTTATATAGACAAAACATTTTGCATAAATATTAATCTCTTAAAATATAAACAGATCTTCACAATGGCACAACGATATGTCGCAAAGCCAACATATGGTACATTCCCCATAGTATGAACCTGGTACATCAGAGTATAACATTTATTCATCCATGCAGCGGAAAATAAACCTAAATAGCGGAAATCATAACATAAACTTCTATTACAAATAATCATAAACAAAGAGCCATATTAAATCTATCTCGTTTAAGTCTTTCCTCGATATAAATACATAACAGAAATGGCTTTACATGAATAAGTGACACAAATGTCACAAGCCATAAACCAAACCTATAAACAAGTGGACAACCCGTGGACCACCAATTACGACTGTTGCGGCGTGCTTCAGTCATAACATCCAAAGTACCCTTCTACAATGCTATCAACTACGACCGAAATACCTGCAGCCAAAGGAACATCATCTATACGGTTGTGGGGGTTTGCCACATCCGTATAGGTGGAATTATGAGCCCACCGCCTTAGCATAAATAATTACACTAAGACCTCAGAGGTATACTATTCACTGAGTTTTCGCAAAGAACCAACTTTTCATTTTTAGTCATGCGTACACTATAACAGCTACCAATTTTATAAACTTTTGTTTGAAAACCCCCATAGCTGATATAGCACACACCGGCTAATAGAAAACATTTAAACATACTTGGCAGCTAAGATTATACGTAGAAGTTCTGTTGTAGAAACAACTACGTACGACCTCACCTACAATAATACTTTTTGATGCAATGAGACTTAGAAAACAATGGCATTTAAATCATGCAACCATCCGATACCAATATACATAAGTTCTTTTTCTATCAAGACTCTTATGCATACTAATAAGTCTAGCAAAACTACAATATATTCATCATGAAAACATCACACAATTTAAACAATGCTATGCATGCTCATGATAGACTTCTTATTCATTGTGAGCCTTACGCTCTCTTTGTTATTATGAGCCTTACGCTCTCTTTCATTATTATGAGCCTTACGCTCTCTTTCATTATTATGTGTTCATGCTTTATACTTTACAATTCAAACTCTATACTCATATTCTTTGCAAATCATGCTTTCTAACTCTATATTCTTATTCTTTGCAAATCATGCTTTCTTCAAATACCATGAACCAATCAACATGAAATTTCATCATTCTTCTTGGCATAATTAAATCCCAACTGCAACACACTTTCAGATACTTCAAATCAATTCAAAACCTTTCATTCATGCATCATTTCGTAACATCATTGATATTTCAACATAATTGAAACTACTTAAAACATCCAAAACATACATGTTAACATATCGTTGGTTCAGTAAGAAAATCATATATCATTTGCATTTCTATAAAATACAAAAAGATATCTTTTCTCAGTGAGTAGAATACTCACTTGGGCTGCATTGGACTCATGACTCGAACTCTACATTAGAGAACCCATTGAAGTCTCCAATCCGGACACTATCCTACAAACATTGGTATCGTTAGACTACGCTATTGAACCCCATACTTTATGATACATAAACTACCCGTGTGCTCACACGTCGCATTACTCGATCTCTAGAACCAATTAAGCTCTTTTAACTACTATTAGGTCAATCCTCGCTTACAAGTTTATATTTTATCACACTTACTATCTTTAAGATACTTCTATTATTTTACTTGCTTATTTATTATATTAACAATGTATATTTGATTCATATACACTTATATGTATATACATACAACGCTTAAACCTAATTCGATGATACACATAAGTACTATATGTATATAGATAGATGAATTAGTTACTAGGTTGCTACATAATTGATTTATATCACATTTATATGTTCTATATAAGTCTACTAGCTTATACATATTAATTTAGGGTTATTTGGGCAATCTATAACTCCTCGACATTTATGTTTCAGTTGTTGTCCCCCCCTTATTAACCTTAAGCTCTAGATTTACAACTACTAATATACTTTATCTTTATCGGTTTCTAACTATCCCAATAATTTAGATTATAGGATCTAAACGTATTAGCTACGACCTACTTATTTTCCTTATCTTATATCTCATTTCTCACTTAGTACCAAGATGAGGACTTTAATTACTAATTTACAATCTATTATCCTTAAAGCATCCAATTAAACCATAATAAAGAATCTAACTTAATTGAATCAACCTTATCCAACATATCATCAAAATCCTCATTTACATATCAAGACCCATTCTCAACAACTTACATGAAGACTATAATTGTATTACACAATCTAATATAATTCCTTAAGATGAATTGCCATCAAGAGCTAAGCTTCATCAAAGAATCACCACTTAACTAGAAATCAAACTCATCCATGAAATCCAATAAAGACACACCCATCAAAGCTTCAACTCCATTCCATAAGCATAATACTCAATTTACAACTCTCAAATCCAGATTTGGATTACCATCAAAATACCCCTCCATATCACCAAAAATTCCAAAACTTTCCCAATCCAAATAACTCAAACATTAATGGAAATCAAAGGACTAAAATAACATTAATAAATACTATTAGAGCCGAGATCCATAGCACTTAGTTCCAACTTCAATTAACATCAACACTAAATTTACATATCCCAACTACCAAAAATCATTTAATTACATACCCACTCAAAACTAAATTTCTAGGCAACCAAAACCATCATTAAGTTCAAGCTTCAAACTCAATCAACGACAACCTAGAATTCATACTAAAAATCAATCCAAAACCTCAATACCCATTCAAAATCAAAACACCCAACCGATATCAAATTCCAACTCATCAAAATCACAACCTCCATCAATGCAAATCCAAAACCAGCCACCACCACACATCACAAATCAGTCATTAATAACCAATCATCCATAGCCAACAAAAGTTATCCAAAATTAACATCAAAAGCCCAATAAACTACCCACAAGCATCAATCACCATAGTAAATCAACTCAAAGATCCTAAAAGAATCAATAACCCAATTAGAATTTCAACTAGAAATTTAATCACTCCTAGTCTAGCAAAACAAGCAAGGCCAATCAACCCAACACCATAAATCCACAACAAAGAATCCCAAAATCATCTCTCATTCACACCATAATTCCATCAACAAAACACAAGAAAACACCATCAAAGAATCATATACATAAACCACCGAAAGCCCCAAAACATCCACCAAACCACTCACTCCATTCGGCGATAACCAAATAACCCAACCACAATTTTCCACAACAACATTACCCATAAAAATTAGTCTTCTAAACCAAAGATCATAAAAACTCTAAGATTCCAACTTAGATCAATCTCCAAAGAGACCCATCAATCATAATTCAAGAATACAAACCCAAAACCCATTTTAGAATCATCAAACACCAATATATCATCACAAAAACCGAAACCCATCACCATATTAACCTAAAATCCGAATCTAAACAAATCTTAAACCATACACATGGTTTTCGTGCTTTATAATCAATGGGTAACATAAAAACACAAGAAAAATGCTAGAAATTACCCCACAAAGGCCCATGGCCGGAACCCATGAACCGTTGCTTCTCATTCTCTTCTTCTTCTCTTCTTTTTTTTTCTTCTTCTCTTCTTCTTCTCTCATGGCCGGACAGCATCTCTCATTTCGGGCTTTCCCTCAATTTCTACAGATTTCTCTCAGTATCTCTCTCTCATTTTCGGTCCAACTCTCTCTCAACGTGTGTGTGTGTGTGTGTGTGTGTGTGTGTGTGTGTGTGTGTGTGTGTGTGTGTGTGTGTGTGTGTGTGTGTGTGTGTGTGTGTGTGTGTGTGTGTGTGTGTGTGTGTGTGTGTGTGTGTGTGTGTGTGTGTGTGTGGTGTGTGGGAAAGAAAAGAAAAGGGAGAGGGAGAGATCGTGTGGTCCAAAAGAAAAGGGAGAAAAGTGATGGGGACAAACAAGATAAGTGGGACACTTGTCCCATTGTGAATGGTTGGGAGGAGATAATGTTATCTCCTCCTAGCCAACCATGTGCTAACACGTGGCGAGGGGAATCTCTTTTTATTTTAAAACTCCAACATTTTTTTATTACATCTAGACCCCCATTATATTAAAATCATATCTTTTAACAATTAATATTTAACCCCGCATTTAATCTAACTATATTTTTACTAATACAAATAATTATTTATTCTCTAGGGTCCATCATTATTATTATTTATTATTATTTCCTAAAGACCCGTTAGTTGTATGTTATTATTCCAATTTTTCATTATTTTATCTTAGACTTATTTTATTTTCTTAACATAAATGCTATCATCTAAAATATATTTATTAGTCCCATCATTTAATAAATACAATATATTAAATGCTAAATTCCTATTAATTTTTCTTGGTCTTTACAGGCAACCTAGGAGAAGAGAAGAGAAGCCAAGGACAACAATGAAAGGCATGCGAAAGCTAAATGGGTAATTTCTTTAAGCATTCATCTGGTAATATATATAGAAAAGCTCTGGGTTTTCAGTTTGTTTAATGGAAAAAAAAATTAAAAATTAAAAAGAAGCCCTTCACTGTTCTGCAGGGGGAAGAACTTGAAGCAGGGATAAAGGAGGAGGCTAAAAAGCGATCAGAGTTAGAGAGAGAATTAGATTCTGAAAAAGAACAGATGAACGAAGTAATAAACGACATTGAAGAAAGCAAGAGCAGGCTAAGCTCACTTGTACAGCTCCAAACCGAGCTCTACAGCAAGCTTCAGAGGTCCACATTGGCAAAGTCACACGCCAAGACCCAACTGGAAAAGGCAGTGATGACGAGGGCAGAGATGGTTAGGGAGATTGAGGAGTTGCGGAGGCAAAGAGATATGCTCAACCGGAGGATTGAGTTTTGCAGAGAGAAAGACGCCATTGGAATGGCTACAAAGCTTGATGAATTGAGAAGTGGTTTAAAGGAGTATACGGTCGAGGAGATCAGATCAGCCACCAGTGACTTTTCTGAGAGCATGAGATTGAAATCTAGAGGGGACTGGACTAATGTGTATAGAGGGCGCATGAATCATGGCATAGTTTCAATCAAAATGCTCCATTCAACCAATCAAATATCCCAAGAAGTTTTCCAAGCTAAGGTAACACACAAACCTTATAACTCCTTTGTCTGATTAATCAGTATACCAAAAAATTAGATGATTCATTTTATGGTCTAAATTGGATGATTTTACAGATTTAACGATGTATATGTTGCCACATCATTTAAAATTTTAAATAACTTCTTATTGGGATAATCAAATAACAAGACTGTCAATATGCTTTTAATTTAATTTTTTTTTTTCGTGCCAATTTTTGACACTGTTTTCATTTTTAAGTACATTGAATACTTCTAATCTATAGGCTTAGATGGATTCTGGAGTTTTATTGAAAATATAAATGATAAACGGAGAGTATTCATTTTATGGTCAAGATTTTATATATATATGTAATTTAATCTGAATTATGAAATAGATCATCTATAAGGAGGCACATTTGAACATGATCATATAAAACTACATTAATAAATAATAAATGAATAGCATCATTCTATATATTTCTTGGACATGTTTATGTAACACGTGCAGCCAAAAAAACCTTTCTAATGGCAGCCAACCAGAGACCCTTTGGAATTGAACCATCTTACTAGTTTCACTAATGTAGTAATGTGCAGGATTTATCTGCATAACACCTTTGAACTAAAAGGCTAAATACACTTCAACCAGTTGAATCATTACATGAAATTAGTTGCAAAAGGTCACTGATTCATACAATTCATTTTCTCAATTTGATTATGGTTTAATTTGTTCTAGTGGTAAGCAACCCATATAAACTCAGGATCCCCATCATCACTAAAGACTACATGCGTTTAACCAGCTATACATCATAAGAATAGAACCAATGACAAACACCATGACCCAGCAAAAGTCTAAGTATGCAGAAAACAGAGGACTTGCAGAAAAACACACACACACACGAAACAGTAGCGTGAACAATAGTCTCCGAAAAAAGACATAAATTTCCTGAAATTTTATTTTCACCTTTCCCAATTTTCCTTCCAACCAGACAAAACCCAAATCACAATGATCAAAGACAAACTACATGTATCATTACTTGGCATCAAAAGCACCCAATATTTCACAACAAATTGAAAAATTTGGGGAAAAAAAAAAAAAACACACCACACACACACCTGTGAACGTGATCTGGTACTTGGACCCGTGGCTGTAGAAGTCGTCGACTGTCTGGCCGGGCATGCACCGCTGGTGGCAAAGCACCTGCTTTCCCGTGCAAACCGAAATCTCTTCGACCCACTATACACCGACGTCGGCTGTTGCTACCTTGTGGAAGACCTTATATCCATTTATAGGCAAATGATGGAAGATTGCAAAAATCAAACTATCAGGGATGATTCGCACGGTCTAATGAGGGAGTAGATTGAAAAGACCGGCGATGGGCAAAACGGATGGAGCGTATCGTACGGCTCTTGGATGCGAATCGCAAAGTGGTTGAGGTGTAAATGTAGGAGATAGATGGATATTGATGCAAATCGCCTGTCAAGGAAGACCTGCATATTGATGGAGATAGATGGATCAGTGGTGTGAGAGGTGTGGGGAGAGGCGCTTTGACGGAGGACCACGTTCGCTCAGTCCATTCACTTTGGGTTGCTGAAATTTTTGGAGCATGAGGGTCTACTCACCGTGCAAGCTGGCTGGATTGCAAGAATGAAGAAGGAAATGAAGGGTAAAAGTGAAAATCAGCACCTGCACAATGTTCTATGTGAGATCTGAAGAAGAGATTCGTCAACCTGTTTGGATTTTCTTCAGGTCTAAAAGAACGAATTTTTTTGCTTTGTTCGTTTGAATAGTCCAGGCTGTTGTACCGTAGAGAGAGTGAGAGAGAGAGAGAGAGAGAGAGAGAGAGGGGAAAAAGGTTGAAAGGAAAATCACGAAATATCAGAGAGCAATGATGCTCCAACTACTAATTGGGGGAAGGATTGAAAGGGTAAAATAGGAAATTAAATGCATTGAAGAAGTAGGAAGTTCAAACTTTTCACTTTTCGTACTGACATGAACAGTATGAAAGGGGGGAAGGGGGGGAGGGGAAGAGATTTGGTAAACAGGGCCTCTATCATTAGCTTAGCAGTGTGATATTGGCAGTTAAAAGTTCGCTACTTAATTCCATGATCCTCGCAAATGCGCTGAAAAATCATTTTGTATTGATTTATATTATGTACTTGAAATCAATGATTTTAATGTTGAACCCCGCAGTTGGATGTTCCCACCCTAAGTTGAAATGAAGCATTATATTTGTGTTCGAGTGTAAATGTGGGTTTAGGGTATATATATATATATATATATATATATATATATATATATATATATATATATATATATATATATATATATAACTAGATTCTTTTAAATAAACGTGTTAGATCTTTTAATCCTAACCCGTTAATTTCATGTTGGGTTTGTTGAGTCGTGTAAAAAACTGTGAGCCTTAATGCTACAACTAATTCAAGGATCTATTCTATCCTTTGAAGCGAAAAAGAAAAAAGGAAGTTGCTTGTATGAGTATCTAGGTGGTTATATTATAATCATTAGTTGTGATTAGTTTTCACCTGGCAACATGTTAATCATAGCCTCATCAAGATGATTCTTACCTAACAATTTGAGATTTGTATACCTATTACAGCAAACACTAGAAGCATAAATGAACAAGATGGTTGAAGGAAGCAATGCACACAAGGCCGTAAATCAGATTCTCTTCTGGACTTGCATGCATTGATGATTATGGGGCATGGATTATAGGTTTCAATTTTTTTGGATTTTAATTATGTATTTATATTTGAATTTTGTAATATGTAAGCTAGTAGACTATTGTTGTGAAAAATTTGAATTTGGAAATAGATTTGGATTTGGATTTGGATTTGGATTTGGAATTTTGTATTAGGGATTTTTTTGGATTTTAATTATATATATATTTTTTAAAAATATACATTTTTCCCAAACTGTCTAGAAAATTACAACCAGAAAATGTACATTATTCTGGACGGTTTGGGCCAAAATCGTCCATAAACAGTTATGGACGATTTTGGCCCAAACCGTCCGGAAATTATTACAGACGGTTTGCTAAAACTGTCCATAAAAGGTTATGGACGGTTTGGGCCAAACCGTCTGCAATTACGAACGGTTTGTACCAAACCGTCCGCAACCAGGATTACCGACCCATTATCCTGGATGGTTTGAAACCGTCCAAAAAAAACCGTCTGGACCCTTTTCTAGAAGATTTTTTCCAATTTCTGGACGGTTTGAAACCGTCCAAAATTCCAGTTGTCATTTTCTATGGTCAAAGGTTTATATTTTATAGTTAGCCTTGAATCCAATAATTATTGTGACCGGCATATTTCAATAATGAATCTTGAAGTTGAATATAGAATGATTTGAGAGGGAAAGAAGGGTGATGACTTGGCAAAAATTTTGCTCCTAGTAGTTTTCTTCCTTTTCTGTTGCATCAGCTTGGCATGGGTAAGAATTATGTTCCTTGTTTTGTTGTTGTCGCTATGGGTGTACAACCGATTACGGCTGCGGTTGCAGTTGTGATTATTTCCTTATAACTGCAATGGGGCTTACCCAGTTATTCTTATTTAAATAACTGCAATGCAACCGGTCTATTACCAATCGCCTGTTATCCGGTTATTAGCCAGGTAACTGGTTTTCATACATTGTTGATTTTTTATTTTTTTTTGTTAATCCAATATCCAATGCTAAATAGTAAATACTATTAGACGTGCATAATTTCATTTACCATTCATCATTCATTCATTTCAATAAATTCATAATCAAGTCCATAAATTAAATAAAAGGGTTAAACACCTTTTTGCCCCCTGTGGTTCAACTCTTTTATTTTTTGCCCCCTATGATTTATTTCGTATCGCAGATAATACCTTAGTTTTGGTTAAAGACTGAGATGGTACCTACGTCCAAATTTTCGTCCAAAAACTAACATTTGTCTACGTCAGTGCCACTAAACACCCTTAAAAAGTCAACACTTGTCCCAGATGCCACATAAGTCGCCACATCAGTGCCATGTAACTGCCATTTTTTTTTTTAATTTTTTTAAGCTTTAAAAAATTGGAAAAAAAAAAAAACAGGTGGCTTGGCTAGTCTGGGGGTGGCCAAAGAGAAAATAATAATAATAATAATAATAATAATAAATAAAAAAGTTTAAGGGGGTTTGGTCATTGGGAGTGGCTCATCGGGGTTGTTCGCCCACCCTAAAGCCGGCCAAGTGGGTGGCTGAGTCAAGCAACCCCATTTTGGCCAAGGGAGGCACCCTTTATTGTGTTTTTATTTTTTTTTAAAAAAAATATGGTAGTGACATGACTCTGATGTGGTGACTTACGTGACATCTGGGACAAGTGTTGAATTTGTAATGGTGTTTAGTAGTGCTGACGTGGACAACAGTTAGTTTTTGGACTGAAATTTGGACGAAGGTATCATCTCTGTCTTTAGCCAGAACCAATGTACCATCTGCGATACGAAATGAATCATATGGAACAAAAAATAAAAAAATTAAACCACAAGAGGTAAAACCTATTTAACCCTAAATAAAATGACCTATTGTGTATCGTTTATTGTCAGAGAAATGAATAAAACTTTCTGAAATTGTTGAGCTTGTTTGGCGAGCCTATTGTTAATGCCACAGTAACTTAGAGCACTTGTAGTGAACTCACCAAAGTTTAGTCAAATTTTGGCTAAAAAATGCACTTTAGTTATTTTAGCTACCCACTTTTCAAAGACATCAAATAACAAACTCTCTAAATATTCTCTATTTCAAATAAATACTATTTTTTTATTGGTTTTAAAACAACCACTTCCAACCACTTTTAACTACCATGAAACCAAAATTTATTAAAATTTCAATGTCCATACAGCTCCAACGTCCAACGCCCATACATGCTCCAACGTCATTTTGTGAATTAATGACAATTGACAAATTTCATCACGAAGTTCATTTTGAATACATGCTCCAACGTCATACGTGCACTTCATCACGAAGTTCCGCCTCTCCTTGAGTGTATAGATGCAACACATGCCCTATCAACAAGTCATGTGGTCAAAATGAAGGGTGAATCCTAATACATAAATTTTGTCCTTCACGATATGCGGATTTCGTAGTCAAATATGATAAGGAAAAAAAAAGAAGAAGAAGAAAAAAGAAACACAAATATCAGTAAAGAGAA
This sequence comes from Alnus rubra, assembly GCA_028654335.1. NCBI lineage: Eukaryota > Viridiplantae > Streptophyta > Magnoliopsida > Fagales > Betulaceae > Alnus > Alnus rubra. Next base: position 113,092 of record JAJPGS010002452.1, on the reverse strand, counting down.
ATGGACTGCAAGAGCATTTCATTCCTCTCCTATTTGATCTTATTGGTGCTGGCCATGGACTGCAAGTAAAGAGAAATGTATATAAATGAAGGAAAGGACAAAAAAGACAATAACTCATGCATAAACTACCAGAAGTCATGCAACAGCACAATTAAGTTCAAAATTGCATTTAGAAATATAAAAAATGAATTCCAGTTTGAATTTTAATCATATTGCTAGATAGAAATCCCATCATTGCTTAAATCGTGAATGATTAAGTGCTCTACCCAGAACCAAAAAAATGAAAACACAAAGCACAAGGATCAATCCTCTGTCAATCATATTATAGCTCTGTACAACAAAGACCAATATGGCAGGAATATCTATACTGGAAAAGGATTCTCTGCAACCAACTGCAATGCAATTCCATCCAGAACATAATTATAAAAGGAATTGCAACACCACCAATAACTGAAATGGAAGAAAAACTCAGTATTTTCAATATGCATTCCAAAATTACCCTCTTTAATTTAAGCTCAAATAAAGCAAATGAAAAAGAGATACTGAGTTTTCAAATATAGTACAGCCTGCAGGATGAGGAAAGTTATTAAAATTGTGTCTATTTCCTTTTCAAAGTGAAAGAAACTTTGGAATAGCTCAAAATAGAATTGTAGACAAACAATACAAAACAAAGGCAGTATTTCTTTTCCAAAGCAAGAAAGCTCAAGTCGGATCAAAACTCAGAGAAATGTGAAGGGACCTGCACATGTATATAAAAGAGCCTCAATATGCAAGAAAGCAGAGATAGAGTGAAGCCAGGCCACCAGCCCTACCTCAATAAATAGCTGCAATCCCAACCAAGATTTGAAAACTATGCTACCTTGGCCTCTCTTATAGTCAATAAAAGAACCCATATAAGTAGTTCACTTTATTCCTTAGATCCATATTTGCTTACTTATACAGGGGAACTAGACAGCAATTCAAATTATTCATCACGTTGCTTCTCTAATTTCCTTCCAACTAATACACAAAAATAAATATCTTTTGTCCTCCACCATATGCCAGGACCTTCAATTGCAAAAATCCCAATTCGGAAACATAGAAGAGCTAACAATTGCAGCATTGTCTTTCTTAACTTTTAGTATCAATCAAACAAGCCAAACCAGTCTTCTTAGCACTAATTGTACTCTGAACTTCTTTTTGTTCGGAGGGATGGTTCAAACCCCTTACATTCCAAACAAGCATGTTCATGAATGAGATGAGAAGCCCCTCATCAATCACTCCTACTCCTCCTCCTCCAATTTTGCTTTCCCTTTATCAACTGGGCAGGATGGTGTACGATCCATCTCTTCCTCCAATTTTGCTTTCCCTTTATCAAATGGGTTTGATTGCTCTTTTCATCATCAGTTTTGCGGTTACATTGATTGACACAATAAACATGTTTTTAAGCACACCACATTCACCAAATTGGCAAAGACAGAGAGAGTAGCAACACCAACGAAGACACCATTGCTTTTCGTCTATTTGCACCCATTCTCGCCCTATACCTTTGTTCCCCAACCGCAACATTCCAATGAAACAAATATATCCAAGAAACCCATAACCAAAACCCAGTAAATCATTTGTAACCCCTTCAACCACAAAGTTTCTGTTGGTGGGTTTACAATTAACTAAAAATTATCACGCAACTCAGCCACAGACAAGAGGAAGAGAGATTCAAAACCCACACACTAAAATCAAAATATGAGATTCAAAATCAAAACCCATAAACCAAATCAAACCAAACCCATAAAAGCAAAACAAACCTGGGATTCAAAAGCTTGCAGAGGTAATTTGTGAGAAAAGGTGCGAAGGAGCTCCAATTTTCGCTTCAGGAGATCGAGAGCGCGGGAAGGGTAATAAACAAATGAAAAGTAAGAAGAGACGAGAGGAAATTGGCTCAGCAGAGCAGACGAGCCAAATCGGCACTCACCAAATTTCCTGTAGCAGAGACGAGTTCGTTGCAGACAGGAAATGGATGAAGCTCGTCTGATTTTCACGATTTCGTCTCTTTGGTGAGTTCACTACAAGTGCTCTTAGTAAGTGAGATGAGCAAACATAACTCGCTTTTTGGAAAGGCTGCAAATGACAAGTATCTTTACTAAAGGAGGCATGTAGCTTAGCTCTGATTACTCGTTGGGCAGGTAAGCATCACATTTATTTTTGGAACCAAGGGATTAATGTCAGAGTTCTCCTTGGTCTTCTCTTAGAAGATTTTCATGACAACTTATATCAACATTTCTTGTCGTTGGAGGAGCTAATGTCCATTGCGCATAAGGTTCTCACTGCCAATTCTATTCTTGTTTTGAGGGGTACATCTGGGATATTCTTGAATGGCTTGCAATACAATGGGCATTCAATAGAGGTTTTTTAATATTTTACATTTTTTTTAATATATATATAAACCAATTACTAGTTATTAACCGGTTTTCTAAAATCCAATAACCGGTAACCATAACTGGAGTATCGATTATTCGGTTGTGGTTATTTTCAGTTTTCTGGTTATTTAATTAGCGGTTAATAACTGCTCCGCTTGTACACCCCTAGTTATCGCCAGCCGGTAGTCCTTACTTTTTTCAATGCAGTAACCTCCAATTGCGACTTATAGTCCACCCGGTCAGAGAGATTTATCTTTGAATCTGTTATTAACTAAGGCATCAGAGACATCTCTGGTTGAACCACCCTGATTGGTCTCTAAAGCCTTATTTTTCCTTCTTTGTTTGTGTACTTATGCTCCATTTTTTTTCGACGTAAAATGTTTTTCGTCGTAAAATATTTTTAATGAAATTATTTTCAGAAAAAATGATTTTTCTGAAAATATTTTTCGACATTTGACTCGTACGAAAAAATCACCGACGACATAAAATGGAATTCGGTCAAACTGAAAATGATTTTTATTGACCATTATTTTCACTTTTACCAAACACAAAAAAATGTCGAAAGCATTTTTCAAAACATATTTTATACCCAAAAAACGAAAAATTAGGCGAAATACTAGCTATGCAGATTTTGGCTTCATTAGAATTGATTTGGATGGGAGTGGGGAGGAAGGAAGAGCATGATCGTAGCTAAGATTGGGCAAACAATTCTCCCTCCTCCTTTATTTTTTCAATTTTTCAAAAAAGTCAAATAAAAAATATATATATATTTTTTACACTTTTTATATCACATCAATAATTTTTTATCATTATCTAAATAATAAAATTTACTACAAAACAAAATTTTTTCTTTTTTTTATAAAATAATTCTAAATTTTTTTATATATATCACATCAATTATTTTTTATTATTATTCAAATAAATGTTTCACAATTACAATTATTTGCCGACCGAGATGTTTTCAAACTGAGGAAGCTTATCACTTTCGGGAGTGAGAGTGATTGGGTTTCTAAATATTATATCTTATTTTGCTCCTCACTTTCTATTCATTTGCATTTATAAATGTCCAAGCAAAATGATAAAATTAGATACTTTTTCATTCATTTCCTCATTTGAACAAATAAAAGACACACTAAAGCACACTTCACTCCTTAAAACAGTAAAATGTATATTTTTTAATTAACAAAAACACAAATAAAAAATATATTTTTATCCTAAACATAAAAATAAACAATCTTTTTTGTATTATTATTCCTTTTGTTCTTAATTAATTAATTAATTTTTTATTTATTAAAAAATTCTGTCATTCTCTCCCATCCATGGAGCTCTCGATCGGCTGCACTCCACTATGACGATTTGATCAATTGAATCCATCAAAAAGAAAAAGAAAGTGATATTTTGCCTCAAAATTCAAGGACATCCTGCCTCAACTCAAGTCTCTTCTTCGTCAATCAATTCATCCATGATCTGCACAGTTGAGTTCACGCCCACTCGACTTCCACCCTCCACCAAAATCTAAAGAATGCCAACCACAACGTAAAACCCAGCCTCACCGTCCCCTCTCCGGCATCTCCAACTGAGGGAAAAATGTCGAACCTCCAATCTCGGTCTTCTTCCACCTCCTACATCCCTCCCCACCGCACCCAACTGCACCCGCGCATGCACCTCTTCTCCCCAACCCCAGCAAACCCTAAACCGCCTTTCCAATCCCAAACCAAATGCCTCCTCCTCTTCGCCTCCCTCTTCACCGTCCCTTTCCTCTTCTATCTCTTCACCACCGCCCAGAAGATCCACCAATCCGCCAAGTTTGCCCAGCCCAAGTCCACCTTCTTCGGCGTCTTCATCAATGCTGGCCCCACCGGCGCCCGCGTCCGAGTCTTCGAGTTCCTAGGCGAGGGCCGGATCCCGCTCATGGACGGGACCGGCTCCAGCTCCATGAAGGTGCGTCCGGGTCTGACCAGTTTCGCCGGCGACCCGGAGGTCGCCGGGGATTCGATCGCGCGGTTGATCAGGTTCGCTAGGCGGCGGGTCCCCAAGGCGGAGCGGAGAAACACTAAGATCCAGTTGATGGCGCGTGCCGAGTTGGAGAGTCTGGGAGAGGAGCTGAGGGAGAGGATTCTGGAGTCTTGTAGACGGGTTTTGAGGTCGTCAGGGTTTCTGTTTAAGGACGAGTGGGCGCGTGTCATTCGAGGTAATGCTATTTGTACTGATTTTGCAGCGTGGAAGTTAGCTTTGTAGTTACTTAATTTTTTATTGAATCACTACTAATTTCGTTCGCATGCTGTTATAATTGTCGAATACAGAGCAGACGTCTACGTAGAAGTGGTAAAGTTTAAGCTCTTCTAAGCATCTTGAAACACTATAAGTCCTTAGAAGTAGATTATTAGAGGCTTATTTTCAGTATTACAAATGAAGTTCTTCTTTTAGAATTTATGCGTGGTGTCTGTAAATTATATGCATGCCTTTTTTCAACCGTTCAATATATACTTCATATTGGGACTTTTTTGTTTTTGGTGAATTAGTGAAGAGTGTTGTGGCCTTGTGTGGGAGAGAAGAGAGGCTGGGTGTGGGTTAGGGTTAGGTTTGTCCATGGCGGCTCGGCACAGAGAGAAGGGTGGCCTGTGTGTGTGGCGTTGTGGGTTAGGGTAAGGGTTAGTGTCAGCGTCTAGGCACAGAGAAGGAGGGTGGCCTAGGTGGGTCATGTGGGTTAACTGTTAAGGTTAGGTTCAGGAGTTCAGCATAGAGAGGGAGGGTGTTATGAGGGTGACCGTGTTGGTTAGGGTTGTCAGCCACTTGGCCTAAAGAGGGGGAGGGTGGACTGGTCATCTGGGTGTGGGCCGTGTGGCTGTGGATTCAGGTCGGTGGCTTGTTGCACAGTTGCAGAGAGGGAGGGAGGGTGGTTTGGTGTGGGTTAGGCTGTTAGGTTTAGGGCCAGCGCAACCTCACAGTGGTTTAGGAAATATAGAAAACAGAGAGATTAAGAAAGCATTTATGTGGGGGCTTGGTCATGTGGGTACGGGCCAGATCTCCCACATCCAGCACTGACCCCGTCAGTACTTTGTTTCATGGAACTGACATTGACCAGATTCTAGGTGAATGCAACTTAATTGAATTTTTCATCATGAAGTGGTAAAGTTTAAGCTCTTCTATGCATCTTGAAACACTATATAAGCTCCTATAAGTAGTCTCAATTTCCTTAAACTAAGCTGTTAGGCATTGAAGTAACTATTATAAGTAATTTTAATAAGTAAACTTATGTCAGAGATCTGGGAAGATGAAATTCCTTTGCTAGAAGATTTCATTTGGATAATGTCTAATGGTCCCAAGTAGTTGAGCTTTACTGAGTTGTCTATCATGTGAAAATTTCTTTATGGATGAGGTTGGTATTAAATTCAATTATTTATCAATATTTGCATTGATGCATATTAATCTAAGTAATAAAATTCAATGAATGAAAGAGCTCCTCCTAGCTAACTGTTTTCTTTTGTATACTTCCTGTGTACCTAGGGGTGTCTTGCGCTTTTAATGATATATCCATTACTTGTAAAAAATAAAAATCATTGAATGAAAGAAGAAAAAGCTCAAACATTTTTTTTAAAGCACATTGTTCCAGGTATAAATTACTTAACTCATGCAAAAGAGGACTGAATTTATTGAACCCTTCATATAATTTACTGGAATTGATTAAAAGAAGAAAAAGTTCAAACATCTTTTTTTGAAGCACATTGTTCCAGGTATAAATTACTTAACTCATGCAAAAGAGGACTGCGTTTATTGAACCCTTCATATAATTTACTGGATTTAGTCCCCTCCCACCCCCTTTTAAAAAAAGGAAAGGATTGTAGTAACTGCTCATTGACTGCAGCTGATAGACTTGTTGGCCATGTTGGTGCAAGTCCTCTTACAAATTGAACCACAACATAACTACTAAATTGATGTCTTATATTATGTATCAGGCAAAACAATTGGTAGGCATGTAATGTATTTTACAATATGTATTTCCATATATGACCATGACGCATGCACCGAGATCTGGTAGCATAAGTCTGTGCTGTGTACCACAGTTATTAGCTATATTTCAATTTTTGTATCTCTTTCCAGATTCAATATTTATCATATATATAATGCTTGGTTGAAAGGCCATTGCTTTGTTCTGCTTTTCTTTCAGGAAGTACTCTTATTGTATATGACGCATGAAATGATCTCGAAACAGGTGAAGAAGAAGGTTTTTATGCTTGGGTCGCTGCAAACTATGCTCTTGGAAATTTGGGAGGTGAACCTCAGGAGACCACTGGGATAGTTGAACTTGGTGGGGCTTCTTTGCAGGTTATCATTCACTAAGCGTCTTTTGACCACAATTTTAATTCTTTTTATGCATATATTTTTTTGTTTGTATGCCTACACGTGGGATTCTTCTTGTTGACAATTGGTTTGTTGGACTCTTTTTCACCGGCTTATTAGAACATGTCCGACACCTATATAGATGATTCTAGGAGTCCACTTCTGACATTGAAAATTTGCAGTAGTATATTGCCTTTCATGTTGATGAATTATTTTACAATTGTTATCATTGTTTCACTCCTGCGTGCATATGCAACCTTACATATATGTACGTTCAGTATAGTATATTTAAAAACATACATGTATTTTGTCCCCAAGTCTGCAATATGCGGGGCTGCCATGATACAAGATTTTTTGTTTTGGACTGAAACTCTATTTGTTTAAGTCAGATATAATAATGAGTTTTTGCTCAACTGAACCTTTTATTATGAATGCCCTACTACTTTTTACTCACTGTAACCTGGAATAAATGTCTGGTTATCTAATGAAGTTATATCTTTAGCTGACTTCGCTTCTCTAGATGTTGCGCCATTGAGATCAAATTGGCATGTGGATGATATTTCTGTAGTTTTGCTTTATTTTTTGAGTTGATTTCTCTTATTAGTGAACCCACATCTTCTGTCTTTTTCTTTTTCTTTTTTTCTTTTACTGTTTTTTTTCTTTGGGGGGGTGGGGGGTGTGGGGGGGAGGATATGGGGGGAGAGGGGGTTATAATTGTTATACAAAAATTGCAGCAGTTCCTCCTCTTAATACGTGACTTATCATCAAACCTTGGAACAAATACATGAAGCTTTCTAAAGTTCTGAATGGAAAAGCCAACAGAATGTTCACATTCAAACAACTAAATGGTGATATAAGAGCTAAGCAGTTGATCAAATGTTGTTGCTCTCCTGTTAGTGTATCTATTTGAGGCTCTTCCTATCAATCCAGTAGTTGCTGAAAGTGGTGGATTAGTAGGGCGGAGTTGATTTTATGTTCACTTCCTCCCATTATTTATTTATTTAATTATTTACTCTTTCTCTGTGCTTATTTTCTACACAATATAACCTGCATACAGTTCATTCCCGTCAAAAGTTGATATGATTTTAAAGCCTGGAGAGCTTAAGGGTGTGCGTGTTTTACTAATACTGTTATGAGTAATCTCCTATCAATTTATTGATTTAAGAGGTGTAGTTGTTGGATGTTGCATTGAAACATGTTTAAGGGGTAAGTGAGGGGTGTTTCTCTTGGGTTTTTCTCGGGTTCTAGGGTTTTTTTTCTTTTGGGTTTAGGGGGTCTTGTTGGGGGGTTTTTGGGGTTGGTTTGGGTGCTTTTAGGGTTTTTTTTGTATTCGGGTGTTACTATTGGGGATTCTTTTGTTTTGTGAAGGTTTCTATTATGCTTGTTAGGGGTTTTCTTGTGGGTTCCTTGTGGTTTTTTGGGTTTTTTATGTGGGCTAGCTGAGTTGCTTCTGTGTATACATCATGTGTACTTAGGGGCGCCTTACGCTTTTTTAATGAAATTCTTACTTATCAAAAAAAAAAAAGGGGGGGTAAGTGATTCCAAAATATGTGTTTGGTATGATCTTTTCACAAAAAGTATGAGTATCAAGAACCAAGAACCAAGGGAATCTATATTGATCGGTAAGTTAATCACGGTGGTTGTTGGTTACTTAACCTGGAAAACGAGGTTGTCATTGCTTTTTTCAGCGAAGTTAATGGGACATTGAGAACCTGCAAATTTGCTTCACCTATTTTTACTACATCAATGTGACAGCATTCAGGAAGAAAGCAGGTTATCTGTTTGTGTACCCAGGGCGCCTTGCGCTTTTAATGATATTTCGCTTACTTGTAAAAAAAAAAAAAAGTTACGAAATTCGCATTTTTAAGAAAAACATTTTGAAATAAGTATCTAGATGCCATTGGTGGTTGCTTTTGTTATGCCCCAAACCATACGCTTTATAAATTTCGATAATTGTATATTTAGTTCCTAATAATATTATTTGGAAGAACCCATGTCCAAGCCTCTTATTCAGTACAAACGTAAAGGGAGGAAGCCAAAGCCGGTGGTGGGTCAAGGAAATCATGAAGATGTGGGTTTTCTCAGGCGGGGGTTTCTTGAGTCGAGCTCCTCCTCTCTTTCACAGGCAGATCGTAGTTTCTCAAGCGCCCGCCCTCTCAATTCTGCGGGTGGTCTCCAGGCTACCTCTCCTGTGGAGCTGTCCTTGGCGTGCTCTATGTTTTTTGGGGATAAGGGGGATAGAACTATGGCTTTCCTCTCTGCCCTTGATGAGGACTATAGGAGGTGGGATATGATTGAAGATTGTGAGCTTTAGGGGCTTAGGGTTAGGTTGTTTTGTGGGCTGTTCCTTGTCGGGTCGGTGGTGAGGCTGTTGCTTCTTGTATACTCTGTGTGTACTAGGGGCGCCTTACGCTGATTTTTATAAAATTACAATTACTTATCAAAAAAATAATAATATTATTTGGAAAATAATATTGTTCCAAACCCTAACGAAAGGGAGATTGTAAATTTTTTAAAGTTAGATACACTAAATTGAGAGTTTTTAAACTTTGGGAAGGAGATTGCAAAAGTGATGAAAGATCAGGGGGGTTAAGTAAAGTTTCTGAATGGCCCTTCAAGTTGAGTTTTGCTTGCTAGCAATTGCTTTGCCATGTTGAAATTTAGTTGTTTTGATTAATCTCTCTTTGGGACATAATTAAAGGTTTGTATTTTTTATAGAGACCATTGATTTTGTAGCCTTCTCCTTGAAAGTGTTACAGAGCTATTACTTATGTTTTGGGAGATTTTAATAGGTTAATATTTTACATATTGTGGATTGATTACTTACCTTGATGGAAATGAATTATTTTTTGAAAATATTTCATTCAGGTTTCAGATAGTGAATGATTCTCATGTATTAAACACTAGTGGGTTTGGGGCGTGGCAGTTTTGCTTAAACATTTGTTCTACTGTTTTTCTTATTAAAGAAAGTAGAGTTATTGGATCTGATTGGAGAAGTATGGTGCAAGTGATTCTAGATTTTGTAACACTTAATCCCATTTTTGATAATATTGTCTGTCTAAAATTCTACTATCAAGATTTTGAATTCATTCAAAATACTCCTGCAGGGAGCATGGATGAACATCATATGTAAATCTTTCCTTTTCTTAAGAGTAATATATATTTATATTTTTTTGTTTATTTTTATGATTTCTGGTTGCTTCTTTAGATGCATATGAAAAGTTTTATTATTTTGAGAGATGCTGAATTGAAGTTGGAACTATTCAATTGCAGGTTGCATTTGCTACAAAAGAAACAGACCGACTGCAATCTACAAGAATTGTGAAATTTTCTGGAGTTATTTATTATCTCTATGCTCGAAGCTTTCCAATATTCGGTCAGGTGTTTCCCATGTAATTACCTTTATAAATGAAATATATTAGACTTTAATATGTTCTTCTTATTTTTTATATAAGTAATTCAATCTTATTAAAACATACCGTGGGGCACAACCCAAGTATACAAGAAATATATAAGAGAGACACCCAATTAGGGAGGAGAAGAAAAACACAAATTCATAAATTTTAGAAAATTAGAAAAGCGAGAACTATTGTAATCAGCCATCCAAACACAAAGAGATTTGAACATAATAGCTTTTAACTTTATCATCGTTCTCACATCTTCAAAGTTTTAAGCATTGCATTTTTTTCCAACTGCACCACATTAAGCACAGAGAAACTATCCTCCAAACTTCTAAATTACAGTGGCTTCCAACCAACCTCTCTAACAAGCCAACAACTCCACCACCTCTTGGGGCATGACCTACTATCCCAAAAAGATGGAAAATTGATACCCACAAGTGTCTAGCCACTTCGTAGTGGAGCAGAAGATGATCAATGTTTTCCTTGCTCTTCTTACACATGCAACATTAATCCATCCCTATGAGTGCCTCTTACTTAGGTTATCTGAAATTAGAATCTTCCCTAAAGTTGCCATCTATACAAAGAACGCCACTCTCGATAGAGCCTTAGTACTCCAAATGCTCTTCCAAGGAAACAGAGAGCCAGCGGAAGGACAACGCATGATAAAAAGATATGACCTCGCACATCCACCTTTTGGAAGGGATCCAACAACTTTTATCCTCATCACCTCATCTCAAGTTGAGAGAGTACAAAAGATTAAAGAACGAAGTAATCAATCGACTCAACCTTCCAATCATGCATTGATATGATAAAAGTGATATTCCATTGTAAAATATCATTAGAAAACCGCACATGATCTGCCACGGAATCCTTCTTACAGCAAGCAATGCTAAACAACATCGAGAAAGCTGCCTTCAAGGTCTGATCCCCACATCACTCATCATGCCAAAATCTAATCTTAAACCCATCACTCACCTCAAATATAACAAATCTAGAGAAATCCCCCTCACCACCTCCTAGTGTTTTCCACACTCCAACCCAGAAGGACCCAATAACCGCATTGGAACACCACTATTCCCACGTGTTCTCATATTTAACTTTCACAAACGATCTCCACAAAGCCCCCCTCTCTGTGGCATCACCATAACCACTTCCCCAAGAGAGCTCAGTTAAAGAGAAGCAGGTTTTTGGCCCACAAACTGCATGGGGAAATCAGAGTACAAATCTTACACCAACTAACTAGATGGAATTGAACTCATCCATTGGATATGTGGAATACTTTTAGCGTGTTCTTCTTATCAGTAAATTTTTTTCTCATCCATTGGATGCCCATTGGGTCTATGAACTATATGGAAGGACATAGTCCTTTCCCTTCCCTTAAACTCTCAACCCTAGTGAGTGCAGTTTTACCGGTTGAACCAACCCACATGTTTGATATATGACATTCTTGTTACAAATATAATTAATCTGTTTTTCACTCCTTTGCTATCTGTGAGAGAGGAAGTGAGGGTTATTTGTGATAAAGACAGTCTTGCAGGAAGCGTAACCTAGGATGCTATTTCATTCTTTCTATTTATAATCTGTTGATAAATTATAATTACTCATAAAAAAGTCTGTTAATAAATAAATTCTGGTTTTTATAATGTAGAGCAGTTAACAATGTAGGAGACATGCTTGAAATAGAATATATTGCATTATTAAATTGATAAAAACATATGTATTTATGTATGGTTTTGTGTTTAGGGTTCTTTAATGCATTGGAATTACCTGCACCTGTAGTTGATCTGTAGTTAGCTAGGCTTCAGGCGTACTGGGTTATCAGCTTCCAAATTCTTTTGCCAAACCACCCCTAATGGTTCCAACATCAAGTCGATTTGGAATTAATGTTATATTTGCTTCCTTCCAATAGTGGGCTGGTTCAACAGTTTGTGGCGGTGTGTGGTGACAGTAATGGGGTGATAGTAGTGGTGGCAGTAATGAGATGGTGACGGTAGGAAATAGCAACTTTGGCATTGTGGTGATGCTGTTGATTAGGTCTATTGAATTTACCACCGGAAAGCTTAGAGGTGCTGTTTGAGAAGCCTTTTTCTTGCTTTCTTTAGTCAAGCATTAAGTTGAAATTTGCTTTCCAAGCAACAGTAGCTTTTAATACATGTACAAAGGGTGAAAGGTAGCTTTTTATTTGTGGGATGTATTTGAAGCTGGCATAACAACATTTTTGGAAGGGATTGAATGAGGTATTTTTGACAATTGAACTAAGATAATATCTTCTGTACAACTGCTGCTGCATAATCCTTTGCAGTGAGCTTGACGTTCTCTTCTTATTTTTGATAACATATGCAGTGAAAGGTTCTTGTACGAAAATCTCTGACCATTCTTTCTTTAATAGGATGCCGCTTGGGAATCATTGCAAGAGGCTCACAATTCTAGAGAACTGGCATCTTGTGAGTTCAACTTTCCTTTTTTAGTGCTGTGAAATAGAACTTGAGTTTCGGTAGGTGAATACTAACAGTTCATTTCTAGCTGCTACTGGGTAGTTGCGAGGATTTCAATTGCTTGTATGATATTTAGTCTTGAAGCTTTGGTTTTCCATTTCTTTTGTTCGTATATCTTTATTGGTTTTTTTTTTTTTGTGACAAATATATAGCAATTGTCCAGAATATTCCAGCAACCTATTTGCTTCAAGAAATAGCTTTCTTTCCCTTATTCCCCATCGTTTCAAAACACTAGTCAATATTTGCACCATAACCATCTCTAAAATCCTAAACCATTGATATGTAAATTTTTCTAACCCTAAGCCCACCACAAGCACACATGGACAGATTCCCTTTATCTGTCCTACATCAAAAAGTCTCTTATCAACATATGAATTTGATATCATGCATAATGTGTCCTATTTCAGTATTCAATAATGGAATTGAAACATTGGTAATTGTTAAGTTTATATGATTGGTTTTGCAGTTTCAAGTTCTAGTGATGGCTTTGTTGGTAACCCTTGCATTCCCAGAGGATATAAGCTGCCATTGAATACAAGTTATGCAGAGCCTCTGGCATCTCCAGCTGGAAATTTTTCTGCATGCAGATATGAAGCATTGGCATTGTTAAAGAGAAAAGAAGGTAGCAATTTCTTCTGCTTTCAGTATGATGAGTTTGTATCTTTTCCGATCAAACTTGATTTTCTGTGGATTGTGAATTTATACTTTATTTTGACTGAAAGTTTCATTGGATACTTCAACAGAAAATGGGCCTTTATTCCCCTTTGTTTGTTGCTAAATAGATTTATTTCTACTCATCCAAAAAAAGGTTCTAGAATTTATTGGAGAAAAGAGAAATATTAAAATTGTGTCTAGAGCTTGAAGAGCTATTATAATTTAGAGATGATATTGATAGAAACATATTAAATTGAGGAAATAAGAAACTTATATAAAATTATCAATGTTGATGAGAAATAAAACTTCCATAAAAATTTGCCTCACACTCACTCTCACTATTATGCTTGTTCTTTAAGAATAGCAACATAAGCTTTGATAATGATATTGGTGTTTAACATAGATGCAACAACTCTTATATCTTTCTATACTTGTCATCTTGAAGAAATATGGGGCTATTGACCTTAAGGATTTCCGGCCTATTAGTCTTGTGAGTGGAGTTTATAAGATTATTGCCAAAGTTCTTGCCAATAGATTGAGAAGGGTTATGGAGAAGATTATTTCGAAGTACCAAAATGCATTTGTTCAAGGTAGGCAAATTCTTGACTATGTTCTCGTTGCTAATGAATGTGTGGATAGTAGATATTGAGAAGGCTTATGATCACGTCAATTGGGACTTCTTACTTTATTTGTTGAGGAAAAAAATGGTGCTCTTGGATAGCACATTGTATTTCTTCGGTGTGCTTTTCAGTCTTGGTGAATGACAACCTTCTGTTTTTTGCAATAGCTACTATGGTTTGAGACAGGGTAATCCTCTTTCGCCTTATCTCTTTGTTATTGTGATGGAGGCCTTAAGTAGAATGATATCTGCCTCTGTGAATGGGGATTTTTCTCTCAGGCTTTTCTATGGGGTCTACGCTTTCAGGCGTGGTTAACATTTCACACTTGTTGTTTGTGGATGATACTTTGATTTTTTGTGGGGTTAAGCTTGACCACCTTCGCAACCTTATGCTTTATTTTTATGCTTTGAAGCTGTCTTTGGACTAAAGATCAACCTAGCCAAGTCAGAATTGGTCCCTGTGGGTATTGTTGAGAATGTGGATGGATTGGCTGGCATTTTGGATTGCAGGGTTTCTTCCTTACCTTTGAAATATCTTGGTCTTTCATTGGGGGCCTCCTTTAAGGCCAAGTCTATCTGGGACAGAATTATTGAAAAGATAGACCACCGTTTGGCTAGTTGGAAAATGAGGTACTTGTCTAAGGGTGTAGAAATAATAGGTGTACTTGCCTCTTTTGGTGTTTATGAAAGGAAAGAAATAATAGGTGTTTTGAGGACTTGGAGAGGTTATGGAGGATATCTTAGCTTCGATCTTTCATACTTTGTATCTTTGGACTGTGGTTTTTGTGTCCTCATTGTCTCTTAGTTTTGTCGATTTTCTTGTTTGTTTTTCTCTTTCTAGTCATGTGTTTCCTTTTGTATACTTCTGGTGTACTTAGGGGCGCCTTACGCTTTTAATAAGACTGATTATTACTTATATAAAAAAAATAAAAAATATATCACCTGGTTAGCTGGTCCGATGTTTGTTCGCCGCTCTTTGACGGAGGGTTAGAAATTCAAAACTTGCTAGTGTTCAATCTTGATCTCTTACGTAAATGGCTTTGGCATTATGTGCATGAGAGAAAGGCTTGGTGGAGAGTGGCAGTGGACTCTAAATTTGGCAATTCGTAGGGTGGGTGGTTTTCTATTGAGCCTTCTGGAGCGTTTAAGGTGGGGTTATGGAAGAATATTAGGAGGGGTTAGAGGAAATTTTCATGTCATACCAAATTTGAGGTGTGTGGTGGTTCCAAGATTAGATTTTGGCATTATCAGTAGTGTGGGGATGTGACCCTTAAGGAAGCTTTTTTAGATTTATTTGGTATTGCATGCACAAAGGATGTTTCTGTTGTAGCTCACTTAGAGTTTTATGGCGGTTCCAATCAGTAGAATGTGAGCTTTGCTAGAGCGGCTCATGATTAGGAGGTGGATGTCTTTGACTCATTCTCCAAGGTATTGTATTAAGCTATAGTGAGACAAGTGAAGATAAACTATAGTGGGCCCCCTCCAAAAAAGTGTTTTTTAAGGTTATATCCTTTTATTGTTTCTTGGTTTGTTGTGATGGCTGCCGCTTCCCTTAGAAGAGTATTTGGAGGACTAAGGCTCCTTTGAGGGCAACCATTTTCGCTTGATCAGCAGTTCTGAGTAAGATCCTTACCATGGATAACCTCAGGAAATGGCACGTCATTGTGGTGGACAGATGTTGCATGTGTAAAATGAATGAGGAGTCCATGGACCATCTTCTTCATTGTGACATAGCTTCTGTCATTTGGATTGCCTTTTTCAGTTGTTTTGGACTGTCTTGGGTTATGCCTAGACATGTCGTCGATCTGTATGCTTGTTGGTGGATTACTGACAGTATGCGTTGTAATGTTGTGTGGAAGATGGTGTTTACGTGCCTTTTATGTTGTTTATGGAGGGAAAAAAATGACAAATTTTGAGGACTGTAACAAGCCATTGGGTGAGATTAACGGTATGTTTGGTAAAGAGTTTTGAGGGGGGAAAGGAGGAAATAATTGATTGAGGTGATATAAAGTAGAAATGAGAAATGAGTTTTGAATTTTGAATTTTTTGTAGGAGAAAAGTGAAGAAAGTTGTTTGATAATGTGAAAAAATAAAGTTGACTTTTTTTTAGGAGAAAGTGGAAGAATGCTTTGCCAAACACTGCCTTAAGTCTTTATTCTTCAAAACATTGTATCTTTGGACAATTGCTTATGTTTCTCCTTTGACGATTAGCTTAGTTATAGGGATTTGTTTGTTCTTTTTGCTCTTAGCTAGGTACTTTCTCTTGTATACTTTCTGTGTACTTAGAGTTGCCTTACCCTTTTAATGATGTGTCGATTACTTATCAAAAAGAAGTTACTGTCAACTTTTAAAAATGACAAGTCAAACAGGGCTATGAGATTTCATTACTGGGAGGCCAAGTTTAGGCGAGCTGGTCGTACAAATAAAGCTTTATTCCATAATTTAAAAGGGTTCATACTTATGGTTATGGGGGCAGGTCTACTTTCCACTTTGTTACTACGGAGCCGGGCCGGCAAGCAAGTGAATGTGATCAGTATACGGCAATCTCAATTCTTTATTAGCCGTGCGGCACAAATTAAGAGAGGGTTCAGTTATCATAATTGAAGTTGTGAAGCACTGTGTAATAAGTGCCTTAAAGGTCATACATATACTGATCACATCTCACAGCATGACCTAGTTAGGCCTTTATCTCTAGAAATTTGTAACTTTCTTTGTGAAATATTGTGTAAAATTATATAGACATCTATACTTATACATCTGTTCTCTTGTTACTATTTTTATTTTATTTTCTATACTTATTGGTTTTTTATATTTCACAATATTTAGGTAAACTATATCTGTTGACAATTCTATATTTCCAATTCAGATAAATGCATGCAGCTGCCTTGCAAAATTGTTTCATCATTCTTTTCTGAGTTACCAGGCAAGCCAATTTCTTCGGAATCCTTCTTATTTACTTCTGAGGTTTGTAAACAATGACATAACACATAAGTTGATATTTCATTGTTAACAATTTAGTTTATTTCATGCTTATTATATACAAGCCAAGAGTGTGACTTGGTGAGAATTGAAAATGTGTTGAATTTGGTATTTGCCTTTTCCTAGTATAAAGTAAATCTGATGTAACAATGAACTATAGCTCAGACGGCACCTCCTCCCCCATAAGAAATGGGTGGAGTGTGGAGGATGAGATTGTGGGTTGATAAGTAACTAAGTTAGATCTGAGGTAAAAGTGTGTCAAATTCTGAACTTTGTGGCCCTGCATTGACCTACATGGTTAGTATTGAACCTGAATTGTGTGGCCTATTATCTGATAGAGGCACAGCATCATGGTCTTGCATTGAAATTGGATCCTGTGAACTCATACTATAAAAGTATTAGGTATTTACATTCACCAAAGGGTTCCAATGTAGCAAATTACTGATTCTTTTTCAGCATTTAGATAGCTTTTTAGAGAATTTTGAATTCAATGTTAGCAGTTTGCTTCAGACCAGCAACTTTTGATCTTTTCAAACAGAATATGATGACAATATTATGTAATTGGAATTTAGGATATTTTGGAGCGTAGATGCATTACAAATAGAGCTATTATAGATATCGGGCAGATCTAAAATAAAATGGACATAGGATCTGAAATTTGACAACAATGACTGGAGCAGGATCTTTAGTTTCAGCATCTGAATGCAGGGGAAATAAGGACATCAAGGCAGGTTAAAGGAAGACGGTTAGGGTGCTATAATTATAGGACAAGGTTGTTTGTTGGGTTTTCGGGTTAGCTTTGGTTCTCCTTTGTATACCACTTGTGTACTTAGGGGCGCCTTACGCTTCTTTTTTTAATAAAACTTTAATTACCGATAAAAAAAAAAAAAAAATTATAGGACAAAAGGCCAGTATTATTATTTATTATAGATTTTTTTTTATAAGTAATCTTTTGTCCCCAAGAAGAGGAGTAAATTCGTCATTGGGGTTAGTGTACTGATTGGAAACTAAAATGTGGCTGATCAGAAGTTAAAATGGAGAAGGAAGAGGACAACAGAAACCTAGGCATCACTGCTAAGGATGTATCACGACCCAAGTGTGGCATCATATCACACTAAAAAATTGCAAGGGGATGAAATACTTTTCTTCATTCGTCTAAAAATAATACAATATATAGCTTTCTTATTCTATAAGTTACTACTAATGAGGTCTACCTCAAATAGTACATCCTTCTCTGACAATGGTGTATGGAGGGTGATGTCGTGGGTTCAAGACTAACTGGGTGCGCTCTAACCTACCAATAAAAGAATATACGAAAAGCTATCCATTCTGCCCATTTTTTTGGTCGTGTATTCCTTTCTAGGATGTCCCAAAATAGCCGTCCACTTTCCTAAGACAATTTACACATTTATATGACTGTTTTCAAATATCCTTATTTTGACTTAGAATAGAGTAAAAACTAAATAGAGAGATATGTTTGGAAAGTAGTGCTTTTTTGTTTTTTCGAATGTGAGAGCAGCAATCATTTGTGTTCCATTGAAGAGTTGGATTTTTGAAACCTGACATACAAAATGGGGTGCAGTAGTACTAAGAAACATCATAGGGGGTGCAATATAAATAGGGAGCCAGAGTGGGTGCAACCCCTCTAAACAGAGTATACGAGAGGACTCCTCACAAGAGAACAAAAAATAATAATAATATAAGTCTGAAAAGGAAACTGAGGAACCACTTATTATGCATAGGTTATATAGGCTATACGTACTTGCTGAGCAAGCACACTAGAGGACCATGTAAAGTTGGTGTATCAGTAACACTTTCATCAAGACAAAAACTAGAAAATAGTAATACACACCTGCAGTTGCTTCTTATTCAAACTCTACCACTGAAATATTTCGAGAGATTTTTGAACTAGATGTAACATTGAAATTATCCAAGTTTCAGTATTTTCATTTCTTCACAAGTGTGCACCCAGAATTCTTCCGAGATCTGCATCAAAATTGATTGAATTGTATAGAAGGTACAATCCCATGTAATTGATCAAACTTAAGATATGGAAAGTTCCATACTTTCTGGACCTTGCAATTGTCTGTTTTCAGTTCCTTGGGAATTTTTAACATAGAAGGGTCTTTGTAAACCATTTTATTGTAAAATGAACCACTACATCACAAAATTATTGTATAGGATTTGAAATATTTAACAGCAGAATCTCCAAAAAAGATCAAAATAAGATATGCATAAAACACTAGTCAATTTTACAATGATGCATGACTAGAGATTTGGGTTAGGTGGGGCTGCTCGAGGTGATTCGAATCTCCTTTGCCAGTCAAACATCTTAATGCTTTGAGTTTTAATAGCGAGAACAAAAAGTGAATTGATTTTCTATATTTACGAGGACTGAAAAGCCTGCTTGGACAAGCTAATTGTCCACCACTCTTACTGTTTGAAATCCCTTGTACCTCAACATAGCAAAGTGAGAAAGAGAAAAGAAAAGAAAAGGGGGGAAAATTATAACATTATGTGAATAATAGAGGACTTCTATGGCGCTGTTTTTGATGCTATCATTAAGCATATCCTATTTAGAAAAAGAAGAGACAGGCTAATTCCACTTAAGTGGGGTCCTGGGAGGGGTGGCCTGGATGGTTATAACCCAGTTCCTAAAACATTGAATCCTTAGTTACAATCATAGAAAATTGTTGATGGGGATCCCTTCAGCCTAAATACACTTGGAGGCAAGCTTGCGCAAATTACTAATTGTCAATCTCAAAAAGTGGACAATTCAAATACAAATGAAAAATTTAATACTGGAATCTCTTTCAAGTAGGTGATATGCAAAATAAATCCTTGGATTTTTGTATTTTTATTTTTTATTTTTATATATATTTTCTTTAGTATTCTGAATGGGCACGATTAAGTAATCCTTGGGTGAACAGTGTGTCATCGTCAAACCATGTTTGCATACTTTTTATTTTGTTCTTTTAGTCATTAATCAAGTACTTCTTTTCCCTGCCTCTACCTCCTACAGTTTTTTGGGCTCGTTCCTAGGGCTTCTTTATTGGCATTGAAGGCAGCTGGTCAACATTACTGTGAAGATGATTGGAGTAAACTGAGAATTGAGCATCGTAACATTGATGATTTGGATTTGTCAAGATATTGTTTCTCTTCTGCATTTATGGTGGCACTGTTGCATGACAGTCTTGGAATCCCTATGAATGAAAAAAGGTATGATTCTCTTTGGATGCAGACACCATTCTTTTTCCTTTTTTAGTGGCATATAGCATTTAATTCAGGGTACAAAACAAAGTGTCAATTTTGGATTGGGTGCTATAACTTAAATGCCTAATGCTTACATTCAGCCAGATATCAACAATTAATTGAGTGGAATCAATTTGCTAGTGCCCTGACTCTTGTTGCATAGAATATTAAACCTTCTCTTGGTATCATGTCAAACTAGTTTAACATTCTTAAGTGGAAAAAATATTTGTTCACACGCATCTTTTGAATGTTACTGCTTAGAGTAATTTTCACTGATTATATAAATATTTGATAAGTAATAGAAATTTTATAAAAAAGCGAAGAGGCACAACCCTGTTACAAAGGAAGTATATAAGAAAGATACATAAATTGACATTCCATTTTCTGCAAAATCTTTCAGAAGTTTAAGATAGATGTGTAATGAAAATGGAAAGGTGAGTTCTTGGTTTGCTAGCCTAAAAACCTTGGATTTGATATAGATATGTTCTATTGCTATAAATACAATTTCAGCTTCTAGTTGATTCCTAATTTTAAGTAGTTTTGCTGGCTTATTCACCATTTTCTGCAATATTGGATTTGGGTGCCCATGGCACTGTGTCGTACATGTTGAGATGTTGAATTTTACATCTAGTCTCCATGTATAAGTTTTATTTTTATGAATCAAATCCTAATGACAGTTATAACTTTGAAAGTATTGATAACCACAGATAGTAAACTCATATGAGGCAAATCTTTTTGTGTGTTTTAATTTCTTTTCTTCTGTTAGAAATAGAAACCTGTGAAATTGAGGTAAAAGGTAACTATTTGTAGGATTGGGTTTGCAAATCACACTGGAAGCATTCCCCTCGACTGGACACTTGGAGCTTTCATCATCGAAACAATGTTGGAGCCCCTTGAATTGGAACCTGGTAACATGAGCCAGATTGTTGGAAATGAGTCGGTCACTTACTTCTCATTGTTTGCATTTCTTTTAATAGCTGTACTGGTTACGGTCTTTGTACTGCAATGGCAGAAACCACAATTAAAGACTATCTATGATCTAGAAAAAGGTCGGTATATTGTCACTCGTGTACCTAGGTAACCGCCCCGCCCTACTTCCCCCCGACCTTTTTATCCTCTTTGTTCATTTGAAAAGAATCTGTAAATTCAGCTATATACTTCAAGATCTAGAAATTCGTTAGAAAAATTTATGTGAGCACTGTAGCAACAAGGAGCTTTATTGATTGAAACCACAGCTACAATGTCCAAAGTCTAGAGAGACAACAGCAGGGAATCCACTCATTTGCAATGTATTATTGTTTCCTGCTTACTAATAATATCAATCCCGTAGTTCGAGTGATTTACTTATTTATTTCTACAAGGATGTTTGAGAAACTTGCAGTTATATTTCGCCCGACGAAATTCCCAGAACATTACTGGTGTATACCTGATGGTGATGCTGAAATTATTGCTGTTATTCCAAAGTTTCGGTCTATGGTTTTAAAGAAGGCAAGAGGCTGAGTTGTTAGAATTTCTAGGCTTACAGAATCATACAGAAGGCATTTTTATAGAGGCGAAAGATCTCCAACCTTTAAAGGAGATATGATATTTTGTCACCTCAAGACACAACTCTTAACTACTTTACCCATGTAGCAAGATTGTCCCCTAGCTAGCTTTAGGGTTTTTTTTTAAAAAAAATAAAAAATAAAATAAAAGTAAAAGTTACCACGTGAACAAGGTGGTTAGGAGTTGCGTTTTGGAATGACAATGTATCATATCTCCCTTTAAAGGTATAAGCTTTATACTTGATTGTTTTTTAACTGGAACATTAAATTATTAAAGAAGAGGCGAAATATTTGTGTTATTGTGACCGATTAAGTTTAAACAGATCCTTAAGGTTGCCCAGAGCTCAAGATCTAAGGTTTTTGTTAGAAAGTGTGAGGATTGAGCTCCTTATCCATGTGAATGAGGGTTTTAATACGAGGGGAGGGTAGAGTGGTGATGGTTTCCATATTTAAAATTTATGTTTTTGTAAATAGAGGAAGGTGGAGAAGGCAGTGAAGAGAGATTGCAGTTTTCAAAGAGAAAAAAGTTCCGATTTGTTGTTTCTTTCTCCTGGTTTTCAATTTGCGGTGAAGTCAAATGAGAGAAATCAACCAAATATATCCAGTTTTAATGTCAATTTCAGGCGAATGAAAGAACATCCTCGATTTCACAAAGGTTTACTTTGTTTTAGTGGCTTCCCAATGAAATGAATTTTTTTTTTTTAATGGATATTAAAGCCCCAACACGGGAGAAAGAAACAAAAGCAGAAAGTCCTCATTTTTTTTTTCTTTTTCTTTTTTTAAATAGATGCTATATACTACGATGATCATTGTCACATTAGCCCAATAAGACGGGCGAGATGAGCGTAGTATAGAAAGGCCAATATAAGTATGATTTGAGGACAAATATGACCATTGGGCGGGCCATTTTAAATAAAATTGAGCTTGTAAAATTTTGTTTGTATCTTTTTTTCCTTTTTTCTTTTTTCCTTTCGCATCTCATAGGGGTGTATATGCGGGCGGCTATCGGTTTTAGAGTATGCAAATGCGGTTATTAACCACAGCTACATACCATTATATATATATATATATATATATATATATACATATATTTTATAAATTCATCAAATGGCGTCGTTTTGGATTAGGTATATGTTATGTTTAGTATCCACAAAAAAAAATTGAAACTTTTCACTAGGAGTGGGTACTTTATAAATAATTAAATATGACCAAAGTGTTTATGGGCATGTTTGATAAGAGATTTACCAGCTTTTAGAGTATCTCTGATTGTATTCTTTTAGATAGATAGCTATGTTTTGTGTTATTTGTTGAAGGTCTTATTGTGCAACAAGTATTGTAGATGGTTTGGTTGGTTGTGTTGCTTTTTTGTGTAATACTTGGGCAAAAAAACAAAAGTAATGTGAAATCAATATATTTTCAAAACATTAGGGCTTAAAAAAAAAATCCCAAAACACTAAAAATAGGCTCAAATTCTTTTCAAAATCGTTTAAAATGATATTTAATAGATACCCAAAGAAGGCCCAAAATACTACAATGGGCACATGACATAATATGCGGATAGCGAATAATAACTGCATTTAATTATCACAATAACAACGCGGATGAGGTTAATAAGAAACATAATCCAGATGCGAATATCTAAAATTGATATCCACATTTTGTAAATTCGACTGCGAATATTACAAATAACCGCATTCGCACGTACACCTCTAACATCTCACTCTTCTTTTTTAATGTGAATGTAATATGGAGGGGCGCTTACCGTGGGTATGCCCCTCCGGTCCATCCTATTAAGGCATGGAGTATCACCTTTTAGGACATTACTCCAAAAAAAAATTTGGGTAGATGTGTTGTTGTTAGGTTAGCACTCACTAATAAAATAAATGGTAAATGTAGGATAAATTTATGAGTAAACTCATGCTTTGAATTCACTCTCTCACTCGTTAATTTTCAATTTTTAATACATGCGTTTTTACGAATTCAAAATAGGTCCTTGGTGAGTTTTTCGACCAAGTTTTTCTATAGAGCATTGGTTTCACACATTAGCTTTTTTTGCCAAATCACCTTTAAATAATATTTTTTTTCATTTTATTAAAAAAATAAAATCTAAAACATATGAGAAAATTATGGTTGGCAAAACGGGTTATCAGGTCAGGGTCGGGTCGAGCCGATTGACCAGCCAACCTGTTTAGGCCAACCTAAGCCTGACACGATTAGATAAATGAATTGAGTGGCTCAATTCGTTTATCTAATCGTGTCATAAACGGGCTGGCGGGTTGGACCGTTTATAAGTGTCATAAGCTGGTCAACCTGTTTATGACCCGAACCCGTTTACCCTAAACCCAAACTCTATAACTTTGTGTCCGATTCGTGAGTCATGTCAAAAATTGTCAACCCTAGAGAAAACCATGATATTATTCTCTCTTCTCCTCGATGCATGACGCAAAGCCATGGCAGAGTTCTCATCCAACTTTGAGTGCTTCATAGGGAGAAGAATCCCAGCCGCACTCTCCTCCGATTCATACTCTCTTTCATCCATTTTTTCCCCTTTCTCTCAAGCCTCCGCACAAGAAAGCTTAGAAATGTGTGTGAAGAAATGATAATAGTGCAGGGAAGGTGTTTGAAGAAATGATACAAAGAAAAAACAGATGAGAAAAACCAAACAGATTCACAAGTAAGAAAAATAACTTCCCTTTGATCGTCAACATCTCTCTCTTCCTCTCCACCATCAACAGTGAGTAATCAGTAACCATTAATCAACAAAGCTAAAAAGGGGAGAAAATACTTTATTTCTTTGTATTTCACTTTTTATTTCCCCAGATCAAGCTAAAAAATGTTTGATATAGCCAGGCCAATGACTATCCCAACATCAAACCCAGTAACCGAAGCTGCAGTAACTGATTTTCCCTTCTTGGCTGATTTTGGTGAACCACCCACAAAGTACTATGAAGGAATCAGATTTTCCAAAGGACAACCCACAAAGTGCTATGTTATAGTTAAAATTTCAGTGCCCTCTGCTTTGGAGCTGCTATGTTACAGAATTTTGATATTAATTTATTACAAGGCGGAAGATGCAATTGAGATATTGGAGTACATTCTTAAGGCGAGAGAATAAAAGATTGGAACAGCAAATCTAGAGGTTGAAGATAAGAAGAAAATGTTAGCAAAACTTTTAAAATAAGCTGGAAGGGATGAGAATATAAAGGGAAAATCACCTTGCATGCCTCTTTGCATCGTTTTTTCTTTCCTCTTTGTGTCATTTTCCCAAAACACATTGCCTACGAGTGGGGGGTGGTTCACAAGCCACCTCTGCTCATGGGGTGAGTGGGAGCCACCCTCAGCCACCTCTGAAGTTGGCTCATAGGCCAGCCTAAGGGGGGCACCCCACCACTGGCAGTGGCCAGCAATGGGGATGCCTCCATGGGGACTTCTTTTCTTTTCTTTTTTCTCCTTCTGTTCCTCTTTTTTAAGATTTTAATTTATAATGACAAAAGTATTATTTTAAGGTGATTTTAACCCAAAAAAAAAAAAAAAACTTGGACGGAAAACTCACAGAAGACTTGCTTCGAATTCACGAAAACTCGTGCTTCAAAAATTGAAAAAAAATAAAGAAAATGAGGGAGTTAATTCAAATCGTGCATTTGTTCAGAGATTTATCATACATTTACTCTTAAATAAAATACTAAATATGACTAGGATTAATAATCATGAACAATTAAGGTAAAAGTAAAGCCTACATTTTGTCTAGTTTCTATTACATTATTTGGTTACAATAGAGAACAAAATATAGCCGTATGAAGGGGAAGAAGGTGGGAAGGCTTTTCAAGAGGAGAAACAAAGCAAAGAAAATAAGAAATGAGAAGACATTTAAGTATGGCTGTCAGGTGGCTAATATGGTTGTGTAGGCTACAACTGTTGGGCATGAAACATGGAGGAGAGGCTGACTTGTATCTGACTTGCTTGTGTCTTCTATCAAGGCCGACTCAATAGGTTTTGAGGTCTAAGGTGACAAATTTAGGTGAGGCATTTTTTATATTTAATTATTTTACAAAATTCATCTTTTTAGGAGACATTTAATTTTAACAAATGTTATATTTTGTGTTGAGCTACATATAATCTCTTTAACAAATAATATTTGTATACACTTTTTTGTACACATACTCACATTTGGTGTGAGACCCATCTCACATGCATATGCCCCACACTGAATATGAGTGTGTGTATAAAAAAGTGTGTACAAATAACACATCTCAATTCTTTTTATGTAGAATTTAACTTTCTTCATTCTAAAAATTATTTTAATGGACAACTTAGTAACTGTTTTAGATGTACAATTAATGTAACATTCCATTTTTCTTCATTTTCCTCCTTAATATATTGGAATTCAATTCTTTATATTTATTTTTTACAGTAATTAAGGCCTTAATTAAAGAGCATTGACTAACTTTTTTGTCATAATATTATTTTTTTACCATAATTGGGGCCTTAATTAAAGACCATTGACTAACTTTTTTGTCATAATTGGGGCTTTAATTATTTTATTTTTTTTTTAAAAAAAAAAAGAAATTTAATTATACTATCACTATTTGGGGTCTTATTTTAATTAGGGGCATTAGGTAATTGCCTAATTTGCCTAGCCATTCAGTCAGCCCTATCTTCTATTACTTTAACACCCCATGCAAACCAATGAGGAAATACACCTTCAGTTTGTTTTGTAGGAAACAACAAATATTGGCAGTGTGCCAATGTCACGATTGGTATTTTTTTTTTCTTCTTCATCTTGGAGATGGAAAACGGTGGCAGCCGAAAACTCGCTAGAGTTGGTGGTGGCCAGTGGTGGTAACAATAATATGCAGAAGAACTTGGACTTTTAACAACAGTAGGTCGAAGAACATGGGCCAACAAAGGGCCTAAACAAGGCCAACTATTGACCAAAAAGAATAGCCAACTTGGGCCAAAAAGAGAGCCAACAAATGGCTTAAATGAAGCCAACTATGGGTCTTAAATGGGCTTCTTCAAACTATACCACAAATGCCCTTAATTGGGCCAACAAATTGCCAAAAATGAGAGTCTACAAAGGACTTAAATGATGACAACTATGGGCCTTAAATATGTATGGGTCTTCAAACCATACTATAATTGCAAAAAATTGGGCCAACAAATGGCCGAAAGAAGATCTCCAAAGGGCCAAATAGAGGATTGACCTTCTATTTTTAACCAATATTTTCTTTTTCTTGTCCTTTTTTTTTTTAGGGTAAATGTATAATAAATTCTTGAGTCAACGCGCGATTTGAAATCAGTCTCTCACTTTTTAAAAATCAATTTTTACTTCTTAAGTTTGTCGCATATTTGAAATCAGTCATTCTGTGATTTTTTCATTTATTTTTGCAACTTATGTTAGTGCCACATCAACATTTTCGCTACATCATCTTAAAATATTTTTTTATTATATTATAAATTTAAAAACCTAAAATTTTATTTTCTCAACTTCCGTTAGTGCCACATCAGCATTTTCGCCACATTATCTTAAAATATATTTTTTAAATAATTTTGCTTAAAAAGAATTTTTTTTTTTTTTTTTTAAAAAAAAACAACTTAAAAAAAAGAAAATAAGGGTTTAGGGGGTGGCTACCGATGACAGCCACTCCCCATGGGGAGGGGAGTGGCCTGCGAGCCACTCCCAGGGGTGGCCTGCGAGCCACTCCTAGGGGTGGCCGGCACCACCTCTAGGGTGGCTTGCTGCCACCCCCAGGTTGCATTTGGGCTTGCATCTTCTCCCAAAGACCCACTTGAGGAATCAACAAAAGCAACAAGACAACACCACCATCACCAACAGTCTCAGCCGATCGTTGCTCCATTCATCTCTACCCCTCTTTATGTTCTGTGCGCCGCAACTTCATTTCCATTTGAGCAAAAATTTGAGGTTCTAAATTCCAAGAGACCTATATATACTGGGCAATGAACATTTTTACCATCTCCAACAGCATCGCAACAAAAACATACCCAATTGACCGAATCAAGCCCGACCAACCCACAAACCCAATGATCCCACACCGCAGGTGCAGCTTCTTCCTCAGACACAACCTCTTCTCTTTTCGCCGTATCTGGGCAAGACACAAACAAGACGGAGGGAGAGTAAGCTCACCATCAAATCAGAAAAGGGAAATATGTGAGCCCGGTCTGGAAGCCAAATGAGATGCTTTGGTTGGTCATTTTGGGCGTTGAATTTGTTTCTTATTGACAAAGGAACAACAAGGCATGGGATCATAATGGGGGTTTTGTGAAGTTGCCAACTTTTTCAGACCGAATAAGCCCCAGGCCCTTCTAGTAACCGGTTCGCCCCAAAACCCTACAAAAACCCTGTCGACGATCACTACCTGTTGAAGTCCATCAAAAACTTGAATATTGCTATAACAACCCAGGAAAAAGTACTAACCACATCTGTGCTATCACCCCAAAATGACTAGTCAATTTGGAGTTTCCCTAGAATTCCTTATAAAGGCCAGTTTCACCTAATAACTAGGCAATGTGGGACTTAGCACTCATGACTATCTTTGTAAACCACCCACTCTATGTGAGCTACTCATCTTCCCAATATGGGACAGAGGTGTTACAAACTCCCCCTCTTAAACTCATGGTGTCATCGTCAGGGCCACGTCATGCAACACTCCAATACCACCTGGCTTTGATACCATTTTGTAAAGACTTGGGAAAAAGTACTAGCCACATCTGCGCTATCACCCCAAAATGACTAGTCAATTTGGAGTTTCTCTAGAATTCCTTATAAAGCCTAGTTTCACCTAATAACTAGGTAATGTGGGACTTAGCACTCATGACTATCTTTATAAACTACCTACTCTATGTGAGCTACTTATCTTCCCAATATGTGACCGAGGTGTTATAGCTGCAGGCTCCACGGGATCGAGATCTTCTACAACATGGCGATCCTGGACGCCTAGATGGCCAGTTTCTTGGTGAAACTCCCACTGATTCGTAAACTCCTCCTCTCGCACCCTAAAATCGAGTTCCTCTGGTGGATGGACATCGATGCAATGTTCATCGACATGACGTTCCAAGTCCCCTAGGAGTGCTACGAGGACCACAACTTCGTGATGCACGATTGGAATGAGATGGTCTATGACGACAAGAACTGGATTAGGTTGAACACATGTAGCTTTCTATTAAGGAGGCGGCGAGCCACCCCAAAGGTGGTGCGGCCACCCCCTCAAACCCCCCCCCCTATTTCCTTTTTTTATTTTTATTTTTAAATAAAATTATTAAAAATATTATTTTAAGATAATGCGATGAAAAGGATGATGTGGTACTAGCGGAAGTTGGGAAAATGGACAGAAAAATCAGGGAATGGTTGATTTCAAATCTGCGACAAACTTAAAGAGTAAAAATTGATTTTTAAAAAGTGAGGAACTGATTTCAAATCACGCGTTGACTCAGGAATTTATTATACATTTACCTTTTTTTTTTTAATACAAGATAACATACAGCTCATATACAGCATCACCATCACATGAGACTGATGCTTTGCTATATGATGCACGCCTGTGTGGGAAGAAAATAAACAGAATGACACATTTGGTGCTCCATTTGACTGACAGCGTACAAGATTGTTGAGAGTGCAAGAAGAGAGCCACATCATCGTAATGGGTGTTGAAAAGAGAGCAAAACCTTATCCTGACAGTTTTTCTGTGTGCACTTAAGAGAGCTGAATGTGAAAATGAAATAAGGCACCCATTGAACCGTTGAGTTCTATCTCTCTCCTCTCACAACTTCTTCTCCAAGCAAAAAACCTTCATCTCCAAGCTTAAGCTTTCATACCTGTTATAGGAGGAAGGAAGCATCTCTCAGCCTCCTTCCTCCTCTTCTACTCTCCCCTCCTTCTTTCTAAAGCTTTTTACCTCTTTTGAGACTCTAGAGGGCCTTTGGCGATTTATCCGAAGGGATTCATCTCATCCCCTTAAAATCACAGCCTCATCAAGCAGCAAGCCCATGGGCAACCATAAAAAAAAATTAAAAAATTAAAAGAGAAGAAAGAAAGAAGACGAAGATAGCTTGTCTGCCCAAGGACGATACCGTGAGAGGGCGGGGGGGGGGAGATTTTGGCAAAAAATAAAAATAAATGTGGTTGGGCTCAAAGATTTTGACCAAAACCAAAATTAAATGTGGCAATTAAAAAATAAATACAAAACAACATTATTGCCCCCTAAACTATCAATTATGTCAATATATATTCTAAACTATCAAAAAAAATGCCGATGCCCCCCAAGGCCAATAAAAAGACAAAAATGATAATAAATTTTTTAATTAAGACAAAAATATCCTTACAAATTCGAAAAAAAAAACTAAAACAAAGAAAAAGAACAAAAAGTTCAAAAAAGAAATAATAGAACACCCACAAAACCGAGACCCTTTGCTGAATAATTTCCACCGTGCTTATCTTGGTGAGCATGTATTGATATATATAGATTTACAATATATTAGGATAGTTACAACTCTACCTCTCTAAATTTGAATTCTCTATTATCTATCTATCACTGCATGCTGGATCTTATCATTCTATCACAGCATGCAATTACTAGGTATTATAGTTATGGTATAACTCTAGGTTACCTAGTTCCAGGTGTGATGGTTATCTATAGTCTCTCTAGACTCGTGTATAGGATGTGTCTTTAGGGGATAAGTTAAATGCGTTAATACCCTCTCGCAAGGTCAACGGGGGAGAACGAACGTTGAGCTTGAAACATAGCCTTTGAAACCGAGTGGAAACAAGTGGTTTGGTCAGAACATCTGCTAATTGGTTCGATTTCCAAAGATTTGTCAGCAATACGATCTCTAACAAAGTGGAAGTCGATTTCCACGCGCTTTGTTCGTGCATGAAATACTAGATTTACTGACATGTATGTAGCGCCAATGTTGTCACACCATAGTTTTGGTGTAGAAGTGAGAGAGATACCAAGTTCATGAATGAGAGCTTTAATCCAAAGAAGTTCAATAGTGGTGTTGGCAACTGATTTGTACTCGGCCTCTGTAGAAGATCGTGAGACGGTGGGTTGTTTCCTAAAGTTCCATGAAATCAAGTTCAAGCCAAGAAAGACTCAATAGGCTCTTGTGGAGTGTCTATCATCTAGGCAACCTGCTCAATCAACATCTAAGTAGCCTTGTAGGTTGTTGCACTGTGTTCGATGAATGAGAAGGCCGTGAGAAACTGTGTGCTTGAGGTTGAGGTATCAGAGTATCCTTTTTACAGCTTGCCAGTGTAGTTTAGTTGGTCGATGCATGAACTGGCAGACACGATTAACAGCAAACCAGTCAAGCTCTGTCAATGATAGGCATTGTAAGGAGCCAACAATGCTGCGATATAGGGAAGGATCTTCCATTGAATCACCCACAAAAGCTAACAGAATTGAGGAGGATGACATAGGGGATGTGATAGGTTTGGCCTCTAGCATGTTTGTTTTTTTCAATAAATCCAGAATATACCTTCATTGGGAAAGGAGGAGGCCTGACTTAACTTTGAGAACTTCAACCCCAAAAAAGTAATGAATATCACCCAAGTCCTTAACAGCAAAGCCGACATTAAGAAGTTGAAGAAGTTCTGTAATTGCAGCTGGTACAGAGCCGATTATGATGATGTCATCTTCATAGATGAGAAGGTAAATGGTGACTGTATTTTTGTTGTAAATGAACAATGATCAATTTTCCTTTGATGCCGTGAAGCCAAGTTGAATAAGTTTTTCACTTAGCCTAGAAAATTAAGCGCAGAGAGCCTATTTTAAACCATATAGAGCCTTATGGAGCTTGCATACATGGTGTGGGTAGCTTGGATTGATGAAGCTGAGTGGTTGCACCATGTGGACTTCTTCGAACAGGAAGCCATGGAGAAATACATTATAAATATCTATTTGTTTGAAAGACCAACCTGCAGAGTAGGCAATAGATAAAACAGTTTGGACGGTTGTAGGTTTAACAACCGGACTATAGGTCTCACCATAGTTAAGTCCAACTTGTTGGTGAAAGCCTTTTGCAACCAGCCTCGCCTTGTGGCGTTCAACTGACCCATCCGCTTTCCTTTTGAGCTTGAAAACTCATTTGCAGCCTACTATGTTTGTAGCTGCATGTGGAGGAACAAAAGACCAAGTCTGGTTTTGAAGTAATGCATTGAATTCAACTTGCATTGCAACACACCATTCTGGAATTGTGACGGCATTTGAGAAGCATGTAGGTTCCACAAGAGCTGAGTGAGTCTTGGACAACAGTGCCCGAGGTATAGGGTACCTGATTGTACCATTTATGAGCTGCCTTTGTTGTACAATATTATTCTGGGCCCTTGTGCGCATAAGGTGAATGTGAGCAGGAGGTGTTAGAGTGCTGGAATCTGAATTAGTCACACTTGGTTATGCAAAAGAAGACTGTGACACATGAGAAGATGTTGGAATTGTATGGGATGATGTAGAGGGAATGTCAAGCCGAGTGTGAGTAGGTGCTGGAAGGTGTAGAGGTGAAATAAAAGGAGCAGGGGTAGCAGTAGGATACTCGGTAGATGATGAGGAAACAGCAAATGGGAATCGATTTTCATGAAAAACCACATCCCTTAAGATGAACATACGGCCAAACTCAATGTGTTAGCACTTGTAGCCTTTGTGATTGTTAAAAATAATGTAGAAGTTAGTGTTCCTATTTCCTAGCTTGTTATATGAGTAGTGTGTTAGTGTTCCTATTTCTTAGCTAGTTATGTGAGCCATGTATTGAGCATTATTATTTGTTATAGTTTCTCCTACTGCACGTTGAGTCCTTTAGTTTAGGAGTCTTAGTTATATAATGGTCCACGTTGTTATTAGTTGTGGTCAAGTGGGTCCTTGTTTGTAGGGTTGTTTGTTTCTTAGTTGGAGTCTATTTAAATGTTTTAGTCAATGAATTATTCAAATCAGTTTTATCCATACAATCTCATTTGCATAGAGAAGACTATTGCTTGTTCATCTTTCATCCTAATATCTAACATTTGGTATCAGAGGTAGGTTGATGGCAAGCAACAGTATTAACCCTTCGCAACTATCACTCCCACTATTTCAAGGAGCTGGGTAGGACATTTGGAGCATAAAGATGAAGACTCTCTTTATTTCCCAAGACTTGTGGGATTTGGTGGAAAAAAACTATTCTGAAACTGGGGTTTCAGCAGACACTTTCAGAGATCTTCGGAAGAAAGATGCAAGGCTCTGTTTTTCATTCAACAAGCTGTGGATGAATCCATATTTCCAAGAATTGCTACTACAACAAAATCAAAGGATGCTTGGGATGCATTACAGAATGGGTATCAACGTAATGATAAGGTATTGACAATCAAACTTCAAACTCTTCGCAGAAATTTTGAAAGTTTGATGATGAAAGAAAGGGATTCCATGCATGATTATTTCTCTAATATGTTGGGTATTGTGAATCAAATCATAAAATTTGGTGAAAATTTATCTGAGCAGAAAGTTATTGAAAAAATTCTGAGAAGTATGCCTATGAAGTACGACCATGTTGTGGCTGCCATAGAAGAATCTAAGGATTTAAGTGTGCTAATAGTTGATGAATTATTTAGTTCCCTACAATCTCATGAAGACATGATGAAAAGATACGAAGAAAATTCTATAGAAAATGCATTCCATACTAAATTGCAAATTTCTAAAGGCAAAACAAGTGGTGACAATAGTGAGTCAACCGATAAGGGTTCAAGCCCAAGAGGGCATGGAGGCCATTGTTTTCATGAAAAAAGAGGTGGTCGAGGTGGTGGACGTTCAAGTAACAACTACCAATATAACAATGAAGGTAGCAACGAAGGTGAAAATTCTTACCGAAAGCCTCAATGTTATTATTGTAAGAAGTATGGCCATATAGAGAGAGGTATTGTAGGCTCAAAGATAATAATGAAAGTAGTGACGAAGGTGAAAATTCTTACCGAAAGCCTTAATGTTATTATTGTAAGAAGTATGGCCATATAGAGAGGTATTGTAGGCTCAAAGAAAAACAAGCAAACTTTGCTAAAGAGAAAAGAAAAGATGAAACAAAAAGTTTGTTTCTTGCGTGTTATTCTTCTAAATAATGTGGTCCAGATGTTTGGTATATGGATAGTGGGCACAATAATCACATGACAGAAGCCTTCACTAGCTTGGATAAATCTGTGACCAACAGAGTAAAGATGGGTGATGGAACCATTCGTGCATCACAAGGCAAAGGTAACGTAAAGCTGAATTCATGTGGAATGGATAGCATATACAACGTTTTGTATGTTCCTGATTTGGATACAAATATGTTAAATGTGGGGCAATTTTTATGAGAAGGTTATGCTATTGTTTTTTAAGATTTATCATGTTATGTGTATAAAGACAAAACCAAAAAGCAGTTGTTAGTCCATGTCCCTATGGCTAAAACCAAAATATTTCCTCTCAATTTTGCTGGGGAAAAGCAAGCACGTAAGGCTTCATTTTTGGATGAAGAAGTGTTTATGCATCAACCACAAGGTTATGAAGTGGAAGACATGAAGCAGCATCAACAAGAAGCTACAATCATCCATTGTGACAATCAATCTACCATTGCAATGACAAAGAACCCGATGTCTCATAGCCGCACAAGACATTTTTTTTATTAGAGAATTGGTTGACAAAGAAAGCATCAAGATGTTCTACTGTGGTACCAATGATCAACTTGCAGATATATTCACAAAGCACGTTCCTTCGGATAAATTCATTCGTTTTAGAGACATGTTAGGAGTTGTAAACTTTCTGCATTAAGGGGGAGTGTTAGAAATAATACAGAAGTTAGTGTTCCTATTTCCTAGCTTGTTATGTGAGTAGTGTGTTAGTATTCCTATTTCTTAGCTAGTTATGTGAGTCATGTATTGAGCATTATTATGTGTTATAGTTTCTCCTACTGCACGTTGAGTCCTTTAGTTTAGGAGTCTTAGTTACATAATGGTCCATGTTGTTATTAGTTGTGGTCAGGTGGGTCTTTGTTTGTAGGATTGTTTGTTTCTTAGTTGGAATCTATTTAATGGTCTGTTTGGTTCGAATATTATTCAATATTCGGGTTTTTATTCAAAAACCAGGAACCAAGCTGAATGAAAACCAACAGCTGTTTGAATATAGTTTGAATTTCAAGGTGAAATGACAGAGGCGTGAATTTTGCTCATCTAAGCTAGCAGTTATCAGAGGCGTGACTTTTGAGTTTTGTAGCATTAAATGCTACTCTCAAACCCGTTGTTCAATGATGAGATGGTGGGACTGCGTTTTTAATCGCAAGCTTCATGCAAGACTAACGTGTATGTCGATAAATGATATCTATTTTTTTGATCTTGTGGCGACCATCGGAGTAAATCACGATATACAATGGTTAAATCTCGTCTGTGGTTGCATTCGTACATATCCATGTGCACACACCCAACCACTCCTGCATTGTAACGTCTGCTTTTTCTTGGAATAGTAACTTCAAGCTTTTGTCTTATCAATAAACATGCTCAGACTCTAAGGACGCGTGAGTGCATTGGAATTCTGCTGGGTGTAAAACATACACCGCACCCTTCTCTCATTTTCTTCCTCCTGGCAAACAAGAAACCCGAGAGAGAAGAAATCGTGTTACTATTGCCTTAAAAGCAGCGTGTGAGGGTGCTTTTTAGGCTTCTATCACCTCCTTCCGCCCGTTGCAGCAATATTCGCCAGCAGAGAGTAACAAATTGGGGTTTTTCACCCATCAGATAGGTAGGTGATTTGCGTTATTTGCTTTTATTCTATTTATTAGACCTGAACCTAACAATTTTCGGGCTTTGTGTTGTGAGTGACGGCCTCGCATAGTGGACGGAAATTGGCTATAAAGATCGTGCATCAGAAGGTAGAACCTCAATGTCTTTAGAGAAGCCTTCTTCCTCGGATGAGCATTCTTCCTCAACTGGTTCCAACACCGAACAATACTAAGCTCCTTCAATGAAGACATTCCACATGGTCGGTCCAAGAACACGGACTTGGAGGGTTAGTATCAATTTCATACTTTGTTATTGTTGATTATTGTTTCATTTTTTATTTGTAATTTGCACAAAAACTTTGTATTTCAGGGACTGTTAAAGAGATTTATTATGTTATTTTTTTTGTATATTCTTTTTTTAATGTTCAAATGTTGTTCCTGTCTGTTGGTTTGGATTTTTAAGATCATTCCTCATACAAGTCGAGTTCCTGCATAATTTTGTAGATCTGTTATTATTGTTTGAATTGTTGTTCTAATTTTGGTAGATCTATGTGTTTTTTTTTTTTGTTTTTTTTCTTTTCTTTTAAGTATTTTATTTTTTCAATCACCTAATAGACTGGCATGAGAACTGATATGTTATAACTTTTTTTTTAATAGACATCCTTTTTGTTTAACCAAACAATATCTCATATCAGTCGAATTCCAGCTTAATTTTTTGTTCACCAAATCATTTTTGTTGAGGTGATTTTTGTTTAAATGTGTTCTTTTCTCGGTCTCATTCATCCACGTGTGTTTACAAAATAATTGTCGAAGGTTTTTTTTTTTTTTTTCGCGACTCCATAGTCCATAATATTAAATAGTTTTTTCTGAATGAATTTCTAAAAAAAGTGCAAGTTGTTTTTAGGTTAGGACTTAGGACAACAACAATCTGCCAAATTACAATAGACTTGGTGCCAATTTGACAATCTATCGCCTTTTTTTACTTAAAACAAATTCATCAAAAGCATGTGTAAACTGGTACAAAACAGATTAACCCAAAAAATTAAAGCAAATTAATCAAAACTTTGTCAAAAACACATTTAGTACACAACACTCCAACCTTTGAAAATAAAATCACAAAACACTCTAATCTTTTTTTTAGGGATAATTATACTTAACCCCCCTGATTTATCCATGATGTGGCGATTTCCCCCCCAATGTACCAAAATTGGTACATGACCCCCCGAACTTGCCAACGTGTGGCAAAATCAACCTTCCGTCCAATCGACCGTTCGTTTGGACGGAAAATCGGTTACGTGCAAGTCACGTGACCGTTTAAGACAGAGACCCTCCCCAAGTCACGTGACTTGCACGTGACCGATTTCCGTCCAAACGAACGGTCGATTGGATGGAAGGTTGATTTTGCCACACGTTGGCAAGTTCGGGGGGGTCATGTACCAATTTTGGTACATTGGGGGTAAATCGCCACATCGTAGATAAATTATGGGGGTTAAGTGTAATTATCCATTTTTTTTACTCAATCAAATCGCGTACAATACACTCTAACAACTTAAAACAAGTTCAATACTGTTTTATTTACTTAAAACAAATTTTATCAAACCATTACCAAAAACTAATTTACTTACAAAACACTAAAAAAAAGAAAGCATAAGATGATCCATTGATAAATATAGAAAAGTAACTTTGTTTTTACTGTCCACAACTATAGATGTTGTTTATATGCTTTCTCTTTGTTTTTTTTTTTGGCAATACAAAAAAAAAATATTAAAAACGGGCACAATAATACCTAACCACAAAATAATCAAAAACAAATTTGTAAACAAGACACTCATATTTGTAACAAATTTTTGAAAAAAAAAAAAATTGTCTTTGAAACACTATTAACTTTAAAACAAAACCAGCACAAATTATTTCAACTAACCACAAACTAATCAAAACATTATCAAAAACAAATTTATTTACAAGACACTCATATCTTTAACAATTTTTTTTTTAAAACAAAATTGTCTTTGAACCACTCTTAACTTTAAAACAAAACTGGCACAAATTAAAAAAACTAACCACAAACTAATCAAAACATTATCAAAAACAAATTTATTTACAAGGGGTGATAAAACAATTTTATTTTTTTTTTATTTTTTTTTTACTTTGGTAGATTTAGCGTGCTCACAGCACAAATTGAATGCTGTCTTAACATTTTGTACAGCCATATTCGACGAGAAGCAAGAAGCAGTGTTTTCCTGACGCGTTAAAAACCTCTCATATTCGACAGGTATTCCTCACAACCTGTTTCTCAATGTATGCTATAAAAATAATGCATGTTTATAACTTTTTCACCATAGGCATATATTGGAATCTTAGACTATAATTAATTTAATTTTAAATTAGGTTGCATTACAAATTACTTGCTGCTTTGAGAGTTAAGTGTAATTTATCCTATAGTCGAATTTTGTTAAAACATTTGACTAGCAATCCTAATAAACAAAAATATACATAAATACAAAATGTAATAGGGAAAAATACAATGTAACCCCCCAAACTTTAGAAATTCTCAACATTGGCACCCAAACAGAAAAGTATACTAATGCCCCTCAAATTTCAATTCAATAGTCAATGTCCCTCATAAATACCAATTGTGTCTATAAAAAAAAAAAATACTTTTATAAAAAGCATCTTTGTTATTAGGGGGGATATAGAAATTGAGATGGTAGTTTGAGGGGCTATGTAAATATATGTCAACTTCATGTTCTTTTAGTTGGGCATTTTTTCGTACGTCATTACTATACCAAATTAATGGCCCTACTTTTCCTGACCATACTAGAGAAAACGACGCGCCATGCCAAAAGGAAAGGGAATTGAATGGACTCCTGAGCAAGAGGACCTTTTGCACGAACTTCTTCTAGAATGTGTGCATAACGATATCATTATCAGAGGGACCGTGAACCAAAATACATGGGTGGAGCTGACCAATAAAATGAATGCGAGGACTAATAGGGTTTTTAATCCTGGCCAGCTATCATCAAAGTACACAAGGTTTCGAAAAGACCACAAAGACTTCTCAGGTCTGTTAAGTCATGAAACCGGCATCGGGTGGGATCCCATTTTAAACACATTCAGTGGGACCCCGACGCAATAGGAGTGTGTCAAGATGGTATGCTATATCCCAAATGACCTCGGTGTGATCAATCTTTTATATAAATCATGGAAAACAACAAATGTAAACTGAGTACTTTTTTCGGGTTGTCGTAGGTGGATGAAAGAATCACACGCTTCCAGGCAAGGGGTGCCGTAACCCTTTTCGATCGGTCCACTGCAACTGGCATTCTCCGATGATCCTTCGCACAGTCCCCGCCTGACACTGATGAGGAAGAACGTCTCATGCACCGCATGCAGGCGGAAGGCATACAAGTGCACAATGGTGAGGCAGGTCGTACAGGTCGAGGAGAAGGTTATCTGTCACAGGCATTTGTTGACCTCGGCAGTCCGCATGATGATGAGGCTGGTGGACCTTCATTTGGTGGAGGTGGGCACAGGGGGAAAGAGTCGATGGTGGAGGATACATGGGGTGACTAGGCGCGTGATATTGGACTGGGAGTCACAATGGGATCTACACAAAAAGGATCTTCAGGTAAAAAATCGTCTAGGCAAACAAAAAGCACAATGGCGGCTTCGAAGCAGGCTCTCTATGACAAGTTAAGGGAGATGGCGAAGGCAAGGAAAGAAGTCTTGCTTCGGCAGAGTCAGCAGGATATGAGTTCCACATAAGATGGATGGGTCTAACATGCCTTTCGACTCCATGGATGAAGATAGCAACGAGGAATTTGATGATGAAATAAATATGATATTGGCTGTGCTAGACATATCAGACAACGATGAAAACACCAAAATGCTGGCACACAACTTGCCATTACGAGGGGCCATGTATATAACATGCATGCTGA
Organism: Alnus rubra; assembly: GCA_028654335.1. NCBI lineage: Eukaryota > Viridiplantae > Streptophyta > Magnoliopsida > Fagales > Betulaceae > Alnus > Alnus rubra. Next base: position 73,742 of record JAJPGS010002452.1, on the reverse strand, counting down.
ACGGTAACCCAACGTCGTATAAGGAAATGTTCCGTATGGAGCCACCGGAGTTTATAGCTTTGTGTAGTGAGTTGAGGGAGAGCCAACTCATGAGGAGTACAAGGTACCTTGATGTTGAGGAAAGTGTGGCTATATTTCTTATGATTATTGGCCACAGCCAGGGGTAGCGAGTCGCGTTAGATCGCTTTCAACATTCCACTGAGACAGTAAACCGCCATTTCAAGATGGTGCTTGGTGCAGTGGGTCGTCTGGCGAGGATTTACATTAGAGTTCGACACAAGACTGTGGTGCACTCACATGTAAGCGGTAATCCTAAATATCATCCTTGGTTCAAGGTGAGTTTATGTTCTTTTGTAACACAACTGCGTTATGTTAATGCCACCTTTCAAATACTATACGTAATGCTCGGGTTTTAATTTATTTTTTTTTTCTATATTTTGATAGGATTGTATTGGTGCGATCGATGGCACACATATAAAGGCGAAAGTCCCGGTCGAGCACCAATGCCTCTTTCGTGGCCGGAAAAATGAGTGCACACACAACGTTATGGCAATATGCGATTTCAATATGTTATTCACGTTCGTGTACGTTGGCTGGGAGGGAACAACCAACGATGGTCGCGTTTTTAAAGATGCTGTTACAAGTGACAACGGTCTTGAGTGGCCCACAAATGGTTAGTACCTTGCATTCAAAATGCAATTAATTTATATTGGACATTTTGTCGTGTCCTTACACTTTTTCACTGTTTTATTTATGAAGGGCACTATTATGTGGCTGATTCCGCGTGCCCATGAACGCGTGGTTTTTTGCCTCCAAATAATGGGAAAAGGTACCATCTCAACGCGTTTCGCAACAGGCCTTTGCCACGTGGGTATAAGGGACTGTTTAACTTTAGGCACTCGTCGCTACGAATGATCATCGAGAACTGCTTCGCCAGATTGAAGAGGAGATGACGTATATTAAATGATATGCCTGGGTACTTATTGGTGCATCAACCTACCATTATAATGGCATGCTGCACACTGCACACTACACAACTTCATCGGGGTACACAATCCGAATGATGAAATCTTCAATGGCATTGATGTCGCAGAACCAGAAATGGACGTCGATCAGACATAGATAAGTGAGCAGCCAGATGAATATGGCAATAACGATGAGGCAGACCCTTCAAATTCAGGACATTATGACTTCTCCCAAGCAGCTTCCATTGAAATGGGCCAATTTAGAGAAGGCATTGCACAAACAATGTGGGAAACCTGTCATGGACACTACAATGTGGATAATTAAAAAAATTGCAATTATATTGTAGAAGTAGTGTATTTGTTTTGGAAATGCATTAGATATGGTTATGGTTCTACGCATGTGGTTGGTTAATTTCGAATTAAATATTCTCTTATGCCAAATTATGTACCTGTATTAATTTTGTTTTACGAGTTTATACCGCATTACCAAGTAGACATGGACGACGAGGTGAACTGTACATGTGATGCTGGACCCATGAGACTTCTCGTTTCAAGAACATAAAAGAACTACATGAGACGTTTTTACAAGTGTCTCCTAGGCAAGATATGAACTCGTAAAAAAACGCAGGCCTCAAATTGAGCCAGCATTTTTATGTTAATGATTTTATATGCATTTGTTGTATTTAGCAGTGGCAGTCTCATCTTGTTTTAATGTATTATTATAGAATCATCCCGAAGGTTTCTACTGGGAAGATGAGTTGATGCAAAATTTTGCAAAACCGGTACACGAGGACCTCGCTGTGCACTTACATGCGTAAGGCAACGCATCGGGCATGCTGTGGATTGTCGAGGGCATTATGCGATGATGTGGTATTACATGGATTTGCATCCTGTGTTTGTTAGGGTTACTGTTTTTGTTGGTTCTCATCTTTGCCTGAAGTGGTTTGGTTTGTAATGCGGGTAGGATGTGAAAACCACTGTTTATCATATCATATCTTTTGCTTTCACTGGTATCAGTTTATTGTATAATATATGTTGGATATTGCTAGGGATCGCTACTTGAACCTTTTTTTTCTTTTTCTTTTTTTTCAGTACCGTCATGAACGGTATGGAGCTATGCATTTGATTGGACGCCAACCTTTATTCATAATTTACCTATCTGTTTCTTTTTCCTTTCCATAGATTTTTTGTTTGCTTTTAGTTTCTTTATTTTATATTAGATATATCTTGCCCAAATTAATTTGTGGTAAATGAATATGTCGATAATTTCGGTTTATAATTTAGAATTAAAGCAAATAATTAATTTAATTTTAACGAGAATAAAATAGGCATTTTTCATGAGAAATGAGAAGGAAATAATTTATATTAAACTCGGAAAATATTTGTTACTAAATAAAATTAACTAAAATTAATCATAAAATTAAAAGATAAAAACGTGTTTATCTTAGATTTAATAAAGCAAAATAAATTAAAATCATTAGTCCAGAAAACTTAATACTCAATTTTTAATTAGTATACGATGAATATTTCAATCATTATCAAGATTAAGGGAAAATTACAGTTTAGCCCCCCAAATTACCACCCACTTTGTGTCTAGCCCCACAAACTAGCAACACTCTGACTCTAGTCCCTCAAACTACCAAAACCTTTGAAAAATGCCACATTTGGCGAGATATCTCCATATTACTCCTAACACGTGTTATTATGCAATTTAAAAATATTTTTTCGAAAAAAACTAAAAACTAAAAAATAAAATAAAAAAGTAAACTAAAAAAAATTATTATTATTATTATTATTATTTTTTAAAAAAAGGAAAATGGGGTGGCTCGCAATGGATTTCGGGCTAGCCGCGCAGCTACCCCCAGTGGCCTGGGGGTGCCTTTCGGTCCACCCCAAATGGATTTCGGGGTGGCCCGAAAGCCACCCCTAGGGGGATAGGGGGTGGTGCGTGGCCACCCCCCTCTCCAAGTGGCAGTCACCCCAAGACACTATATTTTTTTATAAAAATAAAAAATAAAATTTAGTTTTTAATTTTTAATTTTTAGTTTTTTTTATTTTTTAATTGAAAAGTGACACGTGGCAAGGGTAATATGAGAATATTTCGTCAAATTAGACATTTTTCAAAGGTTTTAGTAGTTTGGAGGACCTAAGTCGGAGTGTTGGCAGTTTGTAGGGCTAAAATTATATTTTTCCCAAAATTAATTTTTACCATACCAATCATTATGCACAACTTTTCATAAAATCCAATCATTTCCTATTATTAAAAAACATTTTTTTTTTCAATCTTAAAAAATTAACACTTATTTTTATAACACTAATCATTACACACAACTTTTCATACAATCCAGTCATTTCCAATTACTTTCTACCATTATAAAATATTTTTTTCCAATCTCAAAAATTCAACACCCAAACACATATTCAAGAAGAATCTGAATTTTATTCAACATTCAAACACATTTTTATCGTCTCGAAATCCGCAAACAGATTCAGAATATTATTTATATTCGAAATATTCAATACCCAAACGGACCATAAATGTTTTACTCAATGAATTATTCAGATAAGTTTTATCCATACTATCTCATTTTTTTTTATTCATTTTTTTTTTTTACTTCTTTCAACATCACAGTTGCATAGAGAAGACTATTGCTTGTTCATCTTTCATCATAATATCTAATAGTTATTACAACTATAGTCAATGAAGATATATTCTTTGAAACGGATATAAAATTTATGAGAATTATAGGGACAAAGATTAGGGAAACATGCACACCCAAAGATCTTTAGGAATGTGTAATCGGGTGTGCGATTAAATAGTTTTTGAAATAGAGATTTATTTTTCAATAATGGAGTGGGTAGCCTATTGACGAGGTAACAAGAGGTGAAGCATGCCTCGTCCCAAAATGTTTTTGGAAGATTACTTTCAGGTAGAAGGGCTAATGTAGTGTCAATGAGGTGATGGTGTTTTCTTTCAGCACATTCTTGTTGTTGATGCGTGTGAAGACATGAAAGGCAATGGATGATGCCAATAAATTGAAAATAGGTGTTGAGGCTGCGATATTCACCACCCGAATTTGTTTGAACACTTTTAATTTGAGTTTAGTAAGCGTTCGACCATAGCTTGAAATTTTAAAAAGATAGGCATAACATTAGACTTAGATTGGATGGGAAAGACCCATGTGAAACGATTGAAAGCATCAATGAAAGACACATAATAGCAATTACCATTAATTGAAAGAGTTGGGAAGGCTACCATACATTCGAATAAAACCAAATCTAAAGATTACATATGCTAGAATTGGAAACTGGAAATGGCAATTGATGTCATTTGGCCTGAGGACAAGCTGTGTAAGGAGAGGATGCCTTATTGGGGATGACTAGAAGCTAAAACATAGACAAGACTCTATGGACTGTGCGGAGAGCAGGATGACCTAAGCGTTTGTGCCAGTGATCGGTGGAGGTTCATTCACCTACAAGGGCTTGATTATTGGTGGAAGAGGTGGATGAAGTTGATAAAGTCCATCCTTAAGTGGGTCGTGATGTAGAGTGATCTCGGATTGACAGTCCTTAATCACAAAATAAGAGGAATGAAATTCAAAGAATACAGCATTATCACAAGCAAATTTATGAACAGAGAAAAGATTTTTTGAAAATGAGAGGAACATGAAAAAGTTGATTAAGGATAAATTGACGACGAGTAAGAGTTAGAAGTGTAGAACCAATATGAGTTATAGGCAAACCTGTTCCATCTCCTACACGAATCTAGTCCTTCCCTTGATATTCCTCGGTTGATAGGTTGAGGTGTTGGAGCTCATTAGTGACAGGGTGAGTCACCCAGGTATCGGGGTACCAATTTTCCTTAGTTGGCAAGGCAAAAGAGGAGTAATATGCTTGGGGATTCTGCTGATAGGCTTGTGGATGCTGTTGGGATTTGGATAAATGTGCTGATTCCAGCCTTTGGTAGCATCGAGCAGTGGTGTGTCCGATCCTGCCACACAATTGACATATAGGCCGGGAAGAAGGAGCAGCATCATTGTTGAAGTAGGAACCACGTCCATGGTTGCTAGAAGATGCGCCTCGACCACGAAAATAGGTGCGGCCACCAAATGAAAAGCCTCGACCACGGTTGCCTCTGCCTCTATGCGTGGCAGCCCGAGAGGTGTAAATGTCAGAAGGCTGAGCGAGGTCGAAGGAGGGAAGTTGCTGCTCAATCCACATCTCATGAGCCAAGAGATGTTCATACAGCTCATCAAAGGATAAAGGATCCACTTGGGCTGTTACAAACATAACAAATGGATCAAACTCAAAGCCAAGGCCTTTAAGAAGAAAGGAATCACTTTCAAAATCGTTGAAAGGTTGTCCAGCAGCAGCCAATGTGTCGCTCAGTGTTTTGATCGTTTGGAAATACTTAGTGATGGAGTTATTTCCCTTCCTGACCGTGGAAAGCTGGAAGTAAATTTGCATGACATGAGCTCGGGCTTGAGATGCAAACATGGTGACCAAGGTGTTCCACAGAGTACTGGTTGTAGCACAACCAACAACATGAGCCACATACGACTTAGTGAGGGTGGAAATGAGGACGCTGAGGATCATTTGATCCATTTGACACCATGCAAGGTATTCTGGATTGACCATGGTGGCCGGAGCACCAGCAACAATGCTGGTATTTGGAAAAATCTTCTTGGAGGTTGAGATGAACCATCTAGAAACCCGAAAGCATCTTGCCCTTTGATGTATGCAATGATTTGCGTCCTCCAAGCCATGAAATTCCCTTTAGACAGCTTGATATGTAGGGAATGATTCATGTTGGGGACGATAAAAACAATGGAGTTAGGGTTGGTTGGGTGGGGCGGTGAAGCCATGACAAAAACGGATCCAATGGAAGGAATAGGAGATTCAAAAGCTATGACAGTAGTAGGCATGATAGGTTCAGAGTCAAACATACGGATCAAGACGTTGGTCTATATGCTGCTCTATTACCATAATAGAACACCCATAAAATCGAGACCCTTTGCTGAATAATTTTCATCGTGCTCATCATGGTGAGCATGTATTGATATATATAGATTTACAATATATTAGAATAGTTACAACTCTACCTCTCTACATTTGAATTCTCTCTTATCTATCTATTACTGCATGCTGGATCTTATCATTCTATTACAGCATGCGGTTACGAGGTATTATAGTTATAGTATAACTCTAGGTTACCTAGTTCCGGGTGTGATGGTTATCTATAGGCTCCATAGACTCACGTATAGGATGTGAGTCTTTAGGGGATAAGTTAGATGCGTTAATAAGAAACAAAAAAAAAAATTAAAATACCAAGGGAGTGGCGGCCAAATAGTGGGTAGCCAAACCACCTCCAACGTCATGGGGGTGGTTTTGGCTACCCTCAAATGGCTAGGGGGTGGTGGCTCACCCCCTTGGTTTTTCAAATTTTGTTTGTTTGTTTTTTAATTTATGTTTCTCGTTTCGTTTTTTTTTTTTTTTTTTTTTTTTTTTTTTTAATTTTTAGTTTTCTTTTTATAATTTTATGAAGGGTATTTGTCGTTGGGGGACATTAATATTTTTTTGTTAGTTTAGAATGGACATTAGCACAATTGGTAGTTTGAAGGGATATTAACAATAGGATAATAGTTTGAATGAGGTATGTCAGTATGTGTACTTTTTTCAAACTAAAATGATGAAGCATTGGAAAAGAAATTCTTTTCAAGGCAGCAAATTGCAAGTGAAGATCCATTGAAAAAAAAAAGTAGTATTGGAAGTTTCATAAGCCTTGGATTTTTTTATTTTTTTTATTTTTTAGATACTGAAGAAGAATTACATTGAACTAGGGCTGGGCAACCCGAAATAACAGAAAGTAAACCCTAAGAACAAAAGTACACGGAAGCAATGCTTTCGAAGATGCGGACCTATTTGTTCTTGGTACGGATGACAAGAACTGGGGTCACCAATGAAGGTGGTAAATGGTTGATAAGGAATCCAAAGGACCCAAACACCATGGTAACCAAAACAGAGAATACAAAGATGATATACAACAATGAAAACCAGAAAAGCAGAAATGCCCAAAAACAACAAGAAATTTAAAGCAACAAAGATAATCGGGGTAGGAGGGTGGAACTCTCCATGGCCAACGCGTGTGAACCATGCGCCAGCTTTTGGAGACCTCTCATCACCCATGAGAGCCGCACACAACCAGAAACCAACAGCAGCAGATGTGGTGGAGAGCGGAGAGGAAAGATAGGCTTGCACGGGCCGGTGAAAGAGATCTACTTGCTGGCGCATGCAAACCACGCTTAGGGCAGTGGGTAACGGAATGAAAGGCGGCTGGTGTCGTTGGAAGCGGGGGACAACGATGTTCATGGTGGAGAGGTGCGTGGCATGCGAGAATTGGCGGAGATGTGTAGATCTAGATTGGAAATTTTCGATCCCAAAACCTTGCCAATTTTCGCAAAAACCACAAAGGGTGAAGGATATTGCCGATGATTTCTTTGTGGATGTACAAGAAAGCAAATAAGAAACCTCCGAAGAGGCGGATAAGGCTAGGGAAAACCCTAGCGGGATAGGGGCCTCATGGGAGGCGGTAGCCGAAGGAAAGGGAGGGAAAAGGGAAGGAAAAAGGAAAGAAAAGGAAAGGAAAAGAGGGGAGGGAGGGAAAAGCTTCCCTCCCATGGCTTGTGGGTTCTCTGGTTTTTAAGAGAAGGGGAAGGGTTTTGCGAGAGACTTCTCGCTCAGATATGCCTTTGAAAGGCTTGGATTTTTTTTGCCTTTTACACTCTCCCTTATAAAAACTTTACTGTTCTGTATATTCTCTACTCTTTCGTCTTCTCTCTAGTGTATTATGGAGTCATTGTTCTTTCAATAAAATCAAACCTCTCCTCCTGTCGTCTAAAGGAGAAGGAGATATTTGAATTAGAGACCTTCATTTCATGAGACATATAGTCTTCAACTGATTGAGTTACCCATTAATTTTACTGTGGCTTAGAGAAAAAAACATGGAAGTTGCACCCACAAAAAAGAAAAAGAAAAAAAGAGCAATGTCTTTTCTTTTTGGGTAAATATACAATAAATCCTTGAGTCGGAGCGTCATTTGAAATTGGTCCCTTACTTTCTAAAAATCAATATTTACTCATTCAGTTTTTCGTGGATTTGAAATCAGTCCTTCCGTGATTTTTTCCGTCCATTTTTGCAACTTTTGTTAGTACCACGTCAGCCTTTTCACCTCATCATCTTAAAATATTATTATTTTTTATTATATTATAAATTTTAAAACTTATTTATTTATTTTTAATTTAATTTAATTTTTTTTTAAAAATGAAAATGGGGGTTTAAGATGATGTGGCGAAAAGGCTGACGTGACATTAATTGAAGTTGTGAAAATGGACGAAAAAAATCAGAAAAGGGCTGATTTCAAATCCTCGAAAAACTGAAGGAGTAAATATTGATTTTTAAAAGGAATAATTGCACCATTGGTTCCTATGATTGGCCTAAATTACAAATCACTCTTGTGGTATTAACATGAATTCAGAGATTCCTGTGGTTGACTTAATTTACTAATCGATCCCTAGAGTCAAATTCCGTTAAATTTTTTGATAGATTCTGTTAAACGTCACGTAAGCGCTACGTCAGCCAATAAGATGGTGACACGTGTCCATCTTAATAAAAAAATATAAATATATTAATAAATAAAAAAATAATTTTTTTAAAAAAAAAAAAAAAGCAAAGGAGCCACCCCCAAGGAAGTTGGGGGTAGCCATGCGGCCACCCTTAGAAGTGGCTGGGGGTGGCGTCTGCAGGTTGGAAGCTACCCCATAGCCTTTTCTTTTTCTTTTTTTAAATTTTTAAATAAGTTTTATTTATTTATTCTTTAATATATTTATATATTTTTTTATTAAGATGGACATGCGTCGCCATCTTATTGGCCTTGACTTGACGTTTAACAGAATCTGTCAAATTTTTTAACAAAAGTTGACTCCAGGAATCGATTTGTAAATTAAGCCTACCATATGAATCTCTTAATTCATGTTGATACCACAGTAAATGATTTATAATTTAGGCCAACCACATAGATCAATGGTACAATTATCTATTTTTAAAAAGTAAGAGACAAATTTCAAATTACTCTTTGACTCAAGAATTTATTATACATTTACCTTTTTTTTTAGCCAAAAGCTTGTGCTTTCTTTTGTGTATGTACATATATATTCTATAGAGTAATATTAGGCACAATCTTTTTATTCTTATTTTATCATTTTAAAATTAATATGCTTTTTTATCCTCTTAAAGTTGATATATCGTTTAAAATTATCGTTAAAACAAAATTTAATAGGTATTCAGCTAAAACTTAAGAAATCAAGAAAAGTGTGCGGATTGATCCGATATAAGTAACAGTGAGGTCGTTCGGCCCTAGACCGCGTCCAGTGCCCGTCCAAGTTAAATGAAGCTTCCAGATACACACTCTAATAGGACCCTCGTGCTAGCACACAGTAGTTATGGTATACCGCGGCACACCCCAGTCACCACTTCCCCGAATAGCTGAAATTCACTAGAAAGCGCCATAAAATGAAAATAGAGTAGAGAAAGAGACTCTGAAGTAACCACAAAACCCTAGCCTTCTCCATCTCTCTCTAACCTCCACTGTTGCCAACAATGGCAGCCATGATGGTACTCTCTCTCTCACACACACACTATGAATCTGGATGATTATTAGGCTTAGTTGTTCTAGTCTCTTACTAACATTGTGTTTGTGTGAAAACAACAGCAACCGCAGATCATACTGCTGAAGGAGGGGACGGATTCGTCTCAAGGAAAAGCACAGTTGGTGAGCAACATCAACGCGTGCACGGCGGTGGCCGATGTGGTGAGGACCACGCTGGGGCCCAGGGGCATGGACAAGCTAATCCACGACCACAAGGGCGCTGTCACCATTTCCAACGACGGCGCCACCATCATGAAACTCCTCGACATCGTCCACCCCGCCGCCAAGATCCTCGTCGACATTGCCAAATCCCAAGACTCCGAGGTTTCTTTTTCTGTTTCTATTTTTTTTTTTAATAAACTTTTTAAGTTTCAATGCTTATATGCTTGTTTCTTTAAAGTACTCTGTTTTGTTGCCTGGAAAATGGGGGGAAAAGCTAGGGTAATGGGCTGTTGGGGTCTTATGTTTGTTAATATTTTCGATTTCAGGTCTTGACTGTTATAATTAGTGTTTGTTAATAATAAATATTTGTTATAATTAGTGTTTGTTCATTATAAATTTTTGTTTTTTTTAAACTTTTGAGCTATTGTGTATGACGGAAATGAGCTGAATTGGAATGGTTCGGCCATTTGTCTTCCACTTGCTTCGTTATGAAAATTGGGAAGAAAGGAAAGGCAATAAAATGTTTTACTGTATGTTTTTGTTGTGTTGGTTTTAATATTTTTCACCCTTAGCCTACTCTGCTTCGCTTGTGAGGGAGGGAAGATGGATCCCATCCTCCCTCCCTCCTCCTCTTCTGGTTCCTCTCCGGTCTAGGTTCTCTTAGCTTTTCTTCTTCGCTTGGGTCTTTTAGTTTTGGGGTTTTCTTTTGTTGGGGGTAGTTCTCAGTGGTTGGGTTTGCCGGCGCGCTCGCGCCCCGCTCGTGACCTCGCTGGCTTGTTCTGGTCCTTGCTGATGTCGCCGTCTCTATGGTTGCCGCCGCGCCGTTGTGGGTGGTTGTTTTTGTTCATGCGCTTCTTGGGTTGTAGATCTATGGGTTTTGGGGCCTCCTCGCCATCCACGTGCCTCTCCGGAGGACTCTTCGTCGTGGTCCGACTCTTCTCCGCCGTAGGCACTGCTGCGGGTGGCAGCCAAGCGCCGTTCTGGCGCGAGTGGCCGTGGGTGTTTCTGTTTTTTGGGTGCTAGATCTGCGGCGTATGGGACCTCTCCTGCACACACGCGCCTCTCCGATGACTTCTCCGGCAATTTCCGCTTCTTCCGGTGGTCCTTCTGGCTGGTTTCGCGCCGCTCCGGTTGCGCTTGTCTACACGCGCCGGTGGCGCACCGGTGCGCGTGGCTCCACGCCCCACTTTTTTTTTTTTCCTCCTGTAGCTCTGGCTTTTCTTTGTATTTTGGGTTTGCTTTCTTGTATTTGGGGTATTGTTGTGTGGGTTTTGGGGGTATTGTTTGGGGGTTTTCTTCTTTGGGGTTTTTTTTGTATGAGGGGGGGTTCTTTTGTATCTTGGGTGTTTGATGAGGGGTTTCTTTTGAATCTTGGGTTTTATTGTTTTATGGGGGATTACTTTGTATCTTGGGGGTTGGATGGGGGGATCTATTGGGTTTTATTTTATTATGGGGTTACTTTGTATCTTGGGTGTTTGTTGGAGGGTTTCTATTGTATCTTGGGTTTCATGTGGGTTTTGGGTGTTGTGGGTGTGTAGTTTCTTATGGGTTTTTCATGTGGGCTAGCTGGGTTGCTCTTGTGTATACTTCTTGTGTACTTAGGGGCGCCTTACGTTTTTTTAATCAATTTTTCTTACTTATAAAAAAAAAACATATAATGACAAGGAACTTCAGTCAATTCCAAATTGCCTTTCCTTCCCCTAAGCAACAAACTAGAGCACCAAAAAAATTATTTTCATTGTGTTTTTCGTTATTAGTGGAATTTATATTTTGAAAAAAAAAAACATGAAAACTGTTTGTCTCTTGAGGCAGCTTCTGAAAAGTTTCAACTATTTTTTTTTTTTGTTGGATGAATAATAATAATTTTATAGAAAAAAGGCAAAGCCCTCGTACACAAAGAGTATACAAGAGAGTTGAGGCTCTATCTACTACTACAATATAGAAAACAAATCAAATCTACCAAATACGCTGAGGTAAAATTAGGAATATATACAATAGCCCAATCCAGAAGAGATCTCAGAAAAGAGGATTTAAGGAGAAGCACATTGGTCTCGCAAGATGTTTAATTGTTGAGTGTTATTTGCCTAAAATGATTTTGATGAATAATAATAAGTTTTATTGAAGAAAGAGGAAAATCCTCGTACACGAAGAGTATACAAGAAAACAAGAGCACCAAAGAACTAGCTGTTATACAAGAGAAACAAGAGCACCAAGAACTAGGTGTTGTTACTATCTAGAAAACAAATCAGATCTACCAAATTCCCTGAAGAGAAGGTAGGAACATGAGCAAGGGCCCAATCCAGAAGAGATCTGAGGAAGGAGGATTTAAGAAGTAGAACATTCGACTCACTATCCTCAAAGATTCGACGGTTTCTTTCTCTCCAAATGCTCGACATTAAGAGGGCTGTAATAACTTTTCAGATAGCTTCTTTAGGATGTCCATGCCCAAGGAATCTCCAACAATGGAGTAGTTGAGGCACATTACCAGGTGTGACCTAAGAGACCCCCAAGGCTGATTAGCACTAAGTGCCAGATATCCACAGAAAACTCACAATGGGAGAGAAGATGATTAATAGTTTCCTCATCCTTCTTACAAAGGCAACATCGATTAATTAGCTCAAACTCCTGTCTTCTAAGATTGTCCACCGTGAGGATTCTACTCAGAGCTGTGGCCCATAAGAAGAAAGCAATGCGCGGAGGGGCCTTCACCTTCCAAATGCTTTTCTAGGGGAATGAACCAGGCTCTTCACTGTTAGAGAAGTTAACAGAGTAGTAGCTTTTGCTGCAAAACCATGCCGGCTTGAAGGAGTCCACACCATGCTATCCGTAGCTCTAGAACGTGGGTTCATAGAGTATAAAAGAGTGAGAAAAGAATCTAGAGATTCAATTTCCCAATCATGAACATCTTGCATGAAATTAAGATTCATTTGCCTAAAATGATTCTGATATTTTATGTGGCAGTTTTTTATTTTTATTTATTTATTTATATATTGCTGTTATTTGGCCTATAACTCTGTTATGAATCGCTCAATTGTTCTAAAGTATTATGTCTATCGAGTAACAATTTATGTGAAATATTACTTATCAAAAACAATTTATGTGAAATATTCATAAAAAAAAAAATTTGATGTGAAATGCAATTTGTTATGAAAATTCATCAGAACTGCGCAGCTACTAAAATTATGTCATAAGTGATGACTTTTAGGATTTGATATGGGACAAAGACACGCTGGTCCCTGATGTTCATGCTGTTGAGAATAATGAGCTGCTACAGATAATCTAACCTGGTTCATGTGCTCAGCTATGCGCAACCTATTGTTTTGTTTTGTGACTGTCTATCACATGTTTAACAATTTTTTTGGCATATGTCTTGGATGATTTACAGATTGTTATGTTTGTGGTGCAGGTTGGTGATGGGACCACTACAGTAGTTCTGCTTGCAGGGGAGTTTTTGAAGGAGGCCAAACCTTTTATCGAGGATGGGGTCCACCCGCAAAATTTAATAAGGAGTTATCGGACTGCAAGCTATCTGGTACATGATCTGATTTTTTTTCCCAAGTAAGATTATACTCATCCTTCTCCATCTTAAATATTATGAATAATGTTATAGGCAATAGAGAAGATCAAAGAACTAGCTGTTAGCATTGAGGGAAAAAGCCTGGAAGAAAAGAAAAGCTTACTCGCCAAATGTGCTGCTACGACACTCTCTTCAAAACTCATTGGTGGAGAAAAGGAGTTCTTTGCATCAATGGTCGTAGACTCTGTCATTGCAATTGGGAGTGATGATAGGTTGAACATGATTGGAATAAAGAAGGTAATTTGAGCTGTTAGTCATATAAGTTGCCATTTATAGTTTGTCTTGTTTTGCTGTTTCAGTTACTTGTAATAATTGCAAATTTCAAACTACACGCTTGGGTTGGATTGTATCCCAATGAGGTCTATTTATGTACTTCACACTGGAGAATGCATATTATCCATAGGCATGCTGAAAAGTGCCCTACTTGAAAAATAGTCATGGGCAAATTATAAATGCGTATTGTACTTCTGGTGTACTTATGGGCGCCTTACGCTTTTAATAAGACCAATTTATTACTTGTAAAAAAAGAAAATTGTAGTTGTACTTGTGAGCTTGATTGTCAAAGTGGATAAAGATATATCCAATAGTGTTGGATGTACAATGAAATAGACCCCCTTAAGACCTAATGTGCGCCTTTCCAACCATGCTAATCGTTATGTAGTGTCTTCCACACCCCCTTTGTGACACCCCAAAAAGTTAGTTTCTTATTGGGTGGATAGATTGCTCACATTTAGGGGGTGAATTATAAAGGTTCTTATGGGTGCTAAGTCTTACATTGGTTCCTTATTCGGTGAGACTGTCATTTATAAGTGATTTTAGAGAGCTCCAATTGTAACTTGACTAATCTTTTTGGAGTGATAATGCAGATGTGACTAGTGTTGTCCTTAGGTCATTACAAATGGTATCGGAGCAACCTAGTAACATCACGTGACACTAAACACTATATGACAGGGCCATGGCGAGGACGTTAGATATTTGAGCAGGGGAAATTGTGAAACCCCAGAAAGTTGATCCCACATTGGGTGTGTGGATTGCCCACATTGATTGGGTGGATTGTAAAGGTGTTCATGAGTGTTGAGTTCCATATTAGTTTTTTACTAGGTGAGACTGAGTTTTATTAGTGATTATGGGGAGCTTTAATTGTAACTTAGCTAGTCTTTTGAGAGTGTAGAGTGTAGCGCAGATGTAGCTAGCGCTTTTTCGGGGTCGCTACACCCAAAAAAGAAAGGGAAATCGACAATTTTTGGTAATTTGGGGGGACTTTGTCGCAATTTAAAATTTGGGGGGACATTGTCAATTGAGTTGGGGTATGTAGATTTATCCCAAAAAGAAAAAAAAAGTGTAACAAAGATTTGGCTTCTAGGTTCTTTTAAGCCTTGAGACTTCATACTAGTCTAAGTTTCTAAAAATTTGCTCCAGCCTCATTCTTTGTGTGATAAATAAGATTGTGATTCCTTAAAAAATTTGCTTTGAAGTACTTCACTCTAATCCTGATACTTAGAAGATTCTTGATGCTTTTGTTCCAATCTTGGAATCATGTTTAGCATCGATTTATTTTCACGTTGTAGTTTCAGTTTGACATTCTACCAGAGACCTTATCCAAAGAAAATTATGCTCAATGGGCCATGGATTCAACGTAGATAACATCTAATTAGATCATATGCCATTGACTTAATTTTGCCGCCTATTGCACTATTGGCTGTTGTATATGTTTAATTCTTTTCACCTATACAAAATAAATGCGTTTAGTGTTACACGGGTCCAAGGTTTACCTGACATGGGTGGATACATGAAGTGGCTTTGCCTTGGAGGGTTTCCTCGGCATAAAAAATAAAAATAAATGTGTTTAGCGAATTAGTCTATTGGTTTCGCTGCTAAGAGGCTGCTTTTTGTTGGTTATATTATATATTGTGGCCTCTGTCTTTTAGGCTCTCCTGAAGTATGGGGAAATAGATAATTGGATTGGTTCTCTAAGGAATATTGGTGTCAATGGGATTGTTTGATTTGAGATTGTATCTTTTTCACTTTTTGGGAAGAAGGGTGAGGGTACACTTATCAATTTATAAACATCCATATAATGTATTTGAGGTCAGGCTCCATGGAAGTCCATAAGCTGATGTTTTCTAATGTTGGTATGCATGAAAAAGAAGCATCTATTAGTCCCTATTTCTCTTCAATTTTTTTTTTCCCCCTCTTAAACTAAATCCACCCTAAACAGTGCAACTTGCCTATGGCAGGCGTCGGATTCTTTTGGAATGTTGTTTTTTAGATGTACTTCCTATATGTTGTTGGGTCTAATTGTTTCTCATCATTTTTGGTTCATGGGAACATGCACGAAGCATTTGTGTAGGCGCTACTGTGTTTTTTTTTTATTGGTAAGTTAGTCGTGTCTAGGATCTTGAACGCACGCTGTACCCTCCATCTTGTTTGTACAGAGGGAGGATGTATTATCTGAGCCAGAGCTCATTAGCTTGGTGCTGTTGCATTTTTACTATAAATCCTGTTTAGAAAAGGTCATTCTAACTACCATGTACCTCCACTTTGATCCACCTGTAGTTTGTAGCAAAATTTTAATTGTTGGAATTTTATTTCTTGTCATTTCGTTTCCTTTATAATGTATTAAAGATTTTATGCTCATGTATTTTCTTTCAACTTCCATATTGATCTTCTATCATTTCAGTAGAAACTTGTTCTTAGCTAGAATTGTGTTTTTCTAAATCTAAGAATTGGGGCATCTGTGTTGCTTATACAGGTTCCTGGTGGTAACATGCGTGATTCCTTTCTGGTTAATGGTGTTGCCTTTAAAAAGACATTTTCATATGCCGGTTTTGAGCAGCAGCCGAAGAAGTTTGTAAATCCCAAGATACTTCTGCTAAACATTGAATTGGAACTGAAATCTGAGAAAGAAAATGCTGAGATAAGGTAATTGTTTTGGTTTTATTTTTATTTCTATGTAGTCCTTTAGAGAAAGTACTTATCTAAACAACTTTATCTTCTCATCTTCTGTAGACTTTCAGATCCATCGCAATATCAATCAATTGTCGATGCAGAATGGAATATCATCTATGACAAGTTGGCTAAATGTGTAGAGAGTGGGGCTAAAGTTGTTCTTTCACGACTGGCTATTGGTGATCTTGGCACACAGGTGTTTATTGTACCATTTCTAAATGCATTTATTCTTTTTTCAGTTTTGCTTGCTATTCCTCTAATTTATGTAGTAGTCACTTCACAAGCATTAAAATGATTTTTTATTAGGTAAACTCAACTCATGCAACGACATCGGATTGAACTTGTGATTTCACTTATCAAAGACCATTGATACATAACATATTTATTTTTATCACTCCCATTTTAGTGTCATAAAAATGTCATTAGCTTTTTGCTGAAGGCTATATAAGTATTTTGGTAATTCACACGTTTAGAAAGTTTTCCATGTTAAATTAACATAATATCATGGTCCTTCAACTTTATTATTGGCTGAAAACATTATTTATAATCATGCTCATTTCATTACTCTCTTTTAAATAAGTCATAGTTTACATCAATAATATGACTTTTGTGACTACTCTAAATAAATATTCTTCATAGACTTATTAAATGGGTTGTGTGTTTGGCAGTATTTTGCGGATCGAGATATTTTCTGTGCAGGTCGTGTAACAGAAGAAGATTTGCAACGGGTTGCTGCTGCGACTGGTGGGACTGTACAAACATCTGTGAACAACGTTATTGATGAGGTCTCTATTTCGCATTTTCACTTAGTATTATTTTTCATTTCAGCATGAAGATACTCTTTTGCTTAAATGTTGTTATATATGTTAGTGGAGAGCATTCTT
Source organism: Alnus rubra (assembly GCA_028654335.1). Lineage (NCBI taxonomy): Eukaryota > Viridiplantae > Streptophyta > Magnoliopsida > Fagales > Betulaceae > Alnus > Alnus rubra. The sequence continues at coordinate 56,501 of JAJPGS010002452.1, read as the reverse complement.
CTTTTCTTCATTACCAACTGAAACTACTGAGATTTGTTTGTCCCCAAGGTTCTTGGAACTTGTGAGCTTTTTGAGGAAAGGCAAGTTGGAAATGAGAGGTTTAATATATTTAGTGGATGTCCGGCTGGCCATACAGCCACTATAGTTCTGCGTGGTGGAGCTGATCAGGTCCGTCATATGTTTAAAACTATTACGACTGTGTTTTTTGTGTGCATCTGTGCATCCAAATATATTTGACTTTGGATTTCTCTTGCATTCAGTTCATTGAGGAAGCTGAGCGGAGTTTACATGATGCAATCATGATTGTTAGAAGGGCTATGAAGAATTCCACTGTAGTTCCTGGTGGTGGTGCTATAGATGTATGTATGGTTTTTTTAGAACTTAAATTAGATCTTGGTGAATTGTCACTATATTTTGGTGATTCAAAATGTTGTTTTTTGGGTGGCAGATGGAGATAAGTCGATATTTGAGGCAGCATGCTCGCACAATAGCTGGAAAGTCTCAGCTTTTTATTAACTCTTATGCTAAAGCTCTTGAGGTATGTCTTGTTGGGCTAACCGCATTTCAATTTACATGTAAAATGGTTTGGACGACTTGCGTGGAAATTCTCGTTCAAGGGGAGTGGAGTGCATTATCTATTCTTGATCTATCATGTAAAGGGGTGTTGAACCTTTGTTTTCGTTTTCTCCCTTTTTTTCAATTATTTTTTGTTCCCTGGAATAGATATGAGAATAAACTCAGTCATAGGCTTTGTTAGAAAGTCAGAATCAGTATTGGTTGAAATGGATTAACTAGTATTCTCAATATATATCTTAAATTTAGTGGGGATTCTATTCAAACTATTTGTCCGGTTTACCAAATGTTCCTGTTCTATAATCTGGCTCAGTAGGATTGTACTACCTAGCATAATTATGAAGAGAACTTCCATGCATTGTTCTGCACATTATTTTCGGTTTGTGGTCAACCTTAAGTATTAGAATATGTGAAGAATATCTGAAATTATTGTTTGACAGAATACAACTTGTTGAAGACGGTTCCTTTTCTACTTATGTTGTGCATTGAGCTATCGAGTATGGGTTGAAAAAAATTATTTGCTAAATTACTAATACCATCCAAGTTAGAAAAGACAAAAACTAACCAATGCTTTGTTTTGGGTGCAAGAGAGAACAAAATTAGTGCTCTGTTTTGATTGGCATGTCCTTTTAATTTTCATATAGATTTTATTTCAAGTGTCGTACTGGTTGTGCTTCATTTTTACCTGATAAGCTTGCTCCAAAAAACAAAAGCTTAAATTTTACCCCTAAAGAGTGGGCAGGGGGCCGATGATGTGGTCCCTTGAACTTTTAGTGCCTTCTTCTTGACTTTATCCCGCAAATTTGAATAATAAGGTTAAAAATATAATAAGAATAGAGTTGGCATAGGTGGCCTATAGTAAATTTTAATTGTTGTAAGACTTTTTTTTTTTTAACATTTAAATTACTTTGACAAACACCCTGGAACTTTGCAAAGCAGCATTTACATTTTCTACTTTAGGTGCTTAATTGCATGCGCTTCCCTGTAGGGGTAGAGAATTCTTGGAGTTGATTCTGACCAGTTGGGACTAAGACTTGATTGAGCATACATATTAGTAGAGAGAGAGAGAGAGGCCAATGAACTCTAGCTCAACTAGCACCTCTTTCTTTGGTGAGAATATGGTTTGGACGGCGAATTCATGGATTTGAGAACCACAATTTTTGCATTTATTGGTAACACATGGATTTCTTGGCTTGGTGTGGTTTTGATTTGCTAGTCTTTGAAACCAGTCTTGGATAGTGATCACTTTGATCATTAAATTCTGACGTTATAGATATATATGGTGTGATTTTTCAGGAAATTTTCAGTATAACATCTGTTTGTCAAACACCTTTTGGCAATCCTTTTTCCTTCTGTTGTTATTTTCTTAAAAGAAAAAAAAGGTGGGGTCTTCTTTAGCAGTTTAAAGATTGGCTCACAAATGGTTGAGCTGGGTAATGAACCTACTGATTTATTGTAGCCTTCTAAAAAACGGTGCGACTTCTTTCTGTCTCTTTGGTACTGGCATGTTGATAATTGCTTTGGCAGTGTCCGACTCCGAACTCTAAAGGCCAAGTCTATCATAAGAAATTGAGATACTCTACACTATTTTCTTTTTCTCTGATATTATATGCCTATTATCTTCAGCCAATGGTTCTTGGACCCACTGGCATATCCTCCCCCCATAAGTATTGGGTGAAGGGTAAGATCACAAGCTTAATCTTGTGCCATGTGTGGGTTGTGTACTTACTAAGAAAAAAGGAAAAAAAATCATTATTGATTTGTGTTGTTTATAGAGTATCGATATTTGATGGAACATTTTGACAAGATATGTTCCTATGATGTTTCAGGTTATTCCGAGACAATTGTGTGACAATGCTGGATTTGATGCAACTGATGTACTGAACAAATTAAGACAGAAACATGCACTTCAATCTGGTTGGCATCGTTCTGCTGTTTTTATTTTTTATTTTTTATTTTTTATTTTATTCTATTAAATAAGGGTTGGTTACTAGAACTTCCCTTTTTTTCTTCATATATGGTCACCAGAATCAGTTGATTTAAATAATATCGCTATATATACCCTGTATTCTACTCTAGAAAGAGGGTGCTCTCTCCTTCTGTGGAGGACATTTATGTTGTATGGTTTATTTCTAGCAGCAGATTATATAGCGATTATATGTTAGTAAGTAGTTTCTGAGTTATATATTTTTTTACGGATGATTCAAATCTTTATCAGGTGAAGGCACAAATTATGGAGTGGATATCAACACTGGCGGAATTGCTGATTCATTTGCTAATTTTGTCTGGGAACCAGCAGTTGTGAAGGTATCTTTCAATTTTCAGTCCTTTGCTGTGTCTGTGTGCACACACCTGTACATGTGTAATGTTTTTGCTGATATTTTTACACTTGTTGGCTATTTATCAAGAAGGAAAAAATTACATTTGTTGGGTACTATGGTGGCTGCTTTATTGCAGATTAATGCTATAAATGCTGCTACTGAGGCTGCCTGTCTTGTTTTAAGTGTGGATGAGACAGTAAAAAACCCAAAGGTAATGTAAATTCTGGTTCATGTTTTGATTTTTGGTTCTTTCTTTTGTTGAGATGTCCATGCAATCAAAATGATCATTCCTTGACCAGTTAGGGTACTTTGAATAATGTAAGATTGTCTTTTCTGGCAAAAAGAAAATAGAAAGAATAAAATGTCCAAGGAAAAATCCTAATAGCCTCTTAAAAATATCAATTCCAAGAACCAATAGAAATATTTATATACTGGGAAAATGCCCGGGAATCATATTTTGTTGACTTTCTAACCACAACTATTGCCATCCTCCAGTTGACTTTAAGAACACACTTCAGACTAGTTAACTCTAAGAACATACTTTAGACAATAAATGCCTGGAGGTGATGCAGGATAGTTCATCCAAAAACAAAGAAAAAAAGATGCAGGATAGTCTTGGTAATCTTAAGCGTCTAGGCTGTTTCAAGCAAAAAGGTGGTTTAAAATTGGTGACTAAGAGTTGTTTCATAAGGAGATCAAAGAGTTGTTTACCGAGCATTGCAGTTGGAGGCATGTGGTGGACGGTCTTTCCTTTCATTCTATTGATGAGGTTGAGGCTAGTTGGTTGGAGAGACTTTGAGGAAAGGGAGGTTGTGAAAGCAATGAATGGTGACAAGGCACTGGGCCCTGATGGAATGGCGTTCTTCCGAGCTTGTTGGGTTTTGAAAGAGGACATCGTGAAGGTCTTTCATGAATTCGATGCTAGTGGTAAGTTTGAGAGAAGCCTTAATGCTACGTTCCTTGCTCTCGCTCCAAGATTCCTTTGGCTATAGACCCCAAGGCCTTTGTTAAATAAAATGGAAGAGATAGAAGGAAAGAAGAGAACAAGGAGAGAAAATGACTACATTGCTTCTTATTTCATTGAGTGATTTTGATTACAAAAGATATGAATATATAGGCTAATAGAGGGGAGCACATCCCACACAATCAGGAAATATTAAAGTGAAAAATATTGAGGAAATCAGTAGGAAAATAAGGAAAGATATTGGAGAGGAAATTAATGAGATATTCTTGATATGCTGCAACGACTCTTTATTCTCTAACACTCCCCCACAAACTGATGGGAGGAACTTCCTTCAGTTTGTCTTCTGCGTCAGATCATCATCATGAACCCTTTTTTTTTTCTTTTTTTTTTTTTTTTTTTTTTCTGTGTTGGCCCGGGTTTGCAAACTGTACCTCAAAGGCTAAAAATAAAGCCAACTATGGGCCAAAAGAAATTAAAGACAGGCTCGGGTTTTGAAACATTACCACAAACAAGAGATTGGGCCAACAATGGGCCAAAGAGAAGAGGGCCAACTATGGGCTTAAATGAGCTTGGGCCTTTGAACATTTGCTTCGAGCTATAAATTGGCCAACAATGGGCCAAAGAGAAAAGATCCAACAAATGGCTTAAATGGGCTTGGGCCTTTGAACATTTGCCTCAAGCTCGAAATTGGGCCAACAATGGGCCAAAGAAAAGAAGGGCCAACTGTGGGCCAAAGAGAGATTTTCCTTCTTTTTTTTTTGGCAACATCATCTTCATAGTACAGCACAAGACAAAACAAATAAAAGAAAAATGGACTAAAAAAAAAGTCGATAGATAGGAAACAAAACAAAAAAAAAGAAAAAAAGACTTGTGGACAACCTTAGGAGGAGAGTTCACAGTGGATGGGGAAGGCACGGAAACTGGAGGATTTGCGGCCGGAGACGGTGCCAGAGGTGGGAGACTTGGCCGGTGGAGAAGTTGTCTGGAAAGGATGCTGGAAAAGATGCTGGAGGTGGTGCTGCAGTGGAGCACACAAACTTTGCGGCAAGGGACTGTGATACGCATTTTTTTTTTTAAAAAAAAAAAAAGTCATTTGAGACAAACAATTGGAAAGAGTGTAAAGTTGAGAGCCCAGTGTTAAAAAATATGCACTGGGTCACCATGTGATGGGTGAGACATGATTGATAAAAGGGCTGAAAGAGTGCTGTAGCGAAGAAGAAACCAAGATCGTGAGGTGTTAGCCAAAATGCTCTGATACCATGTTAAATAAAATGGAGGAGATAGAAGGGAAGAAGAGAACACGAAGGAGAGAAAATGACTACATTGCTTCTTATTTCATTGAGTGCTTTTGATTGCAAAAGATATGAATATATAGGCTAATAGAGGGGAGCACATCCAACACAATCAGGAAATATTAAAATGGATATCAATATATTGAGGAAAATATTGAGGAAAATATAAAGCATATCAAGATATGAATATATAGGCTAATTGAGGAAATATTCTAAGACCTAACAATAATAACTCCCAGTTAACATGATTGTAGGCTTTCTCAATATCCATTTTGCAAAGAACACTTGGCTCATCAGATGTGATCCTACTATTCAAGCATTCATTTGCTATGAGAACATAATCTAGAATTTGCCTACCTCTAACAAACATATTATGGGGCTTTGAAATGATCTACTCTACAGCCCTTTTAAATTTTGTGGCTAGGACTTTGGCAATTATCTTGTTGGCTCCACTCGCTATACTGAATAATCAAAAATCTTTAACATCAACAACTCTAAGTTTCGTCGGACTGAGAGTAATGAAAGTAGCATTGAGGTTTTTTTTTTCAAACTTGCTACTAGCATGGACTCATGAAACACCCTCATAACATCTTCTATAATCACATTCCAGCGAGTTTGGAAGAACGCTATGGTAAAACTATCAGGGCGCTAAGCCTTATCCCTGCTTATACCTTTCACCACCTCCAGAACCTCATTTTCCTCAAATGGACACTCTAACCAAGTGGCCGCCTCCTCATCTATGGAATCAAATGTAAGGCCATTCAACTTGGGCCAACTAAACTGTTCTGTAAACAATCTGTTATAGAAATGCACAATGTGCTTTGATCACCCACGACACGCATTTGTAGTGGGAGCTAAACACAGTTTTCCCCTTGTTGATGCAAACACTGCCCCTCCTCACACATATTGATCACAATGAGCTCCACCCACGTAATAAGTCAGCAAGCTGCATATGGTCAACTAAGTTGACCTTTTGGCCATCCTTAGGCGATTTAATGCAGAATTGGAGCCCCTTCTGCAACCAAATGCTCAAAAGATTTTGACTCAACACAAAACCAGCTCAGAAATCTTATTGCTGAAGACCAACCAGCCACCGTTAACCCAACCACACTTAGTGTTACAGAAAACTATCAGCAATCTCCACAAACACTGTCGAAAATGTTATGTCAGAATGACATGCAAGCACCTCGTATCCCAATAAGATGTGTCCTAGGTATATTTGTCGTTTCCAAAGATTAAGCAATTCAAATCATTGGGAGACTCGTGTAGCAAATGTATTAGATAGTGTCCATTGTTCAAGTCTAAGACGTGCAAAGTATTAGATTCACCTTAGAGAGAAGTTTGAGTTTTAAAAATTTGGTGGTAGTATATTGTTGTTGCAATAGGGTCATGGCTCTCACCATATAAGGTTCTTTGTGCAGCATATCAATAGATGTAAATATAAATGTCTCTAATACAATTGCAATACAGAAGTGTCATACATCTTCTCACCATTTACATATATCATCAGCAATGTCTGGATGTGGTATGATACTTCTTAGCACTATAGGGTTTATATTCTGACACTTCAGCTTGCTTGTAACTTTTTATTGATTTTTTTTCTTTGTTTTCCAATTTGTGCTATACATAGTGCATCTGTGATGTTCAACATACTCTGTATATTTGATTCGATTTTCAGTTATCTTATCTTATGGTTCCCTAATATTTTGGTAATGCAGTCTGAGAGTGCACAGGGAGAGGCTGCTGCTAGTGCCATGGGTGGTAGAGGACGCGGTGCTGGTTTTCCTGGTCGTGGACGCGGCATGCGAAGGCGCTGAGCTCTTTAGATTTTTGAAAGGCGTGTTTAATTTTTCACTGTTAACCTTGCCTTTTTTACGTGTGGAAATTGAGTGACCCGTACTTTAACCGCCCAATGCTCGGCATCAAGTAATGTGGAAGGCGATGAACCGCTTTCTGTTCAGAGCAGCACATTGTACTTTATATTAGTTACAAATGTGAGACTTCTATTTTGGTTTTCTAGAATTAAAATAGGTGGCAACCGTTGTGATTAAATTTTGTTCTTGTGGATTTTAATTTTTTTTTTTTTTGGGTGTGTATTACTGTTTTTTCTTTGGAAGATGAAGGCATTGATTTATTCTATTAGGGATTGGAGATCCAAAAGTCTGATCCTTAGATCCAATGCTCTTACGGATTTATAATAGAAAAGGATATAAATTTCCTACAAACTAAGGAGGAAATTTCTGTCCAATATATATATATATTATATAATGCCTATATTTGGGCTTAAAACGATAATAAAAATTTAAAATGATATATATCTGTATGAGAATTAATTATCTCAATCCTAAAAAATGGTCGTTTATGTAGTGATTTACAATTGGTTCAGCTACAATTTTATTGATTCGTGAGATTGCCAAGCATCTCAGGAAGGAATCATAATTGAAAAAATAGTAATAAAAATATTGTGCTCCTGGAGAATGAAAATTGCTATTCCAGTCTTATATTTCTATCCTTTTTATTTTATTTTATAATTATTTTTTTTAATCTGGATGCCTCCAATCTGACACCATTCAATTAATTAGGATCTTATAGCCCTCTTTAACTTTAGGGTCTGTCTGAGTTTGCGATTTAAAAATAACGATTTTAAGATGTGAACTTTGAAAAAGTGATATTTAAGAACTCAATTAAGCGTTTAGTAAAATTGCAGTTTGACCTTTAAAATTGCAGGTCAGTCTTTAAAATTTTACGTTTTAAAAAAAACATCTTATTGCAGTTCAAATCGTAATTTTTAAAAAATGTAATTTTCAAACGGTTTATTTTTTGTAATTTGATTTAAAATCATATTTTGTCTACGAAATCGCAATCACAAACGCACCATTAGTATCATACCTAAGGAATTCCAATTATTTCAATTTTCAAGGGACAAGAAATCCAAAATTTATTGTTTTGTTTCGTCGAGTTGTAAACAAAAGCTGATTGTTAATTGTTTCCCTTTCTTTCCTTTTGGCTGGAAATAAAGACGCTGAATGCTTCAAAATCAGCAAGGAACTATTGCATGCTTTCTTTAACGTGGAACCATTGTTCTTTGAATGAATGAGTTCAACTTTTTCATTATATATATATATATATATATATTCCATTTTATTGGGAGGGGATGTCTCAATTGTCACTTAGTTTGACAGAAGAACTGAACTAGCTATATATATAGGAATAACTGAGCAAACAAGTGTCATGTCATACATAATAGTAAGAATTTTTGTTCTTGAAAGCAATTTGAAAATTGGGCAGCCTTGCCACAATAGCTAGGTTTAGAAAGACATCAAACTCAAGCCCTTGTACACATGTCTTACACGTGTAAATTAGAAGGAAACAGCTTCCAGCTTGAAATGGCGTTAATTTGTTCAATCTCCGTTGTACAACTCACAATCGGATAAGCCTGGAATTACATAAATGTCTCATTTTTATGGTACTAGTTAGCAAAGTAACGGATAAGAAAGAGATCCATCACCAGAGCCTTAAAACTTGAACTGCATTGTGGGAGCATATCCAAGATCATCAAGGTGAGCACCCATAGCCTTGTTCATGGGTGGTGGCCCACACCTCAATATCTGTATATCATAGTCATTTGCATTAGCTTATTATATATATATATATGAGTAATGCTAGTTTGTAAACTACTATAGGATTGCCATACAACTTGATGATGTGGCGATGAAAATCACTTTTTTTACAAGTACTGATCTAATGACTGATTGTAACTGCAATATCATCAAATTATAAGGCAATAGTATATCAGTCTATATATATGAGAGAGAGAGGGGTTGACTTCACCTGAATATCAGGTGCTGGTGCAGGGCAGCGAGCTCCAATCATTTCCTTGGATACGAAACCAACACCACCATCCCATCCTTCAGGTGGCTGTATTCAGTATGACAAGCAGATTACAAAGAAATCATCAAGCAAATGATTGTTTTAAATAGAGGTTGTCCTTTTTTCTTCGTTTGGGCCTGAGGAAATTCGTATCTAACTATATAGTTGCAAAAACAAATTCCTCCAGTTAAAAAGCATTAGGATATCATCAAAAGCTTGTTTTACATAACTATATGAAACAAAAGATTATGTTACACTTTAGCATCCAAGCTGTTACCCTCATTGCAATGTTTCTACCGAACTTTCAATTTCGGCAGTTAACCCTAGAAGCAATTCTTGCATCGTATGCTTTACCGTCCAAACTAGGAGTTAAATGCAACAGAGATGGAGAAAAATGAGTACAAAATCCCTGCACACAAATAGTAACCTGGAAGTTTTCTCATTGACTTCGTATATTTATGTCTACATGACACATAAAGCAAAGAAATGTACGAAGGTTCTATGGTAAGGGACTCTCTGTCCTTGATTGATCATGGTCTAATTGTTAGAAAACCATCAGGACCATTAATATAAAAAAGACCAATAATATAATAAAACAAATACCAATTACAACACATCCCTCACGTGCAAGCCCACCCAATAAGTGTGAACTATAAATGCAGGCATTGCACCTCATGTAGATAAGAACAAATCACCATACAAGGGTTTCTAGGAACTGAGCTGAAGACCTCTTATTCCAACTAATGCTTTGATAAAAAAATTAGTAGTGATTCAAAAAACCTAACAGGAAGCAACAGATGGAGTTTAAACATAAGACCTCCTGCTTTAGTACCATGTTAGTAAACCATCAGTTCCAAAAGTTCAAGTTAATAAGAAGTGGGCTTACAATGTTTGCAGGATCACAAATATCAATGCCACCACTGGTCCAACTGGATTCCCTATCCCTTGACTGTGTATGACTGAAACAACTCTTTCAGCAAATTCATCTTGATTTGGGTTTGACGTTTTAACAATGAAACTGTATTAAGAATTTCTCGATTACGATCTAGTGCCTAATTGGTTTTGTGGAAACCCGCTTGAAAGGGAGAGCTGGTGACAAAGATTAAGCATGGTGCGCTCTCAATAGCCTTATACTTTTTAAAAAATATCAATGGCTTATACAAATCCTATCTAATAGAAAGGCTACCATATAGCAATTATTACAACCTGTTGTGTCATTAAATTATGTGTTAGGATATGAATGTAAGAAGCCTAAACAAAGCCCTTATACTTTTAAATCGAATCTTGAACAAATACGACTTTGATTCAGATGCAACCTCTAAAAAACGACATGCCAGATGGAAGTAGTCATTATTCAACTCAATTAATAAGGAAAGGAAAATCTACAATACAGTGCTACAAATCTGTATAACAAATAATACCTGATTCAGAACATAGTAGACACTGAAGCGGTTGGGAAAGTTACTGGCAAGGTTATCCAGCTCTTCCTGTACAGATATAATTGCAATGAAGTTATCCAAACAGCAAAGAAATTCATTACTTGTGTCCAATCATTCTCACATGCAGGAATGTCTGGTTCGTAATCCACAATACTTTGGAGTCACCACTACCATTACATAATATGTCTGATCTTATGCGTTTTCTAGGTCACAAAGCAAACCCCTATTTTCTTTTTATCATTTTTGTATGAAAATCCAAACAAATGCTTCCATATACTTTTAGTATCTAGACTTTCCTCCTCCCAAAAATTTATGTATGATATGTTCCAAAAAGGATTATTCTTGATGATGTAAAATCTTTGTTCTCATCTGTCAGCACCAAAACGATTTTTTGCCATTCATATAACAGCTTGTGGTTTTGAAAGGATCCATACAAGGAAAATGTTAAAGCTAACCTCAGCAGGATTGCGAGAACCTAGGCTTTTCTATATGGAGGTTTAAACGGTGGAGTCTAATATCACTTGGTGGGGTAGGACACACTGTGCTCTTCACAAAATGTTTTTAAGGGTTAAGAAGGTTTGATCTTTATAATCAAGTGTTGTTGAAAAACGGTTGTATCACGCATACTGTGGAATAAAACAGTTAATGGAATTGTATAGCGAGCATCAAATATGGAGAGGAGAGGGGCATTTTACACATTGGTACCCTACGTCATAAGGGTACAAGACCACTTTGGAGAGTTTTACCTTCAAAAGAATGTCCTCATATGTGACATTGGCATAAATAAGATGTATGTTGGTTTTGTCATCTGGATTCTCTAGTATGGCTCTTGTAACCTGAGGAAACCAGAAAGAGAAAGTAAAGCCATTATAAAACTCAAAGCAATGATATGCACAACTGAAAGAAGGGGTACATGAAAGGTCCTCTGGCATCTACACTTCAGAATTAGATACCTGGAACATTGGAGTAATGCCAGTTCCACCAGCAATCATCCCAAAAGCTCTAACTTGGTTGGGTTGATACTTGAAGCGTCCCTGGAAGCCACCAAATAAATATATCATTAAATATTCAATATAAGTTCAAAGTTTGGTATCTCTTTCATAGATGATAGCAAATATGTATGTGTTTGTGAGAGGACTAAAATACAATAATGACTTCACTTTATATAACAGCTTTTTTTATAGACATTAGGTAGAAGAGATAAGCTCACTCAAAAGGACTTACATAACTTCCAATATTCAATATTACTCGAGGTGTTCAAAGACAGAATTGTTATTTTTTATTTAAATGACTCGTTCTAATTGAATCACACAATTCAAAAGGCTACACAGTAGAAGATTACCAGTTCAACTTCTTCCACATGGGTACCTTATGTGAGGAACCACTACGTGGGTTTTGGAAAGCTGCATGGAGAATGGAGCACAATAGATGGAAATTGAAGGTAATGTATCTCAGAAGGGAGTGATTTTACCTTGGGTCCCTTCACAGCCAAGTAATCACCTTCACGCATCTCTCGAAAATGGTGGGACATCCTTCCTTGTGGATACATCTATTTGCCATTTAAATTAAAATAACAATAAATAAAACAAACAATAACTGATTCATGAGAAAATGTAATTCACGAATGGCATGTTGCAGAGCATGTGAACCTTTATAACTAATTCAAAGTATCCAACATCAGAATCCAAAGTTGTTGGGGTATATGGTTTAACAACTTCTTCACCAAGAGCATCTTTTCCTCTGTATAAGAAAATGTATAATCACCATGATTGACCATAAAGTAACTAAAATATGTCATTCAAGTAGTAGACACACATAACTTTGGGATTGGATCCTATTAAAAAAGAAAACTAGGCATTGACATTTTTTAATGATTTGGACAAGTAAAAGACAGCCTAGCAATCAAACCTGCAACTCATATGCTGTCCAATTGGAAGACCCAACACTGAGGTTGGTGTAGGAAGAGCAAATCTGAAATTAGCCACATTATGGCTGAGCTGGGTCCGTTTAACAAGTTTAAATTCCTTGAAGTTATCAGGGTCCAAGAGACCTAATATGTCACATAAAGTGTTAGTAGAAAATGCAGGTAAAAAAAGGCATAACCTCTTTATGCACATCCACCAAAAACTGAAACATGGTGTGACTAGAGAATGCACAAAAGAAAAAAGAGTAAGAAACTAAGAGGATGCAGACAATCTGAATGAATTAGAAACATTGTAGCATCAACATAATGCTCTTCTTAAAATGCTTTATCACAAAAGTAGCAGAAAGATCAAATATCATGATAAACAAACCTCAAAGAAAGGATAGCTTATGCTGAACTACATGGGGTTAAGTGGAATTACAAGAATCTCCCCTTTCTTTTCAAAAACTACATTGACATCTCTACTAGAGGAGTTGATAAGAATAACTTTTGTGTTGGAGGTAGAGGTTTCAAATCCAAGTAATGGCCAAACCAGAGATTCTACCTTCCAGGGCTACGCTGTGGCTTTCTAAAGATTGCTCCCTCCGTCCCAATTTATATGGAAACATATATTGATTCCATTTAGATTTCGGGAAATTACATTGCATTTTCTCCGTGTTTCAGATCAGACTCTAACCTCCCTTAAATTGGACAATATTACACGTCGGTCAATCTTAAACCACAAAAAAATCAAGATTTTCAAATTATTGTACTGATTTACACCAAAAAACAAAAGCTAAGAAAACAGACTTATTTCCCACAAAAAAAATTAGACCATTGAGTTTTAGTTTTATAACTTTTCTGAAATATTTTTTTAAAAAAATTATTTTGTTGTCACTTTAAAAACATGCCACAAAAAAAATCCGAGCAATTTTAATGCTATCAAAATAACCAAAACTTGAAAACTATATGAGGAGCATGGGTTTGTGAGAAAATAAATTGAAATAGTCCAATTTTGGTACAAGCTCCTTTAAATAGTTTAAACCCCCCAATGATCAGTACATTGGTTATCACTCTAAAAAGACTAATTAAGTTACAATTGGAGCTCACTTAAATCACTTATAAAGCCTAATCTCATATAGTAAAAAAACCAATGTAGGATTTGGCACCAATGTAATACCATCACAATTAAATGGTGTTCATGGATAGCTCGATGCATTTCTTCTGCGAAGTTTTCGGTGCTAGTTAATGGCTCGCCCAAGGGCTTTTTCAGTAGCTCTCGAGGCTTGAGGTAAGGGGATCATTTGTCTCATCTTTTGTTTGTGTTTGTTATGGAGGCTTTGAGTCGTATGATTACAACGGCGGTCAGTGGGGGTTTGTTGGATGGCTTCAGAGACGGTAATGCTTCTTTCTCGCATCTTTTGTTTGCTGACGACACTTTGATTTTCTGTAATGCTAGCTCCTCCAAGTTGCGGTATTTGCGGAGTCTCTTTCTCTTATTTGAGGCTGTTTCGGGTTTAAAGGTCAACTTGGCCAAATCTAGTCTTATTCCAGTGGGGAATGTCGTTCAAGTGGGAAGGTTAGCCAACATTTTAGGGTGTGAAGTTGCTTCTTTGCCAGTGAAGTATCTGGGTCTTCCTTTGGGGGCTTCCTACAAGTCCACTCGTATTTGGGATGGAGTTATCGAGAAGGTTGAAAATCGGTTGGCTAGTTGGAAAAGGTTATACCTCTCCAAGGGAGGGAGGGTGACCCTTATCAAGAGTACTCTCTCCAACTTACCTACCTACTACATGTCTATGTTCCCTATTCCGGTGTGTGTTGCCTCTCGCATTGAGAAGCTACAACGAGATTTTCTTTGGGGTGGAATGGGAGAAGAATTTAAATACCATTTGGTGAGTTGGGCGAAGGTTTGTACCCCAATTTCTAAAGGGGGGCTTGGCATTAGGAATTTGGTGTTGTTCAACCGTGCGTTGTTAAGAAAATGGTTATGGCGCTTTGGCTTGGAAAGAGATGCTTGGTGGAGAGTTGCAGTGGACTCTAAGTATGGTAGTTTGTGGGGTGGGTGGTGCTCCCGTGAGTTTGCAGGGGCTTTTGGAGTAGGGTTGTGGAAGTACATAAGGAAAGGATGGGAGACTTTTTCCAGATTTCTTAGATATGAGGTGGGGGATGGGAGTAGGACTAGATTTTGGCATGACTTGTGGTGCAGAGATATGGTTCTGAAAGAAGTGTTTCCTGATCTCTTTGGTATTGCTCGAGTGAAGGATGCGTCAGTGGCTGAAAATATGGAGATTTTGGGCGGGTCCATTCAGTGGAACGTGAGCTTTGTTAGAGAGGCGCATGATTGGGAAGTAGATGTTTTGGCCTCTTTCTTTTAGGTTTTGCACTCTACTAGAGTGAATAGAGATCGGGCACACTTCCTTAGTTGGGTTTCTTCCAAGAAAAGTGTGTTCAGGGTTAAGAATTATTTTGGTTCCTTGACGTGTTTTGGAGGAACTCGGTTCCCTTGGAAGAGTGTGTGGCGGTCTCAGGCACCCCCGAGGGCAGCTTTCTTCACATGGTCTGCAGCTCTAGGTAAAATCCTTACTTTGAACAATCTCAGGAAGAGGCACATAATCATTGTAGATAGATGCTGCCTATGCAAGCGAGATGGGGAATCAGTGGACCATATTCTTCTGCATTGTGATGTAGCCTCCGCTCTGTGGAACAACATCTTCTCTCACTTTGGTATTTCTTGGGTCATGCCTACGAGTGTGCTAGACCTAGTTGCTTGTTGGTGGAAGTCTGGGAGATCAAGGAGCGCTACAACGTGGAAGATGGTGCCTATCTGCTTATTTTGGTGTATTCGGAGAGAAAGAAACCTTAGGTGTTTTGAGAACCTAGAAAGCTCCCTTGAGGAGGTGTTGGAGTTGTTTCTCCATATGCTGTATCTCTGGTCGATGGCTTTTTTGTACCATTTATCCATCAGCTTTGCTGATTTTCTTGCTTCTTTTTCTTGTTCTAGTTAGGTGTTTCCTGTTGTATACTTCCAGTGTACGTAGGGGCACCTTACGCTTTCAATAAAACTAAACTTACTTATCAAAAAAAAAAAACTTTTTTGTGCGTCACAATCTCCCCTACTCAAATCTCTGACATCCTCGTTAGGGCCCACATCACAATGCAATGCTCCATTACTAGCTTGCCTTTGATATTATTTGTCACAACCTAGGAAAAACGCTAGTTACATCTGCGCAATTACTCTAAAAAGACTAGTCAATTCCAATTGGAGCTTCCTAAAAGCACTTATAAAAACTAGTATCACCTAGTAAGAAACCAATGTAGGACTTTTTTTTTTTATAGGTAAAACCAATGCAGGACTTGACACCAATGTAATACCATCACAATCTACCCATATTTTGAGAGAACTTTTTGGGGTGTCAAAAATTCAGTAGCCATTGCACTTTAAAAGGCAAAAATAGTATTTTACGCATATTAACTAATTTCTAATTAATACTTCTACATCAGCAAAATTTGTTAATTCATTTAGTGGATGTTATTAACATGAGATTCATTGACATATTTTCCAATTTAAGGAGGTTTATGTTTAATTCAAAGTAAAGAGGAAAAACAGTAATTTTGAAAATCTCAAGGGAGGTTAATATAATTTTCCTCAATTTAAATCTATTGCTTTCTTTTTTCGGGACAACTTAAAGCAGATATCCACCTTCTAAAGTAAAAGTTCTTACATCTTTATATTACCCTTACCTTAAAAAAAACAAAACACAAAGCAAATAAGATTCTTAAAAGTCCTACTACCTCTACTATAGACTAAAGGACATTGCATAAAGATGGCTATATTTTTTACCCTTTTATTAATAATCATATCATTTCAATTGGGACAAAGGGAGTAACATGTAACTGTTAAATTTAGTAGTTGGAACCTCTGAAAGATACTTAGTATTTACGCTATTGATCAAACTATTTTCTTTTAAAGATACTCTACTTTTGGCAGGATTTGAATTCACATCGTCCACATGGAAATCTTCTTCACCACCATGCTAAAGCATATATAGACAAATATGCTGTATTAAAAATAATTCTAAAAATACAATAGCAAATTACTAAATGTTTTGAAACATTATTCTCAGCATAAGTATTTTCGTGAACATAATTAGAAATTCACTTTGCTTGCCATCAAAGTTCCATGAGACAACAAATAAATAGAAGTTGTACGAAGCATGAACAAAGATGAGAAATTTTCATAGGTTCTTCTCAAGGGTATCTGATATTTGGTTTACTATCTGTCTTTTTAGTTGAAATCTTTG
Organism: Alnus rubra; assembly: GCA_028654335.1. Taxonomy (NCBI): domain Eukaryota; kingdom Viridiplantae; phylum Streptophyta; class Magnoliopsida; order Fagales; family Betulaceae; genus Alnus; species Alnus rubra. The sequence goes on along the minus strand of JAJPGS010002452.1, from coordinate 39,838 downwards.
GATAGTTGAAGAAATTCTAATTGGCCAAATATGACAAGTAATTATGTCCAAATGGATCATCTTGGTTAACAGAGCTTTTGTGAATGATATACAACAAGTACCTAGTGTATTTCCATCAGTGAGGATCAATTATAAAAGTCTCAAATGTATTCTACTACCTTGAGTTGAGGTGAATTGTTGCCGCACTTCTAATTTAAGCAATCAAGTATTTAAATTGTCCTAGTTATAGTAGCCAAGTCTAATAGAAAGCCATTGTTGATGAAAGTGAGGAGAATTTCCAATCTAGCTATAACCCAAATTTTTCTCCAATTTCATTTACAAAATAATCAAATTTGAAGTTCAGCAAGACTCTTTGATAAACTACCCTAATTTTCAGTGCAGTAAAGTCTATTTTAGGCCATATATATCATATTTGTTTGATTGGATTAATGATACCACAATAAATATTAATTTTCCCTTAAACTTAAAACTGAAAACATATTCTCAAAATGTTTAACAAAGTTGGATTGTCTACTACCCAAATAACATTGAATAGTGTAATTCATCCAAATTTAACTGAACTTTTCAAATTACTCGGGAAACTTCACTTACATCCCGAAGTACAAGCGATTTTGCAACCATAACCTTGAAGTTTAAAAATTTGCAATGTTGATATCTCATCTTTCAGCCCCTTTTAATTTCACCACTTTTTTGTTTAAATGCCTAAAATGTCCCCTTTATTTTTATTTTAAAAAAAATCAAAGTGAAAATTCAAAATTCAAAACTAAAAAAAAAAAAATAAGCCTTTGACTCGCCCACAGCTTGGTCATGGGTCATCGTAATTTGCACTTTTTTTTTTTTCAATTTTAAAAAAAAATGGGGGGCATTTTAACAAAAAAATGAGTGAAATTAAAAGGCAATATGGGATACCAACATTGCAAATTTTTAAACTTCAAAGTTATGATTGCAAAACCACTTCTACTTCGGGGGGTGTAAGTGAAGTTTCCCCAATTATTATTCATAATTTATTTATTTATTTATAAGTAACCAACATTTCTGCAAGTAACAAGTTTCAAACCCCCTCGTGTAACCGCTAATTCATAGATCTAACCAACTTCATTCATAAAGTGTTAAATCTTCTATGTACTTGATGCAAGGGACGGAGCACAAAATATTGGTCCACCTAATTTTATTTAGGTCCTATTAGTTAATGGGGGTTATGTACTTTTAGCTTCTTTCCCCTACTTTCTCTATTTTCATTGTGTGAATTTTGAGTTTATTGTTTGTCCCACATCAGTACTATAGGAGAATTCAAACTTTATATATCTGCATACAGCTCTTAAACTTTTGATTTTCTCTTTTGAAAGACCATCTCAAATGATCAATTAATAAGTGATACAGAAAACTTATGTTAAAGAGCATAGTTATAGAAGTCATGAAACCCTAGAAGATGATTTCAATTTTGTGATGAACCAGTTTTCCACCCGTTCTCATCCGAATTCCTATCTCATAACAAAGAAATATAAAACAAATAGTGAAAAAAAAAAAAGAGATACTTTTTTTTTTTTTTTGTCTTGTCCAAAGATACAAAGTTTTGAAGAAAAATGACTTAATCTTCAACAAAGCCCTCTAACAATCTTCAAAACAGCTGTCATTCATTTCCCCCCATAAACACCATAAAAGACATGTTGGCATCATCTTCCATACAGAAGCACTTCGCAAACTGCCGGTAGTCCACCAACAAGCATACAGGTCGACTACAAGTCTAGGCATAACTCAAGACAATCCAAAACAACTGAAGAGGGCAACCCAAATGGCATAAGTCACGTCACAATAAAGAAGATGATCCGCAAACTCCTTATTCCTCTTACACATGCAATATCTGTCAACCACAATGACGTGCCACTTCCAAAGGTTATCCATAGTAAGGATTTTAACTAGAGCCGTCAACAAAGCGAAAAAGGCCGCCCTCAAGGAAGCCTTAGTCCGCTAAACACTCTTTCAAGGGAAGCAGTAGCCTTCACTACAAACCAAGGAACAATAGAAGAATCTAACCTTAAACAACCCTCTTTTGAGGGGGACCCACCACAACTTATCTTCACTACCTCTTCTCACTCTAGTTATATACAACACACTGAAGAATGAGGCTAAGACCCCCCCTCCCAATCATAAGCCGCTCTAACAAAGCTTAAGTTTCACTGATTGGAACCACCAATAATTAGAACAAGATATTATCTTTTACAATTAACCATTCCTTCTTTCTAAGCAAAAACTTGGGTTCATCTCTCCTAGTAGCCAAAAGCACATCCTTGTGTGAAAAAGTCAGCCGAAACACCCCTATAGCTTCTAACTCCCTTACACTTAATTATTTGAATCTTCATAGTAAATTACCATCCCTTAAGACTGGCACTATCAAAATATCTCCAACATCAAAACCTATATAGTAAAGGTTCCAGAGCTCACTCACCAAAAACCATCATAAAAATGAGCTTGGGTTATAGAGATATCAAGACACTGCTACCTCATTCAAAAAACTTAGGTAGCTGTAGCACTAACTTCAATAATTACATCCTTTAAGTACTTTATATTGTAGAGCAAAGTAATCATATTTTATGAATTGTACAAATTTGTATCATTTATGAGTTCAATGGTGCCATGCAATCATGACACTTCAGTTTAATGAAGGCCTATCAAATAAGCTAATCCTATTGAATCTTCCATGATTTTTTTTATTTTTTATTATAAGTAATTCAATCTCATTAGAAAGCACAGAAGGACGAAACTCTAGTATAAAAGAAGTATGCAAGAGAGACCCCTAAACTGGAGAAAAATAACAAAAATTCAAAAAAACTAGAAATGCGAACTATTGTATGCCATTGTCTATGTATAAAGGGATTTGAACATAACATTCTTTAGCTCTACTACCGACATCTCGCGATCTTCAAAGCTCCTTGCATTCTACTCTCTCCAAATGCACTACAATAAGGACAAATGAGCCATCCTCCAAACTTCTAATATTTTACAGCTTTCCAACTGACCACTCCAACTTACTAACAACTCTATTACCCTTCTATGAATGATCCAGTCTACACAAAAAAGACGGAAAATCAAAACCCATAATTTTCTTGCCACTTTACAATGAAGAAAAAGATGATCCATAGACTCCCCACTCCTTTTACACATACAACACCAATCAACCGCTATGACATTCATTTTCCTCAACTAATCCAAACTCAAGATCTTCCCTAGTGCCGTCATCCATCCAAAGAATGCTACTCTCAAAGGGACCTTAACTCTCCAAATACTCTTCCAAGGAAATGGGAACCAGCAGGAATGGACAACGCATGATAAAAGGACCTTACTTCAAACTTCCACCTTTTGGAGGGTATCCAACATATTTTATCCTCACCGCCTTGTTTCAATGTGAGAACACAAAAGATTAAAGAAAGAAGTGACCAAGTCCACCTCCCAATCATGCATTGGTATGGTATAAGATATATTCTACTGAAGAATTTCATTAAGGAACTACATATGATCTGAAGCGGGGTCCGCTTCTGCTTGCAATTTGATAGAAATAATCTAAGTAAACATTGGGAGGATAAAAAGGGGATAAAAAGATGGTCCCTAGCATTACTCCATCTTGCACGTGATATGGCAGGATTCACTCCACCTAGCCGTTATATAAGTTTTGTCATCTGCGTGTTAGGCTTTAGTCTGATTTTTCCAATTTTAATGGCTGCTTGGGAATTAGAAGTTTAGAAAATCAGCCATGAAGTTCATGCGATTGTAATGACCTTCTAAAGCAGAGCGAGTCCAAAATAGTCAGTCCCAATTTCAAGGAATGCAACAGCGCCACAAAATCTGATTTCACAATATTTCGTGTTATTCATATCAGGTTCTCTCTCATATAAGCTCCTACAGAATCTTAGACGAATTATCTTTCACTCATAAATTGCAATAATAGGAACCAAATCTCATTACTCTAAACTAATAACCGCATTTGCTTTTCTTTCTTATCACAATTGTGTCTTCTAAATTTCTTTTCAATGCACCATACAGAACACCAGATCTAACCCGAGAGATTCAATTATTAGCATCACTCGAACTAATCAGTAATCAGGACAGAAAACATGTTGGAAATGCAAAGAAAGCCAGAAATGAGAAACAAATTGAGAGGTGAATGCCAAACCTTTGGGTTTCCTAGTGAGGTAGTAATAGTAGGCGGAACCACCAACGATGGCTACGAGAGCCACCGCTATGCTTATCATCTCCGCCCTGTGCGACTGTAAAAGCTCCATTTTAGAGAGCGCGAGATGAAGCAGCTGGTGGAAGAAGCTTTCCGGTGCGACTTCTTGTTTATATATGGATAAATTTAATGCTGGGCCCAACTCGACGTGTATGTATGTGTGTATATATATATATATATATATATATAGATATATAGATATAGATGACGTGTATATATTTTTATGCAACAAAAATTGTGATCGCATGAAATAGTCCAACTTTCTATTACCCCCTCCAAATAACGACAAAGATTCCTTTCAAATTGGGTCGGAAGATTTTTTTTTTTTTTAATTCGGTCTATAAAATTTATACGTGTTTTTTTGCATATGAAAAATTTATGTTTTTCTTTTAATTGCAACGACAAATTTAGAAGAAATTTTATTAAAAAGGCATGTGATAAACACATGCTATTTAAAAAATAGGGTTAAATGCCTTTTTATCTCATGTGGCTTAAAACTTTTATTTTTTTACCCACGAATTTTTTTTTTTTCATAGATAGTATATGTGTTATGAGAAAAGATTGAGAAAATAAACTCATGTATAACAGATGTACAACTGTTGTGCAGGTTTCTAGAGACATGGGGTGTGACTTATGTGGTGTGACACCCACTACCATGGGTCTCACCCGATGTCTCTACAAATGTGCATAACAGTTGCACAACTGTTGTGCACCAATCAGGTCTCAAAGATGGAGTTGGTACCTCCATCCAAAATTGAGGGATTTCCACATCAGCGACACATGGCACCATTAAAATTGCAATACGTGACTGATAATTTTATTTTTATTTTTTTTAAAAAAAAGACTCAAAATTGAATTTTTTTTTTTTAAATAATATGGCAGCCACGTGTCGCAATTTTAATGGTGTCACGTGTTGCTGACGTGGAAATCTGTCAATTGGAAAGAAAAATAGATGGAGGTACCATCTTCGTTTTTTTCCCATAGCACATGTACCACCTATGAAAAAAATAAATAAATAAATAAATGGGCAAAAAATAAAAGTTTTAAATCACAAGGGGCAAAAATGTATTTAACTCTAAAAAATAATATATATCTTACATGCAATAGGACACAAGTCATTTTTATAGATTGAGTTGAAGAAAATTCCTCAAACCCAATTTAAATGAATATTGTGTCCCCCAAATAATTACCCACACCCAAGATCGTACCTAGCCTATAAAAGGTCAGAAGGAGGCGAGACCCATGCATGCTCTCATGCCCTCATATTCATCTGTTTTCTCATTCTCACATTTATACTTTAACTAACTTAAGCATCGAAGGTGGTGCTGCCACCCTCCTTCCCCTTGGCGGCGCATCGCTCTGACCTTTGGCTATCTTGTAGGAATCCCAAATCGAGAACTAGGCGTGGATAGTCACTGTTAATTTTCGACATTAACAACCAACTTTTTCTTTCTAATTTTTTGTTTTTTTTTTCTATGCCAAAAAAAAATTGTACATAAACAATTTCCATACCTGAAAAAATAATATTAAATTATTTTTTGAGAAGTATTTTATGTATTATTTTTTGAGAAATATTTTATAGAAAGTGTTTACTTTCTTCTTCTTCTTCTTCTTCTTTTTATTTTTTTTTATAGAAGAGTTTTGTAGTTTGTAATTTTCATATATCATCATATTTACAATGCTCCTAATGTTTCAATTTTTACAATGTCATCTTCGATCTAATATTAAAGTTGCAATGTCTCATTTTTGCGCCCAAAATGACAAAAATACCATTTTTAGCTTTTTGTTTTTTCAATCGATTATTCAATTTTTTTCCGCTTTGTTTCGTTAAAATTATAAAGAACATCTGCATGTTGGCTCTTCTGATCCAGTGAAAACCTAATTTCAGAAGCGTCCTAAATATGTCAAATTAAATTTTGATGTAGCGGTCTGTGATTCCTTGTCTATTTATCTTGCTATTTGTAGATATTTAGAAGGAAAAATCACCCATTTCCTTCAACCAAATTAAATTAGGAAAGCTTCTAATTTGGGTCTTAACAGTATCATTGTGGAAGGATTAAACCATTTCATTCATCAATTCAACTCATCCATTTCCTTTCTTTCAATATTCCAACCAAATACGTTTAAGTGTTGCAAAAAATTTCAAAGCAGAAAATAGAATTTATTTATTCACTAACTATATATATTTTACAATCATATGCTCAATTTCAACTTGTTTCAGTAGCCTCAGGTGGGTTATCAGACTGTACTTTATCTTCAGATTCTTCTGCTTTGCTTGCAGCTTCCACATTTTCAAGCTTGGAAACGCGAAACATTGCCAAATGAGTATCCCCTAGCAATAAAAGAAATCCAAAGTTAAGCAGCTAAAGAATAAAGATGGAACTTCTGAAGCTCATAAAATAAAAAATAAAAAAAAATAAAAAAAATGCTGCCTAGCCACCCAACCAAGAATGCAGTTTTTAAAACTTCACAATTTAATCCATATCTAGCCAACCTATGATTTAACTACTCCATTCAACGACGTGACGTGGATACTTGGTTGAGGCTGAATCTCTATGTTAATGAAATTCAGAAGAGTATTTTCTTGACACTTCAAATTAATATTCCCTTGTGAGTAATTTCATTGCTTGTGTTCATATGACATGTAAAACACAGGAATAGATATAGAAGTTAATTTTATATCTAATCTTAACCATGTATATAAATACCTCGGGTTAAACTTATTGAGACAAGACTTACGTCAAGAGACAAGAGTTACAAGCACTCAAGAGACAAGAGTTACAAGATTGTTTGTGTAAATCAAATTTATTGTTGTTAATGTAGAAGTAGAAAAGACGTGCAACGTTTCTTTCTTTATAAATAGAGTCTTGTATACAATCAAATAACGAAGGAAAGGTGTAGCAAAGAAAAGGCTTTGACGTATGGATGTAGACTATCAGCCGAACCATGTTAATTGTGTGTCTCTCTTTTTTGTTCTCATATCTTTTCTAGATTATGTGTTCTTACATAACTCACTATTGAAAACCGACTTGCAAAAAGAGAGTGCCTTAGAGCTTATATACACATGATTAAGATTGCACTTAACCCATCTGAAACACTTGAGATCTTAACATCTTATTGACTAAATGGCACGAATGGCAATCAATCCAACCATTTTTGGTGTCTTTCCACAAGATGACCAGTCTTAGAACCAGTTTTTAACTATAAATATAAATGATTTGCTTAATGTGACAACCAAGATTGGATGGTAAAGATGGTTAAACAAGAGGGATTACGTTAGACATCTAAAAATAGCAGACTTCTTGACGAATTTTCAATTATCACAATCTATTCAAGTTAACCCTAGTGTAGTCATTTGATACAAGTATGCTATACTCTCAACCCATAGATCATGACAAGCAAACTATTACCTTTCAAAAATACTTCTTGAAGCCATCTAAAGAAAATTCAATTATGCGATAAATAAATATATCATGCTTTGCATTTCCACCAACATGAGAAATTTTAGGATCTATTGGTCCACTTCTATTGTCAAAGAAAAAGAATCAAACCTTTTGAGCCATGATTTGTATTAGCATCTTTGTAGGGTTCTGGTTAATATTGATGCTGACAACAACACAATTTTATTCTTCTCAATTCAAGTTTATTAAGTTGAAGTTATACTTCAAAGATATAAGGGAAATATGTCACGTGTACCCAATTCGAACAGAATTAAGTGTTGTCTTAGGATGTGGGAGTTTTGATTTAATTTTCTAGCCGCTTCATCTTTTCCATGGGAATTTGGAACCTGCCATTAGCATCCGCACCTGGAAATAAAGTAGGCTTAACAACTTCAAGGCATCACTTTTTTCTATGGTTGAGTTTTAAACAGATTAAAAACACTGGTTTGATTGAATTTAATCATCTTTGGGAAATTATGGGTATGTTTGTTAATGGTTTTGAATAGTCCTTTTTTTTTTTTTTTGAAAAAGTTTTTGATGTGATATAAAGTTGTGAAGTGTTTTTGCTAGGGTCCACATATAAGAAAATATTTTTTGTGGGGTCTACTTAAGAAAATTGTTTGATAAACTTCTTAAAAAGTATTTTGCGTTTTCAAAGAAATAAATACTAAACATACTAATTTTGAGAAAACACAAACAAGTGCGGGACTAACTACTTATAAAATTATAAACAAAAAGTGGTCGTACAACAACCTTTAGTGGAGAAGAGGTGTAGCTGTGCAGCCACCTTTTGTTAGAATGTTTTCAAAATTAATATAATTATCTATGTAGATCTTTGGTTTGAGAACTTAATGGAAGGCATTCAAAAGCCTTGGAAGAGAAGAGTCCCACATGGAAAAGAGAAGAAAAGGAAAGCATTTATTAATGCTAATTCACACCAAGCTATTGCTTTAAAGCAATACTTGTGTGTAGGCTCTAGTACGGTGTGAAGCACCTGACGTGCGCGTTACGCGTGTGCATGACTATCAGTTGTAAGGCGTTGGTGGCGCTTTTATGGCACCTTGATGGCAATTAGATCATGGCTGTTTATTTTTGGACGATTGTGCTCATACGATCTAGTGATTTGATCTAGATCGCATGATGCTTCTAAGTAAGATTCAACAATTGGATATACCTTACCGTTAGTAATGTCAACATAAGATTAAATCAAGTTTGATCCAATTGTTGAAATTAAGCAATCGTTACTAACAATTAAGATCTAACAGTTATAATTAAATAACTAATAATTATAATATTGATCTAACGACTGACAATCAAGATTAAGTGTTTGTTAATATCGAGTAGTCAGATTTTAATGACTGTTAAATTAGCAATTATTTTCTGTTAATTTCTAAAATACGTGTATGTTAATGAACATACATTAAAACTGCCAAGGTGACACTATAAGTAGCCCACTTACAGACCAGTTTTTTTACACTGAAAATATTATTTTCTTCTATCTCTCCCAAAGTCCTACTTTATTTAAAACTTGTGTCTATTAGGTTCTGTTTTTTTGCAGAAACAAAACTCTAATCTTCTTGCCAGAATAGTAAATCTAAGAGTGTTTTCACTGTTTTGGTTTGATTTCATTTTGTACTAAATGCAATCAAACATTAGAAATTTTATGGGCTTCATTGTATCCTAGAGACGTATTTGCTATAACCCCTGTACACACCAATTGATCAGAATTTGTGAGGGCAAATAGCTTCTTAAGTAAAGCAATGTTGTACTGCACCTTATGAGCATTTACTTTTCTGTTTATAGTTTCTGTTCTAACACACCTTTATCTAGCACAGCCACCACTATTTGGTTGGGGTGGCTGCGTGGCCACTATTAGCTAGCATATATTTGATTTGATTCAGCACATATTTAGCCTTAATTATAGCTGTAGATATTCTGTAATTATAGGTTTATTATACTTACCTTATTTGGTTTCCTAGATATTCAGCATTGTAATTCCTGAACTATTTTCTAAATAAGATGAGAACCCTCATAGAGAGAGGTATTCAATCCAATTGACAGCCACCTCTCTCCTCAGTTGGAGTGGCTCTCTCTCTCTCTCTCTCTCTCAAGTTAGCTCCCACATATGAAAAATTAAGCACATGTTTTGCACATGTTTTCTCTAAATATTCCTATAGGAAGATTTGAAAAGTTTTCTAAAAATGTGTTGTGTCTTTGTGTTTTGAAAAATGAATTGTTTGTTAAAGGTTTTTAGAAAAGTGTGTTTTTGGTTTTAAAAAGAGAACAGTATTTTTGAAACCGTTAGCAAACAAGGCCTACACTATTTCAGCTGATATATATTATCCTGCAGAACAATAGGTTGTTCCTCAAAGACTCAGAACTTTGTTCTGCCTAAAAAACTTCTGTTTGAACTACAATTACTTGGTGGGAGACCGTCTGACTGTGCATACCACATAATTGAAGATGTTGCCAAAAAAAGAGAGTGGGACCTCAGGACCACCTTGGATCAAAGTCAATGTTCAAAAAAAGTTCAAGGAGATGATATCATTCTAGAGAAGGAAAGGTTTTGATTTTCTGTTCTGGTGGTAATTTGATACTATTGAGTCCAGATGTATTTTAGAAGGGCGTGTTTAGCTAACCAAATTCATTTTGAGGAGTTTTAAACAAATTATGGGTTTCATGGGGCTTGAGTTGGACTATGAACAAGACATGGTACTGCATATTAATTCTTAAATCTATAACAATGAGAATCATCTTTGGGTTCCCTATTAGCCTTGGTGGAAGACAACATTCTCCCACTTTTACACTAGCAGGATTCAGAAGGAATGGAAATGACATCTACCATCAACATCATAACCCCAAAAACATATACATACAGAAGGTAATGAGGGGTGACTTAATTTATGGTTTAAAAAGTTATAGTTTTTTTTTTTTTTTGATAAGTAGTTTAAAAAGTTAACAGTCGGAGCTCATCAATGCAGCAAAACGAAATAAATGCATATGCCAGAAAGAAAGATTGGAACTAAGTAAATATGTTTAAGTTAATGATATGGTACCAAATGTAACACAACTTCCGGGTGGCACAGTAGCAATAACTCCAGGTCTCAGCCGCTTGTCATCAATGAATGTCCCATTGGTGCTATCCAAATCTGTGACCAAGAGATTCCCTTCTTTCTTCTGAATGCGGGCATGCAGACCAGATACTGTTAAGTAGGAAAGAAATGTTTCAAAATTTCATAATTGTTGTTCTGGAATTAAATAAAAAAACAATTTTTAGCTCCAGTTAAAAATATTAATAAATCCACATATTTATAAATGATAAATTAGTTGATTCCAATTTCAAAACGAAACTATATATATATATATATATATATATATATATATTTGGAAAGTACTTTGGAAGAGATTCTATCCTCGTTCTACCTTTGTACTTTTGGACTACGGCTTATATCCACCCTCTGTCTTATACTTTTACTGACTTTCTCGCTCGCTTTTATCTTTCTAATTAGATGATTCCTTGTATACTCCAATGTACCAAGGGGTGCCTTACACGCTTTTTTAATGAGATTGGTTTCTTACTTATCCAAAAAAAAGAAAGAAGGAAGAAGAAGAAGAAGAAGAAGAAGAAGAGGTAAATGGCTTTAATTTAGACTAAAAAAGAAACGAACAGACTCTTATCTTTAGAAAAGATCAACATATTTAATTCAGCTAGTGGCGTTTGAAGGAATGTGATGGTGATCACACCATAATAATGTGCACACACACATACCATAACCTCCCATGGTAATAGGTTTCCCATGGGAGATGCGGCAGATGCCTGATCACCATGAACAGACACAACCCTTTCAAGAGTTGTATCTGTTGTAACTCTTGAAGAGTTGAACTTGTTGTAAAGAGGCACTATTGCATGGGAGATGCATCTATAAAAGGATGCAATGGTGGTAAGTTTCTAATAACTTTTCCTCCCTCAACAGGTTGTCTCCCATGAGATCAACACCCTCACGGGACACACCACCATTTTCAAGGTCCAACAGTGTGGAAATATCAGGTATTTAAAATTATGCAATCCACAACACGCTATATAAGGGTATGAAATGTTAGATCAAAAATGCAATCCACAACATCAAAAATTATGGTTAGAAGTCTTGCAAAGCCCATCGTCACAATTTTTAGTACAAAATGCCATTTCATAAATCTTTGTGATCACTTCAATGTTATTTAACTGTATGAAACTAGTTGGAATAGCTAGAAGGAAATCACATGGTGACAACTGATGAGTGTCCAATATTGCATATGTGGACCCCTTAATTTGCATTTACTAAACCTTTAATTTTATTATTTTCTAATATTTTTTGTTAGTTTTGGTATTTTAGTATTTTGCAGGTCATTGAGAGAAAACAATAGCTTTATGGTGAAAGAAAGCACACTTTGAGAAGACCTAGATGATGTGGTTATGTTCAATCAAATCAAGGAGAGAACTAAATCGGAATTTCTCTAATTGGAGTCAAAATCGGATTAGAATTCAAATTCTGCACATGTCATAATATTTTGGCCATAACTTTCAGCTCAAGTATCCGATTAATGTGAATCAAGTGATGTTGGAAAGCTAACTCAAGTTTCTACAAATCATTATGAAATATGATTTTTCTAATTCGGACGTCTGCTATACCAAAAGTGCCCCGCAATAAAAGACCGTAAATCTGGACGGATTTGGAGTCCTTTTCCTTCTTGGATTGTGTTTTGAGTTTCCTACTCAAACTAGGAGACTAACCTCCGATTTTACTAGAAATTCTAGGGGTTCTAGGATTTGTTTTCTCCCTATAAATAGACCTCTAAGCTTCAAGAAAAATGTGTGTGAGGCTAGAGCAAAATTTTGGTGTCTTCTTGCAACAATTTTTCTTGTAAGTTCTTTTAATTTTTAATGTTTTCAATTCAAGTTAGCATGTTACTTTTAGCCATGAGAGGCTAAATTCTCAACTAAGGTTGAGGATGAAGCCTCACTTATGATTAGCAACAATATTCTCATGTGATGTAATATTTTCCAATTTTAATGAGTTTGATTTTCAATTGTTTTACTTTATAATTCAATTTTGTGGAATGATTCTTGGATATCTTTTGTGATTCAAGGATACATTTGATGATTTAGGATAGTTCCATAGAATTGATTGTGCTTGGTTTTCTTTGTTTAAAAAAATTGGATATCTCTTGTGATTTATTCTACGGATACAATTGATGTTTTGATTTAAATTGGATATCTTGCTGTGATTTACGGATACACTTGATGATTTAATTAAAATTGGATTTCTTTTGTGATTTGGGTAAAGAATAGATACATGTGATGGATTTGATTAATTATTTGAAGCAAAAGTAAAACATACTTAAGATTTTATTGTGAGAACTTTGGAAAATATTATTGATCATGAGAATATGTTGCTATGAGTTTGTGAGTGCGGATTCCGATACCTTAGTGTTTTTTTTATTTGATTACATTCACTCTAGTTAATTTTGTTTATGCTTTTGATTTTTATTCACAAAAACAATCTCTTAATTTTTGGAACTAGGTTAGGATTAAATTAATTTGGATTTAAATTTTGTTTGCAAAAACGCAATTCCCTGTGGGATCGACCTCGCACTTGCAATCCATTAACTGCAAACAATTCGTGCACTTGCGAGTACAATTAAAATTCACATCAACAACCTTGAAACTTGTTTAATGGTGTATGACATAGCATCCGTGCTTCACAAGGGATTCAGGTGGAAATACCTGTTGCAACTGGAATCACCAAATCAGCTTTCTCAGGAACTCGGCCAACAGTCACCTCGTTCTAGATGGTGTCCAAATAGACAAGTCATCTTGTTGCATAGTTATGTTACACATAGAATTACCGTAAACAGATGCTAAGAGTACTTACAGAAACAATTTCATACGCATCTGGCATTTTGACCTTGAAGCCTATGTGCCTTGTATCTCCATCACCTGCCAAGTAGCAAACATGTAGACGAATTGTTATTTCTTAAACAAGAATGCATCATGAGAAGATTTCAACCTGAGCCAAATAATCTTAAGACTATTACTTAAAGTTTATCAGTAACAACAGCACAGAAGTTCCTCTTTGTAACTTTTGAATGAAAGCACAAATCTGAGTCCTGTAGTCCATGAAGAAAGGGAAATCCGAAATTTTGGTGCTATAATCTGGGTCTCTTATCAGACAGTGGTAACTATTCTGTAAAGAAAAAAATGAAAATCTTCTTACCACTAGAACCCAACAGCTTGGAGTTCAAGATAGGAATTTTGATGCGGAGCATCCAAATAAAACTCAGCACAATGACACATATTTTATGCAATTGTATAGGATACATGGCCAGTTGATAATAGTCAACTTGAAAGCCCCTATTTCAAGGCAGGCTACAAGTCAACCACTCAACCTGAGTTCCTTCTACCTCTTTACTCTTTGGTAATGAGATATACAGGAGTTGATTATAAATGAATGTTATTATAATCAAGGGCTTGGCAGCCTTGATATGCTGACACCTTGAGAAAGCTTATCTTGCTAGAAGTGTTTAATCACAAAAGCATGTGATTGTTTATTTTGTTTGCTGTGACTCCCTCAATTAATATAAGAACATAGATTATACATACTCCCATTTAAAGTGATTGATGTTTCAGAGTGAGTATGATCAGCCAGCAATTTGCATGTTTTAAGCGATTGATGTTTCAGGTTGAGTAGGATTAGCCAGCAATTTGCAGGCAAACGAGTAAATGAATGATTTCATGACATCGAATAATGGAGATATAAATGCCTTGCTGCTCATTCTCTTTCAACATCAATTCCATAATTAAATTGTGAGAAGTGGAAAGAAGGGAAGTAAAGTGAATCACATCTTTAACCGCTTCTCATTTTTGGATATTTAACAAGGAAAGAAGTCAACAGAGATAAAGGGAAATAGGCCTCCATTACACTTCTGTACAAAACGGTGGAAGGAATTGTACATGTACAACATTTAAAGCATAGTGTACAAACAAATATAATAAACCCCAATTTTTAACACTTTCTCTTGTCTTCTTTTAAAAAAGGTACTACAAAATTTACTACTGTTCTCCTCACTTCTTTTCTTTTGAGCTAAAATTGCCCAACATACTGTTAATTTTAAACCCAAAAGATTATTTAAAAATGAGAATGTTAGCAACAAATATGACATTGAATTGCTGGAAACTATAAATAAGTCATGGGGGCTCATTTGAAGACACTTAGTTTCAAGGTGCAAATTTACACCACCAAGCATGTGATCAAAGGAAGCTAACAACTTTTTTGCTGATCCATATGACTGGTTTACACATATTCAATTAGTAATGTTATTGTTATACAGTGGTCATAAGATGACGGGACAGTAAAAATCAACTTTTGGATCATCATGAGCTTGTAAAAAAAAATAAAAAATTAATGGCTAATTTGCAATCCAACATCATCCCAGTTCAATTGAATAGCATTTCTCATATTCAATAAGCATATGATCCAGATGGGTTTCAGAGTCTCTCGAATTGAGATCAAAACAATGGTCAACTGGCAGTTCACATTGGAATGATAAAAAAAAAATTGTACTTATCTCTAGATTTCTACTGCATTTTACCAAAATAGCAATTTTCACTACACAACAATCTTCCCCCTTTTTAGTCAAAAGCTCTATATATCAATCTTTTACAGTAATACGGGGAGAGAGAGAGCTGACTGACCAACAGGTTCAAGAAGCCATCTTTCTGCAACATGTGTTGGAGGGCCTTGAGCTTGAGAAGCATGTATAGCTCTAGGATTCCTCTGCTGCCTTACTTTGATGCTAACGCCTTGCAACTGTGCGAAAAAGCTGTTAGAAGAGGACTGAAATGGAAGTGAACTAGAAGCAAGAAAAGAAGCTTTAGAATGTAAAGTTGGAGGCTTTGGAAGCTTGGCATGGGAAAGAGAATGGGCGGCTATTTCCATTTTGTTCACTCAAAGTTCAGCTCTGTTAAACTACTACCACGAGCTGTTTCATCATAGACAACATATTCATGTACGTTGGTCTGGATATCGGATAAAGAGCTTTTTGGCCGCACATGTGGCAGCCATTTAATGCTTTGACAGGGATTTGGATAACAAAATCTGCTTTTCAGCTTGTCAAATAAATTTTTTTAGGATATTTTTTTATTATGTTAATTTGTTAAACCTCTTAAATTGTAATCATTATTTTGAAATTAAATGATAAGAACTTTATCACATTAATTTTTTTAATATATATTTATATATTGTAAGCATAACATATAAAAATAAAATTTTATAAAATAAATAAGCAGCGAAATTATAAATACTTCCAGCCATATTTTTGTTCAAGCGTCACGAAGAACGAAGAATGAAGAAATTTTCTGCAACACTGAGAATTCTGAAAAGACAAAAAATTTAGAGAGTTCTTCTGGCCTATGCCTATGAATATGCCGATAGATGGATACATATGGCTCTTTATATAGGTAGGCTAGGGATTCTCGTTATTAATTAGATAACTGATTATTCTCCTCCTATAAAGGAGAATAAATTAGAAAATTTAATATAAAAAACCATTTTAAACCGTTTTGATTTCATATAACTTAATGTGGAATAAATCATATTCAATCTTTATATTAAATAATTACCGTTATGATAATTATTTAAATTTCAACCGTTATAATAAATTAAATAATTACCGTTATGATAATTATTTAATTTCAGCCGTTACAACGAATTAAATGTGTCTGAGGGACACATATGTAATTTCTTACATTCTCCCACTTGGCCCTTATGACACATAATTCTTTATGATATCCGGTTCTTCAATATGATTATCACTTTATTTATTCCAACCATTTATGAAATCCTCTCACTCACATAAGGAATACTATACATGAATCATGGTGGTAAAACTTTATATAATAAGTCGTCCCTTCCATGTATTACATATAAAATATTCATTAAATAAGCATTATATGGGCAATCAAACTTTATGAATAAACTTCCTATAAGTTATTCGGTTCCAACTTTAATTTTATCATCATAGATAATGTAACAAATGTCCACAAACTTTATTAACAATAACTTGATGTTTATAGACAGATTAGAAAGAACTAGGTACAAAATGAATCAATGAGTCTGATATGCTCCACATGATTTTTAAACAGCTTTACTGGTAAACCTTTAGTCATAGGATCCGCAATCATCAATTCAGTACTGATATGCTCAATGAGCACTTCATTTCTTTTGATGTTCTCTCTCTCACACGAAGATACTTGATGTCGATATGCTTACTTCTACTTACACTTTTAGTATTCTTAAAAAAGAGTATAGCAGCACGATTATCGCAGAAGATCTTGATTGGTCTCGCTATAGAATCAACAATTTTGAGACCACCAATAAAATTTCTTAACCATAGTGCCTGTGTAGTGGCTTCATAGCACGCAATAAATTCTGCTTCCATTGTAGATGTAGCGACTATAGTTTGCTTGTTACTTCTCTAGAATATAGCTCCTCCAGCCAAAAGAAAGATATACCATAAAGTAGATTTTCTACTATCTACACATCCAGCAAAATCTGAATCTAAATACCCAACCACCTCCAAATGGTCAGTGTGTCTGAATGTCAAACCGTAGTCCTTGGTTCCTTGCAAATACCGCATGACTTTCTTTGCATGTTTCCAATATTCCATTCCTAGGTTGCTTTGATATCGACCCAACATTCCAACTGCCATTGCAATGTCAGGTCTAGTGCAAACTTGTGCATACAATAGACTGCCAATTGCAGATGCATATGGAATGTTCTTCATCTGCTCCTGTTCCAATGCATTTCGGGGACATTGATCATTACTGAATTTGTCTCCTTTAATGATAGGTGCTACAGAAGCCGAACAGTTCTTCATTCTGAATCTTTCCAAAACCTTTTCAATGTAGGCATTTTGAGACAGTTTTAATATTCTTTGTTTTCTGTCTCTATGAATCTCTATCCCAATGACATAAGAGGCTTCACCCAAATCCTTCAGTTCAAAATTTTGAGAAAGGAACAATTTGGTTTCATGTAGCAAACCTAAATATTACTTGCAAGTAAAATATCATCTACATATAGAACTAAAAATATGACTTTACTCCCACTAACCTTAAGGTATATACATTGATCAACAAAGTTCTCAATAAAACCAAATGAGGTAATAACTTTATGAAATTTAATATACCATTGACGGGAGGCTTGTTTTAGTCCATAAATATATTTATTTAGTTTGCAAGCTTTCTGAGTGTTATCATCAAAACCTTCAGGTTGTTTCATGTAAACCTCTTCTTCAAGATCGCCATTCAGAAAAGTTGTTTTCACATCCATTTGATGTAGCTCTAGATCAAAATGAGCTACTAATGCCATGATTATCCTAAATGAATCATTTTTGGATACTGGAGATAAAGATTCATGATAATCAATACCTTCCTTTTGTGTGAAACCATTGGCCACAAGTCTAGCTTTATATCGTTCAACATTACTAGAAGTATCCATTTTGGTTTTGTAAACCCATTTGCAGCCTATGGCTACAGCTTTCTCTGGTAAGTCAACCAGATCCCAGACTTGATTTTTAGCCATGGATTCCATTTCTTCCTTCATGGCATTTAATCATAATGTGGAGTGTTCTCTACTCATGGCTTGTGAAAATGAATTTGAATCATCCTTAGGCCCAACATCAAAATCGGACTCTTGGAGGTATACAAGATAATCACTAGAGATTGCTGGTCTAATTATTCTAGAAGATCTTCTTAATCCTACTTCCTCCTCATTTGGAGGGGGTTGAGTAGGTTCAATATAAACTTGTTACTCATGAGTTTACTGTTCTGAAATTGATTATGGTTCAAGGCAATCTATTTGGATTTCCTTAAACATAATCAAACATCCTTTAGATAAAGGAGCATCAGTCAACTCTTGTGCTTCCTCTAATTCAATCCTTTGAGGATAAGTACTCCCACTATGTTCAAGATCCTCTAAGAATTTTGCATTCATAAACTAAACAATTCTAGTATTATTAGAAGGACAATAAAACCTAAATCCTTTGGAGTTGACTGCATAGCTGATAAAATGATCGCTGGTTGTCCTTGGGTCTAACTTCTTTATATTTGGATTGTAAATCCTCACTTCAGCAGGACAACCCCATATGTGTAAGTGACTTAAACTTGGTTTCCATCCATTCCATAATTCAAAAGGTGTCTTAGGGACAGCCTTGGATGGTACCCGGTTTAATACATACACAGCAGTTTTTAAGGCTTCACTCCATAGAAATAAAGGTAACTCAGAATTACTGAGCATGCTCCTTACCATGTCCATAAGTGTGCGATTTCTTATTTCTGCTACACGATTTTGTTGTGGTGTGCCAGGCATTGTTGCTCACAGGCATTGTGTATTGAGCAGGAATGCCTTCTTCTTCAAGAAATTGCGCAAATAGACCTATCATTTGTCCCTTTTCTGTGTACCTTCCATAGTACTCTCCGCCTCTATCAGATCTTACGATCTTGATTTTCTTTTCCTTTTGTTTCTCTACTTCTACCTTATAGGTCTTGAAAGCATTGAGTGCTTCAACCTTATCATTTAGAAAGTAGAGATACATATACCGTGTATGGTCATCAATAAAAGATATAAAATATCTTTGACCATTTAGGTAGGGAGTAGGAAAAAGTCCACAAATATCTGTATGTATGATTTCAAGAATCTCAGAACTCCTTTTGGCACCTTTAGTGGTCTTGTTGGTTTGCTTTCCCTTTATGCAATCTACACAAGTACCAAAATCAGTAAAATTAAGAGTTTTTAAGACTCCATCATTTACTAATCTTTTGATTATCTCTATGGAGATATGTCCCAATCTCTTGTGTCATAACAAAGCGGAGTTTTCATTCACAAGGCTCCTCTTTGTGCCAACACTAGAATGCAATGATAAATAATTGTTTTCAAAGTCGGGATCTAGATCAATTTTGAATAAACCATCAATTTTGGTTCCACTACCAATAAAATTTTCATCTTTAAAAATACTAAAGGTAGAGTTTATAAACCAAAAACTAAAACCAATAACATCCAGTTTGGAAACCAAAATTAAGTTTCTAGAGAAGCATGGAATAAAAAATACATTTTCCAAATCTAAAACATAGCCAGTTTTCAAAATCAATCTAAAGGTCCTAACTGCTTCCACATGAGAAAACAACTTATTTCCGGAATAGACCCGTTGCTCATTGCTTGCCGGTTTCCTTGTGTTGAGAAAACCCTGCATTGTATTAACAATATGGATTGTAGAACCATAATCAATCCACCATGTATTACAAGAAGCCTCAACAAAAAAAGATTCATGACATACTAGAGATATGATATTACCTTTCTTTTTAAGCCATCTTTTATACTTTTGGCAATCCTTCTTCATATGGCCCAATTTCTTGCAAAAGAAACAAGTATCCTTATTGTCATTTTTCTTGATTGACAGCTTGTTATCTTTCTTTAAATGCGGAGCACCTTTGCTTCTTTTACTCTTCCCCTTATCATGAGTAGCCACAAAGTGAACACTTTATGGTTTCTCATGCTTTAGCCTTTCCTCCTCCTGAACACACATGGTCAGAAGTTCATTCACTGACCATTTATCTTTATGTGTGTTATAGGATATCTTAAAAGGAGTGTACTCAGTCGGGAGTGAGTTCAAGATGAAATGAACTAAGAAGGATTCGGAAATATCAACCTCTAGGGACTTCAGTTGAGCTGCCATGTCCCTCATTTCCATAATGTGCTCTCGCACACTTCTGGATCTGTCAAAGGTTTTACTTGAGAGTTTCTTCATTAGGGTGCTTGCCAATACCTTATCGAAACTTACAAATTGTTCCTCAACGGCTCGCATGAACTCTGTTGCCTTTTTGCATTCAGGGATAGAACCTCTAATTCCCTTAGTTACGTGAGACTTCATAAACATGAGACTTAGGTGATTAGATCGCTCCCACCTCTTATGCTTCGTAACTTCTAATGGCGTACTAGTATCCGTGAGAGCAGATGGTTCGTCCTCACAAAGCGCCAAATCAAGTTCTAAACACCCCAAATAGAAAAGTAAATTTTCTTTCCACTCAGAAAAATTGTTCCCATTAAGCATTGAAACAATACTTTCTAGAATAGCAGTAGTAGAAATAGCTGCAATAATCAAGAAAAAAATTTTAATGCTATGAAAATTAACTTTATTTTATAACCAATGCTAATTTAATAGTAAATTTCAACCTACATGTGGGCAAATGTTGCATCACGCATGAAATTTACCCTTTATTAATAAGACTAATAAATTTAAACATTAATAAATAAAATTCTCCGTACCTGTGGGCCTAGGAGAAATTTTATTTTTTAACATTAAATTTGTTATCTTATTCTAATTAAGTCATAAAAATAAAAAATTCCCTATGGAGATAAACAATTAAATTTATGAATTAATTACATAATCGATGTTAATTATTCTTTATGAAGTCCATGTGTATAACCCTGATGTAATTATTATTCTAAAATTGGGATGCTGTGGCTCTCCCAAAAATATTATAATAATTACAACTTCATTAACATCTATTAACTGTATAAATGCCCACAAATAGCCCAAAAAATATAACAAACCAATACCTAAATAGGGTAAACAACATTTTTCATGGTGCAACCAGGTGAGTTTCCAAGAAAGTGAGGGGGGTCACAATGGACACACTTAAATCCCAAGACTTTCCTTAGCCAGAACTTTTCTAGACATTGCATTCTTGGACATTACTGTAAACACGTCAGCATGTGTGGTATTGTTAATTATTCTTAGGTCTAGGCATCAAACAATATAATTAAAATTTTAATTATATTCCTAAGTTCAAGTATTAAAGAAACAATAATTTTAATATTGAATAATGAAAAATATAAGACAAATAAAATTGTAATATAAAAACAAAATAAATCTTATGACCCAATAGTCTTAGTAGTCTTAGACCCTTTAGAGAGCCCAAGTTCTAAACCCCACACCACATAAGCAATTTTCTTTTACTTTTAATTCTGGATGGGCTGCTAGAAATTGGGCTATTGGATAGTAAAATTTAGATGGGCCACTTGGGTTTTTGTCAGTAAACTTATGACCCAATGATCCAAGTTTTTTTTTTAAAAAAAACTACAATTTGGGCTGACCCATTCGGGTCAAACCATATCCAATGGTCAACCCGGCCCTCATTAAAAATACTAGCCCGACCCGGATTCCCAAATCCATTAACCCGAAAATTTTAACCCCTGCGCCGTTACACTCCTTATTCTTCCTTCTGTTTTCCTTTTCTTTTTCCTCTTGTGCCAGCCGCCCTTCCCTTCCACTCTGCCACCTCATGTAGCACCCATGGAGGGCCGCTGCTCAGCAGACACGGTGACCCACGTCGTCGTTTGTCCAAGATCCAAGCAGCCCGCAAGGACTGCCAGTATCGGCGTCGGGAAGAAACCGCTGGAAGCGGCCTCTCCTCAAACGGAAATGGCGCCAGCCTACTTTATGCGGCGAAAACCCGCTTAACTTAATGCGGTTTTTTGCCAGTGCTAGAAGAGAGGAGGCTTCGACCAGAATTCATGATGGATTTCACAGCAATGGGTAAGAGCCTAAATTTCTCTTAGATTTTAATCCAAAATGTCCAGAATATGCGAAGAAACAAAACATGTGCCTAACAATTTCTTTATTGTTATTATACAAAGCAGGATTTACACCGTTGGGAAAACATGTTTTACAGTGTGCAATTACCCAGATAATTTCACAACAAATCAGTGTGGGTTTCTGTGCATAAATAGTTTTACATGTTTTACTTAAAACATTTTTGGCACATATGTAAAACAGCAAAAACAATACGTGAAATGAACAATAAAAAGATGCACAGAAAATTTGCACAATTCAATCAACGAAGAATTACCAAAACTGAAAGCTGAACAAATTGGCATAGAGGCTGGCTCTGATATCACATGTAAGCATAATATATAAAAATAAAATGCTATAAAATAAATAAGCCGCGGAATTATAAATACCTCCAGCCATATCTTTGTTCAAGCGTGATGAAGAACGAAGAATGAAGAAATTTTCTGCAACACTGAGAATTCTGAAAAGACAAAAAATTTAGAGAGTTCTTCTAGCCTATGACTATGAGTGTGCCGATATATGAATACACATGGCTCTTTATATAGGTAGGTTAGGGACCCTCGTTATTCATTAGATAGCTGATTATTTTCTTCCCATCAAGGAGAATAAATTCGAAAATTTAATATAAAAAACCGTTTTAAACCGTTTTGATTTCATATAACTTAATGTGGAATAAATCATATTCAATCTTTATATTAAATAATTACTGTTATGATAATTATTTAAATTCCAACCGTTATAATAAATTAAATAATTACTGTTATGATAATTATTTAATTTATATATATATATATAAAATGTATGATAAATGTTGAGATAATAAATTCTGGATTGATAAAATGATAATTACTAATGGCCTTGTTGGTACATGGTTATGAGTTAGAAGTGATAGATGTGATATAAAGTAAAAATAATTTGCATGGAAAAGTGAAAAAATTTTGTATTGTAGTGAATTTTTTTTATTTGAATAGTAATAAAAAATTATTAATGTGATATAAAGTTGGAATATTTTGAAATTTGATTATTTTTGAAAAAAGTGAAGAAGGGGAGGGAGGATTTTATATCCTTTACCAAACAAGCCCAATATCATATGACATCATTCCAACAATTTAATTTGAAAATAATAATTAAAATTTGAAAAAATATAATTTATTTTCATTTTACTTAAAATAGAGGTGAGTTATTGTATTGTTAATATTTTATTTTGCTTTATTTAATTGTATATATTGTGCCACGTGTATGATCCTTTTCATTTTAGAATTATTTTAGACTCAAGACTTTATTTTGTTTTATCTAATGGTGTACATGATTCCACATAATAAATATGTTGTTACATCATTTTAAAATTTTAAATGTTATGATATCAAATATAAGTTAAATGAAAAGAAAAAAAAAATTTCACTTATAATTCCTAATTTTTCATCACTTTCGACAAAAAATGTTCCTAATCTTTAAAAAATGTCAATTTATGGTATTCATTTTTCAATTTCAACCATCTGATAGAATTTTCTGTTAAATCCTATCAAAAAATTTAAAATACACATCATTTTTTTAAAGAAAAAAACAAAAACAAAAATTGCTAGGATTTAGGTGTAGATCAGAATTTAATGAAATTTGCAAAAATACCCATGCCTGAATCTTTCAAAATTTTTATAATTTTTTTTTTAAAAGATAACCATAGGAGTATTTTCAAAATTCTAACGGATGGTTGAAATTGAAAAAAATTAAAAGATATATATCTTAAATTGACACTTTTTAAAGTTTGAATACATTTTTTCATAACTGATGAAAGATCAAGAATTATAAGTGATTTTTTTTTTAAAAAAAAAAAAAAAAATCGACCATAAAATGACTCATCGATCCTTGCCTTAAAAGTGTAGAGGATTTTGATTCAAAATTTGTAAGCCCATGCAAGCATCAAATTTCTTATTTTATGAGTCACACTAATAAGATTTTTTTATTTTTTATTTTTTTTTATTTTGTCTACATGTTAGATAAATTTAAACGTTTACCACTCGCAACACTTTAGAGAGACATAAAAAATAAAAAAAAATAAAAAAGAAACCTTTTAAAAGTATCATTTACTTTGTACTAAAGGTGACATGATTTTAAATGAGAATTTTATTTGTTACAAAAATAAAGGAAATATAAAAATTAATATATATATATATATATATATATATATTATAAATTTCAACGTTTACCACTCGCAACACTTTAGAGAGACATTTTAAAAAAAAAAACCTTTTAAATATATCATATACTTTGTACTAAAGGAGGCATGATTTTAAATGAGAATTTTATTGTTTCAAAAATAAAGGAAATATAAAAATTAAAAAAATATATATTTTAAAAAAATGGACATGTATTTTGAAACATCCCAAAAAAGTTGAACGGAATGAATATATATTTTCACAATGAAATGAAAATGAATAGAGAAAGCCTATTCTCATGAGCAAAGCTCAAATTTTATTGGCCAACCTTATAATCAAGTATCCAATATGTGGTAAAGTGTAGTCGATTACTAATAATGAGGAAAATATTCACCTCTTAATTATTGAATATTACATGTTATTACTTTCATCATTCCAAATTAATCCTATTTATTTGCTTTCATTTTATTATATTACCCTTATCTTTATCTTGTGCACAAGCAAGATTCTCTTAAGAAATCAGGCCTACATCTAATAAAGATGACGGGTACTTAAATACATTTTTACCCTTTGAATTTTAACATTATATTTTTTCACATTGGTTTCACGTTCGATTGCAGGTGGTGCCTCACTTATGGGTATATACCTAAATAATACAATCGTCCATCTACCATCAAGTAACTAACAGATTTTCAAGTCAAACCAATCAAAACTTGACATGTTTGATATACCTCATTTAAAAAATAAAACTTGAAAAGCTTAAATTTAAAAATCAAGAAAAAATAAATTGAAAGGGTGGCTCGAGTCATCACTTAGGCCGGTCTGGAGGTGACCGAACTACTCCAAAATGGCAAAATGAGCTAGCCGAAACCACCACCAATGGCCTTAGGGAGGCGCAGCCACCCACGTTTGGCCTGGGGGTGGTTTTGGCCACCCCCTACGATTGGTTTTGGAGGTGGCCGAACCACCCTAAGGACTAGCCACCCCTATTGGCCCAAAGGGAGCCACCCTTTTTTTTTCGCTTGATTTTTAAATTTAAGGGTTTTTTTATTTTTTTTATTTTTTAATAATGAGGTATATGATACGTGTCAAGTTTTGTTGGTTTGACATAAAAATCTGTTAGTTTTCTTGATGACAAATGGACAGAAGTACTACCTATGATCAAAAGTGAAATCGACATGAAAAAAAAAATAAAGTTATTAAAATCTAGGGGACAAAAAGGTATTTAACCAAAAGATTAAAGATATTTTAGTTTTGATTTTTATTAACAAGTTTGCCAATTATAATCTATATAAATTTTTAGGACAATCAATACATAAAAAAATAAAAAAAAATGTTATTTTCTAAAAGATTAGGAATTTTACTCTTGTGCCAAACTGTGTCATATTTTCCAAAAACAAATTTCATGTCTGACATAGGAATGAGGGTGAGTGATATACTGGATATCCACCTGACCGAACCACGTTGAAAATGCAGGCCTGAAAGCCCAGAGCATGGGCCTGAGTAATCAGGCTCGAACCACCAGCCCCGATCAAACTGTAGAGTGTAACATTTTAGTTGTTTAGATAACGATTAAGGAAGTGGTATAGAGGATAACTCCCTATTAATTCGTCCTAACTATCCAATTATTTTCGGCGGAGAATCAAGCAACGTCCTTAGCCTACCATTTGGCACACAATCATGCATGATATCGAATAATGGCCTTGGCCTGACAGGAGACAAGGAATTTGGCGCCATGATCAGTCAAGGACATACCGCATCAATAGGTGACACTTGGTCAATGACATACCTCACTAAAAGACATAAATTTGATGTCATGCCTGGCCACTAGCCAAGGCCGTACCTTATCAACAGATGACACTTAACCAAGGCCATACTTTTTTTGCAAGCACTTCACATAAGAGGGAGCATGCAACCTATATATCTAAATAAAGAGCTCGTCTATACGGAGGACGAGGGTCAGACCCTCGTCCAACCCTCGTCCTACGTGGCACAGTTTTTAGTTTTTTTTTTTATTTTCAAAAAAAAAAAAAAATTCCAAAAGAAAAGGCGTGAAAGACTTTTCCCCTTTCCCCCCATTTCAGAAAACCCATTTTCCTCAAAATTTCAAAATCGCCAAACCTCATCCCTCCATCTCCACCGTCCCCCTCCCCCACCCACCGCCGACCGCTGCTGCCCACGACCACTCCGACCATGCTGGACGCCGCACGCCTACCAAGCCTACCGTTTCAGCTTCCCCCTCACCCATTGACAGCGTTTCAGCTTCTCTCCACCACGAGCACCGCCGATCGCCACCCACCGCCAACCAGGAGCTCCAAATTTTTTCCCCCTCCTCATCTCCTCTCCCACGCTTCTCCATCCTCCCCCCTCACCTCCGGCCGAAAGCCATTTCGACCACGACCACGCCGCACACTGACCGTTCCGACCACCGTCAATCTCTCTCTCTCTCTACGGTCAGTTTCCCTCTCTCTCTCTCTCTCTCTCTCTCTCTCTCTCTCTCTCTCTCTCTCTCTCTCACTTATTCATGGTTTTTTTTTTTTTTTTTTTTGGGTTTCTCAGACCCCTTTGCTTACCGTGCTTATCTGCCTGTGGAGAAACTTGGGGGTGCGACTGGAGAGATCATGTCTGATCTCCTCGCCTTTGAGGCTGACAGAAGGGCTGTCAATATTACCATTAATAGGTACTCTTCTACTGTTCACAATTTTTTTTTTAATGGTTTCTCTTTGTTAATCCTTCCAATCTTCAGTCTGTGGTTCCCTCCATGGCTTTCTCCTTTATGCAGTAAACATTGATTTGTTTTTTTACAAACCTGGGATTTCTTTATTTCTGGGCACCAGATCTATTTATGGTAAGAAGTAGCAAAACATTTTTAAGATTATGCAAAAGAAAGATTGGCATGTTGGTATCTAAAATGGTCATTCCAACCCACTACCACATAGATAGGCTTATTTCTGGTCTTCTAGTTTCTTGAACTTTGGCATCTTGCAAGATGATACCTATCTGAGGGTTGGAAATTTTTGTCATTAGCCTTAGATTCAGACTTCCACCATACTTAATAGGAAATGGATTTAGCAGCCTAGAAATTTCACTTTTTCTGATCTGTGTATGATGTCAAAACTGGTGAATATACTTGCACTAGTACTTGTTTTGCTTTGTCGTGTGTGGACAAGGATTTCTTCTTAACCATTACCACTTGATTGGCAGTTATTATGGGACTTATAGTAATTTCTGTTCAATATTTTAAGTGTGGCAGTGTTTGTGACTGAAGTGCTCTGTTTGGTTGCCTTTGTAGGTCCGTGTTGTCATGGAAAAATATCCTCCTTATCAATCTATTTTTGCTAAATTATCCTATGGAGAGAGCCAGATGCTAGACAAGGCATTCTATGAAGAGGAGGTGAAAATGCATTGCTTAGCATTTGAGCAGCATGTTTGTATTTCAGCAATTGAGTAGCCATTTTTATGAGAGTGAGAAGATTGCCATGCCTGATTACATCTAGCTTCTTTAGTCATTTCAAACCGTTGTTGTCTTCTAATTCTTGTTGACTGTTAATAAGCTATTCATGTTTACTCATGATGTATCTTGTGCTTTGTGGTTTGCAGTTCCATTATGGTGTTTTCTTTGCTGACATGAGGTTGAGGAAGCAGGAGATAAGGAACTTGATGTGGATTTCTGAATGCGTGGCTCAGAATCAGAAGGCCAGAGTTCATGACAGTGTTGTGTTCATCTTTTAGTTCAATTTTTGACTCGGAAGAAAAAGTAATTTGTTCTTTTGCATAATCTTCTGTAAATCACCTCCCTCTCATCCTTCAATGTTTAGCAGAGATACCTACCTCTCCCTTTGTGAGATTGTGTTAAAAATTATAGTTTTTGTTTGTTTGTTTATTAGGAAAGTTATTGTATAAGATTGGTAGAATATATTCTCGTTGTAAGAAGAAATTGGATTTTATTTATCGTGTTTCAAAATAATAAGAATAATACTTTGGTGGTCACATGAAAGTAATACCTATTACCTTGGTTGCTGCTCTCCCTGCGCATCGGTAGAATGGTTGAATAACCTCCAGAAGTCGGTTATTGGAATGCAATAGATTGTAATCCATGGATATGAAAGTTGCTTAAGAAGGAATGCATGCAGTTGGCGTTGAAAAATAAAAGTATCGATTGATGAAGAAACACTATCAAATTGCTCTAGCCTTTTCATTGGATTTTTTAATTTTATTTCAAGCATTGTATGTTATAAAGATATAGAGAAGTCTATATCTTTATGTTGTAATATTGGATTTTGAAGAGGCACTATAGGTGTTGTTGGACTTGTATTGTCATCTTATTTTGTACAGGATATGATTATCTAGCTGTTTTGCTTTGTACATGCACTCACTGCATTTAAAAATCAGGTCATTAAAGACATATATAGCTCTTTTGTACATGCAAATTTTAGTGCAGAATTCGACTCTTTTTATTCTCAAACATCAACAGGACACAAAGATTTGGCATAATCCACTTTGTTTCACTCAAGTACTCTAATTTGGCAACTCATCATCAAACTTGACACCAAATTTAAACAATTTACTAAGGTCCATTTAAACTCTAAGGTTCAAAGGAAAATTTACTACAAAGAGAAATTTTTTTATCAAAATATAACATAGTAAATAAATTAACAGTGACAAAGTACACGAGTTTTCATCTTTAACATATTCACATCCATATACCCGCGGTTCTAAAACCAAACTTCAATCTTTTTGAGCTCAATGTTGCCTTCGCAAAGAGCTAAAACATTACGGAAGAAAAATTACAAGAACAAAAAGAAGAAAAAGAAAAAAAGAAAAAAAGAAGAAGAAGAGAGAAAGCACAAAATAGTGCCAAAACAACAACAAAATACATTGTAACGGTGTTTGATCTTCAATTAAGTTTCTGCTTTGCTTCATCTTCACTCTAAGGAAGTTCATCTTCATCTTAAGACAAAAGGCGACCTTTTTTTTTTTTTTTTTTTATCTTCGATTAAGTTGCATTGGTCCATCTTCACACCGAGGGTGTTCTCAAAGGTTTAGGCTTTCAACAATGGCAAGGAGCCCCTACACTTTTGAAACAAGTATTCTGAATTTATATGGCCAAGATAAATGAGTAATGTATTTGTGGAAACAAGTTTGATCACACCTTACATATACGTATGAAAGAATTCTAAGGATGCAAGCAAGTAGAAGTGACAAAGTTTAACTACTAGAAAACCACAAATAAAAAAAGTAAAACATTATGTTGCACTAATTCAAGAAGCATTTGGATTTCCATGAAAATTAAAAGCAAACTTCTTTCACCCTTTTGCATTTTCGAATTTTATGATCATCTATCATTGCAACTGAATTTATTGTAAAACATATACAAGAACTTAGCAATACCAAAAAATGAAAAAAAAAACCACACATCACTTAGAAGCAGTTAAATCTAATGATAAGTAAGAGAAATGGTTAACAAACGACCCACCAGTAACAAAAAAAAAATTCAAGAGATCTATTTTCTTTGAAAAAGCCAAAGCAGACAACTCAAATACGTGGGAGTGCACAAGAATCTCTTATCCATATGTACAACCAGATCATTGAAGTAGTGAACCACATCGGGTCTAATTAGTGCTTCCTCAGAGTAGTTGGCAATTACTCTACAATCAAATCAACAAATAAATAAACATTTTCTACACCACAAATTTCTCAAACTCATCCGATAAATATCCAAAAACCGAAGAAAACATTGCAATCCTAACAAAAGTTTCTAGCAAACGAAACAGATAATAACAAAAATTAACCACATATGACCATACAACCATTTGCAAGAAAGAAAGAGAACCCAAACATTAGCACAATCTATAAAATGGAAATTGGCAATGCCATCTGCCATTTAGTTTAAGGTAGAGTCTAGGATCTGTTTGGTTATCTGTGTAGATGGAAGCAACATTAAATCATTATTTGAACTTTTGAAGAGAAATAAAGAAAACAGACAATTATTTGTGGAAATCATGTTTCGGTACTTTATCATGTTCAAGCTCCAGGAAAGTGGGAAAATTAGGAGGCTGTTTCTTTCTCCTAAAGCTTTGTTTGCTTGAAGAACTGGTGCTGCTACGTTTATATATCCTAGTGAATCATATTTGATTAATTGTAGTTAGGTAGTACTGTGATTTTCTGAACAAGAACCTAAAATACCTTTACGACATGAGCCATCAATGAATACAAAAAAGAACAGGGATTTTTGAAAGAATCTAAATTTTTGAACAATAACGAATACAAAACCATAGAAACCATGGCAAACCAAAAAATCAAGACCTGCTGCCAATATTTATTCAAAACTCAAATTAACACCTACCCATACCAAGAAATCAAGAAAAAACTATGGATAAGTCAGAGAGAGAGACTGATCGACTGTGGGTCTGCGTTGGAGCTCCTGGTTGGCAGTGGGTGGCGATCGGCGGTGCTCGTGGGGGAGAGAAGCTGAAACGCTGTCAGTGGGTGAGGGGGAAGCTGAAACGGTCGACTTGGTAGGCGTGCGGCGTCCAGCATGGTCGGAGTGGTCGTGGGCAGCAGCGGTCGGCGGTGGGTGGGGGAGGGGGACGGTGGAGATGGAGGGATGAGGTTTGGGGATTTTGAAATTTTGAGGAAAATGGGTTTTCTGAAATGGGGGGAAAGGGGAAAAGTCTTTCACGCCTTTTCTTTTGGAATTTTTTTTTTTTTTTGAAAATAATAAAAAAAAAACTAAAAACTGTGCCACGTAGGACGAGGGTCGGACGAGGGTCTGACCCTCATCCTTCGTATAGACGAGCTCCTAAATAAATTATCTCACTCTCACTAAGAAAATTGATCAATCACCCTTGCTAACTTAGACATCGAAGATATTCTTCACTAGGTCTCCAAACTCCATTGCTCTTTCTTGCAAACATTCATCATTAAAGATTGACCGTGCGATCAATTGCATCATCATAAGGGTTTGTCCGAAGGAGGAATAAGCTGGGTATTTAAAGCAACGACAAAGAGGAGAACAGTTGTAGCACATTTTCCATTATTAGATTAATTGAGAATCAGACCCATTAAAGTAATAGTTAGATCCATTTTAATTGTAAGAGCTATTACTTTGTTAGCTGAGCTATTAAAATAGTTTTGGGTTGTTTTATTAACTAATTTTAGTCTTGTAAGGAGGTTGGGCCTATCCTTAAAATAGCCCGATCAAATCAGCCTTTCATTCATCAATTCAACCATTTCATTCATCAATTCAACTCATCCATTTCTATTCTTTCAATATTCCAACCAAATACGTTTACATTTAGGCCATAGTAGCCATTTTCTTTTTCTTTATCCCTTTGATGTTCAAGATCAAACCTCAATGTACGTGATTTTCTGTTCGATTTGCGGAGGTGTATTGAGACAAGAGTAACAAGCACTCGAGAGACAAGAATTACAAGATTGTTTGTATAAATTAAATTCAATGTTGTTAATTTAGAAGTTGAAAATATGTGTAACGTTCAGACTCTTTCTTTATACATCGAGTCTTGTATCCAATCAAATAACAAATGAAAGATGTAGCCAAGAATAGGCTTTGACGTGTGGATGTAGATCATAGGCCAAACCACCTTAATTATGTGTCTCTCTTTCTTGTTCTCATATATTTCCTAGATTATGTGATCTTACATAACTCACTCTTGGAAACCGACATGCAAAAAGAGAGTACCCAAGAGCTTATATACACATGATTAAGATTGCACTTAACCCATGTAGAACACTTGAGATCATAACATCTTATTGACTAAATGGCCCAAATGACAATCAACCCAACCATTTTTGGTATCTTTCCACAAGATGACCAGCCTTAAAACCAGTTTTTAACTATAAATGTAAACGATTTGCTTAATGTGGCAACAGAGATTGGATGGTAAACATGGCGAAACAAGATGGATTATGTCAGACATCTGAAAATAACAGACCGACGAATTTTCAATTATCACAATCTATTCAAGCTAACCCTAGTGTAGTCATTTGATACAAGTATGCTGTACTCTCAACCCATAGATCATGACAAGCAAACTATTACCTTTCAAAAATACTTCTTGAAGCCATCTAAAGAAAATTCAATTATGCGATGAATAAATATATTATGCTTTGCATTTCCACCAACATGAGAAATTTTAGGATCTATTGGTCCACTTCTATTGTCAAAGAAAAAGAATCAAACCTTTTGTGCCATGAATTGTATTAGCATCTTTGTAGGGTTCTGGCTAATATTGATGCTGACAACACAATTTTATTCTTCTCAATTTAAGTTTATTAAGTTGAAGTTATACTTCAAAGATATAAGGGCAATATGTCACATGTGTACCCAATTTGAATAGAATTAAATGTTGTCTTAGGATGTGGGTGTTTTGAATTTAATTTTCTAGCCGTTTCATCTTTTCCATGGGAATTTGGAACCTACCATTAGCATCCACACCTTGAAATAAAGTAGGCTCAACAACTTCAATGCATCACTTTTTTCTATGGTTGAGTTTTAAACAGATTAAAAAAACTAGTTTGATTGAATTTAATCATCTTTGGGAAATTATGGGTATGTTTGTTAATGATTTTGAATAGTTTTTTTTTTCTTCGTTTGAAAAAGTTTTTAATGTGATATAAAGTTGTAAAGTGTTTTTGCTAGGGTCCACATATGAGAAAATATTTTATGTGGAGTCACTTAAGAAAATTGTTTGGTAAACTTTTTAAAAAGTATTTTGTGTTTTCAAAGAAATAAATACTAAAAATAGTAATTTTGAGAAAACACAAACAAGTGCGGGACTAACTACTTACAAAATTATAAACAAAAAGTGGTCGTACGACAACCTTTAGTGGAGAAGAGGTGTGGCTGCACGGCTACATTTTGTTAGAATGTTTTCAAAATTAATATAATTATCTATGTATGTCTTTGGTTTGAGAACTTAATAAAAGGCATTTAAAAACCTTGAAAGATGAGAGTCCCACATGGAAAAGAAAAGAAAATGAAGGCATTTATTAATGCTAACTCACACCAAGCTATTGCTTTAAAGCAATACTTGTGTGTAGGCTCTAGTATGGTGTGAAGCACCTGATGCGCGCGTGGTTGTCTATGGGTTGTAGGGCGTTAGTGGCGCTTTTATGGCGCACCCTAATGGCAATTGGATCATGACTGTTTATTTTTGGACGGTTGTGCTCATACGATCTAATGATTTGATCTAGATAGTATGATTCTTCTAAGTAAGATTCAACAATTGGATATACTTGACCGTTAGTAATGTCAACATAAGATTAAATCAAGTTTGATCTAACTGTTGAAATTAAGTAATCGCTACTGACAATTAAGATCTAACATTTATAATTAAATAACCAATAATTATAATATTGATCTAACGACTGACGGTCAAGATTAAGTGTTTGTTAATAACGAATAGTCAAATTTTAATGACTGTTAAATTAGTAGTTATTTTCTATTAGTTTTGAAAATACATGTCTGTTAATGAACATACATTAAAACTACCAAGGTGACACTATAAGTAACCCACTTACTAACCAATTTTTTAAACTGAAAATATTATTTTGTTCTATCTCTCCCAAAATCCTTTTGCTTTATTTAAAACTCATTTCTATTAGGTACTGTTTTTCTGCATAAACAAAACTCTAATCTTCTTGCCAAAATAGTAAATCTGAGGGCATTTTCACTGTTTTGGTTTGATTTCATTTTGTACTAAATGCATGCAAACATTAGAAATTTTATGGGCTTCATTGTATCATAGAGACGTATTTGCTATAACCATGTACACACTAATTGATCAAAATTTTTGAGCGCAAATAGCTTCTTAAGTAAAGCAATGTTGTACTGCACCTTATGAGCATTTTCTTTTCTGTTTATAGTTTCTGTTTTAACACCTTTATCCGGCATGGCCACCCCTATTAATTTGGTTGGGGTGGCCGCGTGGCCACTCCTCTTCTCAATTGGAGTGGTTGTTTTGCTCTCTCTCTCTCTCTCTCTCTCTCTCTCTCTTGTTAGAGAGAGAGAGAGAGAATGAATGAAAATAAAGGTTGTCTCTATCTTTTATTCTTGGATTACTAATACGGATTCACTACAATTTCAAAAAAAATTGTAGATTCTCAATTTGTCAATTTAGGTCATTCCTTACATTAAAGGGCTTGAAAAATGCTACTTATTAAAAAGTGGAATGCTGCCGATGTAGCCAAATTTTTTTTTTTTTTGTTTTCCCTTTTAAAGGCTTTTATTCACTTTTGAAAACCAAAAGACAATTTTTAGTTCAAATCTTTTCTACAACATAAAGCACAAGAAACAGATAAAAATATACTCAATTCTTATTAGTAACATGTCACATTTTTAATAGGTAGCATTTTTCACTCCGTTTGATGCAAGAAAAGACTTGAATTAAAATATACTTCTTTAAAATTGTGGTTGGGAATCCTTATCCTTTCATTAGCCCTTGCGCCTAAAACTTTATAGATGCATCAATATGTTATTCATATTTATGGAGGTCTCTGGCCAGGTTCGGCTGGTAATAGAAAATAGATATTCATTTGGAAATTGTGTGGTACTTATACAGAGATTGGTTTTTTTTTTTTTTTTTTTTTTTTTTTTTAAAAAAAAATGGATGAAAGTGTTATATAGAAAATTATCAGTGCAGATCTAAATGTCAAAGTGAGGTTTCTACCTGCATTCATCCGGTACGTTTTGACAGCGCACTAGATGAATCGAGTGAAAGATAAAGAAACTAGACACTCTATTTCTCTCTTTTAAGTAGTAAAAGACAAAGAACAAAAGTTGAGGAATTCTTCTTTCTTATTTCACTGTTGTAAAAACACAACTCACAAAGCCTACAAATATAGGCATACAAAGACAAACGTAAAAGACTTTTCTTCTCCTTCTTTATTACATTAAACAACAAAATAAAAACTCTTACTTTAATACTTCAATTGAAAAACTGAAAAGGCTCATCAGTTTAGAAACTAAATGTCCTTATTTACTAAAGAAACTTTATGACCTTAAAAACTTTCTTACGTTTTGATTTGTTTAGTTTCCAACACGCCCCCTCAAAGCAAAACCTCCTCATGCCAAGCATGTCTCTTAGCCTCATGAAAATTGCACATGATAATGGCTTAGTAAATATATCTGCTACTTGTTCATAGGTGTGGCAACATTGAAGCTCTATCGTCTTCCACTTGACATGGTCTCTAAGAAAGTGAAACTTAGTGTCAATGTGTTTACTCCTCCCATGTTGCACTGGATTCTTTGCTAACTTTATAGCTGATTGGTTATCTACGTAAATCACAGTCGGTTCTTCTTGTGGATGTTCCAATTCCTTCAAGAGATTCCTTAGCCATATAGCTTCATAAACAGTAGGTGAAGTCGCCACATACTCTACCTCACAAGTAGACAAGGCTACGATTACTTGTTTCTTGGATGCCCAAGAAAATGCTGTAGAACTCAAATAGAACACATAGCCAGTAGTACTTTTCCTCTCACCTTGGTCACATCCCCAATCACTATCTGAATAACCAACTAATTTTGCTTCATCACCATAGGCATAGAATAAACCAAGATTCAGAGTGCCTTTGATATACCTTAGAATCCTTTTTGCAGTTAGCCAATGAGTTTCCATTTGTGTCTCCATGTATCGACTCACAAGTCCAACTCTATAGACAATATATGGCCTTGTGATTGTCAAATACTTCAGTCTTCCAACCAAAATCTTGTAAAGAGTTGGCTCAATAACTCGACCATCTCCTTCTTTTGACAACTTTATGCTTGTTTCAATTGGGGTATTCACAGAATTGCAACTATCCATCTTGAATTTCTCTAAAATCTCCCTCATGTACTTCTTTTGGGATATGAAAATTCCATCACGTTGTTGCTTCACGTCAATACCAAGGAAATAAGACATCAACCCGTTGTCTATCATCTCAAACTCCTTAAACATTGATTGCTTGAATTCCTTGAACATTTCACCACTATTTCCTGGATATAACAAATCATCAACATATAGGCAAATAATTAGAAATTTACCAAGATGATTTTTCTTCATATAGATAGCATGCTCATATGGACATTTGGTGAAACCGTTTTGATGAAGATAACTATCGATACGTGCGTTCCAAGCTCTCGATACCTACTTTAAGCCATATAACGCCTTCTTAAGGTGGTACACCTTACTTTCTTCTCCTTCCATTATAAAGCCTTTCGGTTGTTGTACATACACCTCTTCTTCAAGGATGCCATTGAGAAAGGCTGACTTGACATCAAGTTGGTATATCTTCCAATTGTGATGAGCGGCAAGTGCGATTAACAATCTCACCATGTCAAGTCTCGCAATTGGTGCAAAGACCTCTTCATAGTCGCCGTACTTTTGTTTGTAGCCTTTAGCTACTATTCTTGCCTTGTATCGAGAAACTTCACCTTCTGTAGTGTGTTTGATCTTGTACACCCACTCGACGCCAATAACCTTTTGGTTTGATGGGAGTGTTGTTAACTCCCAAGTGTCATTCTTTTGAATAGCACGTATCTCCTCCTCCATTGCGAATCTCCAACAATCTTCTTCAACAACTTCTTGAAAGGTAAGAGGCTCATGATAAGCATATAGGAAGAAAATATTAGTCTCTTCATATTCTGTTTGCTCATAGATTTCCCTAAGACTTCTCATCTTACTTTGATTTGTGAAGGATTTGATGTTGCTCCCTTCCATAGAAGGTGTAGAGTCTCTATGTGTTGCTAACGGTGTGGTAGGCTGAGAAGATGGTGGGGTACTTGGTGGAGCTTCTGTTGAAAGCTCTTCAGGCTCCTCCAATAGTTGTTGTTCTTTGGCCTTCTCTTCATCGCTCCAGCTCCATACTCTTTCTTCATCAAAGATAATGTCTCTACTAATCACAAATTTTTTTGTTAGTCGATTGTAGAGCTTGTATGCTTTTGACTCTTCACTATATCCGAGGAAGATACATTTTTCATCACGATCATCAAGCTTCTTTCTCTTGGATTCAGAAACTTGAGAATATGCAACACACCCAAGGATTCTTAGGTGTGCAACACTTGGCTTGTAGCCGCTCCATGCCTCTTGAGGTGTCATATTCTTTACACTTTTGGTAAGACATCGGTTGAGTAGATAAGATGAGCATGCCACAGCTTCTACCCAGAATTGTTTTGGCAGCCTTTTCTCCTTGAGCATAGTTCTGGTCATATTTAGAATGGTACGATTCTTTCTTTCGGCGATCCCGTTTTGCTATGGTGTGTAAGCAGCAGTCAACTGATGTTTTATGCCATATTCCCTGCAATACTTATCAAATTCTTTTGAGGTGTATTCTCCACCTTGGTCAGAACAGAGAGTTACAAGCTTATTACCACTTTGATTTTCAACAAGAGCTTTAAATTTCTTGAATACAGTAAAGGTAGTTGATTTTTCTTTAAGAAAACAAACCCAAAGTTTTCTGCTAAAGTCATCAATGAAGGTAATAAAGTATCTATTACCTCCTAAGGACATGGGGTCTATTGGTCCACATATTTCAATGTGAACTAGTTGCAATGGTGATGTTGCTCTCTAAGATTTGTCGTTGGGAAAAAAAAAGTCGTGCCTGCTTGCCAAGTATACATCCTTCACAAACATTTCTCGATGGCTTGATCACTGGTAACCCATGCACCATGCCAGCTGAAGATAGTAGCTTTAGGCCGCTGAAATGTAGATGACCAAGTCAAAGATGCCACTTCCATAACTCACTTTCCTTGAATCCATAGAAGCACTTCTCGGATTTTATGTTAAGATGTAACGGGAACATGCGATTGTTGGCCATTGGAACATGAGCCACAATTCCTCCCCGTGTATCTCTCAAAATGAGAGAGTAGTTCTCCATATGTATGGTGTACCCCTTCTCGAGCAGCTGCCCAATGCTAAGAATATTGCTTTTCGTGTTAGGCACATAATAAACATTAGAAATGTACCCTTTCTTACCATCATTTTGACATATTTTTATCTTCCCTTTGCTTTCAACTGATAGTTTGGAGGAGTCTCCCAAGTTCACATTTCCGTGAACTCTTTCTGTGAGTTCTACGAACAAATCTTTCTTCCCACACATGTGATTACTTGCGCCAGAATTGAGGTACCAAACCTCATCTATTGAATTTGAATCATCATAAGCGAGAAGTAAAATAGAATCACTACAACCTCATTTATTGCTTCTGCAACATTGGCTTGTTCATCATCTTTGTGCTAACAATTTGAGGCATAGTGTCCAAACTTCTTGCAGTTGTAGCATTGGATATTCTTGGAGTTTCCACGTCCATATGTGGATCTTCCTCTTCCTCGGTAGCCTCCTCGTTCCCGACCTCTGAAGCTTTGAGTCTCCTGCTGACTTTGACGTGGTTGTTGAAAAACACCATGCCCTCGGCCTCTACCACGACCACTGTTGGAGCTGAATTTGCCTTGATCAGTTAGAGTCAATTTTGACTCTAGTGCTTGTTCTAATACACCAGAATTAGCATTCTTTTGCATCATTTGCTCATGTACTTGTAATGAACCCAACAACTCCTCAATTGTAAGATTCTCCAAATCCTTAGACTCTTCGATAGCTACAACTACATGCTCAAATTTATAGTAAAGGGATCGAAGTACATTTTTTATGACTCAGATGTCATCGACTTTCTCATTGTTTCTTTTCAAACCATTCACGATTACCAGCAATCACCAATCGTGAGAAATAATCAGACGCCGATTCTCCATCCTTCATGTGAAGAGCCTCGAACTCGCCCTATAATGATTGGAGACGGACCCGTTTCACCCGTTCGTCTCTTTGTCATTGCTTCAGCAACTTTCTTGAAGCTAGACTCATCCAATGCTTGATAGAGTAGAAACAATTCATTTTTATCCTTCTTCCTTTGCTCCTTAAGAGTCTTATTCTCATCTGCTGTGTATTCAGCTTCCTGCTCCTCAGTTGGTTCTATATATCCGTCAGTAATGAGTTCCCACAGATCTTAAAACCCAAACAAGGCTCTCATTTGAATAGACCACGACCCATAGTTATCTTTTGATAATCTAGGATTTGTTGTTGGACCATGTTGGAACCCATTTCTAAAATGGACGAAAAAATGGGAATTGGCGGAACGTATAGGGCTCTAATACCACTTTGAAAGATAAAGAAACTAGACACTCTCTATTTCTCTCTTTTCTCTCTTTTAAGTACTAAAAGAAAAAGAACAAAAGTTGAGGAATTCTTCTTTCTTATTTTACTGTTGTAAAAACACAACTAACAAAGCCTATAAATATAGGCATACAAAGACAAACGTAAAAGACTTTTCTTCTCATTCTTTATTACATTAAACAACAAAATAAAAA